>JBAJFE010000027.1:0-600000 GCA_037903355.1 Trichuris trichiura
ATAGTTTCATGTTGAGTTTCTTTTACGGAAATTACATATCCACAACAAAAATACGGCTAGCTGACAGACAGAAGATGAGGACACAATGAAATATACTTTAAAACATTTGACTTTAAACAGTTAAAACATCCCCTCGCAACACCCGTTACATCATTTTAACACCGTGAATTTTCGTTACGTCATTGCTTTATATTAACACCGCTGAAGACGGGTCTCGTTTGACCCGAAAGCTACGGAATAATAATAAAAATATTATCAACGGGACAAAATTTCCGTAAAAGAAACTCAACACGTGCATTCACTTATACAATTTGCGTCGTGTAAATCCGGCATACGTAGTGCATAGGAAGTACAGTAGAACCTCTATGGGTTGACCATTCAAGGGACTGGGATAAACCGGTCACCTTACAGAGGATGTCAATCTAAGGGGATAGTGAATGTAAGCTTACTGCAGAAACACACTAGTACTTTATTTGGGTCTTGTATGCTACGGGGGCGCCGGAAGTTGAGGCGGCAACTTCAAAGGCGGTCACGTGATCATTACAACGTCACCGGTCACGTGATCATTACAACGTCACCTGAACAATGGGTGACCTAAGCTATATTTCACTGTGTACACATGCGAGCGATGCGCATCAGTGAAGGAACGCTGCACATCTCGAAACAGTTGGCCGTTCTGGTAATTGTTTCCAAGTGCGTGCTATAACTGTGCTGGCCCTCCTGTCCTGCCCTAGCCTAAGCCTAAACCTTAACATGACGCGTGTTCGTTGCTGCTGTTGGGTTTTGCAGTTTTGACCGTGGCGCAAACGACAAGAAGCATAGCGCAAAGTGACGTTATTTAGCGATCACTGAACACGCGAGCAATGAGTAACGCAAAAAGAGAAAAGGCATACGTACTGCTAACGCAGGCGCTCACTCTGACTAAGGCGACGCGTCGATTTCGCTGCAGGCGCATCCGACGGGTTCACTCGGGTGTACCTAATCAGGAAGAAGGCGTCAGTGCCTCCTTACGGTGCCTCCACTTGTCGATGGCAAGTTTCGTTGTCACTAGATCCCGGGACAGACATAACGCAGAATGAGATTTACCCTGTCTACCAAGGCAGGCCTCAGCTCGGAAAGTTGACCTGCGATGTTTTTCACAAATTCCTACACGACGTCTCAGCTTGAACACCTGCAGGCCCCATTGTGTTTCCCGTAACTTCAATGCATGCGCACCTGCTAAATTCCATGCTTTCACTAAACCTGACGATAACGTCTGTCCCGTTGTGCCGATAACAACCATTTATTACGCTGTAGGGTCGCAGATTACGCTTTGAAGTAGCCGCCTCCACTTCCGGCGCCTTCGTAGCATACTAGACCCAAATATTGGACCTGAAAATTACAATGGAAAAAGCCAAACAAGCCTCTGCTGTAGTGCAACATGTAGCACATTGCAATAAGCCGCTCCAACCAAAAGTATTATGTTATGAAAATAACCTACGACTACGAGGAATCAAAGAAGCCCTGTATATAAGACACAATTCGACTTACAATCGCGATCAGGGAGTGGACATAAGTCAACTATGGACAAATTTTGTGACACGATATAATTGCTGCTCACTAGATGGATAAAGTACAAAGCAATTGGAACCAACAATCGACACACATGAAACAAATGGAAAATGGATAAAAATACATAGCACATGGGACATTGCTTTGAAAGCATAGCTCCTCTTAACGGGTGTGTGTATTAACATTATTGTACGGAAAAGCTACCCGTTCAAAAAATTGTTTAATTGCGAAGCTTTCGGGGATCACCTGTCCCCGTCTTCAGCGCAGGTAAATGACAGAGTGAGTGCTGGCACGCCCCTTATGTGGGACTGGTGCTTTTAACCGCGGGAGACTTGGGTCGTTTTAAAGGGATGCGACATTATTTTAAAAAAGGGGGGGGGGCGGAAAACGGGGGCGGGGGAGGGGGGTCAGGTACTGGGGATGGCGGAAGGGGAGGAACAAAGGGAGGAAAGAAAGAAAGAGTGGGAAAAAAGAATGAAGGGGGAGCAAGGGAATTAACCGGGCTGGGGATACTTCCAAGTCACCGAGGTGCACCGTTATCGTCCCTGTACAGGCAATTCTTGTACGCGGCAGCAGTTGGTGGCCCTGATGATGTTGGTTCAGGTGTCACTGATTGCGATGCCACCGTCCCTGTTAATGTTGGAATTGAACTTTATATAAAGTGCTTCCTTCATCTTCCTAATCGTAAAGTGCCTTTCTTTGCACAGCACTTTTGCACGCAGTTGACCCGTGCATTGCGCTGCGTGCTGTGCCGCCGATGAACTCTGGCTGGCTTTCTCCATGGTAACTCGCAGATCCAGTGTGGGCGGACGGCCACGTGACGTGATGGACGGTTCTCCGTTCAAACGGTTGACCACGTTCCTGTACCTGGTTAAGGACCTCATGTGCTCCTGCAACCTATGTGCAAGCGTATAACATGTTTCACCAATGTACGTGGATGAACATCCACACTTGATTGCATAAACTACCTCAGGTCACTGGTCCGGAGGTACTCTTTCTTTGTCATTCCGTAATATTGAACGGAGGCGTGGGTTCTCTTTGAACCAGACTTGGAAGCCTAATCTGTTCTCAAACCTTAGCACATGGGACAATCAAAAAAGAAACGAATTACAAGTACGGATCACAATTGGAAACCGGATACAAAGACACCAGAATTAACAATAGAAGAACAAAAATATCTTAAAACAGATGAACAAGCATACAAAAAAAAGCTATACAGAACGATAGTAGAAGACAGCTGAAAGACACGAAGAAAACTATCAACAGAAGACTTTAAAAACACTCGCTTTAAACCCTTAGTGACGATAGCAGGCTGCCTTTGCACTCGCAAATCATATCTATTATTTAAGACCACTGAGGACGGGTCACGATCGACCTGAAAGCTCCGGAGTAATTAAAAGTTTTCAAACGGGACCTACATTCCGTATAGAAAGAGTACAACATGAAAATGCGATAAACTTATTGTATGTGAATCCTAGTAAGAACAGAAATTTTGTCTAACAATGGGGAGCACTGGGCTGGTTAGGAAGACTGCCTTGCTGTCGGCTCTCGGCTCTCTGTCCACAAACCGATACCGTTAGTCTTCAGTGGCAAGCAGTAGGCGGCACTGGTGCGCGTCAGTAGCATGAACCACTGACCGTCTACGGAAGGGAAGTACTATTCTTGTCTGGCCTTATCGCTTTGTTCGAGGGGTGATTTAAATCAGTCATTCTCAACGGGGGGCCTGGGGCCCCCAAGGGGGGCCGAGAGGGTGTCAGGGGGGGGCCCCCAAGGGGGGCCGAGAGGGTGTCAGGGGGGGCCGAAATCGAAAATTTTTCAGAGGGGGGGGGGGCAGGAGGCCGTCAAGGGGGGCTGAAAAGCCTTATTGAAACAAGCGTAGTTAGGTAGATCGGAAGGGTGAAAATTTATGCCAGTCCTCTATAGAGGATTGGTTAACCCTTAGCAGCATCCCTTTATAGAGGATTGGCATAAATTCTCACTCGACTCGACGAAGTTGTTTCATTGTTAGTTTCGAAGAACCCCAAGTGCTCTTTTCAAATGATTTGACGACGATATATTCGCATTGTATCATTGCATTAACTTGATCCTAGGAGGTTGCCGTTGAAAGCTGATTGGCTCCTATACAAAAAACGCAAGAATTAATCGACCAATAGGAAAAGGGGGGGCCTGGCGCCTGAGGACACCTTCCAAGGGGGGCCTAGCGCAGAAAAGGTTGAGAATGGCTGATTTAAATGAACATATGTGCAAACAAAGCACGCTATGTTTTTCGGTTGAGTATTTTGTACGGCCCACGAATGGTCTTGTAAACGTCTGATCTGCTCGCGGCAGCGAAAAGGTTCCCCACCCCTGGTCTACACGATCGAATCTACTTATTCAGGAGCGCGCATTGGGGAAACAGGCATTACTCTGGAACACAGATTCAATGAAAATATAAAGAAGCTTATTAGTTACAACAACGCAAAAAACAGTCATAACAATAAAAGCACTTCCACAGCAAACCGTGGAAGACGAATGTTGGATCCACGAGTTACCACAGAAAAAGCTATACAAGCTTCCGTTGTGGTGGAACACGCGACGCATTGCAACCAAACTCTTCACCTAAAAGTCATATGCTATGGAAGCAACGTCCGCTTACGAAGAATTAAAGGAGCTCTTTAGATTAGGCACAACGTGACATACAATCGGGATCAAGGAGCGTAAATAGATGAACTATGGACAAACATTGTTACACGCTCAAACTGCTTGTTGTGTTTTTGGGACCTGGAGATAGCCTGGAGAAATTCCACCTTAACGCGTACTGGTTTATTGGTAAGCAAATCCGCAAAAGAGGTTAACGTAGAGCACGACAGCAATTAAGTCACAACACTCAGCAGGGAACGTAAGATGACTTTCAGGCTATGGGGGAAGCAACTCTTCCGATCCTGCGTAATTCTTACTGCAGCACTAGCATCCACAACACCTCCCCGCTACACTGGGGGCACCCGGTTTGTTAGCTCGTTTTTGCTGCAGGCGTTTCGAGCGTCTTGGATTATCCGGTCCGTAATTTCTCGGCGCTATCCCTCGATGAATGGCAGCCTCCGCTGGTTTCCCGTTTGTGGTGACTGCTGGGGAACTCTCCAGCGTTGCCGCGGTCATGTCGTGGGAGTGGGTTGTGTCCAACCCCGGATCTGCATCTTCTTCTACTCCGTAGCGAGGCCTCAACTGTTCAATGTGTCGCTTCCACAGCGGTCCTCTTGGCGCCACTCGAACCTGAACGCTGCGTGTACCGAACACTTTCGTAACTAATGCCGGCACCCAACGCGGTTCCTTGTCATGCTCCGCAATACCAAGCGTAGCAAGGTGTTCCCACCGCATATGAATGTACGCGCTTGGGCATTAGGGGGTTTCTTGAGCGCAAGCATGATTTGGCCATTCTACTTGCGAGTTTTCCCTGCGCGACGTGAGCAGGAGAAGGCAGTAACGCATCCAGTTTGCATCTGATTTGCCGTCCGTTCAGTAATTCTGCCGGAGAGTATCCACACTCCAACGGCGTGCGCCGGTACTGCATCAGGAACTCTTGAAGAGCCGCCTTCGGCGGTAACGAAGACTTCCTCAACGATTGCTTAAATGACTGCACAAGACGTTCGGCTGCGCCGTTTGTAGCTGGGTGGTATGGCGCTCCCGTAAGGTGTACCATACCTCGTTGTCGGCACCATGCTTGAAATTCTTCCGACCGGAAGTTTGGCGCGTTGTCAGTCACTAGTGCGTGAGGGTATCCAAAATGAGCGAAGTCCTGTTCTAACAATTCCATGGTGGCTTTAGTTGACGTTGACACTGTTGGGTGAATGCACGGATACTTGGAGTACGCGTCCACCACAACTAACCAATTGAGACCCATGAAGTTGATCGCATGATCCAAGTGTAAGCGGCTCCAAGGCTTCTCTGGTAACATCCATGGATGATTCACTGCCTTTTCAGGCTTATTTTGATGCTCAGCGCACGTTGTGCACGTTCGGCAAAGCTGCTCGATATCGGCATCAATCTGGGGCCAATACACCACCGATCGAGCCAACTGTTTCATCCGTTGCATGCCAAAGTGTCCCAAATGGATTAACTGGAGTACTTGACTCCTCAAGTGCTTTGGGATAACAATTCGAACCCTGTGGAAAAGACATCCTTGCTCTGTTGAGAGCGAATGCCTCAGCTTCCTGAAGTGCTTGATCTCTTCAGAATCCGTAGACTGTGGCCATCCTTCTTTTGTGTACCGAATGACTGCGCAAATAACTGGGTCCTTCTTCGACTCCTTTGGTATCAGTCCCGGATCCGCTGGGTTCATTTGAAGACTAATGGTAGTAACCGCCTTAAGTGAGCAAACTGTGTCGACCTCTGCCTCGTTCTCTTCTTCGTCAAATTGAGTGTCTTCCCCGGCTGGGAGTCGACTCAACGCGTCTGCATTGCCGTGGTCAGCTGTCTTCCGATACTCTATGGAATAGTCGTACTGGTTCAATGCTAGAGACCACCGAGCTAATCTGTTTGCCGCTAACATCGGTGTGCCTTTCGCTGGCCCAAATAGTGCAACCAGCGGTTTATGGTCAGTGACCAAGATGAAACGTCGTCCGTAAAGAAACTGATGAAATTTTCTCAGTGCGAAAATCACCGCCAAAGCTTCCTTTTCAACTTGGCTGTAGCGACGCTGCGATTCCGTCAATGTCTTTGAGACGTTGGCGATTGGCCGCTCACTGCCATCAGCATACCGATGAAATAGGACTGCCCCAATCCCAACTTCGGAAGCGTCACATGAGATACCGATTTTCTGCGATGGGTCAAAATGCGCCAACACTGTATCTGAACATAAGGCATCTTTTAGGCGCTGAAAAGCTGTTTGTTCCACCGCAGCCCATGTCCACGGCACATCCTTTCTAGTTAAGCGGTTTAGCGGTTCCGTTAACGTAGACAGATTCGGTATAAACTTTCCATAAAACTGGACCGAACCCAAAAAGGAACGTAGGCGGGCCACGTTCGTGGGCGGTGGCATCCTGGCAACTGCGTTGACCTTGGACCCTTTTGAAACTCCATGACGCGAAAGTATATGCCCCAGGTATTCCACCGAGGGTTGAGCGAATGAACATTTCTCCAGTTTGCACCGTAATCCCTTCTCATTTAGGCGTTCTAGCAGTGCCCTTAAGTTTTGAATATGTTCCTCAGCATTGTTGCCGCTGACGAGTATGTCGTCCAAGTAAACTGCCACTCCCCGTAGGTCGCTTGTCAACTGCTCCATAACTTTCTGAAAGTGTCCTGGTGCTGAACTAATGCCAAATGGTAGGCGCGTCTGAAGTAACACGCCTCGGTGCGTACTGAGTGCCAGTCTCTTCTGACTTTCTGGTGCCAACTTGATTTGGTTATACGCGTCTGCCAAATCAATTTTTGTAAAGTAGTATTCCCCACTGAGTTTCCGCATCAGATCATCCGGTAGTGGCATAGGATGTCGACCGGTATCCAACTGCGGGTTCACCGTAACCGAGTAGTCACCACAGACTCGTAAAGTGGCCTTTCTCTGGCCCGCTGAGAGAGGTTTGCGCACGGGGACCACTGGTGTCCCATATTCATTGAACTGAGTGGGCACCCAGACGCCCCGTTTGATGCCTGCGTCGTACGCCTGATTCAGGTCTTCCAGAATTGCGAAGGGCACCGTTCTTGGCTTGCAGAAGATTGGTTTCGCATCTGTCTTGAACGAGATCTCTAATTCAAAATCCTTTAGACATCCCAGTCCAGGCTTGAACAGATCCGGAAAATTGCTACATAGCTCCTTGCATGCCTTCTGAAGAGCTAGATCGGGTTCATTGTTCGGCCGGATCGCATACACGTTTGCAGCGCTGGATGGCTGGCCCTTCAGCAGGGCTCTGACGTCGACGTCAAAATCCCGTATCGTTTTCCGACCTAGCACGTTGAACTGCGGCAGGGACGTAACGTTCATTTCTAGCTCCACATCCTCGTGGTTTTGGCCCAAAATTGTGGCCTTAGTATTGAACGTTCCCAGTATTTGGAGTTGACCTTTTGTAGCTGAGAGATAGCGGCTGTGCGGTTCATGTAGCGCCGGCTTTCCCAGTTGCCTCCAAACGTCACGGGAACAAAAAATTGTCTCGTGTTCCCGTGTCAAGTTCAAACTCAAAATGCTTACCATTTAGCCGAAGTGGTTGTGTGATTGGGTCCAAATCTTCCAACCTGCGGACCTTCCGGATTGGCTTTTCGCGACTTTGCGCAACGTTGTCCCTTGCTTTCTTTTTCTTCAAGCACGCTACTGCAATATGGCCTATGTGTCCACAGAAGTTGCATTTGGCGTCTTTGAACCGGCACTCCTCTGGCCGATGTTCGCTTTTACCGCAACGCCAGCATTTGACATTAGGGACAGGTTTAGTGCCCGCGGAAAGTTCATTTCGCTTTGTCCGACTGGCCTTTGCCAAGCGTTGGTCGTCGACCTTGAAAACTGTCTTCGGTTTTGTGTCGTAAACTGTTTCCTTCGCCACATGTGCTGCGTCTTCGGTTTCCAGGGCGACTTGTACTGCGCGGCTGAAAGTAAGTTCATCGTCTTTGATCTTGAACAAAGCTTCCAAAACGGCCTCGTTGCCGACAGAGCAAATAAACCGGGTTCGTAGCGCTTCGTCTTGGGGGTCCTTGATAGAAGCGAAGTCGCACGTAGCCGCCTGTGGCAGATAACCCAGGGTTTAGCTCCGATAACGGTGGTTTGACCTAAGAGGGCAACGATACGAGAGCTCTTGTCGTAAACAGCGCTGGACGACGTTCCCCGTGCCCCATGACACGAAGCTTATGTCGAAAACAGGCATGGTCAACCAATGGCAGTGCGACCTGGCCAGACCCCGCGAACGGGACTATAAAAGGAGAAGGACGGACCACGCAGAGGTTGGCAGGACCAGGAAAGTTGTGCGTTCGACGACATCGTTGTTTATACTCAGTTCGTTTGTGTTCCTCAATAAAGACAAAGCAAAGCCTTTGCGTGCTAGCAGCCTTACGCGTGCAAGTCCATACGTTGCATATAAACTACAAGCTATCGAGGCTCTACAATGGAAGTAACACGCGCTGCTACGTCGATGGACGTACGGATAATTCCGGAGTTCGACGGCTCTGCTCATTCGGCAGCTGAGTGGTTGCGCAAGGCTGAATCTACTTGTCATTTATGCGGAATCACGGACGTCGTTCGAGTAATAGGCTTGCGGTTAACCGGCGCTGCGTTCGCCGTGTACGATAAGATGGCATCGGAGGACCAAGGCAAGCTCGAGAAGGTTAAAGAGAAGCTGCTCGCCGCTTTCGCTCCTGATCCATTTATGGCCTTCAGAGAATTCAAGGTGAGAAGAATGCGATTTAATGAAACGCCTGATGGGTTCTTGGCTGGGCTTAGTGAACTGGCGTTGCTCGCCGGCGGCGTATCTGACAAGGTTTTAGCGAGCGCGTTCATTGATGGCTTACCAGAGCAAGTCCAAGAATCGTTGCTGGCTGGGGCTCGCATGGAGACCCTCTCGCTGGACGAATTGTTGACGCGTGCTCGTGCGATGTTGGCGAGAGGGCCACCCGGTAGCAGTGGACTCTCTGATCTGGCTGCCGCAGCTAACGGCTCGACCTCTGTGGCTCTTAACTCAGGATCCCACTATCGTTGTTACGCATGCGGTGGGATCAATCACTTCGCCAGAGAGTGTCCGACACGAGGACAGGAAGCAAGTCAACCGATGCGTACTGACCAAAGAATGGACTGGCCACGTGGGCGCCGCCCAGTCCGTCGTTTGCGGAAGGAGCCCAGGCCCACGGAGTCGGGAAACGCGGACAGGGAGGAAGCTCTTGCGCCGGTTCCCTCCCGTCACTGAACGAGGCGCTGCCGACTGTGAACATACAAGTAGACGGGGTAGCTCGCTGCGCGTTGGTGGACAGCGGCTGCACGAGATGTATCGTCTATGCTCCCTGCTGCAGAAAATGGAAAAGGCACCCGGTTAGCCTGAAAACGATCAGCGGCGACGAGCTGCGGTGTGTTGGATTGGGTCACGTCGAGCTCACGGTGCCTGGAGCACGCGCAACGGTGGTCGATGTCATAGTTTCTGACCAAAGGCCACTTGGGTTCGACTTCGTACTAGGCATGAGCGCGATAAGGTCACTTGGAGGAGCTCTGCTGGACAGCGAAGGGCACGTGCAGTTCAATCCGTTTGGCAAGGCAACTTGCGCAGGCGCCGACACCGTAAGGAGCATTGACGAGAAGGATTTCACCGTGACCTACGACCCAAATGCGCGCTCGTGGACGGCTGCGTGGAAATGGGCAAATAACAGTGCCCCAGAAGTCTTGCAGAACGCCAGAATAGAGTATCCGCCTGCTGCCGCAAGCCGATCAGCGTATGAAGAGGAACTGATGTTGTGGATCCGAAACGGTTGGTTAATTCCGTACGACGAAAGAAAGTTTGGACCAGCTCGAGCTCTCATTCCTCTCATGGCTGTTGTACAGCGCAACAAAGGCAAGGTACGTCCAGTGCTTGATTTCCGGGAACTGAATGCACACATTGATACATTCACGGCCAATAGTGACGTGTGTGCTCAGAAGTTGCGCGAATGGCGCAGACAAGGCATAGACGTGTCAATTTTGGATTTGCACAAAGCATATCTACAGGTGCGCGTTGACAAATCGCTTTGGCCGTTCCAGACCGTGATACTCCATGGCCGGAGATACTGCTTGACCCGACTCGGCTTTGGCTTAAATGTGGCTCCAACTATCATGAAAGCCGTGGTCGGGCATGTGCTCTCACTCGCTCCCGATGTAAGGAAAGGGACTTCAGCGTACATTGACGACATCTTCGTCAACCAAAGAATCGTAAGCGCGGAAACGGTAAGAAGACACCTCGTCAGGTACGGATTAGCATGCAAGGACCCTGAGAAAGTCTCGGACGGCGCACGTGTGCTCGGCCTGAAAGCCTGGGGGGAGCGGGGCTCCCTGCGGTGGTCAAGAGGCAACGAAATGAGTGGTCCGCCCAAGAACCTAACTAGGCGAACAGTGTTCTCGTATTGCGGAGAACTAGTGGGGCACTACCCCGTATGCGGTTGGCTCAGGGCTGCCTCAGCCTTCGTCAAGCGGGAAGCGAATCGTGCAACGGAACGGTGGGACGAACCCATTCATGATGGCCGGATAAGAGTGCGGCTGAACGAAATTGCTGACACTCTAGAGACAAACGACCCAGTGCAAGGTAGATGGGACGTCTCAGGCAGCAAAGCCAGAATGTGGGTAGATGCTAGCATGCTAGCCTTGGGCGTTGCACTGGAAGTAGACGGTTCCATCATAGAAGATGGGACGTGGTTGCGCCCGTATGAGGAGGCTCGCCACATCAATATGGCGGAGCTGGATGCAGTGATCAAAGGCCTCAACCTTGCCCTCGCCTGGCGGATGAAGGAGATCGAGCTCATGACAGACTCTGTGACAGTTCACCGGTGGGTTGAAGATGGCCTGTCAGGCAAGACCCGGCTGCGAACGAAGGCGGCCAACGAGATGCTCATCCGACGCCGGATAGAGACAATACTGGCTCTGGTCAAAGAATACGACCTGAAACTGACGGTCACCCTAGTACGATCGGCTGACAACAAAGCCGACACCCTAACCAGAGTCCCAAAGCGATGGTTAGCCCCCACGGAACCTAGTGAAAAGGCGGTCTGCGCCGCGGTGGACGGCGACATTTCGTCTGAACGCCTGATTGCAGAAGTGCATCGCGTTTCGGGCCATCCGGGCGTACGGCGCACGCTGTACTTTGCCCCCCGTCGTGACCCAAGGATATCCAAACGTGATGTCAGCAGCGTGGTGGGCAAGTGCGACATTTGCCGCTCTATCGACCCGGCTCCTGCAAAATGGAGGCATGGAGTGCTAGAGGTTCCCAGGCTGTGGCAAAGAGTTGGAATTGATGTCGCTCACTGCGGGAGTGAGCTATACCTAACTCTGATTGACTGTGGGCCCTCACGGTTTGCAATTTGGCGCCGTCTGCACCAACGCTCCAGCGCTGATGTCGTGCATCAGTTGGAATCAATTTTTTATGAGCGCGGCGCGCCTTACGAATTACTAGCGGACAATGACACCGCATTCCGGAGTCGCGAGGTCGCTCAGCTGGCTGAACGATGGGGGACACGCCTCCGCTTCCGATGCGCTTATGCCCCAAGTGGGAACGGCATAATAGAGCGGTGCCACAGGACGGTCAAGGTGATCGCAGCAAGGGCAGGATGCTCAGCGCAGGAGGCAGTCTATCGGTACAATCTCATGCCACTGGATGATCGCTCGGCAGCCACCGCCCCCGCCAATGCAGTCTACCGATACACGATGAAGGACCGAAACGAAGCATCGGTTAGCAGCGATGCCCAGGATTCGCACTGTCCTTATACGGTCGGGGACACCGTGTGGGTAAAGTCGCGCAGCGGGAGATGCGACGCCCGCTATGACGAGGGCTTAGTCACCAGGCTTGTCTCGGATCAGGCAGTGGAAGTCAATGGGGTGCCTCGCCACGTTCGCGACATCCGTCGCCGTGGATTCGTGCCGATCCCTCCTGCGAGACCGACGCCTAACGCCGATGACGACGGCGATGTCAGTGGTCCTATTGCAGATTGGAGCAGGGAGCCAGCGGGCATTGTGATTGGCACCACTATAGAACGGCGACCCCTACATCAGCCCGCCTCTGAGCGCAGAGCAACACAGGCCCAAGCAGTCCCGCGCCGTTCGACAAGGAGGCTCTGGCCTCGGCATTGTTCGCTTCAAGACTGTGTCCCTAGAGAAAGCTCCACGGTTGGCGAGCGCGTCCCGAGCAGCGCAGACGCAAGAGATCTGGTGCCCACGCTAGCGCTAGACAGGGAAGACCGAAACATGCCCTTGGCAGAGACAGATGCCGGCATGACGGTACCTGAGTTAGAGGCACCCTCTGAAGCTCCCGAAGAAGAACAGGAGGGCTCCACAACGACGACCGCGGTGGCTGAACAGGTACTCGTACCAATGATGCTAGAACTACCTGACCAACCACCAGTGAGACGCAGCGCGCGAATTCGCCGACGCCGCTGCCGCATTAACAGTGATTAGAAAATCAGGGGGGAGTGTGGCAGATAACCCGGGGTTTAGCTCCGATAACGGTGGTTTGACCTAAGAGGGCAACGATACGAGAGCTCTTGTCGTAAACAGCGCTGGACGACGTTCCCCGTGCCCCATGACACGAAGCCTATGTCGAAAACAGGCATGGTCAACCAATGGCAGTGCGACCTGGCCAGACCCCGCGAACGGGACTATAAAAGGAGAAGGACGGACCACCCAGGGGTTGGTAGGACCAGAAAAGTTGTGTGTTCGACGACATCGTTGTTTATACTCAGTTCGTTTGTGTTCCTCAATAAAGACAAAGCAAAGCCTTTGCGTGCTAGCAGCCTTACGCGTGCAAGTCCATACGTTGCATATAAACTACACCGCCTCTTGGCGGATTCTGGCCGCCAACTCCTGGACGGTTTCCCCAGGTTTGCGCTGCATGTCGGACCAGAACTTGAACCTCTCGCGCACGACAAATCTTCGGGGGTCGTACTGGTTCTCCATAAATTGGGCGATATCCTCCATGGTGAGTTCGTTGATGTCCTTCGGCGGCGACTGCTGCCCCGCCAGGGTGCTAAGGAGCTTGAATATGGCCGTAGCCTGATTCGTCAGGAAGACCTGTGCTAGCTTATCCTCTGGAATTGAATTGGCCCCCGCGAACGTTTTGAACCTGGCCCAGTAGTCCTTCCACAATTCAGAGCTTGCATCGAAAGCTGGGAAGCTTGGGAAGCTGGTAGCCAACGTGGGTGGCGTCCCTGAAACTACAGGCAAGCGAGATAGTAACACCTCTATCTGTCTCCGTTGCGCTTCTATTTGCTGCTGCTGCGACTCGATTTGCTTCTGGAATATCTCCATAAATTGAGCCATTTCCGCCATTTATGTCACCAAAACAAGTTGTATTGCTCCGTTCGCTGCGCCAGTTATCTGTTGTGTTTTTGGGACCTGGAGATAGCCTGGAGAAATTCCACCTTAACGCGTACTGGTTTATTGGTAAGCAAATCCGCAGAAGAGGTTAACGAATACCACGACAGCAATTAAGTGACAACACTCAGCAGGGAACGTAAGATGACTTTCAGGCTATAGGGGAAGCAACTCTTCCGATCCTGCGTAATTCTTCTGCAGCACTAGCATCCACAACACTGCTGTTCATTAAACTGATTGCATACATGAATGGAGGAACAATTGAAGAAACAGAGTATGGCATATATATAGAACTAAATGCGCAGACCACCACATATGGAAATATTAAGGAGAAAAGGATAAATTTACAAAGAACAAAGGGTAAGCACGAAACAGATTAACACGTATAGATTAAAATGAAAAAATGGATGAACTTACTTGGCACATGGAATTAATATGAAACGAATTAACATACATGAAACACAAAATCAGAAATGGATATAACAAACATTAGAGAACAGTGCAGAAAAAAATGCAATCTTGTATGTTGTCTCCCCACCGGAAGTTAAGGCGGCAACTTCAAAGGCGGTCACGTGATCATTACAACGTCACCTGAACAATGGGTGACCTAAGCTATTGTTCACTGTGTACACATGCGAGCGATGCGCATCAGTGAAGGAACGCTGCACATCTGGAAACAGTTGGCCGTTCTGGTAATTGTTTCCAAGTGCGTGCTATAACCGTGCTGGCCATCCTGTCCTGCCCTAGCCTAAGCCTAAACCTTAACATGACGCGTGTTCGTTGCTGCTGTTGGGTTTTGCAGTTTTGACCGTGGCGCAAACGACAAGAAGCATAGCGCAAAGTAACGTTATTTAGCGATCACTGAACAAGCGAGCAATGAGTAACGCAAAAAGGGAAAGAGCATACGTACTGCTAACGCAGGCGCTCAGCCTG
This sequence comes from Trichuris trichiura, assembly GCA_037903355.1. NCBI lineage: Eukaryota > Metazoa > Nematoda > Enoplea > Trichinellida > Trichuridae > Trichuris > Trichuris trichiura. Next base: position 14,474 of record JBAJFE010000027.1, read on the forward strand.
ATGAAGGCGACGCGTCCATTTCGCTGGAGGCGCATCCGACGGGTTCACTCGGGTGTACCTAATCAGGCAGAAGGCGTCAGTGTTACCTTACGGTGCCTAAACTTGTCGATGGGAAGTTGTCACTAGATCCCGGCACAGACATAACGCAGAATCAGATTTACCCTGTCTACCAACGCACGCCGCAGCTCGGACAGTTGACCTGCGATGTTTTCCATGAATTGCTAGACGAGGTCTCAGCTTGAACACCTGCACGCTCCATTGTGTTTCCCGTGACTTCAATGCATGCGCAGCTGCTTAATTCCGTGCTTTCACTAAACCTGACGATAACGTCCGTCCCAATGTGCCGATAACAACCAATAATTACGCTGTAGAGTCGCAGATTACCCTTTGAAGTAGCCGCCTCAATTTCCGGTGGGGAGACAACATACTAGACCCAAAAAGTTGGACAAATAAACTACATAGTATGATGTTACAATATACACGCAAAAAGTGGCATAGCCAGCTGAAGTACAGAGAAAACTTCAGAAAACAAGACTTTAAAACTCGTTTCTAAACCGTTACAGCGAATTGAATGGAAAACTCCCACTCGCCAATTGCATCAATTTTAATACCGCTGAGGACGGGTTACACGCGGCCTGAAAGCTACGGAACCACATTAAAACCTTTGTATCTTCAATAGGACGTTGTTCCGTACAAAAAACCAATTCCAACATGATTCTTCCTCTTATTAAAAATGAAAGTGCTGAAAGTAAGTACTTTCCGCAGCGGTTACTCCGTCCAGCATATCTAGGTACTTTTCGGCAGCAAAGGACTTTAACTGCACCATCACTTGACGGACCTCCTCTTCTTTCAGAGCGTGTATATATAATCGACCCTAGTCATCCACGGTTAATTTGTCCCAGACTCTGAGCGTTACGCTGCGTTAAGCTGAATTCCGCGTTGTATATGATACCCTACGGAGAAGGCTAATAGCTTGTATTCTAGCCGCGTATTTCGTCCCGCCCCCTTGAATTCCTTCCGGAACCGTTATCATAATTAGTGATCCTTCGAAGCTTAGTACTACGGAATCTAGTTGCGAGATAATGACATTAATGAGACTGCGCTTGTCCAGTGGGCTTAGCCATCAGAGTCCAGACAATGAGATACAGTAGAACCCCCGAAGTTAGCCACTCCTATATGGTGGCCACCTCCCTAAGTTGACCGAATTTTGGCCAACTGATTTGTCCGCGCGTTAGCCAAGCCACTTATACCCACTTCCTATATGTTGACCACCTCCTATGTTGACCAGTTTTCCCCAGTCCGTTGGGTGGTCCACTTACGGGGGTTTTACTGTACAAGAAAAGACGAAAGTAAGATGCTCTTTCTTTAAACGCCTCAGAAAGCCTTGCTTTAATAAGCTAAGCGATGTACTGGTGCGCGGAATAGGTACGGAGCAGGAGCAATATAAAATACAGAGCCGCACTTAAGCAAAAATACTGAACACCACATAGAACAGAACTTCTACAGCAGAGATGTTTGGAGCATCAGGAATCGAACAATTTACCCACTTTTATAGGTGGGCGCAGATCCCCTGCAGACTGGCTAGCCTCAGCTAGCGTTTGCTGAACTCGTTGATAGCAAAACTCCTCACCTTAAAATTTTAGGCTCCGCAGCTGCCGGAGCTTTATTTAAAAACATTGTTATAGGGAGCTGTCTCTCCCTTGCCTTCGCATCATTGGATAAATCTTGTAGCGGCTTTAACGTAGTCGTTATTCCTCAGATGCCACATGATGCCACGTCCCATGCATGGATTGTATTCAGCAATCATATCCTATAGGAGCTGCGCTTGCCGGAACATACTGGCAAGCTTCTGCAGCTTCCAATCTGAGGGTGTTTGAGCTTCTTTATCTGCTGTAACATAGTCGTCGCTGCCCGTAGATGGTTGCATCAACTCCTTGAGTTCCTCGCCGGTGAACGGTTCTCCACAATCTTCTATGCGCTCCCTGATATCGTTTTCTATCATGTCGAAAGGCCTTCACCTCCCAACTCCTTGGCAATATTCACTATGTCCATGACTTTTCGATCAATGTCAACTAAGTCTTCGCATTCACTGACTACGTCTTTCCACAAATCGTTCCAACAACCACTAACTGTTCTAGATTTTATCTCGCGTACTGCCACCGCCATGAAGGCGATAGCGTCTGAAATTGAGAAACGCTTCCACAGGCCGGTAAGATCTCAATCAGGATTAGCGTGGAGGGTATCACGAAGCATCCCAAATACGAGACGAGTTTAAGTAGGCTTAATGAATTTTATGGCGCCCTTATCCAGTGGGTGTAGTAGTGATGCCGAGCTAGCGGGCAAGAAATTCACCCCGACGTTCTCGTTAGCAAAGCAAAGAGATTACGGGTGACTGGTAGCGTTATCAATTACGAAGACTGGACGCTGCAAAAGCTTGCCACTATTTTCTGGCAAGCGCAGGTCCTAAAGGATATGATTGCTGACTACGATTCATCCATGGAACGTGGCATCATGATTACACGTGGAATAACGGCTTCGTTGAAGCCGTTACAAGATTTATTCGATGAAACGAAGAAAAGGGAGATAGCTCCCTATAACAATGCTTTTAAATAAAGCTCCGGCAGCTGCGGAGCCTAGCATTTTAAGGCGAGAAGTTTCGCTACCAACAAGTTCAGGGAAATGTAGGACTGGTCGGTCTCCAAGGGATCTGCGCCCACCTACAGAAAGTGGGCAAATTGTCGGTGTCCTGAAGCCCCAAACGTTTCTGTCATAGTGGTTTTGTTCTATGTGGATGTGTTCTACGCGGTGTGCGATATTCTATGCGATCTATTTCTGCTTAAGTGCGACCATGTATTTTATATTTCCCCTGCTCTGTACCCATTCTGCGCACCAATACATCGCTTAGCTCACTAAAGTGTAACAGAGCGCAGAGGAAGCCGTTTATTGACAAGTCACAGTACAAGCACTCACCAGCGCACGCAGCTCTCTCGCTCTCGCGACTTTCACGGCTACCGACTCTCTTCTATTCTCAGGTACGTCATCGCGGCGTGCGTTACATCTTAGGAACGTTACAAAAGCAAGGCGTTTCCCAGGCATTTAAAGAAAGAGCATATTACTTTCATCCTTTCTTGTATCTAATGGCCTGGACCACTGATTCCCAACTGGGTCCCCTGGGCCCCCCTGGGGGCCCAGGGGGAGTCGAAGGGGGTCCTGAAGGCTAAGGGGGCCCTTGGGGGTCCCCGCGTTGTGCCCGTACATCTTTTTTCTAATGTAAATTTTCTCGTGAAAACAGAGAGTAAGCAATTTCTGAATATCAAGGAGCATAGAGAAAGGAACTTGCCATCAGCGTAGCGTGGTGCTCCTAAATCAATAGAACCCTGCTGCGTTCAAGCTAAGTCACTGACAATTCGCAGAAGCTCGATGGATACTGAATGAGGCTGCGCAATTCCTCCCTTTAGCGACGACTTCACGACGACGAAGAAGTTTCGACCAATTTCATATGACTAAGGAACCTTTTTGACCTGCCTTCATTCACTCAGCAAAGAAGCGCAGTTACAGTTGAAACTGAAATACTAAGTTGAAATACTTAGACCGCGTGACTGAAAATCGTTGCCAGAAATTAGATTTGGATTCGTTACTGTTTGAAAAAACTTTATTTACGGTATTAACCCGTTTTTGTATTTATAACGTTTATTGATGTTAATAATAAACGTTGTAAATACAAAACGGGTTAAGACCGTAAATAAAGTTTTTTCAAAAAGAAAATCAAAAAAACCCGTTACGAAGTAGAAGAGAAGAAAAAGAAAAAATTGGATTTGTTACTGTCTTTTCCGTATGGCACAGACCGGTACAAACATCGAACTTTTAAATTGAAGAGTTTTAAAATGCAGATTTAAAGTTCGCTGTTAGCGTCGGTATTCACCAGATGGAAAAGACAAGAGCAAATTCATCGTTGAAATCTTCGGCAAACTGTGTCACCGGTACCCTAATAAACGCGAAAGAACCTCAAGCGAGAAAAGGGAAGAACAGAACCGCGCAAGAACGAATGGGAGCCCTGGCGCAGAAAAGGTTGGGAATCACTGGCCTGGACTCTGATAGCTCGCCCTATTGGACAAGCGCAGTCTCATTGATGTCATTATCCCGTAGCTAGATTCTTGAAAATGCGATGTTTTGGTACGGGACTGTATGTTTTCATAGTTCAGCGTTTTTAATACGGTAGCTGTGTCCCGTTGGTAAGCACAAAAAAGAAAAAGAGAATAAAGAGCTTCCAGAGCTTTCGGGTCTGTCGCGACCCGTCGTCAGCGGTCAATATCTGATTCTGTAGCACTAAGCTTCGAAGGATCACTAGGTATGATAACTGTTCCAGAAGGAATTCGAGGGAGCAGGACAAGATACGCAGCTAGAGTATAAGCTATTTGGCCTTTTTCATAGGGTATCCTATATAACGCGGATCCAGTTTAACGTGGTGTAACGCTCCAAATCCGGGACAAATTAACCGCGGATAACGAGGGCTGACTGTAGTTGTAAATAGAATTGTATCATGTAGTTGCTGTTCGTTGCCTCGTAAATATAATTGCTGTTTTCTTTGCTTCCGTTAATGGACATGTGATAAGGCATACTGACGGCATATGGTTAACTCACCAGTCGCATCTGAAGCGTGATCATACAGCGTATTTTTGCGATTCCGTGCAAAGCGAAGTTTAAATTTGGCTTGTGCTATATGCCGGGCTACGAGAGATACACGCAAGTAACAGCTAGCCCAGGGGCCATCTTGACTATTTTTGTTTTAAGACTACGCGAGGTTATGTAAAGTAAATCTTAATCGTTAGCTCATTCGTGCAGCATCTAGCCGGTTTGTATATTCAGCCTGCTTCATAAGCGCAGAAGAGCAAGTCGGCAAGGTTAACGGAAAAGTTACTTCAAGCAGCTCGATGCAAGCCCCACTTACACCTGATTATGCTGTACAAGTTCTGCAACTGCTATCGAATCTTAATCCTATTCCATTCGTACAGCGTTTATCCAATGCGTAACTCAGGCTTCAGTAAGCGTAGAAAAACAAAACGGGCTAGACTATGGGGAGAATTAGTTCAAGTAACGGAATAAAAGCCTTAGGTGCAGCTAATTATGGTTTACAAGCCTTGTAAATGCTCCTAGCATAACCAACAAGGTGTTGTGTATTGAGTGACTCTTTCGCAAGCGCTTATGTCGCGCTCCTGTATATCATCTTCCTGTCGGTTGTTGGGTGACTCGCATACTTCTTGCAAGTATTCGCTCGAATGAAAGTTCCTAGGTTACGACAGGTCCGCATGTACCTCACAAACATGACACAAGGTTTATCTAAACAAAACAATGGCTGCTCAGAGAGAAAAACGCGCTAACTTTCCTTTTCACTGTATGAGTCACAACGTTTTTATGTTAGAGTAAGACAAAGCCGTAGTTCCTTGTTTACTTCTCTGTCTTGCTGTATGTTTGCGGGCAGATCGAGACAAGATCCACAACCTCTATATTACGCATATGCTGTAGAAACTTTTGAGGACAGAAAACAGTTTAACAGTGTAAGTAGCATGTACTGCGTACATACTTGCTGGCCGTGCAGTTAGTACATATGCCTTCTGTGTACAAGGTACACTGGATCTACACCAAGCAGATTGTTTACGTGATTGCAAGTATAGCAATAGAGCAAACTGCTTCTAGGCCAAACTGACCTGAAGTGAAGCTGGATAGGTCAAGTTGTGTTGAATTCAAGTCGGTCAGGTCAAATCGGTCGGGTCAGTTGGTTAAGTCAACTTAAAGTGCATTCTATTTGAATTGACGTTGTCTAAATTGGAGGAATAATTGAGACGAAAAAAGTTATTTGAAATCATTTCTCGTGAGTTGACTACTTTCTGATAAAGGTTACGGGCAACTTAAAATGAGCTGTCTGTTGTTATTGGAGTACTGTGTGATTCCTCCATCATTACGATCTGCGTAATTGTCATTTGATTACTTAGAAAGTGCGGAGAGCTAGAACCTTCCCTATTTGTTTATGTTAGCGATATAAAGTTAATGAGAGGACATCATGATGTTGTGTTTGTCAGGAGCACAGTTAACAAAGCGATGACGTTTACTCCGTCAAGCGCCAGAATATCGTCATCGCACCGTAGGGTTCGTCATATTCGGGCATCCTACTGCGGGTCCCAACACATGAAACAACCTTGACACCGTGCCACTTCACGTACCATGCACTCAGGCAGTTTCGTTTGCGCGCTGCGTGGTTGAACCAAGGCAGAAGTAATGTTCTACACGGATATTGCAACTTGATTTCGATGGCATCTCAACCAGCACGGGCGAAGACATGGCCGGATATTAATTCGTTAGACGATATTTGAATGCCCACCTAAGACAAGACTAACAATAGGCTTGAAACTTCGTTATAGAAGTTGATGATGTAGCCACTTAGTGCTTTATTTGACGATAGGAATGGTATTGAGTAATCGCCTGGAAATTCAGTTTCCGTGATGGAAGACATTCACCAATTGTTTCATTGCACGTCTTGGATGGCCACTGAACAGAGGGTTTACAACGACACTAGAAACCTACATTAGTACCTAAGGATATTTCGCCGATTGGTTTATTCAATGATATGGTTTTCTGGGCTCTAATTGTTCTTATTGCCGATTATTTGGAACTGTTGAGTTGATCTAGCGAAGAATGGCAGACGACCGCTGGTACTTGAGGCTGAATAAATCTCCTGGTCGAAGTTTTGCTGGTCTGGCCTGTGGCACCGTTGTGAAGAAAACAAGGCTAAATGGCAAATTCATCGGTGGTTATACGTTGAAGCAGGTTGAAGTGTACGTTGGCACCCGTGCAGATGCACTTTCCAATTTCAATAAAAATAGCCTTGATGATGGCGTCACCCTGATTCTTGCTAAATTTGCTAAATTACCGTCAGATAAGTTTCAATCTACTTCTGCGTGTTTCTAAAATAAGAGTTCCCAAAAGTATTGCGTCTTTTTGTTGTTAAAAATTGTAACGACTATCAGTTCTCGTAGATGTAGTTTGTCAAAGTTCTGGTATGCCAGCCTTGTCTTCATCCTGTTTTTGAATTCGTAAACAGTTGTTACAGCCGATGTAGCTTCAGTTAATCTTAGCAGAACCTGTGACAGCACTTGTACATGCATTCTCATCATACTGTATTTCAAATACTTTTTTCGGAAATACATTGTTTCTTGTTGCCCTAAAATAGCGGTTGTCTTGCTAGCTCGGTTTCCGTGAGTGCTGTCGCGTTTTTTAGTGATTATTTAGCTTCAAAAGTGCCTGCTTTTTTAGGCATAATGTGCCTCTACCACTTCTCGGAGCTCCATTTCGGAGCAGATTGCAGTTTTTTCAACAACTTGCTTCGTTAATTGTTTTTCGATTGTGCTCCCTCCCGCATGGAGAGGCTGTGTGCAAAGCGATGGGACGACGAAAAGAGGCTCTAATATACTTTTTCAATAATCGTTGCAGCGGAACATTGTACTTTCATCAGAGGTTTTGGAGAAGTGTTCTAGTTTTGAAATGACATTGGAAGAAAATTTCCCAGAAATGATTGAAAACTTATCCAGTCATTGCCGTGCGGAGGAAAAACAGTTCGATCCTGTCACGTTCAACGTGCTGAAGGTTAGCGTGGAGGAGATCGCCGCACAGCTGACGTTGGGGGACTTGCCAATTTTTAAAGCAATTCGACCGGAGGTTTGCGTTCTTCGACTAACCTTTATTTCGAAAAAAGAATTATTCAAATAGGAGCTGACCAGCTGCGCATGGAATTCTAGGAACAAGTTGCAAGTGGCACCTAACGTTGTAGCGTTCATACGTCGGTTCAATCACGTGGGCTTTATTTTTTAAACTTGCAACGGTTAAAACCTCGCTTCAGGTTTGCTTGTGGTGTCAGAAGGAGGTGCTCAATTGCGAAAGTTTGAAGTTTCGCACAGAGATGCTCAGCCATTTTATAAAAATTGCTAAAGTGCGTTACGTTGCGCTTATTATAAGTACGTTTTATTGTTTGTAGAAACTTATTGAACTGAACAATATTCACTCTGCATTTGCAATTGTCTCGGGCTTACAGAGCAATGCCATATATCGCCTTAGGCGCACTTGGATCGTGAGCTTTCGCTGTTATTTTGTCTGTAAGGTCCTGTTAATTTGCTGAACGTTTAGGCATTGTCGTCCAAGGATAAACTGACGTTCGAAAGATTAGTTAAGTTATTCAGCGACAGCAGCAACTGGGAGAGACTGCGTAAATATATGGAAACGATCAAGTTACCGTGCATTCCTTATCTTGGTTACTTTGCTCCGTCAACCAATACTTGCTGTTGGCAAAATGTGCTTTAGGTTTATACCTAACCGATTTCGTTTACATCGACATTGCTCATCCCAGTTCAGGAGGCTTGGAAAGCACCCAGCGGTCAAACTTAATGAATAATATTTTGCGTGTTTTGGCAGACTATCAGTGCTCAACTTATGGTAATATATTCAATTTTTGCTTTTGTATTATTCGAATAACATACAACATATTGCAATAAACTTTTTTTCTTAAAATTTTAATCATAATATGTAATGTCTAATCAATTGCAGACAACCTGAACAGCATCGGGTATTTCCAGAAGTATTTAGACTCAATACGCTACATTGACGAGTTGCAGAAGTTTGTAGAGGAAGACCTTTACAAGTGAATAAAGCAACGTATATTATCTTTTCGCTTTCATTCTTTTGGTTTTTCTTCCGCTTAGTTTATCTGTCAAATTGGAGCCTAACCAGGCACTGACAGACAGCACAGAAAATGCGCTTGATCGACTGGCTACAAGCAGTGATGGTTTCAAGTCGCTCTCTCTAACACCACAATCTTCAAAGTCCAAGCAGAGTCATCGCAAAACCCAAAGTTTAGGCGGAAGTAATTTGCCTAGAAGGTAAGTAACATTTATTTTTTAAGGTATGAAATGTTGAGATTTCGTACAAGAACTTTGAATTGTTACATAATGACGCCATGATTTTCGAAGTACCACACATCTGACTGTTTCTAGGAAAATCGGTTTTCTATGCGGGGACTATCGATTTGCTGTTTCATTTAACAAAGCAAAGCCTCTAGCCTGCATGAATAGTTTTGTTCATTTCTTTTTCGGTTTTACGGAAGTACCACGCGTTTTTGTATTGGCTTTGAGACTTGCGAAATGTTGCGACGGGTTGGCTAGTGCGTTAGGATAAGCCGCGGACATATGCAGATTAATAGTTAAGAAGTTATGAAGAAATCTTTTGTGTTGTACTAACATGCAACATAAGTGGTGAAACCGTTTTCTTTTCAAGAATAAATTATCTCTCGCGGCAATCGATGTCCGCAGAGAGGGTACAGCGAGAAAACTTTTTGAGTTTTATCTTCAACATGTTTTCGGGTCATATAATTTCTTGAATCCTGTCGCTGATAATGGAGCATTCATTTTACTCCTGAAAACAGCAAAGGTTATCGCTTGCCATCTAACTGAAATTTGCTGCCGACTTTAGCACTGCCGGTGAAATTGTTAGTGATAAAAATTTTTTTCTTTCATCGATCCCCTTTGATTAGTTTTACAGTGCAAAAGTTTTCATATTTGTCTAATTAGGTTAGCATGTTTGGTAGATCTTTTACGGCTTTTCCCCTTTTTCTGTGTGATGATATCTGTAATTAGACGAAGCAGTTGCTCTATCAACGAATAGATGAGGGATTATTGGGAAAAGTTCAGAAACAACAGCTTTTATTCAGAGTTTTCGGAACGCCCTAGTTCCGTCGTCAGTGAGATGTAGAATCTCTATCTAGGATAGCTCTTCCATCTCACTGACGACAAAATTAGAGTGTTGAAAAGCTCTGAATTAAAAGCGGAATGTATAGTTTCTGAATTTTTCCTAATAATCGGTCACCCATCCGTTGGTAGAACAACTGTTTCCTCTAATTACTGATATCATCACACAGAAAAACGGGAAAAGCCGTGGAAGATCTACGAAACATGAAACAAGCCCACTACAAAGCGCCCTGTGTTCAATGAGATTTATTTTAAATACTGGACGCTTCGTAACGGGGTGATGTTTCATGGTTGGAAGGCTTTCTACGGCTTTCACCGTTTATTTCTGTCTGTATTGATCTCTGTAATTGAACGAAACAACTGCTCTACCAACGGATGAATGAGCGGTTATTAAAAAAAATTGTACAGGTATCAATGCACTCAACTTTTACTTCAGAGCGTTCCGAAAGCTTTGAAAATTAAAATTGAGTGTATTGGTCCTGTACAATTTTGCTTAATAACCGCTCATCCATCCGTTGGTAGAGCAGTTGTTTCGTTCAATTACAGAGACCAACACAGACACAAATAAACTCGGAAAGCCGTAGAAAACCTTCCAACCAATTGGATTACCACTATTATTTTTTTGAATAAAAATTTTGTATCGCTTCATAACTGTACTGAACACTTTTTCGTAAACATTGATTCGCGTGCACTGGGGAAACGAATTTTGTATATTGAGAATCAGGCTACGTTTGTATTTTGCGCAGCTAAAGTACAGCTTGTAAATGATGTGGAGATCTGAAAGCGCGTTTCATTTGTTTTATAGTGAGGTTTTAATGATACTGGATTGATTTTTATACAGAACAGTGCGATTGTCTTTTTTTACTTGTTCAAGCTGGCACGTGTAAGGCGAAATGGTCATTTATTTGTTTCAGGTTGGTTGGCATTGACCAAAACGACACATTTCCTTTCAATGCAAGACGGCATCTGTTGGATGATTCTTTGCTGGAATTTTCCAGTTGCACTGCCTCCTCTTCTTCCTTGCAAATGGCAGGAACAGGTATGATGCTACGTCTATTTACTCTTCGTTCTAATGACATCGGTTGCAGATCATGTTGGCGACTCAGGCCACGAAAGTGCGGAGGAAACTTTTTGCCGCGACAGGTAGCTAAAAAGAACGCAATGAAGAGTTAACGATTTTGTATTGAGAATCAGTTTTAGCTTAAGTTGCTACAGCGACAGAACGCGCGACCATTCTTGGCGTAAGCTCAACATGCTGAATGACGAATGTATAATTGAAGGACCCGTTCGACGTAAAACCATTCTCAAGTGGGGCCGAAAACCTCAAGTATCTTTTAGCGACGTCTCTGCGGGTATCCCCGACTGTATTTTTGTAGATCCCTGTATGGAGAAGACTTTGGATACGTCTAATCGGCCGGTCCCTATTTTTGCACGAGGCTCGTCATTTGCCCCACAATTCACAAGTTCGCATTGCCGTAAGCATTGTTTTACTGATCCATTGTTTTTCGTAACATGAAAATCATTATGTCAGTACAAAGCTCACGCCGACAGAGTGATATCCCTCTGTGGTTGGATGGTAGTGATGGGCGAAAATCCATTTATGCCGGATTCGTTTATGTTGCAAGAGCCGGCACAGGGTACCTCAGACATTCCACATAATATTGCTTCATTATTTAGCCTTTTATAGGTCATGTTTATCGGTTTCGAGTAGGTACTCAAGCCAGAGCTCTTCAGTGGGCAGAATGCCTGAAGAAAGCCTGCGAGGATCCTCGGAAAAAGGTTTAGTGCTGCTACAAATCATTCATTTTAATTGATCTCTTTTTAGCTTCCTTCTAACTTGATGACGTTCGATTAACAAGCGGTGTTCTATTTCTTATGTTAGCAAAAATATTCGACCAAAGTAGTATACACATTCAGTGTCACATTAGAATTAGTAACTCATGTTTTAGCCTGCCTGATCGCTTAAGGCAACGATACGCTGTTCTTAACTTTGTGGTGCTTCTTTCACGACAGTTTTGCGGGTATTTGTGCTGTCGTTAGCGTGAGCGTAATGCGTTGCCTTAATTGTTCGTATTATTTGAATGAATGAATGGACAACAATCGAAATGTTCTTTTAATTAAACTTATCCAAGCAAAACGGCAGAGGGCAGCAATCGTCTAGCGACCACCATTGCTCAATAATGGCTGCAAGCAATCGATGCAGGTTAATCTCCAAATATAGGCACTGCATGTATTTGCCGGGATGGCACATCATCCGAAGTTTTCTGGAAAGGTAGTCACCGTAATTGCTAACGTTTGCTAAACAATATTCCATCCCTTTATGTGAAGGCGTAGTGAAGTTGATGCGGGCTGACTCTGCCTTTGCTAAGAGCTTACTGGGTACTTGCCACACGCTTGCTTGGATTTCCAAATCTGTCAACATTCTTTCTACTAAGCCAACTAAAAACATCATTTTATCATTTAGTGGGTCGGCGGAATCCAAAATCACAAACGCTGTAAGAGAGCGACTTTGGCGAAACGAAAATAGATCTTCATCGAAACTAATATTCTGCAGATCATTACAGTAAGTATTTCCGATGGAAAACAATTTGATGGGAAGGGCCATTTTTTTGGACAGAGAACGTCGAGTGAGCAAAGCCAAATAGGGATAGATGGAATGCCCAACAAGACACAAACTTTGCTCATCCGCACAGTTGCAAGAGGAATTCTGTATGCACAAATGGCTGTCAGACAGCGCTGCTCCGGTGTGCACGACCGCAGCGCGAACCAGATGAGGAGGACTGATCAGACTGAATTTGCTACCGGCGAACATACTTAATACATAGTGCTCCAAACTGGTCAGCAAATCACAACCTTTGCCAATAAGGAAGCATTGAAATTGTTCACGCTTTAAATAGAGCCATCCTTTTTGACTCAACAATTCGTCATGATTACAAAGCGACATTTTCTTTTTGCCAATACATCGCAGAAGGCGTGGATAATCGCCTACTGGTGTCCTAACGTCTAAGTCATTAGGAAGCTGTTGAAGAGCTTTGATAAGGTCATCAAATTCTCTCAAACGCTTGCGCGCTTTCTGCAAATGGCTACGGCAATTTTCTATGTTTTCTTCAGGCGTTGCACTTGACAATAAACGTTCGGCAGTTTCCTTAAGCTTTTCTTCTCCTATCTTTAGACGTTTCCATTGATCGTAAGAAGCACTGAGTGTATTCACGTCGAGTTCCTCAAGTCCTCTGTTGCTCAACAGTTGACGTAGTCTCTTAAGATTGACAAAGTAACGGTCAAAATTCAAATCCGGTTGCACCATAAAACTTGCAATGCTGAAATGCCTTACTGCGCTTCTTAAAAGCAAAAACATGACCTGCGGAGTTACTGTAGTTCTGATGGTCAGGCAGAAAGCATTTTCTGCTCTAACTGTTCGAATCTTTCGTTCTTGCTGTACGTTTAAGCTTTTTCAATTCTGTTAACTTAAACATTACAGACAGTTTACTTTCCTTTATTTCAGACAGTTTCGAAAGACAGGATGTCTTTTAACGAGCTTGAATAGTTGCATAGTAGATCTTCAGACTGTGCTATCTAATGACGTATCGTTTCGGTGACTGCGGAGCCAGGTAATCTTCAGTTAGTTTACCGCTTAAAGACGCCTTACGAAAGTGACTGGAAGTTTACTCAGTGTTAACGACTTCGCATCTGATGCTCTGCCTGTTTGTCAGAAATAGTACGTCATTGCTCCACGATTTTTTTGGGCTTATAAACCCGCCAGCAACTTTTAAGCGAAGGAGATGATTTGCTTCAACTTACATATTGTAGTAGTATTGTTTTGCAGCGGAACTAGTTGACTTTACGCAATTAGGTCTAAGGTTAAAGTGCGCGTAAGAAGTTTTAATGGATTCGTTCTAAGCGATTAAGGTTTCGCCGAAATTTGTCCTACTTCGCAGCTTCAAAGGAACACTTTTAGAAAACGTGGTAAGTTGGCGTGACAGAACTGGATTAAAACTAAGGTTATGAGAATTACTAGCTGGCGAAGAAGTGCAACTCATGTTTGACTCTGTGAAACATCGTAGTGCGCTACGACCGGGATTACTCATCGCACTGTACTTGACTGCTTTTAAACATACTTATTGTAGTCGTTTTAGTTAAAGAAAGTCCTGCGTGCTCCTACAACATCCTTCGCGTCAACGCGTGATGAGTACCATAATCAGCCACACGTTACCGTTTGTTTTAAGGGATAGATAGTAGCATTAGGCTAAAACCTTTAAAAATATGACTTTTTAAACAGCCAGTAGGGTCAGTTCAGCGTTCATATTTTACCTTGAGATCACCGCGATGCCCTGCTTAGGAAGTGATAGTTTAGTTCAAAGTAGCTAATTGTGTTAAATCAAAAAATATCATAACCATCTTTGTGCCTAGAGCAGTTGCTGCTGATATCTTCTGCCCTCAATTAAAAACAGGCAAATTGCTAATGGGAAAGCACAGGCGCAACCTTAGTACCTGAGCATTAATGTACTATAACTTTCTTTTGCATACTGCATGTATTTTTGAAATCTTATCTCTAGAGTTGCTGTTTCTTCGCGCGAAGCGAACTTTTTAAGTTTTTCTTTAAAAGAATATTTGCCTTGCAATTGCTTTTCTGCGCAGGTACATTTAAAGTACAATGTCTGATGAAGCAGTTTCCCGCCTTCTGCAGTCGCTACGAAAGCAGGCTGAACACGAGCTTCTCCTTGAGTTGCTGGACATGGCTGTCGAGGAGGATCTTATTCCTACGATGGGGTACGTCAGATAATTTCTAATTTTGTTTATTTCTTTTTAAATTTCCACTAGGCAGTGGGATGGTGGTGTCGACTCAAACTGTCTTTTCGATGATGATGCTCAGTTCAATGATTTGGAAGTAAAAGTAGTACGCGACGAGCATACGGGAGAAGTGGCCAACTATCGAGAAGTCTGTTGGTGAACATTACATCCTGGTTTGATGAAACTTTCTACACAGGCAATTGAAGAAACTCCTGATACCGCCTCGTCCGTGTTATCCCTCAGCAGGGAGATTAATACAGACAATGTTCAATTCACTGGAATCTCTGGAGGAATTCCTTTTATGCCAGGTAGGCTCATTTCTGCTTGCTCACTTTTTCTATTTGCTTTTTGTTGGAACGTAATTCAGATAGTAATAATTGTCTCGTTTGGCCCCACTGTTAATGTTTCTGAGCTGGGCTCCCCAATTCTGATTGGCCAATTTTGAGCGCGCGCACTGATTACCTCAAGTGGTTGCAACGCGAGACGCTGAACTACAGCTATACATATTTATTTCTGCAAACTGTTTTTCGAGAAGTCAGCGAGAGCTGCTTGGCTCGCCTAGATGCGACTGAGCTAGCCTGTCGATGTTGGACTCGATCGAGGTAACTCGCAGACACAGATCGCCGCGTCTGACCACTTGCAGCCGACTGCGTTTCTTCGTCGGTAGGTCCGTAACGATACTAAATGCGCGCTCGACTAGACTCGATGAAGGAAGACAAATCAGTAACTTTTTTACCACACTCCATACGCCAGGGTACAACTCCGGGATTTCTTTCTGCAGCCAAAACTGCTGATAACCCTGTGACAACCTAACCTTCAGCTCTAGGTTCGACTGCAACTCCAGCAGCTCTTCCTGCTGTAACATCTTTTCGTCGTCAAAATTTGATAGCGGATTGATCACCTAGTCTGGAATGACCATAGACAGAATGTCCTGAAAACAGCGTGTGAAATCGTCGTGCAGCGCTAGGAGATGCTCACAGTACAATTCCGCGTTCGCTTCAGAGATCCCATCTTCGTTTCCCACTTGGGCGAGACTTTGAAACTGGGAAAACTCACCCCTTGCAAAGTTGCGCTTGAAGAGAGGCAGCTTTGACATGAACGCGGAGATAACAGATTTTGTCTTAATCAAGTTCATGTCGTCCGCCTGAGCTGCTTATTCATCTCATTAAATTTAAAATACAAGTCTGCTAAGTACGCGATGTCCGCTTTCCGATTACGCAAGTTCTTGCTCAGCGAAGCGCCCTCCTGTTCAAAAAACTGAAGAACCGATTCGTACAGGTCACCACAGCACCTTTTGATAGCCATCTCACTTCTGTGTGCAGTACACGGTTGAAGTCCTCGTTATTTTCATCACATAGACGTCGAAAAAGTCTCACTAAATGCATTTCTTTTGATTTTCTGGATCTAGTCCGAATTCGGCCCTCCGTCGACTGAGGCGATAACTTCAAACGGCAATGCGCGACGATATTGCGTACTGGAATGCGATTAGCGCAGCGTGATTAGTGAATGCAGGAGGTTATTGACCCATAACCCTTATGTTAAGTCTTAGGCTTAGGTTAGGGCAGGAGAAGATGGCCGGCAAACGTATTGTTCCATTGCTCCTTAATCCGCATTCGACTTTTTTCAAGTTATCGCCTCAGCCGACGGAGGGCCGAATTCAGACTACACCCGATTCTCTTTATCGCGTTGATGGCATACCGAAGAGATTCATTCAAACGCGGGCTCAAACGACAGGCGATGAGATGCCGCCGATGCAACACACAATGGATCCGCAGCACGCTGGGAACTATATTTTTTAGATACGATATGAATCCTCACTGACAGCCGAGCATAGCTGGTGCATCATCTTTTGCCACGGCTATTGTCTTCTGAAGGGGAATTGCTTTTTCCATAAAGAATTCCACCACTACTTGAAAGATGGACTCACCTCTTGTATCTGTACTCAATTCTTTCGAAAACAATAATTCTTCTACGAACCGTTCTTCTTTTCAAACCGGACCTACGCCAGTAAAAGCGATTCGTTTCCAGGCAATGTTGATTCATCCAATTGCAACGAGAATTCGCTCTCTCTGAGCATGAGCAGAGCGTTTCTTCAGTGTCCTCAGCCATTGCATCGATTCGTCTCTGAACAGTATCATTCCTCAATGGTTTTTCCTGGTAACTTCATGTGCCTTTTGGTGAAGCACGGTTTCCAAAACTTCAGCTATGGCGGGCATTATCTATTTCTCGCTGATCGTATGAGGCTTACCCGCTTTCCCAGTTAACAATGAAATTCTATTTGACGCTGCAAGTCCGTCAGGATCTCGTTTTGAAAATGATGGTGTCAAACTGTTCAGTGTTCTCTTCTTCTCTACCTTCTCCCTCAGGGCCCGATAGTAGGACATGTCCTTATTATTCGTGTTCAGGTGCCGCCTTATTAAATGGCGTTTCAGCCTGGACGGCTTCATAGACTCGTTTGAGAAAACTCTTTCGCACAACAAACATACTGGTAGACGTTCTGTACCTGGCATAACAGCGAAACCAAGGCGCAGATATTCGCGACCATACTGCCTACATTTCTTGCTCGCCTGAGCCATGACTGAGCCTCTGCAAAGTCACTTCTCGAAATCAACTAGACAAGTACAGTCGGTTCTCGTTATCCGCGGATTCTATGCAGCGCGGTTTGTCCAGCGTGAAATAGTAACGTCATCTTTTCACACAGACATGCGCACCGCTGGCCGGCATTATAATTGCACTAGTGTCGTTGCACGCCTGTGCAGCAGTGTGATCATCTGCACGTTCGCGAAAGACTTTCTCTGCCCACAGTGCTCTCTAACCGTGCACAATGCTAATGAGGCCTTGTCATTTTTCTGACTGCTCATTATTGCTTCGTGCGCGTTGTCGAGGCCGCGCGCTGTGCGCAAATATCCGTTTCCCTGCAGCGTGGTAGGTCTGAACTTTCGCGTCGTGTAACTGGTGTCGCATAGGAGGATGACTGACAGAAGGGAACTAAGTGAACAGAGCGGTTCCTCTAGGGCTAAGAGACAACGTAGCGTCCTTACCCTTCAAGAGAAATTAAAAGTCCTAAATCTTTTGAAAAGCGGACTGTCATGTGCCGATGTAGGCCGCAAGATCGGGAAGAATGAATCCAGCATTCGTACGATAAAGCAGCAGGAAGCTGAGATTCGAAGAAGCGTGCATCCCGACCCTTCACTGGCGAAAAGAGCTGCTGTAGTTCACAACAAAGTCTGCGTGAAGGCCGAGAAAGCGCTAAGTGTTTGGATAGAGGACATGTCGCAGAAGCATGCCCTGTCGACGGGAAAGTTATTCGGGAGAAAGCGCTGAGCTCATATGAGCACTTCTCTGGCTCGGTTGCAGAGAACGAGAGAAAGGGGTTTACTGCTAGCAAAGGATGGCTAGCAAAATACGTGAAGCGCTTCAACCTCAAGAAGTTAAAGATCACTGGAGAAGCGGCATCGGCTGATTGCGTAGCTGCCTCGACATTTCCGGAGGAATTCAAAGAGATAGTGGACGAAAAGGGATATCTCCCAGAACAAATCTTCAATTGTGACGAGACGGCATTATTCTGGAAGCAAATGCCAAAGCGCACGTACATCCACAAGAGCGCAAAGCAAGTCCCGGGATTCAAGCCACTGAAAGATCGACTCAGTCTTGTGCTCTGTGGCAACGCTGCAGGACACCTGATAAATCCTGGCGTTGTCTACCGGACTCGTAATCTTCAGTCGCTCAGAAACAAGAACAAGGATTGCCTGCCGGTCTTCTGGCAGCACAGCAAGAAGGCGTGGATGACGGTTATTCTTTTTACGGAGTGGTTTAACCAATGCTTCATTCCTGAAGCGAAAAAGTACCTGGAAAGCAAGGGGATGGCTTTCAAGGTCCTCCTCGTAATTGATAACGGCCCCGGTCACCCGCAATCTCTTTGCTTCGCTAATGAGAACGTCGAGGTGAAATTTTTGCCTGCTAACTCGACATCACTACTACAGCCACTGGATCAGGGCGCCATAAAATGCATTAAAGCTACTTATACTCGTCTCGTATTTGGAAAGCTTTGTGATACCCTCCACGCTAATGCTGATTGCGATCTTACCGGCCTGTGGAAGCGTTTCTTAATTGCAGACGCTATCGCCCTCATTGCGGAGGCAGTAGACGAGATAAAGCCTAGAACAGTCAGTGGTTGCTGGAAGCGTTTGTGGAGAGAGGCAGTCAGTGAATGCGAGGACTTAGGTGCCATCTATGAGGAGGTCACGGGCATAGTGAATATTACCAAGGAGTTGGGAGGTGAGGGTTTTTCTGACATGATAGAAGACGATATCAGAGAGCACATAGAAGATTGTAGAGAACCGTTCACCAACAAGGAACTCGAAGAACTGATGCAAGCACCTACGGCCAGTGACGACGACGTTATGGAAGATACAGAAGCTCAAACACCCTCGGATTGGACGCTGCAAAAGCTTGCCAGTATTTTCCCGCAAGCGCAGGTCCTAAAGGATACGATTGTTGAATATGATCCATCCATGGAACGTGGCATCATCGTTACACGAGGAATAACGGCTTCGTTGAAACCGCTGCAGGATTTATTCGATAAAGCGAAGAAAAGGGAGAGACAGCTCCCTATAACAATGTTTTTAGATAAGCTCCGGCAGCTGCGGAGGCTATCATTTTAAGGCGGGAAGTTTCGCTACCAACAAGTTCAAGCAACCCTAGGGCTGGCCGGTCTCCAGGGGATCTGCACCCACCTACAGAAAGTGGGTGAATTGTCTGATTCCTGATGCGCCAAACATTTCTGCCCGTAGACGTTTTGTTCTATGTGGATGAGTTCCATGTGATGTTCAGTATGTCTGCTTAAGTGGGCCTGTGCATTTTATATTTCCCCTGCTCTGTACCTATTCCGCGCACCAGGACATAGCTTAGCTCATTAAAGCAAGGTGATTCCAAGGAGTTTAAAGAAAGATCATCCTACTTTCGTCCTTTCTTGTATGTGATGGCTTGGACTCTGATGGCTGGCCCCACTGGACAAGCGCAGTCTCATTGATGTCATTATCTCGTAGCTGGATTCCGTAGTACCAAGCTTCGAAGGCTCACTAGGTATGATAACCGTTCCGGAAGGAATTCAAGGGGATAGGATGAAATACGCGGCTGGAATACAAGCTATTTGGCCTCTTTCATGGGGTATCCTATACAGCGCGGAATTCGTTTTACGCGGTGTAACGCTCAAAATTCGGGACGAATTAACCGCGGATAACGAGGGCCTCCTGTATATCACAGACTTACAACGACGACGTTCTACGGACAATATAGCTTACTGAATTTGCGCTGGCGAACCTGGAGCGAGCGTAGAAGGAAAGCAACCGTGCTGTTTGCAGAAAATGTGTGAGCAGCACATGCAATTCCCCGTCGCTAAAGCGTATGCTTGCGTGGTAGCTACGTGGACGCGACGAAAGAAAGAAAAGTCAAAGGGAGTCGAATTATTACAGAGCTAGGGCAAAAGATGGTAATCATTGACTAAATTGTAAAGCGAGTCATTGCTACTAAGCTACACCCACACGCACTAATCGCTGGTTGAATCGTAAAGCAGGTGCAAATACATCGCAAAAACTGTGGCGCATTCTGATAACGCGGGCAACTATTCTCTGATCTGAATCATGTGCTCTGCGTTCAGTGCGTCTCAGCAGAAAGCTTCCCTTACTGAACTTTATGCCGGGAAGGTCACGGTGACAAACATGCCATCCCCTCTGCTAGGTGTTCTGAATGGTCATTTTCACGACCAGTGATTGGTTCATGTGGTGGAGTGGGGGGTAGCCAGCATCACGCGTAGCATGCAAGTTTATCTTAACCAGTACGCACAATACCTGACCCTTGGACCTCACCTTCCGATGCACCTCAACATGGCGGCCCAGGTGGGGCATGTGCCCCACACAGCTCAAATGCCCTCCCCCCAACCCCAACGGGCCCCTTGGCGTTTTGGGCCCTCCTGAACTTCGAAAAGCCCCCATCCCCGGTGGGGCACATGTCCCACCGTAAGAATCACTGGTTTAGATTTTTGTTTGGTTAGAGTGAAATGATTTCATAGGTCAGGGGTGGGGAAACTTTTAGGTGCCGCGGGCCGTTTAGACGTATATAAGACCGTTCGCGGGCCGTATTGCATACCTAAACGAAAAACAGCCCGCTTTATTTGCCCGTATATTTATTAAGTTACCCCTAATGGGATGCTTGGAACTGCTTTTCCCTGATGGGGCAACTCTGAGATAAAAGGCAGAATTTTGGGACAATTCTGCAACCCAGTTGTCAAGAACATAATCACAATTACAGAGAACGAAATAACCTTTTTGTACTTTGAAGACGTAAAGGACAGGCGGCCAGCGCAAACCGATGAGAACGATAGCAAGAGAAGGCGAGAACGATGCCAATGACTACTGAGAGCAAAAAAAGCAGAAGTGCTCTAGCAAGCTGGACAGTCGTTATTTCCAACAAAGCGATGGTCCACGCTACTTACGCGCGCGCACACACACTATAGTGGCGCCAACTGCTTGTCGTCTAGGACTAACAATGTCGGTTTGTCGACGGAGAGTTGTCAGCAACGCAGTCTTCCGAGCCAGCCTGACACTCCCTGTTTGTTACGCAAGATCTATGTTCTTTCTAGGATTCACATACAATACGTTTATCGCTTTATGAAAAATAACCTCCCACAATCACATTTCACTGAATCTCGCATCCACATGCGGTCGTCCCAGCGCGTGGGCGGAAAATGGTTTCGCGGGCCGGACGTTCCCCACCCCTGCCATAGGTGAACATTTCGTCAGTGCGTGTTTCTTGCTTCGTCACTTTAATTATAATTCTTTGCTCAGTTGCGAGGTCGGTTAATATGCGCTTATATAACATTTTTTGCGGGATTATTGTCCGTGGCTATGCACGCAGTTTAACAGCTTTAACAGTCGATACTATGGAACTTCAATAAAGTGCCCCGGAATGCGCTAATCAACGAAAAGCAGGTTTTCAGTGGAACACTCAGCCTTTTATGTTTAATTTAGGCGGAATGGAGGAAGATATTGCTCAAACCCAAAAAAATCCGGAGGACTTTTTGATTGACATTAGTCCGGGTACTTTTAGCTAGCGTATTTAAAAAGCGAACTTCTCTTTTGTGCAGAAGAATATCATGACGCCAAATCGGTTTGCGGTGATTCCAATTGCTTCAACACTTTTGTCGTTGAAGAAGAACCAGTAGATTCGAATATTGATAGCATGAATATCAAGGATACTCTGATATCGATGGCCCCTAGCGGCATTTTTCCAATCCTCGACGAATTGGGATTGTCTTCATCTTTCGATTGGTTATCCGTTGACGAGGAGCCGTCAAAGTCGTCTACCGAAACGTCCAATCAACATGCCAGTACAAGTACTAATCATCTGGATGAAGACAAGTTGAACAACGTTTCAAGCTTGGAATCAGTTAAAAATTCCGACAAGAGTGCTGAAGTAACCACTACTACCTGTGAATGGCGCTTTTGAATGTATCCTTGCTTTGCACAATTTAGGATTCATCGCTTCTAGATGTAGAAAGCATTGAAATAGTGGAGAAAAAGGTCTCATTCATTTTCTTGCGTGCTTTGGTGATGGATTTTGATCTTTAGGCAGTCTTGGAGGAAAACGATGCCTCTTTACTGGTCAGGCATGTGAGATTTGTTTACCCTAGTTTATTCCGTATAGTTTAGAAATCTTTCAAAGGGGATTACGAGTGGGCCAAATCGGTGGAGATGACTGACTCCGTGCCTGAGTTCGAAAAACTTAGGCCAACATTGGCCAAGACGGTAAGAAAACGTGTTAACGATGTTTACATACAAATATTTTCATCTCATCCATTGTAGTATCCATTTGAATTGGATTGGTTCCAAAAAGAAGCTATTGTACACCTGGAGCGAGGCGATAGCCTGTTCGTTGCCGCGCACACATCTGCTGGAAAGACAGTGGTGGCAGAATATGCCATTGCACTATGCCAACGCCATAATACACGGTAAGCTAATCAAGCGCATTGTCATAATTTTATAATAGCCTTGCGTGAACTTTCTAGGGCTGTATACACATCTCCAGTGAAGGCACTATCCAATCAGAAGTTTCGTGATTTCAAGAACATGTTCACTGACGTTGGCTTGGTCACCGGCGATGTGCAGCTGAATACCGACGCGTTCTGCTTGATTATGACGACTGAAATTCTTCGGTAAGCGAGCAAACATGGGCATAGCATTTTTTTTATTTGTCAGTTCTTTTTAAAGTTCTATGCTGTACAATGGCTCCGAAGTGGTACGAGAACTTGAATGGGTTATTTTCGACGAAGTTCATTACGTGAATGATCCAGAGGTATGAAAAGCTCCTCTGTCGACGTGCATGTGAAATTTTTTTTTCAGCGCGGTGTAGTATGGGAAGAAGTACTGATTATGCTGCCAAATCACGTTAAGGTTATCATGCTTAGCGCCACTGTAGATGACATCCTGGAATTTGCTGACTGGATTGGGTAAACTGCCTCCTTCACTCAAATGTTTAGACCAGTGTTTCTCAAGCGAAAGACCGTTTGGGCCCCCTGAGAACGTTCCCGAGCGTCCGAGCCCCCTAATCTGATTGGCCAACTTCGAGCGCACTGATTGGCCAATTTCAACGCACTGATTCGCTGAAATGGTTGCAACGCTAGAAGGTCAACTACAACTGTACAGATTTATTTCTGCAAACTGTTCTTCGAGAAGTCACCGAGAGCTGCTTGGCTCGCCCAGATGCAGTCGAATTAGCCTGTCGATGTTGGGTTCGACCGAGGTAACTCGCAGACGCAGATCGCCGCGTCTGACTACTTGCAGCCGACTGCGTTTCTTCGTCACTAGGTCCGTAAGGACAATAAATGCGCGCTCCACTAGACTCGATGAGGGAAGACAAATCAGTAACTTTTTTACCACATTCCGTACGCCAGGGTACAACTCCGGGACTTATTTTTGCAGCGAGAACTGGTGACAACCTTGTGACAACCTGCCCTTCAACTCCACCTTCGACTGCAACTGCAGCAGCTCTTCTTGCGGTGACATCTCTTGCAAAACTGGAGGGCGCGTAGGAGAAAAGCAACCGTACACACAAAGTGTTTCCTGAAAATGTGTGAGCAGCACACGCAATTCCCTGTCGCTAACGCGTATGCTTGCGTTGTCGCTGCGTGGAGAATAGACACGAAGAAAGAAAGGGAAGAAAAAGATAGTCAACTGTTTACAGAGCTAGGGCAAGAGATGGTAATCGTTACCAAAATTGTAAAGAAGAGTCATTGCTACGCCAACACGCGCTAATTGCTGGTTGAATCGTAAATCAGGTGCAAATATATCGCAAAAACTATGGCGCATTCTGATAACGTGGGCAACTATTCTCTGATGTGAATTACGTGCTCTGCGCTTAATGCTTCTCAGCAGGAAGCTTCCCTTACTCAACCCTAGGGCGGGAAGGTCACGGTGACAAGCATGCGATCCCTTCTGCCACGTGTTCTGAATGGTCATTTTCATGAGCGGTGATTGGTTCATGTGGTGGATTGTGGGATAGCCGGCATCACGCATAGCATGAAACGTTATCTTGACCAGTACGCGCAATAACTGACCCTTGGACCTCACCTTCCGATGCGTCTCAACACGACGGTTTAGGTGGGGCACGTGGCCCCCCAGCATGCCCCCTGGCGCGTTGGGCCCCCCTGGTGGGGCACCTGACCTACCATGGGAAACACTGGTTTAGACCTTATTTTTTTCTATCGCTCTACTAATTTGCTTTTGTAGTGTTTATTGGTTTTTTAAAATTTTAGAGTTAATGCTTAGAAAGAAAATTTTGTGTTGCGTCTTAAGGTACATCGGTTCACTAATTGTTTTGAACAGTTAAATTGATAACGGAAAGTGAAATGGGTAGCTTTCGGTATGTAGCATGAAAACGGGATATGAAGGCTTCTTTTGTTCAGTATATAAGTTGAATAGAAGTATTTTTCCATTTGTACGTGTTCAAGATGGTTGTCGATATCATACTGTGATTAGTGGACGCTTTCATTCTTGCTTTTGTATTTCCTTGAAAATATCATGGAAATCTCTTGGCAGCTTGATTCTTTTATTTTATTGAAACACGAATTCCTTCGTAAGGATGGATGTTTATGTTTCTCTTCGTCCCAATTCCGTTATTCTTTTCGTAGCTACCAAAGCTGCTCATATGTCGGCATCTATAAGTGACCCACCGAGCCGTTTTCATTCCTGATCAGTCACCGTGCTGATCAGGAATAAAAACAATTGCGGTGGCAAACGCATTTCACACTTGTGTACGGAAATGCAACCAGTCAGGAGTTTTAAGCGCCTGTTGAGGCAGCGGAGCTTTCGAGAAACTACTGTTCCCGCCATCAGCACCGCTTAAATAACCTAAGTGGCAAACATACCATGTTTGTCTATTGGCGCACATAGCACGGGTTGTGTCGAAAAGAGGCCTTTACTCTGTTCTCGTCTTCGCGTAAACGGTAACAAAATGCAATATGTACAATCAAAATATTACTCTTGGGATGCTTTACATAGCTCCCCAGCAAAGACGTGCTGTACATTTGAAGATTTTGGCACTGAAAGACGCACGGGGCTGCGAGAACGTGTAATATAGGTAGTCTGCCGAACCGTCTCTTTCTGAATTGGCTTGACTGCAGTGTTTTCAAGGTCAGGGTCGCCAGGGCCCCCGTGCGAACGTTTTAGAGCGTTTGAGCCCCCTCCCCAATTCTGATTAGTCGATTTCGAGAGCGCTGATTGGCTGGATGAGAGGACGGAGAGTAGCCCCGCCTGGACGCCATAATGTAGATCATAGTTTCTCAACCTTTTGCCCCAGGGCTCCCCTAGGCCTTGTCAGGGCTCACCAGGGCCCCCCTAATCCTTGTAAGGGCCCACCGTTTATTGGGACAATGTCCAGCCGCATTATCCTCCAGGGCCCCCTCCAGAACCCCCTGGCTTCGAGGGCTCCCCTAAAATTTCCCAGGGCCCACGTTGAGAAACACTGATGTAGATGCTGCACAAAGTTGTTTGGGGAAAGCGTTTCCCGCACATTGTGTCCAACACTTACGTTCTCTCCTCCGAGCCGGTTATACCTGACCCGCAGGCCATATCTTCCTATACATTCCAACACGATCGCCCAGGTGGGCATGTGCCCCCCACAGCTCAAAAGGACCCTCCAATGGGGCACATGACCTACCGTGAGAATCACTGGTCTTGAGGTTTAAGAAAAACAGGCTTCAAGCAGGTTATATATATATATATATATACACTCGTCCCTCGTTCTCCGCGGGGTTCTATACAACGCGGTTTGTCCGGCGTCATCTTTTGCACGCCGGTACATGAGAAAAGCCTAAAACGGTCAGTGGTTGCTGGTTTGTGGAGAGACGCAGTCAGTGAATGCGAGGAGTTAGGTGCCATCGATGAGAAGGTCACGGACATAGTGAATATTGCCAGAGAGCTGGGAGGTGAGGGTTTCTCCGACATGATAGAAGACGATATCAGAGAGCACATAGAAGATTGTGGAAAACCGTTCACCAACGAGGAATTCGAAGAACTGATACAATCACGTACGGGAAGCGACCTCGACGATGACGTTATAGATAGAACATAGAGAAGCTCAAACATTCTCGGCTTGGATGCTGCAAAAGCTTGCCAGTATTTTCCTGCAGGCGCGGGTTCTAGAGGATAAGATCGCTGACTACTGGCACTGATCCATCCATTGAACGTGGCATCATGGTTAAACGAAGAATAATGGCTTCGTTGAAGCCGCCACAAAATTTATTCTATAAAGCGAAGAAAAGGCAGATACAGCTCTCTATAACAATGCTTTTCAATAAAGCTCCGGCACTTTCGAAGACTAACATTTTAAGGCGAGAAGTTTTGCTACCAACAATTTCAAGAAACCTTAGGACTGGCCGTTCTCCAAGAGGTCTGCGCCCACCTACAGAAAGTGGGTAAATTGATACATGATGCCCTGGACGTCTTTTTGCCGTAGACGTTTTGGTCTATGTGGATGTGTTCTGTGCGATGTTCACTATTTCTGCTTAAGTGCGCCTATGTATTTTCTATTTCCCGTGCTCCATACTCATTCCGCGCACTATTACATCGCCTAGCTCATTAAAGCAAGGCGATTCCCATGCGTTTAAAGAAAGAGAATCTTACTTTCATCCTTTCTTGTATCTAATGGCCTATATTCGGTTGGCCCCAATAGACAAGCGCAGTCTTATTGACGTCCTTATCTCGTAGCTAGATTCTAAAGTACCAAGCTTCGAAGGATCACTAGGTATGATAACCGTTCCGAGAGGAATTCAAGGGGGCAGGACGAAATATGCAGCTAGAATATATGCTGTTTAGCCTTTTTCATGGGGCAGCCTATGCAACGCGGTGAAACGCTCAAAATTTTGGACGAATTACCGTAACCGCGGATAAGATAACACACACACACACACATATATATATATATATATATACATATACATATACATAACATATACATCGATAACATATACATATATATGTATATATATATGTTATCGACTCTCGTTATCCGCGGTCAACTCGTCCCGGATTTTGAGCGTTACATCGCGTCAAGCTGAATCTGCGTTATATAATATATGAAAAGGGCCAAATAGCTTATATTCTAGTCGCTTATTTCGTCCTGCCCCCTTGAATTCCTCTCGGAACGGTTATCATACCTAGTGATCCTTCGAAGCTTGGTACTACGGAATATAGTTGCGAGATAATGACATTAATGAGACCGTGCTTGTCCACTGGGGCCAGCCTTCAGAGTCCAGGCCGTTAGAAACAAGAAAGGGTGGAAGTAAAATGTCGCTTCTTTAAACGCCTGGGAAATACCTTGCTTTAATGAGCTAAGCGATGTACTGGTGCGCGGAATGGGTACAGAGCAGGGGAAATATAAAATACGCAGGCGTACTTAAGCAGAAATAGATCAGATAGAATATCGCACATGGCGTAGAACGCATCCACATAGAACAAAACCTCTGTGGCAGAAAAGTTTGGGGCATCAGACAATTTACCCAGTTTCTGTAGGTGGGCGCAGATACCTTGGAAACTGAACAGTCCTTCGTTTTCCTGAACTTATTGGTAGCGAAACGTCTGGCCTTAAAATGTTAGGCTCCGCAGCTGCCAGAGCCTTATTTAAAAACATTGTTATAGGGAGCTATCTCCCTTTTCTTTGCTTCATCGAATAAATCTTGTAGTGGCTTCCGTCTCCATGATGCTACGTTCCAAGCATGGATCGTATTCAGCAATCCTATCTTTTAGGACCTGAGCTTGCCGGAAAATACGGCAAGCTTTTGCATCGTCCAATCCGAGGGTGTTTGAGCTTCTGTATCTTTCATAACGTCGTCGTCGTCGCTGCTCGTTGGTGATTGCATCAGTTCCTCGAGTTCTTCGTTGGTGAGCGGTTCTCCACAATCTTCTATGTGCTCCCGGATATTGTCTTCTATCGTGTCGAAGAAACCCTCAGCTCTCGACTCCTTGGCAATATTCACTACGTCCACGACCTCCTCATCGATGGCAGCTAACTCGTCACATTTACTAACTGCGTCTCCCCACAAACCAGCAACCATTGGCTGTTCTATGCTGGGTGAGTCGGTTGGGAGCTCTCTCTGACGTCTGACAGACTAGGTGGGGCCAAAGCTCGACGGGTCACGATAGAGCCGACTGCTGCGGCCCCGACCCGAAGTTAGTCGGACAGAAGGGCTTGCGACCAGGGAAAGCAGCCCGACGGCGGAGATTATGTATTTCACGCTGAAGACGGGTCCAGGCGGGACACGAAAGCTTCGTGCAGAACGTTTATTAACATCAATAAACCTTATGTAATAAACGGGTTAAAACAGTAAAAATGTTTTTCAAAGATTTAGGACTTACTTTCTCATGAAGAGTAAGGATGCTATGTTGTCTCTTAGCCCTACAGGAACCGCTCTGTTCACTCACTTGCCTTCTGTCAGCCATTCTCCTGTGCGACACCAGTTAAACGACGCGGAAGTTCAGACCTACCATGCGGGAGAGAAACTGATTTTTGCTCACCGCGAAAAGGTTCGACAACGCGCACGAAGCAATAACGAACAATCAGAAAAATGACAAAACCTCATTAACATTGTGCACGGTTCAGAGAGCGTTGTAAGCAAAAAAAGGGCTTTCGCGCTAGCGTAGGTGATCAGGCTGCTGCAGAGGCATGCAACGAGACTGGTGCAACTATAATGCCTCCCAGCGGTTCGCATGTCTTTGTGAGGTTACTATTTCACGCCGGACAAGCCGCTTTGTGTGGAATCCGCGGATAAGGAGGGCTAACTGTATTTGAATACTGGACACTGTAGCGGCCCTGTGTGCTTTCATTGTTGCAACTTCCCTTAATAATATAGCAGTCTGCAATTTTAAAAAATTAATAAAACAAATACGCGAAGTGAAGCTTGTGGTGTGTAAACTTGGTCTGAAAAGTAGGACAGCGGCGGCTAAACCTATGCCTGCTATACACGCACGGAACTACAACAGTTGCATAGAAACAGCGAACTAACGATTTTAGTTATTTCTAAATAGTCATTCCAACGGTCGTACGCCAGGTTATTCCGTGTTACCTTGAATTACTTGTTCGGGTGGTGCTTTCTAAATTAGAAAAACGTAGCATTCCAGAAGAAGGTAATAATTTTTCTCTGGGAGGGAAGACCCCAGAGCTCACTCATCATTCGTGCATAGGATAACTCTGCCGCTGCTCTCTGCAAATTGGGATAATGAAAAGTACGGGCAACGAGTTTTCTCTGCGTTTGTTCAGCTGGAAAGAGCTGTATAGCAAAATTTAATTTTTAATGTCCTCTTACCAGCGAGCCCATTTTGTTCAGTGTTGCTGCAGTTAGTCCCGCATCGTTGAGTTGGACTTGATAGCGATTTCTGCAGCGTAAGCACTTGTTCAATAATAGGTGTATTTGGTGCAAGGCCAGCTGGCGTTTGACATTCCTTTGGCTTGGAATGAAGGGGTGCTCTTGCAAGTCCGTTGTTGAATGAATGCAAGAAAATTGGCTTTAACTTCAACTCTTTCAAATCAGTTATATACAACAGTGGGTCACATGAATCCGATTTAGGTGTAAACAACAAAGCTAATGGGATGTTTTTGTACCTGGTCGAATAGCAGTTAAATTTTCTAAAACTTTTATATCAGCACTGCTTAACTTTTCAGAAGGATCAAGCGTCGGCATATTTACGTTCTGAAAACATTGCAGCGACCAGTGCCGTTGGAACATTTCCTGGTTCGCTTAAGTTTTTTCACCCTCCTGGTGGTCCTAATTTCCTTCTTGTCTTTGGTAGTACACTGGCAAAGATGGGCATTCAAAACGAGATTGCATTGCTTTGGTTAACAGGCACGGAAACTTTCTTAATCAAAAGTACGATTTCCTTTTTTGCACCATTTGCGCTTTCATTCGTAAGGAAACTTGTTGACTGCACATTTAAGTTACGTCGTAGCCGAGAAGCTATGCAGCAGTAGCATGTGTCATATGTCAACAAAGAATCGTTACAGAATTCGTGAAAACTTTGGCACGGTTCGATATCGCACCTCTGTAATGCATTTTATGTTCACTTTCTTGCTTGCAGACTAAGAATCGCTGGATAACTTTAATAAGCTATCTGGAAGAAAAAGACTTATTGCCAATGGTTGCCTTTGTATTTTCAAGGGTCAGTTGCGACAGGAATGCTAGCATGCTTATGTCCATGGATTTGACTTCCAACGCGGAGAAGAGCAAGGTGCATAGATTTTTTGAGCATTGCTTCGCTCGTCTGAATCCTAGCGACCGCAACGCGCCTCAGGTTGATACCCAGTATTGTATAGATGCGTAAATGTATTTCTTAAGATCCTTACAATTCAAGAGATGTGCAAACGGGGAATCGCTGTGCATCATAGCGGCGTGTTACCCATAATGAAGGAAGCGGTGGAAATTCTTTTCCAACAAGGTCTTGTCAGAGTACGTTTACTGCCTGCGTAAGCAAGCAGCTTGTAGAATGCCTGATCACTTTGTTGCAGATACTGTTTGCCACCGAAACATTTGCGATGGGCGTCAACATGCCTGCTCGTACTGTCGTGTTCGATTCCGTTGAAAAGCACGATGGCCATTCGGTTCGTTTGCTTCATCCCGGAGAATATACGCAAATGGCTGGTCGAGCTGGTCGCCGCAGCTTGGACAAAACTGGGACGGTGATTATTTTATGCAAAGGTTTTGTGCCAGCCAAGAATGACCTAATGCACATGATTCTTGGAAAACCTCCTAAAATTCAGTCGCGATTCAGACTCACCTATAACATGCTGTTGAATTTGTTTCGAGCTCAGCCAATCACTCCGGAAATTATGATCGGCAAAAGCTACGTGGAGAATGTTTCATTCCGAAGCTACAATAGCCTACTTGATTCGATGGATAGATTGAAGAAACGACTGGAGCTGATGCCGGAGCTGACTTGCAAACGGTGTAAAAAGGGTCAAATTGATGCGTACTTTGATCTGGCAAAGAGTCTGTTTGACCAGTGTTCCGCGGTGCTACACGACACGCTACCTTCAATTCGTACCTGAGCTTTTTCGTTTGAAACTTTTCTTGATTGTGTGCCGTTACAGGGACCGGCAACATACTTGTTGTTCAAACCGACTCCTGCTTTCGCGTAGCCCTCGTCCTGAATTGTTATAAGTTCAGAGGAACCACTTACTTTCAAGCTTTGATGCCTTACATAAGGTTGTCGAACAATTTTTTGGACAACCTGACGGACGTTGAATGCTGGCGCATGTTACATTATGGCGGGGCCACTAAGCTTTTTCCCGTCATGTCTTTGAATGCCTACTCGATCGTCGACGTTAGCGAGAAGAGCATTGTGTTCATAGCTTCGTCGTCTGTTCGTATCAATTTGAATTCTCGGGCCATAATGGAGGATTGGAGATTAACAAAATCGAAAAGGTACCGTTAATAGTTTATTTTTCCCATCTCATTCCTTTTTTCCAGCTGCCCTGCTGGCAACGATGTGCAACAATTGCTATTGCATATTAGCACGATTAGTCCAATGATTTTTCAAGAATTCGACACCGCCTTATCGCCTGTTTCTTCCGGCTTTGCGGTGTCTGAACGCGCACGCGAAATGATCGCCTCAACGTCAATGCTTCAATGTAAGTTGCGCACGCTTAATTGTGCCGCCTGTCAGCACTTTCAACGACATGTAAGGAATGTCTGAGTTACGTGTTTCGAATGATCCGTTTAAGCTTGGCGCCTTTGCTCTAGTTTCACCTTTACTGTTCTCGGAGGGCTCTGGAACAGCAGGCAACTAATTGTGAAGAGGAGATGAATAGACAGGAACTGCGATTGTTGCCTGAATACCAAAATAGACTTCGAGTATTACGGCATTTCAAGTATATTGACGAATCTTGCATTGTCCAGTTGCCCGGCAAAGTGGCAGCGGTCATAAATCAACACCCGTTGTTGTTCAGTCAGCTTCTTTTGGACAACGCTGTTGGACCTTTGCGACCTGACGAGCTCGCCAGTCTTCTTAGTGCCACTTCCTGCCAGCACAAGCGTACCTCTGTCGACATTCCAATGAGTGCCGAAGTGAAAAAGGTGAAACGTCCGTTGATTTTATTCTTCTCTGTCCCTTTATGCAGCTTTTTCAGTTGATAGAAAAGTTGAATGCAACGCAAGAGGCAATTCGCAAAGTGGAGAGAGAATGCGAAATAGCCGAAGCGGACGTCGAAAGTGAGCTCAACTTCAATTTGATGCATGTAGTTCAAAGTTGGGCTAAAGGAACGGTAAGCGTATTGTGACAATTGTTTTGCACCCTCAGCTGATCGAATGCTTAATTACTAAGCCTTTTTGCGAATTGATGACAATGACTGATGCTCAGGAAGGCATTGTTGTTCGTTGCATTCAGAGGGTGCACGAGGCGTGCAGAGACTTAAAAACTGCCTCTTGTCTAATTGGCGATCCAAACTTGACCAAACTTGTCGACGATACTTTGCTCGCCATACGGCGAGATATCGTGTTCACCACAAGTTTGTACATTGAATGAAAGTTTGCGAATTAAATCGGTTCAGCCTACTGTGTCAGCGAACGTATTGCGATCGTTAGGTTGTGTTGACAGTTTAACAAAAATCAATTGCAACTGATTGGGAAAATGCTAGCCGTCAGCGCCATGACAACGATAGCGACCAGTTGGTAATACAAAGGTGTGCTATGGCTAGCGGCTTGTCGCAATCGGAGAAAGCGCGCCAGTATTTGGTAGAAAAAAATGTACCAGTAATTTTTGAGGTGCCCATCTTCTATTCAGTGCAAAACGCTTTGTTTCAATTCATTAATTTTCAGAGTTTGATGATTGGTCTTGTGAGTCGACGGCCAGATGACGTCATCCAGTTCATGCTTGATGGACTGCGGACGATGAGAACGCTTTCGGCAGAGCAACTCAAATGGGACATGTTCATTGATAATCCACCGTTTTCTTTTGACGATCATCCTAAAAATGGTAATGTAATTCTACTACTACTGCTACTTCGTTTTTTCGCTTTTTTCCCAACGCATACACGTGCATTTCTTGTTTATGGGCAGTGTGCTAACATTGTGTTCTCGCTTGAATTTCCAGAATTGAGCATAATTCTTGCTTTTGATGTTGACTAGTGGCGGCTACCTGATTCTTCTACAATGGCGCCGTTTAGGACATTCGAAAAATATTGAAACTTCTTTGTGCACGGCGACGCATTCATTGTCTCCGGGAGTTTGATAGTACCTTTTCTAGCAGTTCGTATCTACTTTGTTCAGAACGTCTCATTTAGCTCCATTTATTTTGGACGGAAAATTGCAAATTTTTTTCAAATATTAATAATGATCAAGTTGGGCTAGCAATACACTGTAACATATGACTGTTAACGTCGGCCACTTCCTGACGGTTGGTCACTAAGGTGTAAGTAAGCGAACTACGCTAGAATAACTCTTTTCAATTGGTGGTACGGTTATCTGCACGAGTAGCTTGTCTAAAGCACGTAACAGCATTGATTAACTTCTCATGAACCGAAAAGCATTGAATTTGCGATGCTCAGATGTGTGTGCACGAGTATTCACACCTTCCAGTCTAAATGATTCCGTTTAGCAAGGGATAAAGGTGCACTTTCTCCTTCATGTCTGCTGCACATAAGAAACTCGGCGAAGTAACCAGTGCAGGAGCGTTTTGAGCAGTCTTAGCACTGAATGCGGCGAAAATCAGTAAACAATATTGTCTTGTTGCATTTCCGTTGCGCTAATCTGACGCATAATTCCCACGGAAATTAGAATCAACTAGTTTCAGCGTTTCAGTGTAAGAAAGTGCTCATCTCTTGCTACTTTGAAATGTTGCTCTGCAATCCAAGTTGAATGTAAGGTGTTCCACTACGCCGCGCTGCCTTACATTATTATTGGACAATTCATTAATAGTTGCTGTTAATAAAGATGCAACATCGGTCGGCCTCAGCGGAATTAAGAAAGCTTTGAACAGTCAGCTCGTTAGCATTCAAAAAGTTCACATGTTCTACGCTTTCCTCTAATACTGGGGGCGTTCACTATTCTCTTTTGGGTAAGTATGGCTCTGTTGATTGGAGGGTACCGTTCTTCTTCATTCGTAGGCAAATAAAGTCCTTAAATTTTCCATTATTTCGCCCACACTTCAGCAACGTGCTTTCCCGTTTACTGGCAGATGGAGACTTCCTGAGATTAAGTTCAGCGAAAAAATTTATCTTACTCCCTATAAGTGGCAATTTCGAATAATGAAAATTTTAAAAATAAGGCAGCAAAATACGTTAATCAATTGCATTCATTTCGCCAAAAATTCAAAATGATTAGCAAATATTAATGTTGTGCAAAACGCTGACACTGCTGTGTAATTATCTCCATTGATATGACAGGAAACGTTTAAAGCAACTTAGTTGCTTCCAGAGCGATTTTAAAAATTGTACACAAAAGTGCTTCATATTTTCCTTTGTTGAGTGGCTGCTGAACCGAGCAAAAATGCAAAACATTGGCAAGAAGAAAAAAGTAAGCTTCCGGCTGCCCGAGTTGAACGTTTCTCAAAACTGCTTGAAAACGGTAGCTTTTTCTAAATTTACGTACAGAGTGGCCAAGAATTGCCGAACTTTGCCCACGCAACTGCAACAATAAAAAAGTGAAACAATCTTAATGAGTTTCTAATTTCGTTACCTTGATTAGTGATAGATGAAGGTTAATTTAGTTCTAATCTTTTTTATAGCGGTATTTTTAGGCCCGTTTTTTTATTAACTATTGTATAAACGTTTAATGCGAAGCTTTCGGGCCTCACCTGGGCCCGTCACATCAGCGCTATGTGCGCCGCCCGTCGATTCGGTCTTTATGTTAGCAAGCCGCTCCATCCGACCGACCTTGGCGGAGACCTCAGCCGTCAGGTCTATCTTGACCCGTCGGATCTTGGTACCACCTAGTCAGTCAGACTTTGCAACGAGCACCCAACCGACCTTCCACGACGGCGACACACTAACTCTGAAGGTTAAGAAGAATTTTATCGCTAGCATTTTGAAATTTAGAATTATTTCCGGCTGAGTTCTCTCTATGATGACCCTATTAATAACCGACCCCAACTGCCTGATCAGTCAACGTTGGATTACGATGTCCTGTTGCTGGAAGTTTCTTTGTTTACCGAATATATGCACGTAAATATAATGGATGCCACGCAGTGTTTTGCGTGCATTTTGATTTAACCTTGCCTCAAGCAGGTTGGTGGTAGACGCTATCCCAGGGAATTGTCTGCGGCATGTGTTCAGTGGTGTCTGCTGC
The DNA here is from genome assembly GCA_037903355.1 of Trichuris trichiura. Lineage (NCBI taxonomy): Eukaryota > Metazoa > Nematoda > Enoplea > Trichinellida > Trichuridae > Trichuris > Trichuris trichiura. The sequence goes on from JBAJFE010000027.1 coordinate 49,877, forward strand.
ATAGCTGAGGAAACACGTTTGTTCCATTTGAAATTAATTATTCTTTAGCTGTTTCAACGATCGAGAAGGTTGACGTGGCAATCGGTGTTCCGATCAGTGAATCTGAGTTGAGTACGGTGGAACAAATGGTTGGCAGTGTCAACAAGCCTAAGCAGGGCGACCAAAGTGACCAAGCTGTACCTGAAATTGAAGCGTCCGTCCTGGGGTCATCCCAACCGGACATCCAGCAAACACCTTTGGATGTACCAGTCGTCATACTTCTAGGTTTCGTAGCCTTCAAGCTTTGTTTTAATCGCAGCACTGCCAGTTCGTAGGTTGCATTGGCAGCCAAAAAACCAAGCTGGCAAAGTATGCAGTTGAGAAGTTGCATAAAAAAGGGCTAATAGCGCTGCACACCTCTGACTTGGTCAGAGATGCTCTGAAGGACCTTGAGCATGTTGAACTGGAAGCCTTGTATGAAGGTTTTGTAGATTTACAATTCTCGCTTAGTATCCTAAGTGAGTGGCTTTCGTAGGACGACTTGTTAGTGATTACGTAATTAATCGCATTGTCTATCAAGCGGTCTCAGACGTGTCCGACAAAGCTGATTTGGTATTAATCAGCGGTTATCCGCTTACCATGGAGCAGCTAAATTACATGAAACCGGTCAGCACTTACCGTTTGCTTATCGGACATACCCGTATGCTTTTGTTTCAGTTGTTCAACGTCAAGGCGGTCGCTCTGATCGACTACCACTTGACGGACCTCGAGAAACAATTTGAAGAACGGCAAATGAACCCAGCGGAAAGCAAAAACCGAATAAACGAGTTTGTGTCAAAGACTATGCCAGTTGTTAAGCAATTCGAGCACCAAGAAATGCTGCAGATTGTTAGATTATTTTCGTCTTCATGTTGATGTGTTTGCCAGCACTGTTTTTTTCTGTTGCAGATTCCAGGCGAGTGCGGCAGCGAAGCTATCGCAGAGTCCATTGTACTCCTGCTTCGAGGTTTGCTTGACCCTGAAAGTAATATTAGTATGAGCACAGTTGCGCAAAAGCGAACTTGTTGTAATGTCTCAATTTTCAGGCGTCAAAGAGGCTGATAAAATTAATGCGGAAAGTAGTCAACTTGAGGCGGTCAAAGCAACCGAACAGAAAGTGGAGCTACGTGAAACTCCAGTGGATAATGAATTGACATGCTTTGAAGCTCCTGTTGTTTTGATTGTTGGTAGAAGCGAGCGTTGTCAAAGTTTAGACAGGCATCAGTGTTGTCTTTTGCGTTTCAGGTGCACCTGGTAGCTTTAAATCAAAATATTGCGCTTGGCTGACTGACCATTTCGATGGGCTTGCTCACGTAAGTATGGGTCAGTTGATTGCGGACGCAATCGAAGCGAATCCTGGCAATAGCTTGTACGAAAAAGCTTCCGAAAATATGAAAGCTGGCAATTTAGTTTCGAAGGTCCAATTTTTTCAATAACACATCACATTTTAAGCTGCAACTTTAGAAATTATGCTTTGAACTTATTTCTCAAGCTCTCGACAAGCTTGCCGGACAGGAATATTTATTTTTGCTAATTGAGGGCTATCCGAGAGATCTTGAAGAGGCGAATGATCTGTCGACGCTAGTATGCTTCGTTTACTCGAGAATCCTTGAAAAGAAAGTATTTGTTAGGTTAAGAATATCAAAATGGTAATTCTGATTGATTGTACGGAAAAATTTTGCGAAGGAAATGTCAGGAGTAAGATGAATAGCTTACGAAGTTCAGACGAAATTGACGTCTACGTTTCCCGTTGTATTCAATCCTTCAAAGTAAACACATTGCCGATGCTAAAATATTTCGACGAGAGAAAACTTCTTCGTTTGGTACGTGTACACTTGCTTCTACGCTACAACAAAAGACTGGGACTGAAATTTTTAGTTCGAAGGTGATAAAGGTGTCGAGGACTTGCTACCAGAAATCATAAGTACGCTTGAAACAACGTTTGGACGTCCCATGGGTGCGGTAAATCGTTAGCGTAAAGTCGAGTGCTCCTAACGTTACTGCTTTCAGCAACAGTTCCTGCTGACAATGACAAACAAGATTCAAATTCAGAAGTCAGGGACGACGCATTAAAATGATCTTTCAGAATTAATGGCTTTTAAAAAAATAACTGCAGACTCTTCCGCAGTCTCCTATTTAGCAGCGCAATAAAGTGTCTTGTACTTTTCTGCTGGAGCGTTTCACGTTTATTAGACCTTTTAAAAACGTGCGTTTGCAGCAACGGATAGAAAGCAGCTGCTGCTCCGTAGAGAGCATCTTACTGACCAGGCCACTATTAGCATTTTTGTCTGTAGTATTTGTTTATTCTGGCAGCAGCAAGAAAACTGTGGTTGAATCCAAATATCCTCTTTCTTCATGAAGTGCATGGCAAGCTATTGTTATTAATTGCAGTTTAATCTTACAAAAGGACGTTTGCAAATAAGCGAGCGATGACAGGCTGTCACGCTAGCAGAGCTTAGCAGTTAGTCAAATTAAACTTACGATCACTGCTTTAAAGCCTTACATATGTGGATCTTCAGGTTAGCTTCAAGTACCGTAATCCGACAGTGGTGATCTTTTGTTCAGTTGCATTGCTGGGTGTAGTTTGCTTCCTCGGTCTGTCACCATGGTAAGTTGTGCCACCTTACTGGTATACCCAATGTTCATAATTATTGCCTATTTAGCCTCCTCCGATCGAAAAAAAGAAAATTGATTTGACACCTCTGAAGACCGCAGCATTGCCAATCATTTTTGTCGTAGGTGTGTGCTCTACCTTGCGGTTAATGAAATTGACAATTCTTTGTTGAGCATGTGAAATCAAAGCGAACTCTTTAAAGATTATTTACGTTTACCCTATGCTTATTATTGACCTAGCTGCGCGTTCACGTGTCTTGCTCTACGCCTTACGTTTTTTAATGTTGCCATTTAGACTTATGCCTTGGTAGTAGCGTGTGGCCTTTGTTTAACTGGACTTACGTCAGCACATCTGTAGCTTCCAAAGTTTAGTAGTAGACGCAAGATTGGCCGCTGCTTCAGTTTAGCACTTTTTAAGGAACTCAAGAAACGGTTTTATTTTTACACTGTCATGCAAACGCGTCGTCGAAATAAAAGGTCTCAGATATTCTACATCTGTAAAGTTCATATGCATTGCGTTCAAAAATTTCAATTCCGTAGGAACGGCTGGTCCTGCGTTCTTTCATAGCGTTCTGTATTTTCGAAGATTTTAACTTTGTGTTTAGGCGGTCCAGGTTCTGGAAAGGGTACCCAATGTGCCAAAATTGTGCAGAATTACAAGTTGACTCATCTAAGCTCCGGCGATTTACTAAGAGCGGATGTCGAGTCGGGCAGCCAACGTGGGAAGCAGATTAAAGAGATAATGGCCAACGGTCAGCTGGTTGCTTTGGTCATTCTTTTCCTTGGTTGCTTGGTGCCTGTAGCACGCTGTAGTACATTTTCAGGAAACTGTGCTCGATTTGATCAAGGAAGCAATGCTGAAGGCCCTTACGCTGGGCAGCAAGGGTTTTTTGATTGACGGCTTTCCGCGAGACGTAACTCAAGGAGAGAAATTCGAAGCTGAGGTCAACGAGACTATTCAGACGTTTCTTTGTTCTTAAAAATCTTATAATGCAATCCAGATTTTGCCTTGCGCTCACGTTCTTTTCTTCGATGTGTCGGAAGATACAATGACCAAGCGTTTGATTGGCCGCGGTGCCAGCAGCGGACGCGTTGATGACAATATGGAAACCATCAAGAAACGATTGGAAACCTTCCGAAAACAGACGCAGCCCGTTGTTGAGTACTACAGAGCAAAAAAGAAGCTCGCTCAGGTCGTTTGGCTAGTTCCGCATCCGCGTTAACCTTTCCTTCTTGCAGATTAAGGCAGAAGGTACCGTCGACGAAATTTACGCAGAAGTTGACAAAGTGATGCAGAAGCTCGTAAAGTAGTAACGTTAAGTTTTCTTGCCAGAGGCCACCTGTTGGTTGGCACTTTAGTGTTAATAGAAGCTGAGAACGTAGATTCGATTTGCTTCGGCGCCCCGTGCAGTCCTCTCTACTCCCGGTTGGTTTTGCTTGGCCAAGCTCCATGATTATCTGCCACCGAGTTTAATTTTCTTATCAGTTAGTAAAAAAAATTTTCGTTAACGTTTTAGGTTGTTAATACTCATCTTGGCAAAGAAAAGAAGCACAGATTGTAAATGGAAATTATCCCGAGCATTTTTAGCATTGAAAACTTGCGGCTTCAGAACCTCACCTAAATGTGAAAGAGAGAAAGTACTACTGTGCTCCCATGGAAGATTCGCCAAGTGATGTAGTCGCAGGAATAGGGTCCGCTCCGCTCGCAAGAGTTGGGTATAACGAAAGCGTTGTCTCCCCGGCAATAGCCCTGAAGAAGAAGCTATTAAGAAGGAGGCTCTCAAAGCGCAGCAGACATGCCCGGTCAACGCGCGCTGCAGGTCCTTCGTAAGTTGATGGCACTGGGCGTGGAAAGCCATTTGTTCCTCTACGAAATCTCGGAGGCACTTTAAATGATTCGCCTGAAAACATTTATCCTGTTCATCGAAGACACGGTTTCTCATTTTCAACCTACGTGAGAAGATTGAATTCCCTCCAACAGAATTTTCAGAATCTCGCACTGCTTATCGAAAGTTGCCTGCGCCATGCGGAGGTCTGCTTCAGCCTGCAACTCGCTCATACGCAAATTAGGATTACTTGTAAAAAGACAGACATGGTCGACTACAATAACGAACACTGAGACTTACCTTTTCGACATGCTCAGAGCCAGGTTTACTAGCCTAAGCAAAGTGTGTAGTCAAAACTTATCGCTGCGAATGTGAATAGGAAAAACTATGTACACTTACAGATGCTTGAGCTTGACTGCTTTTTGCTTTACGCAATCGAGCTTTGCACGCATCCAAGTCTAATCGTTTATTCGTCAGCACCTTTCGCTCTTTCTACAAAAGAAGAGTGATTACGCCACCACTGCTCATCAGCGATGTAGTTAGTATACGTGTATTGTTTTTATGTCGGATTCTAGAAACCGCTTCAAAGGCGTCAATACTTTCGTCGCGGAAACGGAAATGAACTCGCGTTCGGCGCAGCCCAATTTCAATTGAGTATCACCCACCTTTAGCAAGGCGCTTCCTGGAATTCGCAATAATGAACAAAAGATCACTTTTTCGGCTTCCTGTTCGGATGGTAATCTATTCGCAACTATTCGAGCTAATACTTACCGTACAGTGTCCCAGGTCCAAATTGGTTTCCCGCAGTTATCATCGCTTGGCCAAGATTCTCCAAGTCGTTCGCACGCTGTTCTTTCTTTAAGTCTAATTTTTCGTAAAAGAATTCTTCAACGCGAAGCGCTGAAATGCGCTCAATTCGATTTCCAAAAGCGTTGATAAGGAAAAATGAACCAACTCGGATTCGGCTGCAGGTAACATTCCATACAATTGAGAATAGCTTTTGTGTGCTCCTCGGCGACCGATGCCTTTTCCAAAAGATTTTCAAAGTAAGCATCTAACTCAGTTCTTTCTGCCTTTCCAAGCTTCTCCTCGGTGAACTAAAATGCATAGTTCAACTATCGAGAACACAGGAACAAAAGCTGTTTTAAGCATTCGTCAACGGATTGCCCGTTGCGCACGCCTACGCCGCACGCAACACTAAAAGAGCGTTCTACATGTACAAAAATATCACGTTTATAGACTTCAACGTTTGCGAGCTTTTTATAAATGCCGTCTTGAAATCCACATTATCAAACTTGGCAGCAGGTGCAATCGATAAAGAATAATTAGTGGACCTTTAATGGCTGTCTATATTTAACAAAGAAAACAAAAACAGTAAGGCTCTTCTGCAAAGTGGAAGGCGAAATCGCCAGCGTACCTGAACTGCTCGCGTAAAAGCGGTCGCGGCGTCCGAGGTAAACTTTCGAAAATTGAACTCCATTTCAATTGAGACCAAAAAGGAATAAGTGCAATCGGAGCGGCTTCGAATCAGCTACCTGCGGAAGGTCGACTAAAACGAATAAACTGTAACGTAATAACTTGCAGATCGCAGTGGGTTACTGTATTGTTAAAATGTTCGTCGTTGAAGATGAGTAGAAAAAATTTGCGTAGAAAACAAAACAGCGAAAGCGAAGACGATGCAGAAGAGCAGAAAAGGTATAAAATTTGGTTTCGCTTGGCGATTTGCTAGTTTTTTATTTCAGAAAGCACGTAGAAACAATACGGCAATTTCAAATGTTCAGGAAGCGCACGCATGGCCTGAAGTTCGTCAATTGTCGACATGAAAACCTTTTCTCAACTTAAGATTTCACTTCTTCAGCGTCAATGAACTGATGCAGAAAGGAGATGAACCGAAGGAAAAAGAGTTGGTAAATTGGGAACTTATTTTTCCATTGTAATAAATTTCGCTTTTTAAGGATTGTTTGCGGCTGAAAACTGGCGGGATGGTTGACATGAAAAAATTGAAGCCAAGCGATTTGTATGACGCTTTTGCGCTAGCTTTACGACTTCCCGCGTTTTGTAGAAAACGCGTGGACGTCGAAGAGGGGATTCGAAATACATTCTCCAGAGAAAGCCAGTTGCGCGACGAAGACGAGGAAATGTACGGAATGTTTGTCGTGCCTTTTTGCTTAATCAAAGCGTACTTCTTTGCCCTTTTAGGCGTAAATTTGTTGAGGAAGAGCTTTGCAAGCGGAAAGGAACGCAGCAGCCAAAGGAAGAATTAACGCCGAAACCGCGGAGCATCGAAGAAAGATTGTTCGAATTGCCGGAACATTTAAAAAAATATCAAAGCAAAACTCGGGAAGACATGTTGTCTAATCAAATGCTTTGCGGAATACCTGAGGTCGACTTGGGCATCGAGTGGGCTTTTACGTCGCGAAACTTCCCGCTTTCAGTTCCTCTGTTCTGTTACAGAGAAAAAATTAAGACAATCGAAGAAACTGAAGCTGCAAAGCAGCGTTGGCTCATCGAACGTGCTAATAAGCGAACAACAACAGATGAACTGAAGCAACCAGATGCTCTCGGTGTAGTTTACAATTTTTAAAAAAATTTAACATTTCCATTTTAGAAGCTAACTGCACGATGGCAAGACTGTCTAGCAAAATTGCAAGCGTTGCTGCGAGCAATAAGGAAGTCTTCGAAAAATCTACCCCTCCCACTATTTCTGATAATAAGCCAACTGATGCTGAATGCTTACAGAAATTCAAAGGACAGTTGCTGTATCAAAATTATCAATGACACTTACGTAGCTGAGCTGCTGCTTTTATTTTTTTCCAGTCGTTGGTTTTTTTAACCGATTTCCCGTTTTTTTTCTAAAACTTACTTGCGAAGCTTAACCATTACTAAAGCTGTTTCAGTATGTTTCAAAAAATCTGAGCTTTTAATAAAAACTCTATTACCGCAAGAATGGTTCATGTTACTGTAACTTCGCATTCCCAACAGCAGAAACTATGCAGAAGAATCTAAATGTCACTTAGCTTCATAATTTATTCATCTCGACAACCGAACAATTTCCAACGCCTATTTTTTCTTCGATACGCCAACGGTGCGCCCTTTACGCCCGGTTGTTTTAGTATGTTGCCCTCTCACGCGAAGGCTAAAAAGGCGATATTCGCTTTAGTTAATGAAACAGTTTGAAATACCCCCAATAGTGACGCAAACCGCGATGGGCGCGTATCTTCTTCAAACGTTCCAAATCTTCGCGCAATTTGCTGTCCAAAGCGGTGCTCAGCACTTGCGAATAGGTACCATCCTTGATGTCCTTTTGTCGATTGAGGAACCATTTGGGAATTTTAAATTCTCTTGGATTGTTCATTATTGTTACAAGCTTTTCAACCTTTGGCAAAAAGACGAACAAAGTTGAAGCTCAAAAAACAACAAACGACGCCTTACTTCCGCTTCGCTGAGCTCGCCAGCTCTCTTGTGAACGCTGATGTCGGCTTTTCGGCAAACAGCGTGGCCGAAGCGTCTCCCGACGCCCTGAAAGGCTTGCATCCATTTAATACAAAAATATAACGTAACAGCAATGAAACAACAAGAAGGACCGCTGAAAATTCGCCTTACTTTTATGGCCGTCAAAGCGTACGGAATCTTTCGATTACCATCGATATTCGTGTTCATAACACGTAATATGTGAATGAAACGTTCAGGAACAACCAAACTCTAAAGAGAGTCGTAAATTCTTAAAAGTAAACAGATCTCGAAATTTCACGCACCATTTTTACTGCAACACGTCGAACGGCAGCGAACAGACAACCCAACCAAACCTACGGGTTACTGTACTGTGCTTTCAGACTAACAGGTTATTACCCAACGAGTTGCGACTTAATTAATTCTTACCAATTATAAGTCACAAAGGAACCTTACGAAAACGTCTCTTTTATTCAGAAGGCATGCAATCTTCTAATCACTATGCCTATTGTTGCACCAAGTGGGTGCGTTCACCTCGCCGCAGCGTTCACGTTGCAGTATCTTTTACTTTGCCGTAGCGTCACGTTCCCGTAGCTTACAAAGCCTTTGCAGCACCTCGTCCGATATGCAATCAACGCCTGCCCTTCGCCACCGGCCATGGGTTTATTTCACCCTATACCATAGGTTCTCAAACTTTTTGCTCCATCACCCCCCCTGTGAACGTTCCTGACCGCTACTGCCCCCAATTCTGATTGGTCAATTTTGAGCGAGCTGATTGGCTGGAAGGTAGAGAGTGGCGTAGCCGGGACGTCATTAGGTTCTCAAACATTTCCCTCCGTCGCTCCCGATGGGAAAATTTTTGCAAAACCGCTACTCGCGAGAACATTTTGCACAAAACACTTCAACTCCTCGTCACCTGAAAGGCGTACTATACCACTCCTGCTTTTCCACCAATCACTTTACGATGTGAAAATTTCTGCTTGCCTTTCACATCACTTGTCACATTTTTCAGGACATGGAGTCACATATGCAAGAAGCATTCATTAGCCTTTCCTGAAAGAAAACAATCAGTGTGCATCTGTTTGTTTTCTTATGTACACCAAAAGAATTGTAGTGACAAGGAACCAGATGGAAGTGAAAGCGCTTAAGCGAGAAAATACAAAAGAAACTATAACGCAAGTTTGCGACTGCACATGAACGGACACTACTCAATGTGATGGGTGTGCTTAATGCAGTACGAGCAAGTTGTCTACGTTTGGCTGCATCTTCATCATCATCGGTCTAAGGTCGCCTCGATTCACTATGTCCAGCCGACTTCTCTCTTGCTACTTAGAAGCGCCGTAACTGCGCTAAATCCGCAATCTGCTAAATAAGACAATGGAAACGCAATAAGGATGCTTTCTACAGCAGCCTATAACAACGGAAGCAGCTTCCTTATTTCGCTCTGTAGCCAAAACTGCTGATATTCACTTTTCAATTTCACTGTCAGCTCTTCATTGCTTTGCAGTTCAGTCAGTTTTTCCTGCAATTCCATCTCCGCTTCACCGACGTTGGACATAGGGTCTATTGCCCGCTATGGAATTTCCAAGTTAAGGATATCACTGAACCGTTCCGTGAAGTCAACGTGCAGCATCTCCAAGTGTTGTCAGTACATTTCAACTTCTTGTTCAGCGATGTCCTCTTCCTCCTTCAGTGCAGTTAGAAGGGGAAACTGATAGAACTCACCGGCCCGTAAATTTCGTTTGAAAATTGGCAATTTCGCGACGAAAGCAGATATAGCTCCTTTAGTCTTAATCAAGTTTAAGTCACTGCCTTGGAGCTGCAAGTTCATTGCATTGAATTTGTAGTACATGTCTGCCAGATACGCGATGTTCTTCTTGTTTTTCTTTAAATGCTCTCGTAGAGAAGGATTCACACACCACAAAAGTTCTAGAACTATGTCAAAGAGGCTGTAAAAGCGAGTTAAACAAGCACCCTTCGACAACCAGCGAACTTCAGTGTGAAATAACAGGCGATTGAAGTCTTCATCATTCTGTTCACCAAGCTGTCTGAATAATCCCTCATTCAGCGATTTACTTTTGATGGTATCAACCGCTGTAAGAGTGATCAGTTTAATCGTTCGCTCAGGCGTCTTGTGGCTAAATGCTGTCGCTGAATGACGCAATGAACCGTCAAAAGGCCAGGAACGAGCTGCTTCAAATGTGCAAGAAAGCCGCGGTAGCAGCCCACCATCGACGGTGCTCCATCGCTTGCCACAGCAACTATGTTCGCCATAGGCATGTTTTTGTCCTTGAAACATTTTCTACAGCAAGGAAATAGAGCTTCTTCTTTGGTATTTGTCTGCAACTGTGTGGCAAACAGCAGTTCCTGTACCAGGGCTTAATCCATTACGAATCTGACACAACCTATTAATAATGCTTCATTGTTAGGTAAGATCGATTAATCAATCTGCAAAGAAAAATGCGTTGCTCTCAAGAAGTCGCATAGAGTGCATTCTACGTCGTTGCTCATTTCGTCAATCCTTCCTTGCACTGTGTCATTACTCAGAGGCATCCTTCCGATTATTTTAGTTGGTGACATGTGCAGTACAGTCTAGATAACTTCGCTAATCACGGGAAGCAACAGTGTTTCCCCAATGTTATGTGGCTTTCCAAATTTTGCAATCAGTAATGAAATGGTATAAGACGCATGCAGGCCATCTTTATCTTTTTCTGGTGCCGGTGGCAACATACGTGGCAATATGTTTCTTGTACAAAATTTCTGGCGAAGCGACGGAAAGTAGCTGATGTTCTTGTCACGCATGTCTGGATGTACTCTATTAATGTGGTCGTGTAGCCTCGATGGCTTCACAGATTCGTTCGAAACCACTACCACAAATCAAACACACAAATAGCCATTTATTCGCAGGTGATTGTGTAAAACCATACTTCAAATAGTCTGAGCTGTACTGCCTGCGTTTCTTTCATACTTCCGTCATTGAAAGAAGGCCACGAAATGATGGTTCTTGTCGTTGCTGTATTAGAGGGCTGAGAAGTTGCGGCAACGATTCCGTTTATTTGCAGTAAACGGCAAGAACAAGAAACAAATATGTATGTATATTCACGAGTATGTCTTGTACAAAGGTAAAATACCGTAAAATGTTGGCGGAACACGGCACACGGAACAGAAACAAAAATCCTCCGATGACGAAACAGGAACACGGAAGAACCCAAGCGGGAAGACTCACAGAAAGACTCTGCGCCCAGAAAGTATTAGCTTAAACACAAGGATGAACGAGTAAGGTGACCACCAGGGTGCGAAAAAAATTTAGCAGACAGGTTGCCGCACCGGATTTTTTTAAACTCGTCTCCGCCAGAATTGGAGGAGGCACTTTCAGAGGAAGTCAAGTGAGGATTAAGAGCGCAACGGAACAGAGGAACAGTGGACGTGAAGGAATGAAACAGCTGTGCATGGATTGCTGGCATGCGAAACACAATGAGCATACACGTTCTGTGTAAGCTTAGGCTAGGGCAGAATAGGATGAACTGTAAGCAATCCCCACTTGACCTTCTTTGAACTTACTGTCTCCATTTTTGGCGGAGTTGAGCCATGAAAAACGCCATTGTTCAATTGCGCCTTCCATCCCCACTTGACCTCCTTTAAAGTCCCCGCCTCTACTTCTGGCGAGAACGAGTTAAGAAAGGCTCTTCTTACGCCGGTTTTTCTGACAGCCTTTTTGCGCTAGAGACAATTCAGCCAGAATTCCTCTTATGCGATTCTCAACGTTCCCGCATGGGTTTCCCATCGCCCCCCTGTGCTCTCTCATCGCCCCCCAGGGGGCGATATCTCCCACTTTGAGAACCTAGGCCCTATACGGTCGCGTAAGATCCTCTCGTTTCGACGCTGGCCGCGATTCGCTTTCGTTGCTTGCAGTCGATAAGTGATTGCTCTTAGCTGATTTTCCTCTGATCAATTCCTTCAGGTTGATGCTTAACCCTCTTGGTCTATCTCAATGATTCCCAAATGGGGTACCAGGGGCCCCTTGGGGGCCCTGGAAAACTTGAAGGGGGCCCTGGGAAGAACTGGGGATTTAGGGGGTCCCTGGGAGCTTAGGGGGCCTCAGGGGATCCCTGGTAGTCGGTGCCGCAGGACGAGAGCGATGTGCCGTTCAGGATAGTGAGGCGCGGCGACCTGTGATTACTTCTGACGACTATCGAGCCGGACGTGGATAAATTAGTAGCACTGCACCATACCCAGTCATCGCGCTGAGGTAAGATCAAGCGACTGTCGTCTTGCTCTGAGGAAACATTGAATTTAGATTCAGTGTTGCGCAGCCCTGAGAACAGCATCGCAGCCTGACTTACATATTGCGCTACCATTGCTAACAACCCAAAAAATTGAGAAAGAGGAAATCCAGTGCGGTGCTTGTATTCTGAAGGCTCCCCGATCTGCAATTAGCCGGCTTAAGTCCAGCAATACGAAAAGAACGCCTTCAGTGCCAACTAAAGAATTAAAGACGTTAACGGTTTCGAATATCGTAAAGGAGCTTTCGCCGTTTATGGCAGCCGGCTTCCTTACTAACCATTTCGCTCTAGTGTAGAAAAGAAATTAAGCGTTGACTTTGCGTCGCCAGGTTTTCCAGTCATTGATCGCACACTCAACTTTCGCAGCGCAAAAGATGGGGTCCTACTTGCGGCTGACAAGATCCGCAGGTTAATAAGGCTTTTAATGACGGCCCGGCTTAACGGTTTTTTCTTTGGCATACACGGTAGGCAGCGAAGTCAATTCTACATTCTGCAGCCGGTTTCAGGTGTTGAACTACTTGCACAAATTCACAACAACGTAACCATAGTAGGCGCACTTGGGGGTAACAGAAGCAGGAGAATTACGTTGGGGAGAACGACGGGGGCCGTGGCAAGTTGAAGGTCGCGAAAGGTGGCCCTGGCTCCAAAAAGGTTGGGAAACACTGGTCTATCTGCATCGGTTTATTGCCGTTGGTTTGCGGTCCTTCGTCCAACTTCCCTAATTCATTACGCTGCAATGATCGCCATTGCTCCACTGTGATGAACAGCGCGGGGGAAATTACGGAAACTGCTTCCTGCGCGACGGGCCGTGAAAGCGATAATCCCTGCAGGACAAACCTTGAAAGTGACACGCGCAGGGCGGTCTCCGGAAATAGCCGTCAGGACACGCGCAGGGCGGTCACCGGAAATAGCCATCAGATGTCACCTGGCCCATGAAGTGACGCTCGGCCCGCGCCAGGATAAGGAGTATATAAAAGAGCACCCACGAAGGGCTAAGGGGGTGAAGAGATTCGTGTTGTGTTGGTACAATAAAGCGTTTGACAATCCTTTCCTGCGTGCGTCTGTCAACTGCGTTTACTACATTTACCGCCTGTACGTTTTAGCAGTTCGTTCAAAACTTGCTTTCCTATTCATTTCCATTATTCTTTGGCCTTCAGTTTCCACTGTCAGTTTATCCCATTTGATTCAGCCCATTTGTTTTGCCGCTATTCTTCCTGCTGCCGTTCCTTTAATTCTTTGGCCTTCTCTGCCTTCTGCTATACCAGGTTTTTTCTTCCGCTATTAGTTCATCTTGCTGTTTTTGGAACGATGGCATTTTGCTGACGCTGTCAGTACTGGTTTGTTTCATTGGCTTTAGCTTACAGTTACTAAACCTACTCATTGGATGCTGATGGCGCAGTAGAGAGAGCGGAGAGCTGTAAACTTAATTATTACGTTTACGTTTGCGCTGACGACGGGAGCAGCAGCTACCCGAAAGTTTCGCTTATTAAAAGTTTCTATGGGCTGAAAATTCCGTACTTCAATTATGCAAAGACATTTGAATCCAGAATGATCTATCAAATAAGTTTCCAACATCGTTGGAAACGCTTTAAAATTCTACATCGCCCCTATGTCAGCTTAGTCGAGAGCGGATTCACCAGAGCTATTTCCTCAAAAAACCAGCAAAAGAATGGGTGCCGCCGCGTGAGGCGTCCTGCGACTATTGCTGTCTATTTTTGAGCAGGACATCATAGAACTTCCAGAAAACCGCCAAGCTCAAAGGCAGCATTTATTTTCATAGATAGTTCTACCTCATGCGGCTTTTTTAAGTTTCGCCTAGTGTTACGAAACTAAAGTGTGGTTTTATTCAACTTAAAGAGCGACTAGCAACTGATGACAGCAGTTAAAGAGACGGGGCTGTAGGCGAACACTTGCGCCAAGAACGAAGGCTTCGATTCACTGAACTGTTTACTGATGTAAGCGAGTATACGATAAAGGAAAGAGTCAGGAGGGGAAAAACAATGCCTCCTAATACAAGGCATGAAGATCCCCATTAGCGGGGTCACTGAGTTCACTTTGGCGCGACCTTGTCATCGGTTCGCATTTGAGGGATCGCATGCCGCGGTCAGTCTCGCCTTGGACGCTGGTCATTGCACCCATTAAGGTGTGACCGCGATTGCGCCACACTGGTGTGAGTATTCAGAGCGGTCTTCATGCTGAGCGTCCTTGCTCTGTGCCCTGCAGGATTTCGTCCTCTTGCTGGCTCTGCCACAGGGCACTGAACACAGCCGGAGTGCATTAGCTCAGCAATCAAAAAAGATTACAGTCAGAGTGCTGCGGGTGCGATGCGCAATAAGAAACGCTGAAACGGCAGCCAGCATGGTACACTCACCCCCTTCAAGATGAGAAGCTATCATAGGTCCGAGCTGTCAGGAAGACGCCGTATTCACGTCGGCCGATGGAGTGCTAATGGTTTTTGTTCGAGGGCTAGTCCTGACTCTGACAGTAAGCGGTCTTCAGCAGTAGGCAGTCCAGGCGACTCCTGGTCAGCTTCAGTCGTCTCTTCGGACGGTAATTCTCGATCGTTATAGTCGATATCGACTTCAGCGCGAGAGGAACCTGCAGGCGCTAGGTCGCGAAGAGACACGGGGAATCGAACATGAGCATATTGTGGATTCGCTTCCAGCAACACTACTTCTTCGACCAGCGGAACTATTTTGTTGGAGCAAACCTGCGTTCTCAGAAGGGCAGGATTAGGACGCGTCGGCCTTACTGGCAGCGACGTTCTCAAAGTATACCGACGACAAAAGCCAAACATTTGTTCATGCGGAGTAGCATTGGCGGCTGTGCATTGAAGAAGGCGCAGAGCGTATAGTACAACGGGAAGCACGGCACGCCATTGCGAGATGGGCACACGGCACGATCGTAACGCTAGCGTTGCCGTTTTCCAGATAACCCTGACGTAGCGTTGACCTTGCCCATTTCCTTGTGGGTTGCAGCCTGTGCTTCTGCTGCAAGCTATGCCTTTGCTTACAAGGAAATCTCTTAGTTTGCGGCTTATAAAGGCCGTTCCACGGTCGGAGTGGACGTACGCAAAGACGCCGAACAAGCAGAATAATTCAGTTAGAGCAGTGTTTCCCAACCTTTTTGGAGCCAGGGCCCCCGTCATTCTCCCCAACGTAATTCTCCTGCTTCTGTTATCCTCAGATGCGCCTACTGTGGTTACGTTGTTGTGAATTTTTACAAGTAGTTCAAAACCTGAAACAGGCTGCAGAATGTAGAATTGACTTCGCTGCCTACCGTGTATGCCAAAGAAAAAACCGTTAAGCCGGGCCGTCATTAAAAGCCTTATTAACCTGCGGATCTTGTCAGCCACAAGTAGGACCCCATCTTTTGCGCTGTGAAGGTTGAGTGTGCGATCAATGACTGCAAAACCTGGCGATCCAAAATCAACGCTGAATTTTTTTTCTACACTAGAGCGAAATGATTAGTAAGGAAGCCGGCTGCGATAAACGGTGAAAGCTCCTTTACGATATTCGAAACCGTTAACGTCTTTAATTCTTTAGTTGGCACTGAAGGCGTTCTTTTCGTATTGCTGCACTTAAGCCGGCTAATTGCAGATCAGGGAGCCTTCAGAATACAAGCACCGCACTGGATTTCCTCTTTCTCAATTTTTTGGGTTGTTAGCAATGGTAGCGCAATATGTAAGTCAGGCTGCGATGCTGTTCTCAGGGCTGCGCAACACTGAATCTAAATTCAATATTTCCTCAGAGCAAGACGACAGTCGCTTGATCTTACCTCAGCGCGATGACTGGGTATGGTGCAGTGCTACTAATTTATCCACGTCCGGCTCGATAGTCGTCAGAAGTAATCACAGGTCGCCGCGCCTCACTATCCTGAACGGCACATCGCTCTCGTCCTGCGGCACCGACTACCAGGGATCCCCTGAGGCCCCCTAAGCTCCCAGGGACCCCCTAAATCCCCAGTTCTTCCCAGGGCCCCCAAGGGGCCACTGGGACCCCATTTGGGAATCACTGGTTTACACCCTGATCTGTCCAGTGATCGCCAAGAGAAAATAGAAGATGACCCCGCGCCGGCGTGTAAAGAGCGTGTTCTGGACGTTAACCAGCCTGTAGCAGTCAGGAATTTCGCCTCAGACCGAAAATGGGTACCAGTGACTATCACAGAATCCACTGGACCTGTATCATATAAGGCCCGATTATCCGATGGCAAGATCGTGCATCGTCACATTGATCACATAATCACGGACGACACCCGCAACCCGAGCGAGTCGGAAAAAGGCGTGGCGCAACCACCAACGCCCGCTCTCGAGTCGGAACGACAAAGCGATGCTGTACAACAAACGGCCGTCTCCCCAGAAGTACCCCCGTCGTCGCCGCGCCCAATAAGGAACCGCCGACCGCCGAGTTATCTCGGCGACTACGTCGTCTAGGCGGATGGTGGTGTTGTGTGTTAAGGTAGCTGGTAGTGTCATTGACATGCCTCTGATATAAGCCTGCACACCGCTGTTACGGTAGTCCTAGTACGCGTCATGCACTTATTGGGTTTTCTCTTCGGTTTGTAGTAAACGTTTGTATTCCACGAGTCAACGGGTCGGCATGTACCCCTCAAACATGACACTGACGTGTGTCTACCGCCCACCTCGTACCTGCATTCCGTCGTACCTGCTTATCTCTACCGTTACAATATTATGCTCGTTTCCCTTGTTAATCACAATTAGGTCGTTACTCGTCGACTCAAAACAATATTTGTCACATACTCAGAAATTAACTAACAAAGTCGACCCAGTCCTGTAAAAGGACGAAGCGTAAACAACACGGGGTTTCTTCTGGGAATTCGGTGCAAGCTACGCCCAAGGACTATGTGACGTTTGATGAAATAAAGCTTAAGCCAGCGGACTTAACAGTTTTCATTCGAATGATCATTAATGAATGACCCGCTGGCATGCGCAAAGCTAGTGAATATGCCTCCCTAGGATCTTGTCTCTCAGCCGCCCCGAGGCCTGAGAAATGCAGGTTCTTTTCTGGCAAGCATGCCCTTACTTGTTGTGCCTTCACTGGAGAGCAAGCCAATCACCCTTTTTTGCCCCTGTCCAAATCTAAGTCAAGACATAAGCCATACTTTTAGGCTTAGGCTTAGGTACGAGCAGGACAGGTTGGGAGGAAAACTTACAGTATGACGGTTGGGCTCCTAGGAGACAAGATCCCCTCCCTCATTTCAGGCAGCCAAGTTCCTCTTTGTGAGCTTATTTTAATTTAAAGCTTAAATGAAAATATAGACAACCGCAGTTACGGCTGGCACGTTTATGTCTGCTGGAAAAGTGAGTTAATATGCTTTGAATGATCACCTTTCGTCAGCCATTCAAAGCACGTAATCCATAGTAAGAGCA
Source organism: Trichuris trichiura (assembly GCA_037903355.1). NCBI lineage: Eukaryota > Metazoa > Nematoda > Enoplea > Trichinellida > Trichuridae > Trichuris > Trichuris trichiura. The sequence goes on from JBAJFE010000027.1 coordinate 67,456, forward strand.
GGCATTCTGCTTTTATTCTTTTAAAAAACAAAAAATGCAGCGTTACGGGCTGCACGTTCGCTAATTTAGCACTGAACAACTGCAGGAAAAGCTTGTAGGCAAAGACGGTGCAGTACAATAAGGAGGGACGTACAGTATTACCTGACTATCATAAATCATTGACTTTCGTTCGCTGTGAGAAAATTCAAACCATATATTTGAATAGGAGAACGTTTGTGATGAGTTTCAATCTCTTTTTAATGCTTATTTTCTTTGTTTAGTGTGTAGCGGACTTGCACCTGCGTACACTTTTTCTTTGATACTGTATCCTTTTTTCCTTGCTACGTGTTTTCCTATTGCTGTGTTCGCTACTGCTGGTGACCCGTGATCCGAACAGTGTTTTTCGACGTCTCCGAGAGTACAATGTCGTACTGAACGAATGGAAATGTAAGCTACGTCAAAAAGAGCTTCTCTTCTTGGGTTATAAAAAATATCGGCCAAAGGAATCCATCCTGATGTCTCTCGTGTGACTGCTTTCTTGGAAATCGCTTCCCCAAAGGAGGCGCAACAACTGCGCTCTTTCATTGGACTGCTATCATGGTACAGCAAGTTTATTCCTAACTTTTCTGCTCTTGTTTATCGCTTACGCGAATTGGCGCGCAGGGAACACTTTTTTCTGGTCAAAGGAAGCGCAAGATTGTTTTGAAAGACTGAAAACCATACTGTTGGAAAGTCCAGCACTTGCTTTATGTAATCTTCATTTACCAACTGTTGTCACTACTGATGCTTCCGACTATGGAATTGGCACAGTTCTGTCTCAGCGTTACCCGTGCGGAACTGAGCGAACAGTTGTATTCGCTTCCAGAACACTTACGCCAGCAGAGCAGAAATACTCTATTGTAGAAAAAGAAGCGCTTGCTTGTGTCTGGGCTGTCAAGAAATGGCGCCCTTGGCTGTGGGGAATACAGCTTGAATTGCATACAGGTCAAAGAGCGTTGACAACATTGCTAACAAGTAAAGCTGCTGATAAGGCAAGCACGCGCATTGCCAGATTTGCAAGTTAGTTACTTCCTTTCAGGTATACAGCAAGTTATAAACCGGGTTCTTTGAATGCTGTAGCGGATGCCCTATCCTGCTTTCGTTTACAATGTAATGATTCAGAGTAAGATAATAATCCTGAAATGTTTGTTCAAATTTCAAAGGAGCTGCCCGTAGTCAAAAATTACGACATAGTCAAAGCTACTGGACAATGTATGCTGTTGCAAAAAGTTATTAATTGCGTACAGAATGGCTGGTCAAAGAATGCGAAGGACATAGAAGAAAGACTGATTCCGTTTTTTCGAATTAAATATGAACTTGCTGCTCAAAATGGTTGTTTAATACGTGGTCTCCATCGAATCGTCATTCCTGAGTCCATGCAAGGCTCTCTCGTTTCTTAGCTCATGAAAGTCATCAAGGCATTGCACGAACCAAATCGCGTCTTCGAGATTTATATTGGTGGCCGAAATTAGATGCGTACATTGAATCGTACATCAAAAACTGCTCCATCTGCCGTCAAATGGACAAAATTGTCATGCTGTTTCACGCCCCACTACAGCCTTTGCCATTTCCCTCCTCAGCTTGGGATAAACTTGGAGTTGACGTTGTGGTACCTCTCCAGGGGATGCCGTACGGACATCGCTTCGCTGTAACTATGATCGATTATTACAGTAAATAGCCAGAAGTTCACTTTTGTCAACAGCCCACCACGAGGGAATTACCTAATTTGTTTCAGGAAATATTCAGCCGTGAAGGATACCCCAACGAGATTGTTACCGACAACGGCAAGCAGTTTACGTCATATGAATTCAAGCGCTTCTTGGAAGAGCACGCCATCCGTCACAATGAAACTTCTCTTTACTATCCTCAAGCAAATGGAGAAATCGAACGTTTCAACCGGACACTTAAAGACGCCTTACAAGCGGCACAAATTAGGCTATATTCAAAGTTACTCACGATGAAGCAGTTGTTGATGAATTACAAGGCTACGCCTCACTGCGTGACACGAGCAACCCCATCTTTACTGCTTCACGGTAGGACTCTCCGAACGAAGCTGCACGCAACAGTAACGCCGAAGTCGGTTGACGACCACGCTATACGCGCTAGAGTATGCGGAAAACAGGACTACGTGAGCCGAAACTCAGACGGAAGAAGAAAACCGAGACCGCCGAATCTCGTTCAAGGAGATATGGTACGTACCCGTCAGCCTAGCGGGTTCAACATGCCGCGATACTCTCAACCACGTACTCTGCATCGACAGTTGGGAAAAGCTACGTATCTATTATCCAACGGTCGCGTGTGGAATGCTGCAAATTTAACCCAATTTTAACAATTGGAAGGGAAGGAGAGATGTTGTATAGAGCTAATAACCTGCAAACATATTGGATACTGTACTCTGGTTTCTGTGCAGTTTCCACGTATCGTTATTCCCTGCGGCTTTTTGTGTGCCTGTTAAACGTAGTAGTTACAAGGTATTACACTGTGCTTTGCCAGTTTGTAAATACAGTATACCAGACGGTGTATCGAGGGCTTCCCGACAATGGACTCCGTTGCTGACAACTTGTACGTAACCGAACAGGAGAAAGAAATCGTAGATGAGTTCTGCTACTTGCTGAACAAATCGCGCCAATTGTTCAATGGGCTCAGGTAAATTTGGGATCACTTATCCCGCGCACTTCCTTTGTAAATAGGCGCCGCAGGGGACTGCCTTTCTAGCTTTCTGAAAATTGTTTTGCAGCATTTTACGCATTTTCAGAGATCTGCAAGTATCCAGCGGCAACACTTGGATGCCCCACTTCTTCCGTACCTTTGAGGTGTTCACGAAATTGTGGAAATTTCAACAGCAAAATCGGTAAAGTTTAAAATGTTTTTTATTTGCTATAACTCCTATTGCACACTTTTCGCGGCATTGATGGAGCGTTTATTTGTTTTACTTCATTTATAACACGATTCTATCCTCACTGTTGTTATTGCCTTTTCAGTTGTGTTGCTTGTCGATATGTTATTTTAATAACGGCTGAAAGGAAGGGTTACGTAAAGTTTTCGAATTGCCCTCCTTCGAAGGCAGCGATGTTCCAAATCAATAGAGTAGCAAATTGCGACTGGACTGCTCTGCTAACATCTATCAACTAGGAGTGATCGATGCGCAATGGCTATCTTATTCCCAATGGTAATCCTATTTGACGAAGGTTTTTCGCTTTCGATTATCTCTCGCCTGTCGCGTGTTTTTACTTGCCTACTTCTTTTTAAAGGTGCTATTGATCATTTCGATCTCCTTGCCCACCTGCTCGATACCTTCTAGTCCTTTCTGGCGTTTACTTCTCAAAAATTCCATTGTCAAAATGGGAACAGATTGTTTCTTTGCCTCCTCTTGACGCTATCACGTCTGGCTTAATTGACATCGTTGGGCTATCGATCGATGCTGGCAGCTCAGTTTCGCCATGCCCATATTGACCCCCTTAATGGACGAACTAAAGAGCCGATCATCCGAAGGGGATCGTGGCCAAACTGCGTTTGCTTACGGCCATTGGCGCCCTTTACAGTCGCTGCCTTTTTCCTGAATGATTGTCTGCTTTGATTCTGCTGCAGCTTTTCGGTTTAGCATTTCAGCCTGTTCTTATCACTTGATGTTCGTAGGACGCTTTGCCCTTTGGGTGACTGATAATTTTGCTAAGTTCAAGCAGAAGAAAGCTTCCAGTGATGATCCATCATTAGCTTCTTCACTTATAACGGACGGAGAGTACATCTGTTTAAAAGTCGGTCGATTGATCATCTGTATGGGCATTAATTTTAAATATACCAACGGTCTCCTCTAGACGACTACGCTGACGAGCAAGATAACGTTTAGCTCAGATAGATAGTAGTTTTTTGCTTTTTTTGCGCGTTTGCGCTCCGAATACTCATTTCGCTGCTTATTTTGAAAAAGACACGAAGTTTCGAAAGACAGGATGTCTGGACATGATGAAGACAGTAATGAAAGACACGAAGTTATTCCAATTAATGAACCCTATATCTCATTGTAGATCGTAGTAGTTCTAAGGCGTTACGTTATGCCTCTTATGGTGAGGCGCTTATACGCAACTCTTTCTTGCGTACGTCGCAAAACGGCGAAGAATTGTTGAAGAGGGTAGTTATAAAATTTGGATAATTATAGCTTGACGCGCTACTAGTTACGCACTGTTAGCTTTGGAAATGCACCGATTCAGGAAGTGTAGGCGCGTTATACACATCGTAGTTGTTTCCCAAGCGCGGTAAAGCAGTTCCCACTGAAATGCACGGGAAAATTAGCAGCAAATTGTTAAAGTTCAATTAGCCTTGTAAGAACATTCTAATAACGAAAAGCTCCTCGTCCGAACTGCAATTAATTTTGCTTATTCGACGGCCCTTCGAAATAGAATTTGCGCTGCCTTATTTTGTGCCTACTAAGAATATGTTAACATTAATAGTAATGAAATGATAAAGAAGTCGAAATAATTCTATTTTTAGTCGATTGTAATGATTTGTAATGGTTTTGTTGGACAGAAATGTCATTTTTTGCTTGTGATCATTATGATTGAGCAAGTAAGGTCAGATGCATTTTACTCTGGCTGTCATCGGCAAATTGATTAATAGTTTAAAAAGCTATAGATACAGCTGCGCTGCTTTGCTTTTCTATTAATACAGTATCGTTAGAAGGCTGAAGAAACGGTTTTTAACCGTTGACCTGCAAAAAGTTTGGCAGTTCTAACGGGGGTCTCCTTTGACAGTGGCCCGCCGGAAGTAGGGCGGCAACTTCAAAGGGGGTCAAGTGGGGATTATTACGTCACTGCAGCAATGCCTGACCTAATTTGTCTCCCGGTGCAGCGGTCTGGACGACTGCGTGCAACTCGGACAATGAAGCAGTTCGTGAGCCTAAGCCTAAGCCTATGCTACACTATTAACGGCAAGCGTAGCGCGCGCAGCGACAGTCTATATGAACGAGCGTTCATTGTTTCGAACGACGAAAGAAGTTCAACAAACGGGCGTACATACCGAGCATTGGGACGTGCTGGAGACGATGGTTACGGTCAAGGTAGTTTCGACCTGATCACAGAAACGTAATTACAAGCTGAAACAAAGACATACCGTTTACTGCGGCAACGCTAGCGGCGCTGGCGGATTGTCTACTTTTGGTGGCTGCAACCTGCGGATGACGTCGAGGATGCCGTCGAACGCATCGGCGGCTCCCAACCGCCTCCTCCACAGGAATTCGGATATGTGCAGAGGGAGCGCGCTCCGTTGCGTTCCACGACGGCGCTTGTTGCCCGATTTCAACTGCGCCCACAGCGATTCAACGGTCTGCGTATGGGCGCCAGTGTCTGGGTCCACGAAATTCTGCGAGTGATTCACTCGCGAGTGATGGTATCCCTTACGGCCCAGACACCGGTATGCACGCCATTCGTCCGTCATCACTGAGGACGCAGGCCTTACATGCGACTCGATAACGGGCAACAAAGCGTCAGACGAGCGGTTCTCCACGGTTTCCACGTGGGCTAAGCCAGTGTTACGGCATACACCGGCGAAAAGCCACTGCCCTGGATACCTTCTCCCTCGATTGTACTTACTCCGGGAAAACAGCGACTCGTCTAGCTCGACCGTCATCCCAGGTCTACCAAGTTGCACGGGTTCTTCGACGAGCGCGTCAGCTGTAAGTTGCCGCAGGTACCTGCATCAACGCACTACAGTACTGTTACATAGGCCTGAAGAACACATAGTTCCTATAGGTACACTAGAAGTCCAGCGGATCACTAACCGAGCTCAACCTCGCAGAACTTCATCGTTGTGTACCCGCGACTCCAGTGGTACAACACCTGGACCGCTTTCTGCAGCTCAATCCTTTCGCGAGGTACTGCAGAGAACAGGCTGCATCGTTACAAAACGGCCATTGCACTAGATGCACTTACTGTCGAACCATGTGCCTGTGCGTACCGACAGTTCCTTGCGGCAGGTCCGTCTGTGACAGCGACAGGCCAAGCCGCCGCGCCCCAGGCACATCGCGTGTCCACAAGACGAGCATAGGCGTTCGCTGTGCAGCAGTCCCTTGTCGCGCAAGAACTGGGCCGCCGCTTTCTCGTCTGGCACTAAATGCAGCAACCAAATGATGTTTCTTTGAATCCTTTTCTGTTGTTTCCTCCTTGACTTCACTTGACTAGCGCTCGGTACAGTTTCACTTCCTTGGCTTGTGGTAGGCAAATCGTCACTGCTCGCTTCCATGGACATGTTGCAGAATGAGATGTGCACAATTTACCATAGCACGACGCGGCTAAGATCCTTGACCTTCACTTGCTGTTATTCGATTGCAAACAGACACCTTAGCGTTATCCGCTGCGCAACCAATTGTATGTCCAGTATCTCGCAACGACGCGCAGCTGCTACTTTCCCTAATACTCACTCTTTTGTATGCATCAGTAGCTGCATCACTGACACTTCCATTAGTGCACACTTAACGCGAGAGAAAATAACTGCCCCGTTGTTTCGCTAATAACACTTCATTGAGCGCTGGAACTTCCTACGGGTCAGTGGTCGCATCAGTGACACTTCCATTGTGCTGCCGTGCCGGCTGCTCAGCAAGCGTTCAGTATCGCGAACGAAAATAACCGTGCAGGTGCAACGCTATTAACACTTCATTACGCACTCGAAACAGGGATTACGCTTTGATATTGCCGCGTGCCGATAGTGGCGGGCCACTATCAAAGGAGATCCAAAAGTTGCCTGGCCATACTGTTATTGGAATGATGCTAAGTTTCGTTACACAACGATTGGGACGCAACTTGCACGCAAACTTTCAGAAATTGGATGTTTAAAAGATGATTCGGATGTTATCTGATTACGCTGCCAAATTTTACCGTTCATTTATAGGCGCATGTTCGACCGTAGCGTAAATAAGAGCTTGACAAATTCGGCCTTTAAGGAATTCTCGGTTTAATGCCAGCGTTACTTCGCCGAAGGCTGTGTGTGAGCATTGTCACTTTTGTCAGCAACTTGCGACGTTACTCAATAGATGCTTTGCGCTAGCCCTAATTTGGCAAGCTTCGTTCAGATTGCGACTTTTGTCAATATCGCAATGTAAACGTAACGTACGAAATAAACGAAAAACGTTCTACACTTTTGGAGAACTTGTTCCTTTCAAGGTTCGAAAGACCCGTTGCATTTGTTTTTTCAAGTTCTGCAATTGCTGTCAAAACATCCACACGCTGCTTTCATAGCACGCGCTTTATGGGACGAAGAATTGTATGGCCTCCTTTCATTAAGGAATATCCACGAACGAACTTCAGTAAAACGCTTGCTTCCAACTTCATAGTTGATCTTCTGGTTCACGGGTTTGGCCTGTTGGATGTATCTGTAGTTAAACTTCAAAGTGCCCTACGTAGGAATGGATGAGCAAATTGTTAGAGAAATTACAGAACAAATCAGATACCGTACGTAGGGAGTTCTGGAGGGAGCTCCCTAACACTGCTGACGACGGAACACGAGCAGTTCCGAAACGTACGGTATCCGATTTGTTCTGTAATTTCTCTAACAATTTGCTCATCCATTCGTTCGTAGGGCACTTTGAAGTTTACTTACAGATACATCCAACAGGCCAAACCCGTGAACTAGAAGATCAACTATGAAACAACCAAAGCCTTGAAAACTGGGTGTTTTGTAACGGGCTGTATTTTCATGGTTGTAAGGTCTTCTACGGCTTTTCCCGTTTTTCGTTGTGCTGTTATCTGTAATTAAACTAAAACAACTGCTCTACCAACGGATGGATGAGCCGTTATTAAGAAAATGTACAGATATCAATACACTCAACTTTTTAATGTTCAAAGCTTTCGGAACTAGACCGTTCCGAAAGCTTTGAACATTAAAAAGTTGAGTGCGTTGATATCTGTACATTTTCTTAATAACGGCTCATCCATCCGTTGGTAGAGCAGTTGTTTTAGTTTAATTACAGATAACAGCACAACGAAAAACGGGAAAAGCCGTAGAAGACTTTACAACCAACCAAAGCCTGTTAAGAGACACCCAGTCTTTCGAAATGCTTCCAACTGTAGGAAAACAAAGCTCACTTAAGCTGTACTGAATTTGCCAGTACGGAAACCGCCGCTGCTACTCAAATTGGTTGAAATAAAACTTATTGCTCTAAAACTTAGTCGCGATTACATTTTTTAGCTAGTTTTTTCAATATAGATTATTATTTACTACTTTATTTGATTGCATTGCCTTGCATTGTGCTTAAACTCTTCTTGCTTTATCAGAAACGTGCTGAACACTTGCTATGGTCTGAAGAGATGGCAAATCGGTGAAATTGCTTCAAAAATCGGTCAATTGTACTACCATTATTAGTAGGAGAATTGACAACAACGAAATGCCGACGTTATGTTACCTTTTTGTCCAACTTGCAGCATCAGGACGAGCAACACCGCCTATCTAATGGAAACATATGCCTTTTACTTGGCCGTGCGGTCGCGTCAGTACTTTGCCAGCGTAGAAGCGGAGGATCGGTTCCAGGCCTAAATTTTCATTAATTTTTGATGGCAAGGAAGACTTTTTTAAGATCAGAATTGGCTTTAAAAAAGTTGCGCTACCACGCGCGCTTTATTGTCGTATGCTTGCTGCTCAAAAAAATGAAACAAGCTCGAGACTTAATTAGGGTAAATATGGAGCTGGTCATTTCGAATTTGGATCTTCAAAGCTAGCCAGTTAAGGAGATGAGTCGGCTGGTGGACGACTACATAAGAAAGTACGACAGCGAGGATCGTCTGGCCTGGTCGATGGTATTGACAGAAGTGAAAACTTTCGTCGAAGTACGCCGCGCCGGTCAGTGCGCAGTATTATCAAGTTGATCACCTTCTACCAGGCGGATAACGTTGTAAACGTTGTGGACGTGGACTCGTCTTCCGTTATGGTCAGTCACCGTCTATCTGCCTACTCACTTCCCCTTTTGGAAAGAAGCGACGACTTGGGCTTCACACTTGCTGAAGCTGTGATTGTCGGCTCAAACAGCTCGCAGGTGGACTATGAAACAGCCTCAGTAGAATAGCTGAACAGCTGCTCTTTCCTCTAGGTCACTTTTGGGGAGTTTACGCTCGACATGTATTGGATGTTGCAAGTGCTCGAACGGGAAATCGAAGAAGATCTCTCCTATTCGAATCACCGACTCGATTCATCGCCAGCTCCGGGGAAGTCCTTTAACGTTAGCTCTGTTGCTTTTAACATCATCCCAGTGTTGCTTAGACGTCTTATACTGCAGACAGTGGACGAATATTACAATGAAAATCCAAGGAAAAGCCTTTTGTACAAGCCAACGTTTGACCAGTTTTTGAAATACCTATACCGTTCCTATGAGGAGTTGGCTCCATACCGTATTCTTCTGCTCTACCTCTCAGCTGATGCTACTCAAGGCGCTACGCAGACTAGGAGCGGTAAAGACAGCACGTATAACGCAGTTTGGACAAATCCAGTAATTTGCTAGATCGCACTTGGTGTGGAGGTCTGGTGCTAAATGGAGGTTTTGGTCAGAACATGCGAGATCTGGCTGAGCCTTCTATGACCGATGCATGCGCTGACGTTCAATGGTAATAATATTACCCTATTAGGATATGCGAATTAAAAAATAATTATTTCGTCTCTTTTATCATAGCCTCTATCCCGGCGATCTTCGCCTCTTCTTCAGAAAGCCGATTATGCTCATCGTTGACAGTAGCAGCAGCGATGCTTTTCTGGTAGCGTAGTTCGAACTTACTTGTCCTCAGCTAATTAGCCGCTTTTCCTAATCTAGAACATAGAAAGTCAATTCGGGCAACCAGTAGCAGTGCTCTGCTCCCCGGTTGAAATGCCAAAATTTTTGCAAGGTAAAATTTTTCTGGGTTACATATCATTTGGCAAAAGTATACCCTTTTTTGCCCAGGACGACCTCAAAGGGGAAGCTTGTTCACGCTGTTCTTGCATTGTCCGTTGACAGCATATTGCTTCATCTGCAATATATCGCGGCTACCTTTATCCTTATGGGACAAATGCCAGGCGCAAGTGGAGAAATTTTATGCCGAAGCGAGCAAGCTCCTGCTACGCTCAAAAGTAGTAGGTAAGAAAAGCTGAGCGTAGAAAAAAGGTGGTCACCGTAAATCGCTCATTTTGCAGACCTCTCCTATCGAGCTTTCTATTCGGACATGTTTCTGCGAGTGATGATTTTGCGCTTCCTCTTTTGCCAGTGCACTTTACGAATGCATCGCAGCTTTCGCGACAATCCAAAATACCTGCCACACAGCAGCCCTTCCTTTGACGATACAGAAATTCCGCAGCATCCCGGTTTGCTGCGATTGATCACCGACTTGGCATGCACTTTGGACGTTATGTCAGCGTTCAGGGACAACGACGAAACGGTCTGTTGAAATCAGCCGTTCCACAGAAGCAGTCACGAGCTTGGTAGGTTTTTTTATTGGCTTCCGCTTGTTCTATTCCCACCAGCAATGTTTTACAAAGAGAAAAATACTGGCCCACATATGTTCCCAATTATTAATAACAATCGTAAAAAAGACACTTGAAAAGCCAAGAGGAAATACGTTAAAGGCTCAATTACCTATGCATCGCTCAAAACCACCATATGTTTAGCTAGCTAAATTGCTTACACCTTGACGTCATAAATATACAATAACACGTTATTCATAAGAAGCTTTTTCATCAAAAAGTTTTCCTTCATTTTGTGCGTAGAGTACTTTGCCCTGCTAAGCTGAAAAAGCACGCTGACGAACACTGTGGAATCCGCTAACGCTAATAAAATGTTTGCTCTTTCAAAAAACCTTTATTTCAACGATGTAGCTAGATTAAGTGGTATTACTGCAAAATCTGCGCGTATTTTGGGCGAGCTTTTGCCGACCGCTCTGCTTGGGCAATTTTTTTTTTAACTGCCCTTATACATAGACGCCAAATGCATCACCGTTTTGATGACTAAAATATATATATATATATATATATATATATATACGGGTGGCCCTTGTTATTCGCGGTTAATTCGTCCAACATTTTGAGCATCTTACCGCGTAAAGTTGAATTCCGTGTTATATAGGCTACCCTATGAAAAAGGCTAAATAGCTTATGTTCTAGCTGCGTATTTCGTCCTGTCCCTTTGAATTCCTTCGGGAACGGTTATCGTACCTAGTGATCCTTCGAAGCTTGGTACTACGGAATCTAGCTACGTGATAATAACATCAATGAAACTACGCTTGTCCCATCAGGTTAGCCATGAGAGTCCAGTCCATTAGATACATTAAAGGATGAAAGTAAGATGCACTTTCTTTAAACGCCTGGGAATCACCTTGCTTTAATGAGCCCAGCAATGTACTGGTGCGCGGAATGAGTAAAGTGCAGGGGAAATATAAAACACAGAGGCGCACTTAAACAGAAATAGTGAACATCACACGGAACACATCCAAATAGAGCAAAACGTTTACGGCATCATGTATCAATTTACCCACTCTCTGTAGGTGGGCGCAGATCCCCTGGAGAACGGCCAGTCCTAAGATTTCTTGAACTTGTTGGTAGCAAAGCTTCTCGCCTTAAAATGTTAGTATTCGCAGCTGCCGAAGCTTTGTTTAAAAACGTTGTTATAGGGAGCTGTATCTGCCTTCTCTTCGCTTGATCAAATAAGTCTTGTAGCGGCTTCAACGAAGCCGTTATTCTTCGTGTAACCATGATGCCACGTTCCATGGATGGATCGTATTTAGCAATCAAATCCTTTAGGACCTGAGCTTCCCGGAAAATACTGGCAAGCGTTTGCAGCATCCAATCTGAAGGTGTTTATGCTCCTGTATCTTCCATACCATCGTCGTCGCTGCTTGTTAGTGATTGCAGCAGTTCCTCGAGTTCCTCGTTGATGGACGGTTCTCCACAATCTTCTGTGTGCTCCCCGATATCGTCTTCTATCATGTAGGAGAAACCCTCATCTCCCAACTCCTTGGCAATATTCACTTTGTCCATGACCTCCTCATCGACGGTACCTGAGTCCTCGCATTCACTGACTGCGTCTTCCCGCCGACTCTTCCAGCAGAAGTTGAAGGGTTTGTGAAAGCTAAGGGGGCCCTTGGGGGTCCCCGGTTGCGCCTATACATCTTTTTTGCTAATTTAACTTTTCTCGTGAAAACGGTGAGTAACCAATTTCTCGATATCACGGAGCATAGACGGAGGAACTCGTCATCAGCGCAGCGTGGCGCCCCTGATCAACGGAACCTAGCTGCGTTCTAAGTCACTGACAAATTGCAACAGCTCGCTGAATACTGAATGTGGCTGCGCAATCCTCCCCTTGGCCGGGACTCGAAATCGTTCGGAAGAACTTTACGGTTGTTGCATTCAGCAACCGGCGGGACGCTTGACGTCGTGTCTTCAGGGGACGCCGTCAACAAAGAAACGTGAAGGTCACAAGGAATTTTTTCTTTGACACCGGGCAACGTGGTTCTTTTTTCTCTTGCATGCATCCTGTCATAGGCTCGCGGAGGCTTACGTCTTCACTGTTGTTACTTTTGCACAAATGCATTGTTCCAAGTCACTAGGTTCAAAAATTCAGCATTCGATGGTCACAAGTTTCTGTGAACCTCAAGAAAGGTCAAATCTTTACGGGAAGGAGATAAAGGTAACTGTTACGTCATTTCCGTTTGATCTTTCATTTCATTAGTGATTTAGTACTGTCTGTAGATTAGAATGGGTTCTAGGAGGTCTTAATTAAGTTTATGAGGTGATGAAACCATGTTGAGTTTCTTTTATGGAAATTTTGTCCCGTTGATAATATTTTTATTATTCCGTAGCTTTCGGGTCAAACGAGACCCGTCTTCAGCGGTGTTAATATAAAGCAATGACGTAACGAAAATTCACGGTCGAAAATTTCCGTAAAAGAAACTCAACATGAAACTATACGGTCCCGTACCAAGAAGTTACATTTACAAAAGTGATGAAACCATGTCTTATTCGACTTGAAAGTAGGAAAGGAGGGAAACAGAGAGGAGGGACAAGGAAAGCCATGTATACAAAAGCTTGGCGCTACGCGTGGGTTGCTTGCATTGGCTATGAGGACGCAGCGTCGTTCTCAGACCTAACGAGGAAACATGTTCTGAGAATGAGGACGTAGACCTTCCAAATTTAGCAAGAAATAGAAACCGTTGCAGATCCGGTTTCCGCCAGTTACTGAGGCAGGACGTGTATAAGTCTTTATAATTTATCGCAGTGAGCTTTTACTTCCCCAAAGTCAGCGCAATGCTTTGTATCTCTGGAGGTGTTAATGACAATCATGCTTATCCTAGATGGCCTCACTGAAAAAGAAAGGTAGGCAATATAGCGCCGCATACCTAAATTACGGATTTATACAATCACTTTCGAACCCTGAGTAACCGCTGTGCCTCATCTGCGAGAAGACTTTTGCCAACAAAATCGTGAAACCGTCAGAATTAATGAAGTATTTAAACAGAATGCATGGCGACAAAGCCGGCAAAGATCTTTCATATTTTCAATCTCTACGGGACAGCTTTAAAAAACGGCCGAGATTATCAAGCATTTTTTCGTCTGCATCGAGTCAAAGTAGCGATGGTTTGCATGCTTCTTATAACCTCTCTTTAATGATCGAAAAATCTGGAAAACCGCATACCATTGGTGAACAGCTGTTACTTCCCGTCGTGAGTGAGGCGCTACGTACTATGCTGCACATGGCAGCGACAAAAATAATTAAGAAAAGTCCCTTTGAGCAATAATACGGTGCAACGACGAATTGATGAAATGGGTGCTGATGTAGAGAGCACGCTAAGTGAATTTTTGAAAACGGCGCAATTTTCACTACAGTTGGACGAGTCCGTTTTGCCGCAGAATGAAGTATTGTTGCTTACGTACGTGCGGTTTATAAAAGGGAAAAGGCTAGAAGAGGAACTACCGTTTGCGAGGGAAACGATGTCTGATACTAAGGGAGAGTCTAGATTTTACACTGTATAGGATTTCTTTCAAGAAAAAGGAATTCTGCTAACAAATATAATGTCAGTTGCGACGGATGATGCTTCTTCAATGGTAGGATGCCACCGGAGTTTTATATCCTACCCAAAACGTTCAGTTCCAAATGTTTTGGCAGTGCACTGCGCAATACGCCAACAACACCTGGTTGCAAAGCGCCTCAATGCTCGTCTATATCGCTCCTTGCAATACGTTATCTTAGCGATCAACAAAGTTAAGAGAAATCCATTAAAAGACAGATTATTCAACCAGTTATGTGACGAAAATGATGAGGAGTTCACCCGTTTGCTCATCCACACAGAAGTTAGATGGCTATCAAGAAGCGTATGTGCCTGAACCGTTTCTATCAGCTTTTTCAAACGGTTGTGCAGTTCTTTGAAAGCGATGATGTTGAGCTCGGGAACAACTTGAAGAAGCACAAGGGCGACGTCGCTTATCTGTCAGACCTTTATTTTAAATTTAACGAAACGAATCCCCAGTTGCAAGGAGACGATCTGAATTTGATCAAGACCAAGAATGTTATTTCAGCCTTCGTCTCCAAGCTCTTACTTTTCAAACGGAACTTGGCATGTGGAGAGTTTTACCAGTTCCCTAACCTTGGCGAGCTGAAGAAAACGTGCAGCATACCCGACGACGATGTCCACATTTACTGCGACCACTTGAGTATGCTGCACAAGGAAATGCGTGAAAGATATGAAGACATCCTGACAATGAGAATACCAGCCTGAATTTTGGATCCATATTGAAACGCTAACCAAATAGAGACATTTTTGCAAGAAGAGCTGATTGAATTGCAAGCGAATGAAGAACTGAAGCCTAAATTTAAGAGTGGCTACAGTCAGTTCTGGTTGCAGCATCAAATCGCGATGCTTTATCCTGAATTTTGGAAGGTCGTTAAAAAGTTCCTCGTACCGCTTCCTATTTCTTATTTAATTGAACCTGGGTGCAGTGCCGCAACAGATCTTTTGGTTAAAAAAAGAAACGGGCTACAAATAGGGAAGCGTGGAGACTTAAGATTGCTGCTAACGAATATTGAACATAACAAGGAAAAGTTGGTATTAGTGCATCAGCCTCAGCCATCACACTGATTTGCCAACATAGCCAACTTTTACCGCTTCTTAAAGTCAAATAGTAAACTTGAATACAATGTTACAGAGTTCGGAGAACCGACGTCTAGCATGATTAACGTACAATACTGTTGTTGTTAACAAGGCGACAAGTACAGCAGAAAACAGTCGGAGAATTTGACTGTGCGCGTCAAAAGCGCGTTAAAGTTTCTAACAAACCACTCTAGTACCCTGCCACCGGAGAATTAAATGCCAGTTAGTCACAAGAAAAAAGAGCTCTTCATTCCCGTTGTAAGCAAGACAGCGTAAGAGCACCTAAACCATCACGGCCTTCAGAACCCAACTGGCTCCCTCATTAACAATAGGGCACATGCCCTGGGTGAAAGGAGACACCCATCTGGTTTCGTCTTTAGCGAAGCGCTTGTGCTCCATTGCTGACGACAGAACCAGTTGAGTTCCGAAAGCTCCTGTCGTTTGAATGCTCCTACGTTCTTTTACATACAACAGGAATAAGCGGCTCTTTTTTTCTTGTGGTAAAACTGCTGACCTGTAAAAAGACACGGAATCTTTATGCCAGGTAGTCCTTGCAAATCTTGACTACAAATCCAATAATCTTAACAGGAAAACTTGGATCTTTTCACGCTCATTCCCCCCGCAAGAGCAGGTGGCAATATCAAGGGGTAATGCGCGATGATAACACGGATCAGTGGAACAAACGGGAGGGACGTCTTACGGCGGGTCACTGAACACTGGACAATGAACCAGCACAATTTATGTGTAGGCTTAGGCTTAGGCTAGGGCAGGACAAGACGGCTGGCAGAGGTACAGTACCCACTTGACCTCTTTTGAAGTTTGTCACCACTTGCGGGTGGAACCAGCTTGAAAAGACCCAGAAACTTTTTTCACACAAACCCATTTTCAAGACGAAACCTTGGCAACTGCGTAAGGAAGAAGTCTTGACCAATTCCCAATGACCAAGGAACCTTTTTTGGCCTATCTTCATACGCTCAGCAGGGGATACTGAGCAATATAGGTCGTGTGAAACACTTAGACCGCGTAACTTAAAAGCATTGCACACATAGCAGGAATTAGACTTGGATTGGGTCTTGTATGTTGCCTCCCCACCGGAATATGAGGCGGCAACTTCAAAGGCGGTCACGTGATCATTACTACGTCACCTGAACAATGGGTGACCTAAGCTATTGTTCACTGTGTACACATGCGAGCGATGCGTATCAGCGAAGGAGCGCTGCACAGCTGGAAACAGTTCGCCGTTCTGGTAATTGTTTCCAAGTGCGTGCTATAACCCTCCCGGCAATCCTGTCCTGCCCTAGCCTAAACCTAAGCCTCAGCCTAAGCCTAAACCTAAGCCTAAGCCTAAACCTTAACATGACGCGTGTTCGATGCTCCTGTTGGGTTTTGCAGTTTTGACCGTGGCGCAAACCACAAGAAGCATAGCGCAAAGTAACGTTATTTAGCGATCACTGAACACGCGAGCATTGACTAACGCAAAAAGGGAAAAGCATACGTACTGCTAACGCAGGCGCTCACCCTGACGAAGGCGACGCGTCGGTTTCGCTGCAGGCGCATCCGACGGGTTCACTCGGGTGTACCTAATCAGGCAGAAGGCGTCAGTGCCTCCTTACGGTGCCTCCACTTGTCGATCGGAAGTTGTCACTAGATACCGGCACAGACAACGCAGAGTGAGATTTACCCTGTCTACCAAGGCACGCCTCAGCTCGGACAGTTGACCTGCGATGTTTTTCATGAATTCCTACACGACGTCTCAGCTTGAACACCTGCAGGCCCCATTGTGTTTCCCGTAACTTCAATGCATGCGCACCTGCTAAATTCCATGCTTTCACTAAACCTGACGATAACGTCCGTCTCGTTGTGCCGATAACAACCATTTATTACGCTGTAGATTCGCAGATTACGCTTTGAAGTAGCCGCCTCAACTTCCGGTGGGGAGACAACGTACTAGACCCCTTGGATTCGTTACTGTTTTTTCCATGTGGCGCAGATCGGTGTCAACGTCGAACTTTTGAATTGAAAAGTTTTAAAATGTTGGAATCTTTGGCAGACTGTGTTACAATACTCTCAGAAACGAGAAAGAACCTCAAGCGAGAAAACGGAAAAGCAGGACCACGCAAGAACGGAAGAGGGCCCTGGCGCGGAAAAGTTTGGGAATCACTTCTTGCAGCAACCACCGACTGTTCTAGGCTTCATCTCACCTACTGCCGTGTAAAAGATGATGTCACTATTTCACGGCGGACGAACTGCGCTGTATAGAATCCGCAGACAACGAGGGCCGACTGTATATATATATACAGTAGAACCTCCGTAAGTTGACCACCCAAGGGACCGGAGAAAACTGGTCAACATAGGAGGTGGTCAATATATTGGAACTGTGGGTATTACTGGCTCGGCTGAACAGATTAGCATCTGTACGCGTTTTATTCTATTGCAGAGCATCAATTGGAAGTCTATTAAACGGTGAGGTGCATAAAAATAACACTGTAAAATCATGCATAAGCTTTTTAGGGGCTACACTGCTTGCTGAAAAAGGTATCAATTCTAGTCTGGTGCTTCTTCTTACTGCAAACATAAGCACCAAGGGCAGTCTCCGCGATAGCTACTGCGCTCAGCATCTTTGGACAATTTTCAGCAGCAAAACACTTCAGCTGCGCTAACACGCGCCCGACGTCCTCTTCCTTCAGCTTCTGTACCACTTCCGTCTCATTTTCACTTTCCTCCTCTACGTCGTCTTCTGGGCTCAGTCCCGCTTCGGCTAGTATAGACTGAAAGATTGCTTGTGGGTCGGGTTCGGTAGAAGTGGCCAATTCATCAACCATTGAAATGAAATCTTCGAAGTTTACTCCTTCAATCTCTACTTCGGGAGTGGGACTATCAGGCCGGAGCTCGACATGATCCTCTTCGTCTCTGACGAATTCAGCTCTCCCGAAGCATTTCCGTATTGCCTCCGGTTGAACCTTATTCCAGGAAGAATTGATCCAAAGTACAGCGTCCAAAGCATTAATGGACGCAGCAATCGTAGTCGCTCCCGCAAATGAGCTGGTGTTTTTTGCTATGCCAACGATCCACCGCAGAAGCTGGGTCCGGTATTTCGCCTTAAACGTCTTAATTACTCCTTGATCTAAAGGCTGGGTCTTTGAGGTAGTGTTTGGGGGCAGGAATTTTAACGTGACATTTGTGAGGTCTTTCACGTGGGGATGGCTCGGGCAGTTGTCTACTACCAATAAGATGGAACGTTTCATTCGCTTCATCTGTCCGTCGACACTTCTTACCCACTCTTCGAATATGGCGGCTGTCATCCAGGCGGATTTATTTGATCTCCAAGTGGCAGGGAGATCATCAGGCTTCAAGTTCTTAAAAGCTCGGGGTTTCGTTGACTTACCAA
Organism: Trichuris trichiura; assembly: GCA_037903355.1. Lineage (NCBI taxonomy): Eukaryota > Metazoa > Nematoda > Enoplea > Trichinellida > Trichuridae > Trichuris > Trichuris trichiura. The sequence goes on from JBAJFE010000027.1 coordinate 85,945, forward strand.
TGACCAATGGCTTCAACTTCTCCCCAGCTGCGCTAGCGCAAAGAAGCACAGTGAAGCGTTCTTTGGAGAGCTTCCCGCTTTTGCATTTATCGCTTTTTAGTACAAGACTTCTATCAGGCATAGCTTTGAAGAACAAGCCGCATTCATCAGCATTGAATATGTCTTCTTCCTTAAAGCCACTGGCGAAATGACGAAATTTCAAGATGAAGTCTTCCAAGACCTCGACGGGAACTTCGCTAGATTCGCTGCATAAGATTTTCTGAGAAATCTGATAACGGAGCTTGAACTTTGCCAGCCAACCGTTTGATGCTTGGAAACCTGTGAAACCGAATTCCACGGTGAATTTTCTAGCAATTTCCTGGATCATTGGGCCAGAGATGCGTGCATTAGCTGCTCTCATTTGCTTAAACCAATGTAACGCTGCTTCATTGACTTGGTCCAGGGAGGTTCTCCTTTTTCTTCGCTGCGCGTTCCGCTTTCCTTCTCATATCTTTCCAAGTACTCACGTTTACGTCTCTGGATGTTGCCAACGGTAGTCTTGCTCACATGAAACCGTTCTGCTCTCTTCCTTTGACTGTTAGTTTCGAGAAAGCGGATAAGATCCACTTTTTCCTTCAGTGCCAACTCTCTCGATTTTTTCCGTTTGGCCATAATGCAAACTGCAACCAGCTTGGTAGCTACTACTGCGTCTATTACTGCGTAAGTCGGGCTATCTTTATTCGCGAAGACACGTTAAGGAAACCTGCCGCACACCTATAGCAAAGCGAATGAATAGAACTGAGCTCGACGCGAACGAGTTCAAGTAGGCTCGATTTGTCATATTTCCCTTAATGGGCGAATGCTGCAAACGCGTAGTTGGGAGCTTATGTACTTGAGGAAACGCGCAAGCTGTGCCGGCAAGCATAAAAGAAGCATCGTCAAAGCGACGGAATCGGTTCTGTAATCAGGAATCTCCAATGTAGGCTAATGAAAAACTTCGCTACATTGAGTAACAGCAGATTGAGGCAATGATGGTTAACAGCTGCTAGCGACTGACACAGAGCAAACTGAAGTGGCCAATTTACAGAGCGCAAGTTAGCATTGCGTGCATATACCAGGTCACGGCTAAAGCGGTCAACTTCTCACTTACGGTGGTGGTCGACGTATAGAGGTTGTCCTTGCGCTTATTAACGTGCTGACCAACCAACTGTTCAAAATTCGGTCAACTTAGGTGGTCGACTTCGGAGGTTCTACTGTATATATATACAGTAGAACCTCTGAAGTTGACCACCTCTGTATATATACATACAGTAGAACCTCCATAAGTTGACCACCCAAGGGACCGGGAAAAACTGGTCAACATAGGAGGTGGTTAACATAAGAGGCTGTGGGTATATTATATTATTAACGTGTGGACCAACCAGGTGGTCAACAGTCGGTCAACTTAGGGAGGTGGTCGACATAGAAAGGTGGTCTACTTCGGAGGTTCTATATATATATATATATACAGTAGAACCTCCGAAGTTGACCACCTCCCTATGTCGACCACCTCCTAAGTTGACCGAATTTTGACCAGTTGGTTGGTCAGCACGTTAATAAGCGCAAGGACAACCTCTATACGTCGACCACCACCGTAAGTGGGAAGTTGACCGCTTCAGCCGTGACCTGGTATATGAACGCAATGCTAACTTGCACTCTGTAAATTGGCCACTTCAGTTTGCTCTGTGTCAGCCGCTAGCAGATGTTAACCATCATTGCCTTAATGTGCTGTTACTCAACGTAGCGAAGTTTTTCATTAGCCTACATTGGAGATTCCTGATTACAGAACCGATTCCGTCGCTTTGACGATGCTTCTTTTATGCTTGCCGGCACAGCTTGCGCGTTTCCTCAAGTACATAAGCTCCCAACTACGCGTTGGCAGCATTCGCCCATTGAGGGAAATATGACAAATCGAGCCTACTTGAACTCGTTCGCGTCGAGCTCAGTTCTATTCATTCGCTTTGCTATAGGTGTGCGGCAGGTTTCCTTAACGTGTCTTCGCGAATAAAGATAGCCCGACTTACGCAGTAATAGACGCAGTAGTAGCTACCAAGCTGGTTGCAGTTTGCATTATGGCCAAACGGAAAAAATCGAGAGAGTTGGCACTGAAGGAAAAAGTGGATCTTATCCGCTTTCTCGAAACTAACAGTCAAAGGAAGAGAGCAGAACGGTTTCATGTGAGCAAGACTACCGTTGGCAACATCCAGAGACGTAAACGTGAGTACTTGGAAAGATACGAGAAGGAAAGCGGAAACGCGCAGCGAAGAAAAAGGAGAACCTCCCTGGACCAAGTCAATGAAGCAGCGTTACATTGGTTTAAGCAAATGAGAGCAGCTAATGCACGCATCTCTGGCCCAATGATCCAGGAAATTGCTAGAAAATTCACCGTGGAATTCGGTTTCACAGGTTTCCAAGCATCAAACGATTGGCTGGCAAAGTTCAAGCTCCGTTATCAGATTTCTCAGAAAATCTTATGCAGCGAATCTAGCGAAGTTCCCGTCGAGGTCTTGGAAGACTTCATCTTGAAATTTCGTCATTTCGCCAGTGGCTTTAAGGAAGAAGACATATTCAATGCTGATGAATGCGGCTTGTTCTTCAAAGCTATGCCTGATAGAAGTCTTGTACTAAAAAGCGATAAATGCAAAAGCGGGAAGCTCTCCAAAGAACGCTTCACTGTGCTTCTTTGCGCTAGCGCAGCTGGGGAGAAGTTGAAGCCATTGGTCATTGGTAAGTCAACGAAACCCCGAGCTTTTAAGAACTTGAAGCCTGATGATCTCCCTGCCACTTGGAGATCAAATAAATCCGCCTGGATGACAGCCGCCATATTCGAAGAGTGGGTAAGAAGTGTCGACGGACAGATGAAGCGAATGAAACGTTCCATCTTATTGGTAGTAGACAACTGCCCGAGCCATCCCCACGTGAAAGACCTCACAAATGTCACGTTAAAATTCCTGCCCCCAAACACTACCTCAAAGACCCAGCCTTTAGATCAAGGAGTAATTAAGACGTTTAAGGCGAAATACCGGACCCAGCTTCTGCGGTGGATCGTTGGCATAGCAAAAAACACCAGCTCATTTGCGGGAGCGACTACGATTGCTGCGTCCATTAATGCTTTGGACGCTGTACTTTGGATCAATTCTTCCTGGAATAAGGTTCAACCGGAGGCAATACGGAAATGCTTCGGGAGAGCTGAATTCGTCAGAGACGAAGAGGATCATGTCGAGCTCCGGCCTGATAGTCCCACTCCCGAAGTAGAGATTGAAGGAGTAAACTTCGAAGATTTCATTTCAATGGTTGATGAATTGGCCACTTCTACCGAACCCGACCCACAAGCAATCTTTCAGTCTATACTAGCCGAAGCGGGACTGAGCCCAGAAGACGACGTAGAGGAGGAAAGTGAAAATGAGACGGAAGTGGTACAGAAGCTGAAGGAAGAGGACGTCGGGCGCGTGTTAGCGCAGCTGAAGTGTTTTGCTGCTGAAAATTGTCCAAAGATGCTGAGCGCAGTAGCTATCGCGGAGACTGCCCTTGGTGCTTATGTTTGCAGTAAGAAGAAGCACCAGACTAGAATTGATACCTTTTTCAGCAAGCAGTGTAGCCCCTAAAAAGCTTATGCATGATTTTACAGTGTTATTTTTATGCATCTCACCGTTTAACAGACCTCCAATTGATGCTCTGCAATAGAATAAAACGCGTACAGATGCTAATCTGTTCAGCCGAGCCAGTTATACCCACAGTTCCAATATATTGACCACCTCCTATGTTGACCAGTTTTCTCCGGTCCCTTGGGTGGTCAACTTACGGAGGTTCTACTGTATATATATATATATATATATATATATATATATATATATATATATATATATATACAGTGAAACCTCCCTAATCCGAATCCCTCTCTAATCCGAATTCGTGGAAGAGAACAATAGAACGACAGTACACAATAAAGATAATTAGGTTACTTGTGCGAAACGCACACTCATTTGGCGGAAACGGCTATAAGGGCAGCAAACAACTAGCCAGTGGTCTTTCCGGTATATGCTAACATAGGCACAGTCCAGCGACGGTTTTTGGCGAGCCAACCTGGACCAATAGGTTGGCTACTACAGTTCACCTCGTGACATAGGCTTCCACAAATAAACGGAAATATGCAACATAGCAGTCAATATTGACATCGGATAGATCTTGTCATATGTATATCAATACGCTGCGGAAGGACCGTCAATCTAATTGCAGGATATGGACAAAAATAGAATCGTGTTATGTGAAGGTAGGGCTACCACTTGTCTGAAAGTAGGACTACCACGGCATTATACGAGAACAGACCGTATATAAGGAGAACAATACGGGAGTCATTATGACCGTGTTATGGTGTGTTCTACGGTTGTGCAGTTGTCCAAATTTATAAAAGGGAGCAAATTACGCTCACGATAGAGAAGAAGGCGGAGATCATCAAAGCATTGAAGAGGGGAGTTACCGGTTGAAGAACAGGAAGAATGCGATGGACAGCGCCTTTTATGCTTAAAAAGCGTTCGTGACTCAGCCGCTAGCAAACGTCAAAGCCTGTTGAAGCAGACGCTAATAACTGACCACAAAAAATAAATTTAGACTTCTTGGACTTATATTACACAGGTAGAAAGAAGGATGGACACCGTCGCGCAACCCAGGAAACAAAGGTTACAATGGCCTAGAAATCGCACATTAATCGGGAGCTAACTTAATTTTTTTCGATTCAACAGAACTGGCCAGCAATTACGAATATGGGAAAATAGGTTCACGGGAACTATTTCGCATGCCGCTTCGCGGTATAGCGTCCACACCATATAAGAAACACGTTTCCGCTGGTCAGTCGTTTTCCCGAATCAGACAGACTTCGCCGCCCTCGTTAAGCTATTCACCGCTTACAGAGACTGACATCGCGCTGTAGACACCAGGAAAATGCATCTAAAATTGCATTACCTGCTTTTCTGTGGCCTACTGTAAGCCTCCTCCATAATCTGAATTCTTCTATAATCCGAACTACCCCCGCCCCGACGTGTTCGGATTATGGAGGTTTCACTGTATATATATATTCGTGTGTAAACGTTTCTGCCTTAGACGTTTTGCTCTATGTGAATGTGTCCTGCGTGATGTTCGCTATTTCTGCTTAAGTGCGCCTGTGTATTTTATATTTCCCCTGCTGTGTACCCAGTTCGCGCACCAGTACACCGCTTAGCTCATTAAAGCAAGCCGATTCCCACTAGTTTAGAGAAAGAGAATCTTACTTTCATCCCTTGTATCTAACGGCCTGGACCCTGATGGCTAACCCATTGGACAAGCGCAGTCCCATTGATGTCATTATCTCGTAGCTAGATTCCGTAGTACCAAGCTTCGAAGGATCACTAGGTATGATAACCGTTTCGGAAGGAATTCGAGGGGGCAGGACGAAATACGCAGCTAGAATACAAGCTATTTAGCCTTTTTCATAGGGTAGCCTATATAACGCGGTAAAACGCTCAGAATTTTGGACGAATTAACCGCGGATTCTATACAACGCGGTTCGTCCGACGTGAAATAGTGACGTCATCTTTTCATAGAAACATGCGCATCGCTGGCTATTTTCCGGCAAGCGCAGGTCCTGAAGGATATGATTGCCGGATACGATCCGTCCATGGAACGTGACATCATGGTTACATGAGGACTAACGGCTTCGTTGAAGCCGCTACAAGATTTATTCGATGAAGCAAAGAAAACGCAGATACAGCTCACTATAACAATGTTTTCAAAAAAACTCCAGCAGCTGCGAAGACTAACATTTTAAGGCGAGAAGCTTTGCTAACAACAAGTTCAAGAAACTCGAAGACTGGGCGTTCTCCAGGACATCTGCGCCCACCTACAGAAAGTGGGTAAATTGATTCATAATGCCCCAAACGTTTCTGCCGTAGACGTTTTGTTCTGTGTGAATGCGTTCTGCGCGATGTTCACTATTTCTGCTTAAGTGCGCCTGTGTATCTTATATTTCCCCTACTCTGTACCCATTCCGCGCACCAGTACATCCGCTTAGCTCATTATGGCAAGGCGTTTCCCAGGCGTTTAAAGAAAGTGCATCTTACTTTCATCCTTTAATACATCTATGGTTGTAAGGTTAATACATCTAATGACCTGGACTCTCATGGCTAACCCATTGGACAAGCGCAGTCTCATTGATGTCATTATCACGTAGCTAGATTCTAAAGTACCAAGCTTCGAAGGATCACTAGGTATGATAACCGTTCCGAGAGTAATTCAAGGGGCCAGGACGAAATACGCAGCTAGAATAGAAGCTATTTAGCCTTTTTCATAGGGTAGCCTATATAACGCGGAATTCAACTTAACGCGGTAAAACGCTCAAAATGTTGGACGAATTAACCGCGGATAACTAGGCCAGACTGTATATAAGTTAACCTTTCATTTGAATACATGCGGACCAACCAACCTGTGAAAATTCGGTCAACTTACAGAGATCGTCAGTTTCAGAGGTTCCATTGTAGGTGCAAAACTCCCGGAAAAGAATTTATCTTTATCTTATTGTGCTTTGTTTTTTCCACTCTACAATACCTACTATAAAACAAATGCTGGTATGACCAATCGTACGTTTTGATCCAGTTGCACAGTAAGGATGATTGCGACTTCATCGGCGGCCTGAGTGTTTTCAAATTCTTAAAAACTGTTCGTACGCAAACCGCTACTTTCCTTTATGTCCCTCTCTTTAACCAGACAGTGTATAACTCGAGGATAACTTAATCCTTGGAAAAATTACTTCATTAAATGAAATGTCTGAACTGTTCAATGTTATTTCTGTGCAACGGCTTCGACCGTATTCTAAGAAAATAAGAGGCGCCTTACTTTCTGAAGCAAAGTTGGTTCATTATCAATACAGATGAAAAAACAAGACGGATCAGCGAACTGACTACGCTTGACAAAGCCAGCCATCGCATAGAGCATCCTTCGGATTGTACAACTCGTTGATCAATCGATATATGTACGATGGAGCATTACCGGAAACATTCGTTATCAGCAAAGTAATAAGGTAAGATGGGACAAGGTCGAAGGCAGGATTGCATATTTCCGATTTGCAAACGACTTCTACCTCCTTGAAAGATACCAATTCCATTGGAGATCGGAGTTCGTTGAAATCTTCTTGGTTGCTCTCCGACAAGAACATCGGCGTCAATTTGTAAAATGGAGAGCATACAATCACAGGAACGCGAAAGTAGTGAGCGCTAAGACACAGAGAATAGGTGCCCGCAACGGCGCGCAAACTGCCATCACCAAGAACTTCCACAGTACCAATAATAACTTTGCTTGTTTGAGACATCGATGAAAAAATGGCGGAATCAGGTATTACATGAACACGTATCGTTTTGCAATTTTTCAACGCTTCCGCTAAGAGGAGGCCTTCGTTAAGGGGAGCGCACTGGGCAATGATAACGTTAAAGCGTTGCCGCGTTGCAGCTGCTTTAAGAAAGGACTCAACCGTCTTTGAGTAAGACAAAGTCATTACTGTATCACCACTTTTTATGTGGTCTTCGGCCTGCGCGGATATATTGTCACCGCAAGTTTCCAGTTCAGCTAAAAATTCGTTTACATTTTCAATTATCAACGTTTTCCATTCCTTTGCACTGGCTGTTTCCTTAAAACTGCCATCGCCTAACCATAATTTCTGCAACGATTCTTGTAATGGCTCACCCGCGGTCGGTTCGCGGACAACTTCATCCCTAATCATTTTCAAAATTCGACGAATCATATTGGTAACGATAAGTTGTTTGGGCAAACACTCGGCCATCATTCTGCACTCAGCCTGCAACATTTGCAACAACCCGTCAACGCTCGACCATTTCCTGGTTGCTATTATCTTGCGCGCAAAGCAGACAGTTGCGTGAGCAATATTGTACGACCCAGTTATCCTGCCATAACGGATGTCGTTGATGAACTGAAGCGACGCCGAGATTGGCAAACCATCGGCAGTTGCTCTTGCCATTACTGCGGCACAAAATTCTAAAAGCAAAAGTAATCAAACAACAAAGCAAAATATAAGCTTATAGTTGGCGAAAAAGTCAGTGCACACGCGTTAAAAACGTTTAAATTTTGATTACTGCCACATGCAGCGATGCCCGACAGTAGGCATGAAACATGCAGTCACTTTTACCGATACAGTAAGCAAAATTGGTAAATTGACTCCAGCTCTTAGGGAACAATGCGATCCATACACGTTTCCACGTCAGGAGAAGTGTACAGCTCGGATTCAGAAGAAAACAATCAAATTCTAGAAAGTGGAAACGCTTCGTGTTCCTTCGGCGACGATCGACGCACCGATAATGCGTCGACGGAAAGCGCTGATCGAGAAATTCTTCGCGAGCAAGATCGCTTCCTGCCCATCGGTGAGTCCCATTTTCATTAGCTAAGTTAGCGAAAATGCTGTTTTTGCTTAAGCCAATGTGGCCAGGTTAATGAAGCGCGGCGTCCCGGAAACGGGCAAAATTGCGAAAGACGCAAAGGAATGTTGTCAAGAAAGCGTTTCCGAATTTATCTCGTTTTTGACATCCGAAGCTGCCGAACGGTCGTTGATAGAAAAACGGAAAACGATCAATGGAGAAGACTTGCTTGTTGCATTAGACGGCCTTGGCTTCGAACCATACGTAGACTACATGCGCGGATACTTGGAGAAGTATCGAGCCGCTTGCAAAACTGAGAAGACTACTATTGACAGCATCGCTCCGTTCGTTGTACGTCAAAGGCCGCTAATTAGCAACTTAGCTCCAGCTACCGGTTAGATTGCCTGGTTGTTGTCCTAAAATAGTCCTTGCAACGTTTCTTCTCTTTTCAAGGCAGCAATTCAGCTGGTGCCAAATCGCCCGGTCAGCGACCTCCTGGAACAAGTCACATCACCCTGGTAACTCAGCCAGCTAACACGTCGCCAACGCTAATGTATTTGGAAGCGGTTCCGTCGCCCAGCGACCGTGAGGGTGCAACAAACGTTCAACCTTCTCAGTACGTCACATTGAACGCACCTCAAGCATTCCAGTTTCTCCAGCTTCATTCGCTGGGTCAACAGGGACATGGTAATTTGCTACAAGGACAACCAGTAATTGCTATACCAGCTACCACGGTACCTACAGATACAGAAGACAAGTTAAAATAATTAGATAATTATTGCACCAATGTTTTCCCTTTATGCATTTTCATTCGCTGGTTCGATTGTTTTAACGTTGCACTCGCTTAGGACCGTGTCATAAGTTAAAACTGTTGCCAAAGGTAAACATACTGCTTGGCCAGTTTCGCTGTTTCGTACAAACTTTGTTGCGACAGACTTAAGCTGAACACAGTGATGCCGTGCGTTTTAGGAGATTTCTAGCTGTAAACGAACGGGTCTGCATTTTAAGCAATGTCCGATTTTCTGTTGCAGTTTATTATTTCACCAACGTGTGGCAATCATCAACTAGTCAGTCAAAAAGAGCAGCACTTATGAATTATGTAACCTAAACATCATTAACCAGTGGGTAGAAAAAATTTTGCGGATCAAAAAGAACTGACATAATAGTATAATACATTCCAGTTATACCGTTTTTCCCGCTGGCTAGATTTGTTTTTACTGAACAAATCCTCTAGAGCTTTCGGCACTGAGCCTGTCCTGCCTGCAGGGTAATACCTTTTGAGCATACTAATTCCCGAAAACACTGAGAAACTGTTTTAATTTTAAAAAATATTGAACGAACGGGAAAACCGTAACAGCGTCGTAGTATGAAAACATGCGTGCCGCTGCTGAAAAGATCCTTGTTCAAAAATAACTGATGTAAATTATCGTATCCCCAGTCGAAATCTTCCAAACGTAATGCCCTGTCAGGTTGAGACTTTCGCGCGGAAAAACTATTAAGATTAAAAGACCAAATCAGAGTTAAAAGGCCCGTTCGTTTCTTCACTGCAAGTTTCAAGTTAACAATAATTGGCATTACCTGCAAATCGAAAACACTGACTGCATGCTGTATGCAGTACGACCGGTACCTCTGAGATTTTGTGGATTCTCTCCAGCCGCTCGCCTCTGCTCGGCTACTACTGTTTTCGTTTGAGTAACTTTTAAGCCCAGGTCGTATAGTGGAGTGCGATGGGACTCACGCTTTCCAGCTTGTTCAGTAGATTGTTCGGCAAAAGGCAGGTGCGAATCTTGATGGGTACGTTCGTCTGTTTCCTCTTCCCTTTTCCCATTTGTCTAGCGGTCTTCATTCACAGTTGGCCTCGATGCAGCCGGAAAGACGACCATTTTGTATAAGTTGAAACTTGGCGAAATTGTGACCACCATTCCGACTATCGGTCGGTGACGTACGCCGTACTTGTCTGCGCATGAAGCTGAGCCATTCTCTTTTGCAGGTTTCAATGTCGAAACTGTCGATTATAAAAACATTAGTTTCACGGTTTGGGACGTAGGCGGGCAGGACAAAATCCGACCGCTATGGCGTCACTACTTCCAGAATACGCAAGGCTTGATTTTCGTCGTTGACAGCAATGACCGCGAGCGCGTTGAAGAGTCCCGAGAAGAGCTACAAAAAATGGTACGCATAACCGTTCATTCAGTTGAATTGGTCTACTGTTGTGCCAAGTTTTCAGCTGCAAGAAGATGAGCTGCGTGACGCAGTTCTACTTGTTTTTGCTAACAAGCAGGACTTGCCTAAGGCAATGAACGCAGCGGAATTGACCGACAAGCTCGGACTACATCAGTTACGTAATCGCCAGGTCGGGTAACCCTAGAATTGAATACGCTTTGTCAACGTTAAACCTTTTAGTGGTACATTCAAGCAACTTGCGCAACCCAAGGTCACGGCCTATATGAGGGGCTAGACTGGCTATCCAATCAACTGAGCAAACGATGAAACTTGTTGCAACTTCAAGCCGTGTATTCCTGGCATTTTGGTGAACGGGATTTGTTGAGAACGTTTTCCTTTTTTCTTCGCCGTTTATTTCGCGATCTCTAAAGCACTTTACCGGTTGTCAAAGTTTGGCCAGCAGGCGCAGTCGCGAAAGCGGTACATCCTCAGTATCTAGTTCACTTTTCTTTTCAGCATTGGCCCAACGTTTGCCGACAGTGTTCAACTTTAACCGTCTATACGTAATGCAACGGATGCGATTAAATCCTTCACCCGTTCGCTATTAACTCCTAACTATCGACTAGTGTACCAGTTTTCAACCTATAGTGTACCTGCGGACATGCACGGTACTGTTGTATATAATTTTACTCAGCTCGCAACCGATTCGATGAACAATCTTGTTACTAATTAGCACATTTGCAATTTGAAGATTTGTTACATGTTTAGATTATGAACAAGAGATTGCTTTGCTGCTCAACGAGTTAAGAAATCAGTATTGGGCCGATTGGAGAATTCCAAATAAGTTACTGGCGGTAATGCATTAGGCACAAGACGCCAGGTCTTATTAGTCAATTCTTCAAAGCCTACCACCGTACAGTAGGGATACTGACGACCCATTTGATCCATTTCATGACGAGGTACATCTTTAGCCGGTTTTCCTTGCAGAAAACGAGATAGCGCATCTACCGTTAAACTGTGGACAACGAATAGCATATTACCGTTTTCTAGAATACTAATCATTCATTATCATAACTGCTTATGTATAATTACCTATTTCTTTGTCCAATATCTTTTTCATCGCATCTGCGCAACGCTGATAGAAAGCAACAGGTGTCTCACCACGACGTTGACGAACGTCATCAGCGGACAAAAGTGGTTTGTAGGTTGAATCGACTTTGTAGGAGAACGCAAGTAGTTCATCAATGGTCAACCAAACAGGTAAATTTTCATACCATCCCATCCATTCAAAGAATGAAGGTTCAACGCACATTTTGATGTTCTGCTTTTCCAAAGTTTTTTGAAGACTATGACATGTTTGAATGCATCGGAACGCAGGTGACACGTAGATTTTGTACGGTTCTTGTCTGTTCATCTTCATGCCTCGACCAATCATCATACCGGTGACATTTCCCAATTCCGAAATTGGTGTATCATTGCGGTAGCACTGATAACCTCCAGTCCGTTTGGGCAGTGATACGGGTTGGTTAAGATCGTAAGGGCGGAATTTTCCCTTAAATGGTCAACTATCATTTTTATATGATTTTGTACAGTGTTACCTGCTCATTAATAGACATGTCCAACCATTCGGGAAAGATGCGATCTAACCGCTCTGCATTGCGCATAAGAAAAACTCGACGACCGCTGAGATTAGCCTTGTCCTGAGTCGGTTGGATTTTAGCTTGACTCATCTTGGAGACGATTTGATCTTCCAAATTCTGGGCAATGGACGGGCCTGCTTGATTGACCGAGCCAGTATAATACTGACTTTCCGCTGCACTGTACATGACGGAATAGCCAGCTGGGTCGGTCATTGCAGACAAGCTTGCCGCATCCCCTCCGCCTGCGCTGCTTACATTGCTTTTCTGTGAAAGAGACTTCGGATTAGCCGAAGAGCCCGCCTTTGACTTTGGATTCTTGCTCATCTTTACGCGGTATCACTGGAGCAGTAAAAAGCAACTGTTCGTCCCAGTGTCAAGCCTGCATAGTGAAAGTTCGACTACTTTGCCTGTGACCCTGCGTTTGTTTTAAAGCTTCTTTTAAAATTAGTCCGCTAACGTTAAAACGTTCTGAATAGTTTCAAACAAATGCCGCAGCTTTTCACTCTCTCTCGGTCCTACAATCAGGACGAAATCAATGACTGTCAATGATCTCTGGACTAGTCTAATTCGTTAGGCCGAGTTAGATCTGTCTACAGACCGTTGGCAACCTTTCGTGTTGCCGGTCTCGGCGGGAAGAAAACAGAGCCAACAGCTGCGGCGTTCGTTTGAAACTGTTACCAATTGAAAGCGTGTTTTCGAACCGCTGGCAACAAAGTTAATGGCAATACAATCATAACACGGTTATCACGGATAACTTTTAAAATGTTTTCTATTTTATGCTTAGAGAGGTTATCGATAGTTAAACGGATGAACTCGTAATCGGTAAGTTCACTATCGCTTGTATGGAAGGTGCAGGAAAATTTGTACTCGGAGAATTGTTATTTTATGCATGATCACGGGCAGTGTCCCTTTGAAAATGCATCCTGATATCCTGAAGCTGTCTTCGTTCTACTTCAGGGCGAAAACTCTTCAGCTTCTCATTTCCATTTCCTACGTGGCTCTCCATAAGCTACGAGAAATAAACTCTGTTGAATAGATTTATTCCATATGTGTTAAAACAGTGATATATAAAACGCAAATGAACAGATTGAAGAGCGCATGAGGCAGGGAACTGTAGTAGCACAATAGACAAAACGGTTTAGCTAAACTTGGTCTTCATCGTCGTCTGATAGCTCGTTTCTTCTGTGTCGTTCAACGCAGTAGAGGTGGAGCACTTCCAGACCACGCCTAGCTAAACCTGCTCACTTTCAGTTCAACAGTTTCCGTCTTTACTTTGCTCCACGCATTTATTTTGGCAGAGCACGTTGAGCGATGGCGTTCGCATTGATCCGCCGGTCATCTAGCTCTTCTGCCAGTTTGCCATCCATTCTTTCCGGCATTTTTCAAAGTAGTGTTTAAAGGGATTATTAATGCAGGCGCCCAGCGACTGCAGAATTAACGTATATCCACCAGCAGTTACGGCTGTTTCTGTTTCACATTTCTTTAAATGAGATTTTCTCATGTTAAACTGTTTCTTTTACGGAATGTATGTCCCGTTAAAAAACTTAATGGATCTCGTCCGAAATCAGCCCTCCATCGGCAGAAGCGGCAACTTCACACGTTAATACGCTGCGATAATGCGGTTAAGCCGCGCAACGGGTGTGACGGTATACTGTGGGTTGATGAACACGTGCCGCGCAAGTTGAACAAAGAGACAAAGGAGGGTTAGTGCCGCCCGCAGTTTGACCGGTCACTGACCTGCGGATTGCGTTTCCATGTCACTTATGCAGCTGCTTACCTTTACGAAATAGTGCTGGTGAGGGATGAAACAGCTGCGCATGCATTTCTAGAATGGGTAACACAATGGAGCGGCAGCGGCACACGCAGAGAGGGTGTTATTGACCCGCGAATTACCTGTGCACGAATTGCGTAGCTGTGCAATTGAGTAATGGTTGCAGGTGTCACCGATTCGGTTACTGACCCTTGCGAAACAGTGAAGGTGAGGGCATGTACCCTTGCTGTACGTTAGCGTGTACTGCGCGCGTTACTGAGACGTTTTCACCCACCCGTACGGTAAAGTTGCCATACTTTTCTTCGGAAATGTTACTGCAATCTTGTGTACACTGCATAAATTCATCAGCGTTAGTGTGCCAGACCAATTGCGCGCGCTTAGCTGCTCTGTGTGCTAAGCCGATTAAGTCTCACTAATTCCCACATGACCTCCTTTGATGTTGCCGCCACTGCCGACGGAGGGCTGATTTTGGACGAGACCCAACTTAATTCTCCGGAGCTTTTGAGTCAACTGTGACCTGTCTTCAGCGGTATTAAATTAATGTAATGAGGAAGTGCGGAGATGACGTACAATCTGTTTTAACGGTTTAAAGGCGAGTGTTTTAAAGTCGAGTTTCTGGAGTTTTCTCAGTGTGTCAGCTAGCTGTCTCTTGTTGTGCATATATGTTGTCATTATTCACCAATTGTGTATATGTTGCTATTTGCTTTTTACGTTATTCATGTAGTTAATTCGTTTTCCAAAATTTTTTCCGTTGTTCTTATGTGTTTTACCCATTTCTGATCAGCTGGTTTCTAAGTGAGATTTTATTCCTTCAGCTACGTGAATACGGAACGAATCTCACATCAGCAAAATTCTGGTGTTGCCATGCCAATGCCGTCTAGATGTTGTTATCCACAGTCTCACCCTGTTCATCCTTCCAACCTTTTCATGAAAATGGACAATGGCGCCAAAATAGAAATCTTTTTTTGGCCTCCTTTTCCTTTAAAAAACGACCATAGGCTTCAGGTTCATTCCATTAGCTAAATAATACAGTGTCACCGTAAAATGAATTCTTTTATGGACTGTGCTTTTCTCTACTACAGACTTTGTGCCGTTACTGTCTACTGGCTATATTCTCAATCATACGGAAGAATATTGGCGTTTCATTTATTTAATCGATGCTGTCCAATCGAAAATCATTTTCTCTTGTCAGATTACTGGCATGCCAGGAAATGAATTTCGTGAGATACAGTACAGTTTCATTTATTCTGTAAAACATGGCTTTGGCTTCTGCTTATTTGGTAGTCACAGCCTATGCTTCAAAAAAGATACGTTTAAACCCACCTACGCAGCTTATCCCCCACATCTGCAGGCACTTTCTGTGCAACTTTTCTCTTTTGTCTCAGGAGCAGATCTTTCCTCTTCTTGAAACGGCATCGCCGTACAGTGGTTGCAGTAACGCCATAGAAATAAGTACGAGTTCAAACAGGCCCGTTTCATCGCCTCCTCTCCTACGTCCGTCCTTATGATAATGTGGCCTTTGGGTCGCTGTAGTCTCACCCATTCTGCGAAGTGGTATTCCAGTTATGGCCATTAGGCGATGCTGAGCCCCTTGCACACTTTTTCTTCAGCGTCCTCTTTAGCACCTCTTTTTGTTTCCTCCAGTCTATCACCATTTTTTGGTTAACGCTATACTTCCTCTCTTCCTGTGAACTATTGGTTTCTTTTGCTGTCTTCAAGACTAGTAACTTCAATCCAGCCTGTTGTTCAGTTGGCTCAGCATGCGACCAACGAAAAGAGAAGTTTATCATTTCGTTGATCGCCCGGTGTGTCCACTAAATGGAACTGAAAATTTTCTTTTTTAAGGAAACGTATTCTTTGATATATCTACCTATCTATCTGTCTTTATATACATACGTCAAATAGCTTGTATTCCAGCCCCGCATTTCGTTCTGCGCCCTTGGATTCCTTCCGGAACGGTTGTTATACCTAATGATGCTTCGAAGTTTGGTACTACGGAATCTAGCAAAGAGATGACATCAATGAGCCTGCGCTTGTCTAATGGGCTTAGCCAAGAGAACAAGGCCATCCAGGCCATTAGTAACAAGAAAAGACGAAAGTAAGATGCTCTTTCTTTGAACGCCTGGGAATCGCTTTGCTTTAATGAGCTAAGCGACATACTGGTGCGCGGAATGGGTACAGAGCAGGGAAAACGTAAAATACACAGGTGTACTTAAGCAGAAATACTGAACATCGCATAGAACACATCCGCAAAGAACAAAATGTGGGTCTTGACAACATAGTTCCCCCCAAAAGTAGCGGAGCCAACTTCAAAGAAGGTCACGTTGGGATTAGGAGAGATTGTGGACAGTGGCTTGCGTAATCAGGTCATCAGATTAGCGCGGAAGAATTTCTGGCGGCAACGACAAAGCGGAGTAACAGTTCCTAATGGAACGATGAAACGTACGCCGCTGCGTGTAACCATTCCATCTCAGCGTCGTACTGCAAGTCTGCTGGCTATCCAGTCCTGCCCTAGACTATGCCTAAGCCTAAACATCAGGTGTGTGCCTTGGCTTAGATTTGGACGAGGGCAAAAAAGGTGATCGTCATGCTGTCTAATGAATATAGAACAAATTACGGGCACGCTTGTCAGAAAGGAACCCGCATTTCGCCGACGCTGGGGCGCCTCAGAGACAACGTCTGAGTAACGCGCAAAGTGAAAGTAAATGTAAAACAAGCGTATATACCATACACTGGGGGAAGGAGACTGTCGTAGGCGGTGCGGTCACTCGGGGCGGGTTCAATCTGATCATAGTAGCGTGCATAGAGAAAATAACGGTAAAGAAAGTACTTACCGTTCACCAGGGCACGGATACCGGCGCAGGCGTCTAAGGTATCGTTCATCGAAAACATAGCGCAGAATGAGCTTTACGCCTTTACTAAGACGCAACGCGGATCGGTCTGTTGACCTTCGATGTTTTCTACGAGTCACGAACCGAAGCCCAGCATGCACCACTGGTGCTCCATTGTGCCCCGTGCCAGCGGTTTATGCTCAGTTGTTTGATTCGCTCACCTTCACTCTTTTACAGAGGTCAGTAACGGAATTCCCCGGAAGGGATTCCGCGGTTCGATAAGCGCACCTCCTGCGTGTGCCACTGATCCTCCATTGTGTTCCCTGTGCCAAAAGCTCGGCATGCGTTGAGTTACCCGCAGTGGGACGTCCTTCCCGTTGTTCCGCTAATCACACTTCATTATGTAGTATCGCCGCGTATTACCCATTGATGTTGCCATCTGCACTTCCTGGGGAACTATTTTGTCAAGATCCCAAAATGTCTACGGCAGAAACGTCTGGCGCATGAGGAATCAATTTACCCATTTTCTGTAGGTGGCGCAGATTCGCTGGAGACCGGCAGTCGTAGGGTTTCTTGAACTTGTTGGTAGCGGAACTTTTCGCCCTAAAATGTTAAGCTTCGTAGCTGCCGGAGCTTTATTTAAAAACACTGTTGTAGGGAGCTGTCTCTCCCTTTCATTCGCTTCATCGAGTAAATCTTGTAGCAGCTTCAACGAAAGCGTTATTCCTCGTGTAACCATGATGCCACGTTCCATGGATGAATCGTATTCAGCAATCATATCCTTTAGGACCTGCGCTTGCCGGAAAATACTGGTAAGCTTTTGCAGCGTCCAATCCAAGGGTGTTTAAGCTCCTGTATCTTCCACAACGTCATCGTCGCTGCCCATAGGCGATTGCATCAGCTCCTCGTGTTCCTCGTTGGTGAACGGTTCTCCACGATCTTCTGTGTGCTCCCTGATGCATCTTCTATCATGTCAGGGAAACTGTCATCTCCCAACTCGTTGGCAATATTCACTATGTCCATGACCTTCTCATCGATGGCACCTAAGTCCTGACATCCACTGACTGCGCCTCTCCACAGACGCGTCCAGCAACCATTGACTGTTCTTGGTTTTATCTTGTGTACTGCCTATGCAATGACGACAGTATCATCTGCAATTGAGAAAGGCTTCCACAGGTCGGTGAGATCGCAATCAGGATTTGCATGGAGGGTAGCATGAACCTTTCTGAATACGAGACAAGTATAAGTGGCCTTAATGCATTTTAAGGCGCCCTAATCCAGTGGCTGTTTTAGTGATGCCGAGTTTGCGGGCAAGAATTTCATCTCGACGTTCTCTTTAGCGAAGCAACGAGATTGCGGGTGACCAGGAGCGTTATCAATTACGAGGAGAACACTGAAAGCAATCCCCTTGCTTTGCAGGTACTTTTTCACTTCAGGAATGAAGCATTGGTTGAACCATTCTGTAAAAAGGACAACTGTCATCCATGCCTTCTTGTGGTGCTGCCAGAATACTGTTAGGCAATCATTGCTCCTGTTTCTGAGCGACCGAGGATTACGAGTTCGGTAGACAACGTCAGACTCTATCACGTGAGCACAAGACTGGGGCGATCTTTCAGTGGCTTGAATCCTGGGGCTTGTTTCGCGCTCTTGTGGATCTAGTTGCGCTTCGGCATTTGCTTCCAGAGTAATGCTGTCCCGTCACAGTTGAAGATTTGTTCTGGGAGATAGCCCCCTTGGTGCATCATTTCTCTGAATGCTTCCAGAAATGTCGAGGCAGCTAAGAAATTAGTCGATTCAATTTTCCCAGTGATCTTTAAGTTGTTGAGGTTGAAGCGCTTCACGTACTTTGCTAGCAGTAAACCTCTTTCTCTCGTTCTCTACAACCACGCCAGAGAAGTGCTCCTATAAGCTCAGCGCTTTCTCCTGAATAACTTTCTCGTCTACGAGGACATTCTTCCGCGACATGTCCTCCATCCAAATGCTTAGCGCTTTCTCAGCCTTCACGAGGACTTTGTTGCGAACTACACCAGCTCTTTTCGCTAATAAAAGGTCGCGATGCACGTTTCCTCGAATCTAAGCTTCCTGCTGTTTTAACGTATGAATGCTCGATTCATTCTTCCTGATTTTGCGGCCCACTTCGGCAAATGACAATCCGCTTTTCAAAAGACTTAGGACTTTTACTTTTTCATGAAGAGTAAGGGGGCTACGTTGTCTTTTAGCCCTAGAGAAACCGCTCTGTTCACTTACTTGCCTTCTGTCAGTCATCCTCCTATGTGACACTAGTTACGCGACGAAAACATCTAGACCTAAAACGCTGTAGGGGAAACTGATATTTGATATTTGCACACAACGAACGGGCTCGATAGCGCGCACGAAGCAATGATGTGCAATTAGAAAAATGACAAGGCCTCATTAGCATTGTGCACGTTTTAGAGAGCATTGTGGGCAGAAGTAGTCTTCCGCGTTTGCGCAGATGGTCACAGTGGTCCACGTGCATGCAACGACACTAGTGCAACAATAAAGCCGGCCAGCGGTGGCGTGTCTCTGTGAAAAAATGATGTCACTATTTCACGCCGAACTGTTGGAGTTGCTCCTTCAGGCACCTGTCACAAGGAAAAGAGCGGTGGTGTTTTATGGACGTGGGTCACGAAAAAGGCGGGACTAACGATGATGGATAATGTCCGTTGCTGGCCCCTCTGTAACCCTTTTATTATCGTTAGTCTGAGGTCGTGGGAGCGACGGCGTCTGGGAGCTGTCAAGACGCTCCCTATTTAAAACCCTCTCGCTAATCTCACCCGTCTCTCTATCTCAAAAAAATAGGATGCATGCGCTCTTTGTTATGTAGCAGCATGAATGCAGCTGCTGGTAAAGATACCATCACCTTGTTGAATTCTGGCAATTACATGTACTCGAAAACAAAGGTAAGAGCTGTTCTCATTCAAGATGATCTGTGCAAAGTCGTTTCCTCTCCTAAATCTGAAGTAGCCAAGGAAGCATGGCGAAAGCAGGATAGTAAAGCTATGGCATTAATTACATTGTCGGTAGAAGACAGCCAGCTGCTGCATATCGCAAGTTGCGATACAGCATTTGAAATGCGGGAGAAGCTCGAAAAGCAGTATGCGAGGTCCAGTTTTGGCAGTCAACTGTACCTGAGATGAAAGCTGTATGGTATACGTTTTACGTCAGGCACGATGGAGACGCACATCAATTCTATGTTGGAGATCTTTGAACTGCTACGTGGAGCAGGTACGGTAATAAGTACCGATGAATTAGTAGCCGTTTTGTTTTGCAGCATCCCGGAAATATATTCAGGATTAATCACCGCCCTCGAAGGGCGTGACCAGGCTGATATGACGGTCGATTATGTTACTGGTAAGATGCTGGACGAGTACCAGCGATGTTTGAAGAATTGTAGAAAGAGCGAAGACGACGGCTTTGCATTTCGCATGTCGTCACGAAACGGCAGCCAAGTAGGAAAATGGGAGGCTGGTAGGCCGCAATGGAGGAAGGACCGTGAATATTTCTTTTGCAAGAAACGAGGCCATTTGAAAGTGGACTGTAGAGCTTTCAAGAAGACACAAATAAACAGAGAATCAGCCTGCAATGAAAGAGGCTTGGCTGAGGCAAAGCGCGTTTTCTTCACAATGAAAAAATGGGGTTATGCGTGGAGTAATGGTCAGTGGTTCATTGATTCAGGAGCATCAAGCCATATGACCAGTGATTATTCATTTTTCAAATCGCTGCGTTTATATAAGCAGCTGGTTTACTTGGAGGACAAAACGTCGGTCTATACGAATGGTATAGGAGAAGGCTGCTTGCGCTGTAAGCTACCCGAAGGTAGAGTGCAATTAACACAGCTAGAGAATGTTCTGTAGGTACCCGCAGTTAAAGGCAACCTTTTATCAGTTACGCAAATGACGAATGATGGATTCCACGTCGTCTTCGACGAAGTGAAGTGCTTCATGTCACGACGGTTTAAAACAATAGCAAAGGCAGAACGAAAGGAAGCCTCTACAAGCTGGATTGTACTGTCCAGCAGCGCTCTGCGGGAGTAGCCAGTGCTGCGATGGACATGCAATTGTCGCACCGTCGACTGGGTCATCGAAATCCTATTGCTACCAGAAGATTGTGCTCAAAAAACCTAGCAAGAGGAATCAAGGTGAAGCCGAACTGTGCGCTCTTGACTTGTGAGCATTGCGTAAAAGAGAAGCTGGCTCAGTCAAGTTTTCAAAGGAAGTAAGAAGGGCAGCAAAACCGCTGGATTTCGTCCAGAGTGACTTATGCGGGCCTGTGCCTACAAAAACGCTCAGCGGAGATCTTTACATGCTCACGCTCATCGATGACTATTCGAGGTTCACAATGGTCCGCTTGATCAAGTCAAAAGGCGAAGCGGCGACAGTAATAAAGGCTTACGTCGCAAGAATGAAAAACCGTTTCGGTAGAAAATCGATTGGTTGCCCTTCGCACCGACAATGGCAAAGAGTATGTCGAGGAAGAACTGAAAAGTTACTTCGAAAACGAAGGCATAGAACAGAGGTGGGAAACATTTTTGCTGCCGCGGGCGGTTTAGACGTTTATAAAACTATTCTCGGGCCATACAGAATACTCAACCGAACAACATAACCTGCTTTGTTTGCATGTATGTTCATTTAAGTCACCCCTCGAACAAAGCGATAAGGCAAGATAAGAATAATACTTCCCGTCGGTAGGCGCCCAATGGTCCACGCTACCTGCGCGCACACTAGTGCCGCTTACTGCCTGCCTCCAAAGACTAACGACATCGCTTTATCGACAGGGAGCCGACGGCAAGGCAGTCTTCCTAACCAGCCTGATGCTCCCTGCTTGTTACGCAAAATTTATATTATTACTAGGATTTACATAAAATAAATTTATGACATTTCCAAAAAATGAGCTCCCACAGTCACATTTCACTGAATCTCGCATCCATGTGCGGTTACCTCAGCGGCTGGGAAGGAATGCTTCGCGGGCCGGACGTTCACCACCCCTGGCATAGAATATCAGAGGACTGTGCCGGACACTCCACAACGAAATGGCGAGGCGCAGATAAAACATCATTCATTCATTGAAATGGAAAAATGTAGGCTGCTCGATTCTGGGTTTCAAAATCGCTTGAAGCAGTGAGAACAACAGCATATTTGCAGAATCGTCTACCAAGTCGTAGCGTGGGTAAGACTCCTTGTGAACATATTTTTGGGTGTAAAGCCGACCTGAGTCGCATTCGTGTATTTGGTGCTAAGGTCTTCTCCCTAATCTCTAACTAGAAACGGCAAAAATGGGATGACAAGGCTGTATAAAGTGTGCTCATTGGATATGACGATGCTACAAAGGGGTACCGGATTCTAGATCCGGAAACCGGTCACACATGGATTAGCCACTCAGTTAAAGTGATAGCAGACATATTGACGAAGCCGCATAGCAAATAACGATTCACAGAATTCACCGAGCAGCTGGGCATGCAAAGGTGAATGTTTAAGAAAACTTGTGACGTGTCCGGCGAGAACGGGTGGTGTAGTTGCTACGCCAGACAGCTGTCACAAGGAAAAGAGCGGAGGTGTTAATGGACGTTGGTCTTCAACAAAAGCAGGATTAACGATGATGAATGGTGTCCATTGATGGCCACTTTGTGACCCGTTTATAATCGTTAATCCGAACTGCAGCAGGGACGTTATCAGTTGTGATAACGCTCTCTCAGTTTAAGGGTGCTGAGTTTCAAGAGCCACGATTGTGATTGTAAATTTGGTACGGATAAAGATGCAAACTTGTGGCATTGACGGCCAGCGTTCTATCACTGATTCATACGGGAATTTTCTTAAAAACCTAGAAGAGGAAGCCTCACCAACTGAACCGCTGTTCACCTGCAAGGCCTTTAAGGGTTACGTGGACGGGATCTTAGTCATTATCTCAAAAGGTAGAGAACTACTGTTCATCAACAAGTGTTGTGTACGAGTGCACCTGCACACAAGACATCCGGCTTGCTGGACTTCGCTTGCGACTCCGTTCGATTGGTTAGTTCTGACTTACGCAAAGTAAACTGTTGTCGAGCGGACCTTTTAACAACTTCAATAGCATTTATCTGAAGACGGTTGTTTTCAGCATTGAAGTTGGACGCAATGGTCGATTGCCCTTCTTGCACACTTTTCTCATCAGAGAAGAAGCCAGGATAGTAAGCAAGGTGTACAGAAAACCGATGAACACGAACAGACTAATCAACTTCCATTTACGTCATCCAAAAAAGGTCAAAGTTGAACTGACCACACGTATGGTGGACAGAACGCACCGCCTGTGCAGTCCATCGTTTCTGCCAACCGAACTAAGCTACGTAAAATAAACTTTTCTATAGAATCCCAGCAACTTGTTCATCAGGGGCATCACACGTAGACAGCGTCATCTCAATGGTGACAGTTCAGTACGGAAGAATAGACCCGGGAGATAAGGATCCCCACGACTTACTACCAAAGCATAAGCAAAAAGACTCAAACTGTATTCTGGAATCGTGGTTTCAGAACTTTTTCAGCCGGTCCGCGAACATTGGTTCCGTGTTAAGATCTGACAGAGCTAAAGTTGCCATTGATCAGCAACCCGGAACGGTCAGTGGGATCGTTGGCACGTGCAGGACACTGTATATAAGAGAAACAGGCAACACTCTGTCCCATCAGTCCGCAGAACACCTTGGCAACCTGACAAAGCTTGGGAACGCTGAAACAGGACACATGGGTTTGGACATCAAGACTAGAGACCGCCCACAGGCTTCGGAACCGGCAAAGGTGATGCAAAAAACATTGGAAAGTTCAGCAGTCGCAGAACATGCTGTGGGCTGCAAAAATTTGCTACCGACCTAATCTCGGTACTCTACCGCAAGTTACACTACAAAAAGAGGAAGATCATAAATGTGGTGTATGTTCCTATGTATTATATGTATCACGGGTTACATGTATACTCAGCATGAACTTGCATGCGAACAGTCTTTCTGTAACTGTACTGTTGTAGTCACCTTCCTTGTGTGTGCATTACCGATAGTGTGCGCAAGTAAACGGTCAGCACCCAGTACATTACAATAGAGATCATGTACATCAGGCACATTAGGACGACTAACAGGGACGACGTTTACGCGGTCAGTTAAGCATGGATACCGCTAACAGCTGCATACGTGTGCTTCCACGTTAATCCACCTGAACGATACAACCCACAGCGGCCAGCATCGCCGAAGGATTAACACCAAGCCATTAACTTGCCTGCTTGTGTCACAGTTTGTCATTCGATACGCTGACGACGGAAGGCAAGCAGTTCTGAAAGCTTCACAATTTTTTACTCAGCAAAAAAGTACTACTCTAACTTCAGTACAATAAACAGAAAAAGACTGCGACGGACACCTTCACGTTTAGCTTGTATTAACATTAAGTGTTGATTGGGTGTATGTATAAGACGCTTATACATAGCATTAAACAAATTGAATGATGCCTTGTTCTGGAGACTGAAGAGGTGTAACTTAAATTATATGACCCTTCTGCTTTCGACGCTGACAACCACGGGTCTTTCATACTGTAAGAACGCTATATGTACTGGGAACGTTGGTTGGCTCAGGTTCAATCAACGTAGGGGAAGCAGGATTTTATGAAAGTAAACAACAAAGAAGATTTGATCCCCCTCTTTCATAGGGGTTCAGCTATAAGATGTCCTTTGCGTATTTCACTTCCGCTTTTCTCACTGCACATCTATATATGTTTCCTCTTCAGACCCTTTATCGCCCGCAAGTGATCGCGATTTGTTGCTTTCATGCCATTCTCCAAAGCTAGAAACCAAAAATCCGTCAACGTAATGGGCAGAATCAGTAGTATCTTATTTTAATGCACGCAGTCGGTATAGTTCATGTCATCGTTCCAAATATCAGAAACTTCCGTAGCACTTCCAATTCATCCTGCTGTTGTTTATATTTCCTCAACGAAAATGGTTGTTCTTCGCGAGTGCACTTCAATTTGACCTAACCAACTTGATTTAGTCGACTTGCCTTGAACTGATTCGACTTCAACTCAACTTGACCTAAAGCAATTTGACCTATCCAACTTGAGTTAAAGTCAACTTGACCTAGCCGGAATTGGGCCTGTTGTCATACCTGCGTCCAGACACATGATTTGCTTAGTGTAAATCCAGTATACTTTGAGGTGATGGCGTGACTCCACCAACTCACTGACGACGGAACCAGAGCGTTCTGAAAGCTTTGAACATTAAAAAAGTTGAGTGTATTGATATCTGTACATTTTCTTAATAACGGCTCATCCATCCGTTGGTAGAGCAGTTGTTTTAGTTTAATTACAGATAACAGCACAACGAAAAACGGGAAAAGCCGTAGAAGACCTTACAACTACCCGAAGCTTGTTTTCTTTTCTGTTCATCATTACTGTAGTCGCATGTTGATCCATAACGATGAGCACTACGAATAATACAGCTGGAAGGATGCAAGCTAATAGAATCCACCATCTTTTCAAGTCGAGGGGATCAACAACCCAGTTGCGTTCAATGGTGGGCTAGTGAAATGTACATTTGCACATAAGACTTTAGTACGTGGGCGATACTTTGAAACAGGTGGGAATCTTGAGACAAGGAATCGGTAGCGCCACCCAATAGTTAACGGCAGTCATGATAAGCATGGTTATTAAGAGTGAAAAGTCTGCAATGAATTCACGTATCTAAATTCGTCTCCTTTTAGGAATACGACAAACATGATGCAAAAACTTTATTATGGAATAACTCCCGTTTAATGTGTTAAGTAACTCCGGAGATTTCTGGTCGACCGAGACCCGTCTTCAACGGTTGTGAGTTATGGATATAACTTGTGCGCGTGACTTGAGTCTTCTGTCGTTTCCATGGTTTAAAGCGGATGTTTTAAAGTTCTCTGTTGGTGGTTTTCTGTTTGTATGGTATGTTGTTTGTCCATTTTTCGCATTTCTTTCATGTGCGGTGATTATTTCTTCTTTCACTTGCTCCATGTGTCCGGAACACCCCTTCTGTCAGCGGCCAGATATTTGGAACACACACGTATTAAAGCGGGTCTTACTCAAGGCCAACTGACCTTCTTACTGAAATGCAGAGACCACAGAATTTTACCGAAGTGCTTCCAACTAAAATGGGGTCAGAACGTGGATAGTCACTCAAAACGAATCCTATTTTCCGCTTTTCTTCTTTCTTTTTTTTCTCTTTTTCTTTTCTTTTTTCTTCTTCGTAACGGTTTTTTTATTTTTATTCTAAAATGTTCGCGGGATTTCTAACCCGTTATTCATATAACGTTTATTCAGAAAAAAGTTTCACGGAGCTTTCGGGCCTCTCCGTGGCCCGTCATCAGCGTAATTGTACCGCCCGTCGGGTCAGTTTTTATGGTTGCAAGCCGCCCCATCCGACCAACTTTGGCAGAGACCTACTGCCTTCAGCTCTATCATGAGCCGTCAGGTTTCAGTCCCGCCTAGTCAGTCAGACGACGCAGAGAGCTTTCAACCGACCTTCCATGACGGCGCCACACGAACAAATGAGGACCAACGAGCATTCAATCGACGTTTGTCCGTTTGTTTTAAACAAACAGACGGGTTTTAAACATGCTTTCCCGCCACTCAACGTTCATTCTTCTTCGGCCCTCGTTGTCCTCTTCCTTTTTTTCTTTTTTTTCGTGTGCCGCCGTCGTGGAAGGTCGGCTGGAAGCTCGCTGCGCCGTCTGACTGACTAGGCAGGACCGAAACCTGACGGCTCATGATAGAGCTGAAGGCAGAAGGTCTCTGCCAAAGTTGGTCGGATGGGGCAGCTTGCAACCATAGAGACCGACCCGATGGGCGGTACAATTACGCTGATGACGGGCCACGGAGAGGCCCGAAAGCTCCGTGAAACTTTTTTTCTGAATAAACGTTATATGAACAACGGGTTAGAAATCTCGCGAACATTTTAGAATATTTTCCGCTGGATTATCTCTGCTCAAAAACGTTATAAGACAACACAGATTTACACTAGCGAATTTGAGAGCAAACTACAACAACACACTCACTTACCTCAGAAACCAGCTACAGAGAGCAATTTACGAAGCCTTGGTTAGACATGTGGATGTGGGCGCAGGAACAGTTTGCACAACACAAAAACAGGTATTAAAAAGGAAATTCGATAGACTTCAGGCGACTTTCCCGCTGACTTCTCTAAATGTCTACAGCAGTAGCTTACAAAGGACCACTGAGTCGGAACTAAATACAACAATAGTAAACCTCAGCTCTTCCTCTCTAAGTGAAAGTGAGAAGGCCATACTAAAAAAGGGTCTGAACTTCGTTCCCACCCCTAAACGACCACCCCTTCTCGATATCATTACCTCAATTAAAGACAGCTTATCTTCGACGGACCCACAAAGAGCCAGACAGATTAAAAGCACTTTGTCTACATTAATCTTAAATCACCGCTTCAACGCCACTCCTAACTTAAGTCGGCATGAGATGAACTGCCTACATCAGCTTCGAAATCAACCCAACAGAATTATCACTAAAGCCGATAAAGGGAATAAAATAGTTCTACTAGACAGAAACACCTACATGGAAAAAATGACAGCTATCTTAAGCACCAACAATTATGCCCCTTTACCCACTGACCCTACAGAGGCTTCCCGGAAAAATCTTTGATCTCTACTCATCACATATGCCACAGAGACCAAAGAACCTGAAATCAACAAAATGATAACACGTCTTAGGTTTGCATCGAACTTCAGACCCCCTGAGCTCTATGGTCTCCCAAAAGTACACAAACCAGGGATTCCAATGAGACCAATAGTCTCCACCATTAATAGTATCACAAGTGAACTCAGTCGATACTTAGGAACGATCATCAAACCACTTACTGGCAAAGAGCCGTCTTTTATCAAAAATAGCAAAACTTTTGTCAACGAAATCCGGAGTCACTACCTAGAACCAGATGAGATTCTGGTTAGTTATGATGTAAAAGAACTATTCCTTAGCATCCCCATATCAGATACACTTGAGATCCTATACAATCTCCTCTATGTAGACACAAGTCTACCCACCAGAACTAAACTAAATCTCTTTCACATTGTCAAACACATGAAGCAAGTGAAAGAAGAAATAATCACCGCACATGAAAGAAATGCGAAAAACGGACAAATCACATACCATACAAACAGAAAACCACCAACAGAGAACTTTAAAACACCCGCTTTAAACCATGGAAACGACAGAAGACTCAAGTCACGCGCACAAGTTATATCCATAACTCACAACCGCTGAAGACGGGTCTCGGTCGACCCGAAAGCTCCGGAGTTATTTAACACATTAAACGGGATATATTCCGTAATAAAGCTCTTGAATTATGAAAACATACGGTCCCATAATGTAAAAGTTTTATTACGGAAGTATTCCCGTTTAATATGCTTATGGAAAACATACGCTCCCGTACAAAGAAGCCACATTTTCAACATACGGTCCCGTACGAAGAAACCACATTTTCAAGATTTTACGACAAACATGTAGCCTTACCCTGAGAGTGAAAAAGCGAGTACTGCGCACATTGTTCAGAAATAGAGCCAGTAGGGAGCTTCCAAAAAATAGAAGTAAAGAAAAAGAGAACACGTCAGGCTTGGAGTGACGTTGAAGTCCAGTTGCAGCGCCTTCTAGGTCCTCACATTCTGTAATCGAATACCATTAGCCCAGCTATTTTCCATTGCACGCGCCTCGTACAGAACGAACCCTGTCCAGTGTAGTTCTGATATAGCAGAGAAGTCCCATTCGTTGTTACGTTGCAAACGCAGTGATCTTCTAAAAGAAGCTGAAAACACCATATGTAAGTAGTAGATTTCCATGCTGCTAGTGTTTTGTTGCGTGTACTCGAAGTTACCTTTAGGTGTAGCTGTTGTTGTCGCTATTTATAAGCGTTTATGTTGTATGTAACTTAAGGCCTTGTAAACAGTGCAAGCCAGTGTTGGATTATTCTTTCAACGAACGATCTGTTGAAGTTTAATTTAAGTTTCTTATTATTCAAGGTTAATGAATTTCGTTTTTTATTTATTGTATTATACTTTTTAAAGGTTAGTTTCTTGTAATAGACGTATACCTTTTCATAAAGAAAGTTACACTTTGTCCGTTTAATGAGGTAAGCATAATAGAGATTTCAAAAGTTTTTGGACAGCGGGTCCCATCTTCAGTGAAAAGGCTGATATGCTGTATCTTAAAACTGGTGCATACCTTTTCTGTCGCTTATGTTATAATTTTCTGCTTATAAGCACCCTTCGATTAATTGTTTAACTTTAATATTCGAAAATAAAAGATAGTGTGACGCCCCTTTGAAATTTAATATGTTTATTCATATCGACGGTAACAAGTATGGGACCAATCCCGTCATACGTTATCGTTGGCAATGGAACGCTCCAGGTTCCAAAAGCTTTGAAGATTTTAAAAGTTTTGTTTATGTATAAAAATAAACGTTTTGTATCTTTTCCGTAAAAAACAAGCATATGGAACTTGAACATTAATGAAAGCATGATTCCTTAAGTAGCAACTACTTGCTTTTCCGTTACTTTTTTTATCACGACATTGCTATGTTTAGATTTGCGATCATAGTACTTAATTCTGTTGGAAGGTTGCGCCTTCGAATTCAAGCATGAGGAAGATAGCTTCATTTGGTTATACAGTTGTTCCGGACTCCGCAGCCATACGCAAAAATCTTTATTACAATCAATGCAGGCAAACACGCAATCGCCAAACCATCGGGAGCGAAAAACCTCCGAAACCACCAAGCGTCTCCTTTTATCGACTTCTGTTGACCGTTGAGCGGCGCCTCTGTTCGAGCCGCTGCCGTATTTGCATAGCAGTTAGTAAGCTATGAGTCACTCGGCGCTCGGGTGATCGTTATCTTTCTCCCAACGCTCGCGCCCACAGATCCGTGCCAGGTCGCGCCCAGCTTGGGGGCCGGCAGTCGCCCTGTCATCAAAATTATCAGTCCTGCTAGAGGCAGTGCTTGGCAGGCGGTCCCTCCCGCGCACCGCCGATCGGTCGGCTGGCACAACAGTAAAATGGAACAGTGGTGGCAAAACGAGGTTGCTATCCACAAGAGGAGAGAGAGGTCAGCGAGAGGGAGGGAGAGACAAACTGAGGTGAGCGGGAAGGCTTTAAACAGGGAGCGTCTAGACAGCTCCCAGACGTATTTGCTCTCACGGCCTTCGATTAACGACATAAGACGGGTCACAGAGTGGCCAACAATGGACACCATCCATCATCGTTAATCTCGCCTTTGGTGGTGACGGACGTCCATTAACACCTCTGCTCTTTTCTGTCAGACAGGTGTCTGGCGCAACAACTCCAACAAATTCAAAACGTGTTTGTTACTTTGGCCCATTTTAATTCTTGTGGAAACGCAGGGGTTTTAGGATGCCTGCTAAAACGTTGTAATCAGATCAGCGTTGTAATAGTGGTCTAAGTGTGCGATCGTTGTTTAGTCAGTGATAGTTTGAAGTTGGCCAACGGTTTTGACCGTAAATGCTTAGTCTTTTTGCTATTGGGAATTGTTCATGTATCAAATAAGGTGGAATGGAATGAAATAAAATTAATTATACAAGATGAAGTAAAACGTGAACAAATATAAACAGAAGTAAACGTAGTACCAAAATCATATAAACTTAAAGAAAATCAAAACAAAATAAATGGAAAGTCGTGTCACAGTTAATTTTGATGGAGATAAGATTGAATCCCTGAGGTGAGCAATCCGTAATGTTGCAATGGGTTTGTATTTTGACAACGCTTTTCCGTCCACTAGTTCTGGCGCAGTATCAATGGGTAATACGCGACGCTAATGCGTAATGAAGTGCGATTAGCGGAACAATTGGAGGGACGTCTTACTGCGGGTAACTGAACACATGCCGAGTGTTTGGCATGGGGAGCACAATGGAGCATCAGTGGCACATGCAACAGTTGTGGTTGTAGGCCTAATGGATCACTTGCCGAGAAATACCGTTACACTGCGAGGGAATAGTGTTGAGAAGTGTCACTGATGCAGTTACTGACCCTTGCGAAACAGTAAAGGTGTGGAAGTGAAACAGCTGCACATAGACTGAAGCCACGGAAAGCACAATGGGGTAGCAGTGGTGCATGCTCGGGTTCGGTTAGTGATTCGTCGAAAGCATCGAAGGGCAATGGTCTGATCTGCGTTGCGCCTTAGTAAACGGTGCACAGCTCATTCTGCACACTGTCGACGGCTAGGAAAATGCGCTAGCTCCGTGAGACCGTGAAAGACGAAGAAACCGCCATACAGTTCTCCTGCGCCAGAAAGGTCTTCTGTACAGCGAAAAGCGGTGCTCTATGTGCGGACAGACGATGCGTCTGGGGCGAAGTGGCACGACGTGGCGTTGCTTTAGGCGGGCCTGCCGCAAGGAACTATCCATACGTATGGGCAGGTGGTTCGACGGTAAGCGCACTAACTGCAGTGACCGCCTTCAGGTCTACATCGCAATGTGTCTTTTGCAGTCCACCAGCGCGGTGTGAAGTTCCAGAAGGCTGTAGAGCTGATTTAGTGCTGGAACTGAGAGCTGAAAATGTGGTTTCTTGGTACGGGAGCGTATGTTTTCATAATGCAAAAATTTTATTACGGAATTATTCCCGTTTAATGTGATAAATTACTCCGGAGCTTTCGGGTCGACCGAGACCTGTCTTCAGCGGTTGTGAGTAATGGATGTAACTTGTGCGCATGACTTGAGTCTTCTGTCGTTTTCATAGTTTAAAGCGGGTGTTTTAAAGTTCTCTGTTTGTATGGTATGTGATTTAACCGTTTCTCGCATTTTTTCTTTTTTTTCTTTTTCCTTTCCTTCTCATGTGCGGTGATTATTTCTCCTTTCACTTGCTCCATGTGTTCTTGTATCACGTCCGATTATGGAGCAACAGTCGTAACGCGTCACTATATTTGTCCAAATTTCACTTACATCTGCTCCTCGGTCGCGGTTGTATGTGAGGTTGTGTCTTATGTAAAGGGCTTCCTTGATTCTTCTTAATCGTAGGTTCTTTTCATAACATAAGACTTTTGGTTTGAGCGTTTGGTTACATTGTGTGGCATGTTCTTCCACGGCAGAGACCTGTTTGGCATTTTCCATGGTGATTGTCGGGTTTAAAATTGGTCTTCCTGTTTGCGTAGTTCCATAGCCATCGCTATTGAGCAGGGCCTTCGCATTGTTGTAACTTGCAAGCTTTTTTAAATGTTCATTAAATCTATGTTCTAAAGCATAGGTTCTCAAACTTTTCGCTCCATCGCCCCCCTGTGAACGTTCCCGAGCGCTAGAGCCCCCCACTTCTGATTGGTCAGTTTTGGGTCCGCTGATTGGCTGAAAGGTAGGACGTGGCGTAGCCGGGAGGTCATTAGGTTTTCAAACTTTTCCCCCCGTCGCCCCTGGTGGGAAAATCTTTGCAATACCACTACTCCAGAGAAATGTTTGCAGAAAAGACTTTTACTCTTCGTCACGTGGTAGACGTACTATATTACTCCTGCTTTTCCACCAACCATTTTGTGATGGAAAAATTTCTGCTCGTCTTTCATATCGCCTCTCACGTTTTTCAGAACATAAAGTCACATAAGCAAGAAGCATTCATTAGCCTTTCCCGAAAAAAAACAATGTGCGTCAATTTGTCTTTTTACCCACACCAAACAGAATTGTAGTGACAACAAACCAGATTGAAGTGAAAACGCTTAAGCGAAGAGATGCAAAAGAAACTATAACGCCAGTTTGCGACTGCGCATGAACGGAAACTACTCAATGTGATGATGGGTGTGCTTGATGCGGTACGAGCAAGTTGTCTATGTTTGGCTGCATCTTTGTCATCATCAGTCTAAGGTCGCCTTGATTCACTTTGTCTAGCTGACTTCTCTTGCTGCTTAACAGCTCCTTAACCGCGCTGGATCCGCATTCCGCTAGATAAGATGATGGAAACGCAATAAAGAAGGTTTTCTACAGCAGCCCATAACTTGCCGCTTCTTGTCCCATAATGCTTTTGAATTTGCCGCCTCCACTTCTGGGGGAGTTGAGCTAAGAAAAACGACATTGTTCCATTGCGCCCTCCACCCCCGCTTGGCCTCCTTTGAAGTTGCCGCCGCCACTTCTAGTTAGGGCGAGTTAAGAAAGACCCTTCTTACGAAGGTCTCTTTGAGGGCCCTCCTGCGCTAGGGATAATTCTGCCAGAGTTCCTCTTATGTGATTCCCAACGCCCCCGCACGAGGTTCCCATCGCCCCCCTGTGCTCCCTCATCGCCCCTCAGGGGGCGATATCGCCCACTTTGAGAACCTATGATCTATGGCATAGGTTTTTGTTGGGAAATAGCTGCCGAACATAGGTCAATAAGAATGACTCACGGCGCAGGAAGTTAACGGCCTATGCACGGGCCATTAGTCATTGCATAGCAGTCACTGCATATATTACACACGCAGATAAGAACGACGTTTCTCTTTTCTGTACTTTTCTCTCACTCTCTTTGCGTGTGCCCGTTCAGATCAGTTGCTTGCTCTGCTGCGCTGCTTTTATCATTAGACTATTCTTGCTTTGCACTCGGTCTGCGTGCCAGGCTGGAATATCTCATTTCCCAACAGTTTTGAAAGTGGGAGATACCCCTACGAGGGGAGGCGATGGGAACGACGTGCCGGGGAGTTGGAAATCACATAAGAGGAACTCTGGCAAAATTATCCCGAGTGCAAGAGGGCTATCAGAGAGACCAGCGTAATAGTGCTGACTGTTCACACAGGTGACGGCACACCTTTTCATCTTGCCATTGCTATTCACGTTGAAAAAATACTGGTAAGGCAAAGCGCTACTGGTCTCAGAATGCTTGAATTAGCTTGCAAATTATCAACGTCATGTTCTTCATAGTGTATGGTCTTCTACGGCTTTTCCCGTTTATCTGTTGTGCTTGTATCTGTAAATTAGACGAAACAGCTGCTCTACCAACGGATGGATGAGCCGTTATTAAGAAAAATTGTACAGATGTCAATACACTCAACTGTTTAATATCAGAGCTTTCGGAACGCTCTAGTTCAGTCGTCAGTGAGGTGGTGGAGCCTGACGTTCCTGACTGACGACGGAACTAGAGCGTTCCGAAAGCTCTGATATTAAACAGTTGAGTGCATTAACATCTGTACAATTTTTCTTAATAACGGCTCATCCATCCGCTGGTAGAGCAGCTTTTTTGTCTAATTTACAGATACAAGCACAACAGATAAACGGGAAAAGCCGTAGAAGACCATACACTATGAAATCCCATTCCGTTACGAAGCACCCAGTGTTCAAGAATGTCATGTTCTGAAGATTTCATTCCTTGTAAACCCAACCTCATTATTGTGAATTAGTAAACTTGTATTTTGAATTTCCAATTCGCAAAAAGGTTTTCCTTGTCTACGCGCTTTCAGTTTTCTTCAGCGAAAGTGTGTCTAATGATTGAAAAGTGTTCTGGTGCTGTGGAATTATCAGAACAGACAAATTTCTTTTCGATCTTGTTACTCATTATGATCATGAGCAAGCGTCGTTAGCTCAGTCGTTCACTGAATTCTTTTTCTAGACTAAGTACGAGGGATGTTTGGAAAGTCTCCGGAAAGACAGTGCAGCGTCTAACAGGACACCAACCAATGAATGGTCTAAAACATGTTTAATCTTGTCTCCGTTATGTTCAGAGTTGTACGGAAAGGTAGTCTTATCCCACGTTGCGCCAGTGTGGTACAAGCTGCCCGTAAGGTAATCGTTTTTCTCCTGATATGGAAAATCTTCATTTTGTGCTCAGAGCTAACATTAAGTTTCTATCCAGGCGTGGTTGGCAACCGAGGAGGATTATTCAATCTTTGCAGCAGGTTTACGGAAGTAGTGCACCATTTAAGTCGGTTGTTTATGAGTGGACAAGGTGTTTCAAGGAGGGCAGAGAGGCCATCGAAGACGACAGGAGTGGAAGTCTTTTCTGCAAAATCTTCCCACGAATAATGGAATTGCAAGAGTTTTTCCGCGGGGGCGATGGAGTGAAAAAGTTTGAAAACCTATTATTTATGGTGAGTCTTCCAAGAGTTGCTATCACATTCGTACCAAAGATGAAATCAAAATCCAGCGGTGTAGTATGGGTTCCGATTGCTTCGACTGTGACTATCTTCGACTGGACTGAGACGCACAGTACTCGAACTTCGGCAGTTTAACTTTTTACCGTTTACGGCGACTACGTTGATGGGTGGTCCTTCTAATCTTCTGCAACTTGAAATATGGACAATGGACCTGGAACTCCCGATTTCGACCACGACCGTGCGTTGCACGTCATCGACCATCATTCGAACAGTTGGTAGCACCCCAATTGCGCTGTGCCTGGGCAGGAGACTGGCGCTGATGACTCCTCCCCGTTACCCGTTTCTCTGATGCTTGGGAGCAGTAGTGCCAACTTGCGACGATAATCGTGAACTTGACGCCTGAAGTCTTGCACTTCAGTTTTCTTGCCGATGCTGGAACTTTAACGTAAAGCAATGCAGTCTCTTGCGAAATGGTTCGGAATATTGCACATAAAGTGTTGTCGTTTCGAAGATCAGCTAGGAAAACGTCTTACAGTTCAAAGGCACCAAGCTTTCTTGCGATGTACTCTTCTTAGGCATGATAAGGATTTACCGCGAAAGCAGCAAACAACGTATCCGTTTGCTTAGCTTTTCTTCTTTTTTCAAAAAAATAGCCTAATCGTCTTTAATATATACCAGGGGTGGGGAACGTCCGGCCCGCAAGGCCATTCCATCCGGCCCTCGAGGCCATTTTCCGCCCACGCGCTGGGGCAACCGCACATGGATGCGAGATTCAGTGAAATGTGATTGTAGAAAGTTATTTTTCATAAAGCGATAAACGTATTTTATGTGGATCCTAGTAAGAACATAAACCTTGCGTAACAAGCTGGGAGTGTCAGGCTGGCTCGGAAGACTGCGTTGCTGACAGCTCTCTGTCGATAAACCGACATTGTTAGTCCTCGCTGACAAGCAGTAGGCGCCACTATAGTGTGTGTGCGCGCATAAGTAGCGTGGATCATTGCTTTGTTAGAGATAACGACTGTCCAGCTTGCTAGAGCACTTCTGATTTTTTTGCTCTCAGTAGTCACTGGCATCGTTCTCGCCTTCTCTCGCTATCGTTCTCGTCGGTTTGCGCCGGCCGCCTGTCCTTTACGTCTTCGAAGTACAAAAAGGTTATTTCGTTCTCTGTAGTTTCGATTATGTTCTTGACAACTGGGCTGCAGAATTGTCTCAAAATTTAGCCTTTTATCTCGGAGTTTCCTCGTCAGGCAGTTCCAAACATCCCATTAGGAGTGACTTAATAAACATACGAGCAAATAAAGCAGGCTGTTTTTCGTCTAAGTACGCTATACGACCCGCGAACGGTCTTATAAACGTCTAAACGGCCCGCGGCACCAAAAAGGTTCCCCACCCCTGATGTATACGGTCGTTATATTGTTCTCTTCAACGAGTCTGGATTAGAGAAGGGTCTGGTTTATGGGAGTCTGGATTAAGGAGGTTTCACTGTAGTTCTTACCACTTAAACAGATTGTGGTTATCGTTGAAAATAGAGCGCATCGAGGCTCCAGAAGCTCCACTGGTTTCAGATCAGTTTCTTCTGTCCAATTATTCCCTGTATTAGAAATTAAAATATCAGCAAGCCACCAAAAGAAGTTGTATTTTCAACTTGAACTGCCAAAGTTAGAAAAGGATCTTCTTTAACCACCCTTTTAGCATTGAAAATGAAGCTCCTTTTAATGAGCGCGTGGAAGATCATAATGTTGATGTGGAAGTACTACCGGTTAAATGCTTAATTCAGGGGTAGGAACGTCCGGCCCGCGAAGCATTCCCTCCCAGCTGCTGAGGCAACCGCACATGCACGCCAGGTTCAGTGAAATGTGACAGTGGCAGCTTACTTTTTGAAAATGAGATAAACTTATTGTTTCAAAAGACTGGGTGTCTTTTAACAGGCTTTGGTTGTTTCATAGTTGTTCCTCTGGTTCAGGGGGTTGGCCTGTTGGATGTATCTGTAAGAACACGAGCAGTTCTGAAACGTACGGTATTCGATTTGTTCTGTAATTTCTCTAACAATTTGCTCATCCATTCGTTGGTAGGGCATTTTGAAGTCTACTTACAGATACATCCAACAGGCCAGACCCGTGAACCGGAGGAACAGCTATGAAACTTATTATGTACGTGAATCCTAGCGATAACATAAATCTTGCGTAACAAGCAGGGAGCATCAGGCGGCTAGCAAGATTGCCTTGCCGTCGGCTGTCTGTCGACAAACTGATGTCGTTAGTCTTCAGAGTAATCGACACTAGTGTGCGCGTCAGCAGAGTGGACCATTGGCCGCCTACCGACCCGAAGTATTATTCTTATCTTGCTTTATCACTTTGTCCGAGGAGTGACTTAAATGAACATAAGTGGAAACAAAGCAGGCTATGTTTTTGGGTTGAGTATTCTGTACGGCCCGCGAGCAGTCTTATAAACGGCTGAACAGCCCACGGCAGCGAGGTTTCCCACCCGTTTTTTAATTTGTTGAAGTTTTCGGGGTCACTGGTTCCCCTCCTTAGTGCATAAGGAATGACGCAAGGACAGCTTTGCTAATTAAACATTTAAGATTTGCCAGCATACGTTCTCTCATTCCTTATGCGTTGAAGACGGGAACTGGTGATTCTGTAGTGGGTGCGCTCGCGGCTCGATCGGCACAACTACTTTCGACACAAATGTTTAATTTCTTTTGAAAATGCGTTTATGAACCTAGATAACATATGGCTCATCTTTTCCCGCGGAGGAAACGCGTTATCTGCTTCTATAATCATTGTCACGTACATCTAACTAGATTGCAAAGGAGAAAATGAAAAGGTTTCTGATCATGGATCGCTACAGGTATCCCCCACCCAGTGTCAAAGATACGAAGAGAAACGTTGTAGGATTCGTATAACGCGACCAAATCAGGTTTTTTTGATTGGGAGAAAACTTGGTGTCGTGGGCGACTCAGATTTTAGTCGAGGGCTGTTGTCTGCCGGTTTGAGGGTTGGTTTTAGTCAGGCGAGACCAACTATGCGTTGTTTTTCTCATATATCTAGGGTGAAGAATTGCTTGTGGCGTTCTACAACGCGGAAAGGTCCGTCGTAGGGTGCCGTTAACGGTTTTCTCAGTCCTTCTTTTCGGACGAATACATGTGAACAGATCTTCAGATCTTTGTAGACGAATGGGGTAGGGCTGCCGTAACAGCTGGTAGTAGTCGGTATCATTTTTCGAATGGCAGCTCGTATGTCCGAGGTAAGGTCGTAAGGGTCGCCGCCTGTAGGCTGCTTGGATGTTACCATAAATTCTCCGGGACGGCAGATAGTTTGTCAATAAAGCAATTCTGCTACGGAGAATCCGATGTCCTCTTCGACTGATGAGCGCATGCCCAATAAAACTAGTGGAAGAGCTTGCAACCAATTTCTTTCCTTGTGGCAAATGATTGCAATCTTCAGTTGCTGATGCATACGTTCTACCAAACCGTTAGCTTTGGGGTTGTAAGCGGTAGTTCTGAGCCGCTTAGTGCCCAGAAACTCTGCAAAGCGATTGAACATAGACGGCTCGAATTGACATCCTTGATGCGTGGTTATTGTTTGTGGGACGCCTAGCCGGCTAACCCAACCTTGCAAAAAGGCAAGTGATACGGTCTCAATGGACGCATTTTCTATTGGTGTAGCTTCTGGCCTTCGAGTACACCTGTCGATGCACGTAAGGATGTATGAGTATTCGTCTACTGGCGGTAACGGCCCAACGATGTCGATGTGGACATGCAAAAGCGTTCAGTTGAGACTGTGAAGTTCCTAATGGAAATTGCGTGTGATTGTAAATTTTCATTTTCTGTCATGCCAGGTGTTCACGTGCCCATCTAGTGCAATCTTTTTTGACCGAAGGCCACACGAAAAGATCAGTCGGCTTGTTGCTCTTATTCCTGGATATGAGAGATTGTGCAAATGGTTAAAAACGGTTTTTTAAAACTGCTGTGGAAGGAACGGCCGTATATATGGGGTCGAGACGTCGCGATAGATGGGAATGTTTTCATTTCCAATGGACAATTGCCTGACGTTGAATGCTGTGTGGAAATTCAAGATATGCCGAATTTTTTCGGTTTTCTTATGTGCGTGAGCCAACTCTTCGTAGTCGATCGGTGATGGAAAGGTTACTACTGCTGATATACGGGACAATCCATCCGCGACGACGTTTGCTGCTCCAGTGACGCGACGAATGTCAGGGGTATATTGCCCAATGGAGTCGAGGTACCTGACTTGGCGTGAAATGTCGTTCTTGAATTTCTTCGTGAAAGCGAAAGTAAGTGGTTTGTGGTCAGTACACAGAATGAATGGTCGACTTTCCAACATATGCCGAAAATATTTGACGGGCATGTGAACTGCTGTTAGTTCTCGATCGTATGTGCTGTATTTTTGTTGGGCAGGTGATAATTTTTTTCAGAAAAAACCAACTGGTTGCCATGCCTTGTTTTTCCATTGCTACAATGCAGCGCCTATGGCTAGATGTGATGCATCGATTGTCAATGCCAGCCTACAGTTGGTTGATGGATGGTAAAGGAGGGTTGCGTTGGCGAGACTGTCTTTACACCTGTTAACGGCTTTTCTGGCGGCTCCGTTGTGACAGAGGGAGCGATGATCAGCTTTCTTGTTTCCGCGCAAGTAATCGTGAAGAATCGACTGTGTAGCTGCCGACTAGGGCAAGAATCTGTGGTAGACGTTGAGCATTGCTAAGAAGCGGCGGAGCTCTTGATGTGTCTTCGGTAATGGGTAATCGAGGATGGCTTGTATCTTTGCTAGTAGGGGCTTCGTCCCTTGGGTGCAAATCAGGAGAGCTAAAAACTCTACCTGTGGTAGTCTGAAGACGCATTTGTCGGTATGCATGATGATGCCATGCTTTGTCAACGGTCCGAGTAGTTCGCGTAGGTGTTGCTCATGTTGTTGTTGTGACTTTGACGCTGCCAAAATGTCATCAATAAATGTGTATGCAAAGTCCAGTCCAGTGTAGTTTCCGCAGGGTCGCCAATCGCCGGTTGCCTCCTTGAGAATCATATGAAGAGGATTGACGTACTGACTTTTACTTGGTCGGCAAATCCCCTACTCCAGCATGTATTCGAATTCCTTCTTGGCAGCTGCGTATTTTTGTGGGTCCAGTCTTCAGGCTCTTGCAACGACGGGGTTCCTGTTGGTTATGATGCGTTGAACCACATTGTGCTTTGGTTTTGTGATGGCTGTCAAAGGTTTCCTAACTTCTGGAAAGGATGCGATGGTTCGGACTACTGCCATTGACGGTTCTCAGTCCGTTCGCTGTTTGGTTCGTCAACATGCCCTTAGCGCTAAACAGGGTAACACTGTCTACTAGTCTCCTGTTCTTCAGGTTCGGGGGTAAGTGAAATTTGCTAAGGAAGTCTGCGCCGTTGATTAGTTTTGGCACTTCAGCGACAATAAAAGGCCATTTGAAAATGCGGCGGAGGCCAAGATCGACAGACATTAACCTGGTGCCATAAGTACAGATTACCGTGTCGTTGGCGGCATATAACTTGTATGCTGATGGTCTGCGATTGATGTCGGCGAAAGATGCAGGAATTACGGAGATATCCGCACCAGTGTCAAGTCGCTTTTTTTGGTAACATGGACCGTTATGAAGAGGCGTGAAGGTCGCTGCATGGTCGTTCCCAGGTACCCGAGAGGAGCTACTCCCGGTTTTTTTGAAGAGCAGCTGCGTTATAATGGCATGGCGGCGGACACTTCCTTGCGTTCTCTAGGAACCGGTTATGATAATAGCACCAACCTGAATTTTGCTCGCGTCATGTGGGTCAGATGGAGCGATGTCGAATGCCGGATGACTGATGGCGCTGAGTCAAATATTTTCTTTCCATCTGACGTATTCTTCTTGACTGTTCAGCTACTTCGACAACTGACTCAGGAAGGATGTGGTCCTGTGCGATCGAAGGTGGGTTTATTGATGATGCAGACATGCCAATAACCTCATAGACTTTGTCAGCGAATCTCGCGAGCTTATTCAAGTCGTCCTCATTGGTTTGGGCCAAGCACGTTTGCAGGTTGACGGATAGTTGTTGGATCCAGAGTAGACGAATGATTACGTTTACATTGCCAACGTTTGGAGGTACAGTAAAACCCCCGTAAGTTGACCACCCAACGGACCGAGGAAAACTGGTCAACATAGGAGGTGGTCAACATGTAGGAAGTGGGTACAAGTGGCTCAGCTAACGGGCGGACAAATCAACTGGCCGAAATTCGGTCAACTTACGGAGGTGGTCACCATATAGGAGTGGTCAACTTCAAGGGTTTTGCTGTACTTCGCGAAACATCCCTTGCAAAAATCGTGACAATTTGTCATCTCTGATTTGCATATTGCACAGGAGCGCCTGGAGGCGCTTCTGATCAGAGTCAGCGAATCGATTCAGTGTTTTTTGTTTCAATGCTTCATATCTTCCTTCCGCCGGTGGATTGTCTACTATATCGAAGCACTGCTCTAAAACAGGTGCTTCCATTCCCTCGAAGATGTAGTTAAACTTCGTTTCATCAGCGGTTATCCTGGCAATTTGGAACTGAACTTCCCGTCTTTTGAATCAAAGTGCTGGACTGTGAGTCAAAAATGGCGGGACTTTGACGGCAACGGAGTCAACAGACATGGACATAGCCCCTTAGGTCACCAGTGTAGTGAGTGACGGAGGAAACGCGTTATCTCCTTCTATAATCATAGTCACGTGCATCTAATTAGTTTGCAACGGAGAAAAGGAAAAGGTTTTTGATCGCGGGTCGCTGCAATTTCTGAAAGCTTCGCCAGTTAAATATTCAAGGGCTAGTACCTTGGTATCAACACTATGGTCATTCTTTTAGCGAAAAAATCTGACTTAATTTTTGCCTTTTCATGCACCGGTAACCTTAGCCAGCAACCGTTAGCGAACAGATTTTCAATCTTTTAACCGTCACTACTTATCCAGGCCCACTACTAGTGGTACTTTCCAAAGGCTCTTAACTGCTGTTTCAGCCAGTATGAAAATTCATTCCGAAGGACCTGCCCGATTTCTTAGCAAATGCCGTATCTACCAGCGTGCACACATCAAGAGAGACCATTCTTGCTTCACTCAGATGTAATGTCATTGCGGTATCTTGCACATTTGCACACGAAAGGTTAAGAAACTTTGTTCCTATCCCTCAGCAGATAGCCTTCTTGCAGCAGAATTGCCGCAGGAGAGCGTAGCTGCTTGAACGATTCCTTGAGCTTGTGCAGACGAGTTTATTGCAGAAGAAGTGCGTGGCATAACGATATGTACACAACGATACAGATAACGGTCAGCGATACGGTGGTATGGCGCTCTTCAGACCTTCTTTTCCGTCTGTTCCCGGCCCGTCGGCACGGGTGCTTTTATACCCTTCTGCAGTTGTTTTGCAGAGGGATTATGGGCATTAATCCGCTTCTGTCACCGCTTAAAGCGGTTGATCTAGAAGGATTGTGCACAGGCACCTGCGTTTCCACACTGCATGTAGCATTTTGGTAATAGGCGGATTAACCGGGATCGCGCATGCGTATGTGCCACGGGCAGCCGTTTGCTGGACCACGAATTACTACCACTAGCCTGCATCTGCAGCTGCAATTGCCATGCCCTGGCATTCATTAAATGTGCGGATTAAGCAGCACTGGCAGACATGGCGTTTCTTGAAAGGCCGGATTCAGCGAGATCAAACCAGCCTACCCAATTAGCAGGTAGGGAGCCGAGGGAAGAGCAAGCCAGCCTGCCCAGTTAGCAGGTAAGGAGCCGACTTGTTTACCACACTTTTGTATTCAGCAAATGACTTTTGCCACTCATTACCTTTATCCTTACACCTGAGCAGGCATAACCAACTAATCGTCATAAATAGAGGAGAAGAGCTAACAGACAACGCAAAGACAGGTGAAGCACTCCCTACAACTTAGAATTCCTACTGCTTGAGTCGACTACCACGAGTCCCACGTTGGTATACCGATATAATCATATGGAATAATACACATTTCAATATTAGCAACTCTTGCAAATCTTATTACTTCCTCTGACTTTGGCACCGCACCGTATGAAAAATACGTCTACTAATAATTGTTTTATTTGATTCACATGCAAACTGACAGATACTTTGTTATTCATTGGCACATTTGCACGATGAAAGTTTAACTTACATGTTATGTATATGAGAATTTGCTTTGCTACTCTATTGTTTTGCTTAGCGAGTTAAGAAATCAGTGTTGGGCCGATTGGAGAACTCCAAGTAAGTTACTGGCGGTAGTGCATTAGGCACAAGACGCCAGGTCTTATTAGTCAATTCTTCGAAGCCTACCACCGTACAGTAGGGATACTGACGACCCATTTGATCCATTTCATGACGGGGTACATCTTTAGCCGGTTTTCCTTGCAGAAAACGAGATAGCGCATCTACCGTTAAACTGTGGACAACGAATAGCATATTACCGTTTTCTAGAATACTAATCATTCATTATCATAACTGCTTATGTATAATTACCTATTTCTTTGTCTAATATCTTTTTCATCGCATCTGCGCAACGCTGATAGAAAGCAACAGGTGTCTCACCACGACGTTGACGAACGTCATCAGCGGACAAAAGTGGTTTGTAGGTTGAATCGACTTTGTAGGAGAACGCAAGTAGTTCATCAATGGTCAACCAAACAGGTAAATTTTCATACCATCCCATCCATTCAAAGAATGAAGGTTCAACGCACATTTTGATGTTCTGCTTTTCCAAAGTTTTTTGAAGACTATGACATGTTTGAATGCATCGGAACGCAGGTGACACGTAGATTTTGTACGGTTCTTGTCTGTTCATCTTCATGCCTCGACCAATCATCATACCGGTGACATTTCCCAATTCCGAAATTGGTGTATCATTGCGGTAGCACTGATAACCTCCAGTCCGTTTGGGCAGTGATACGGGTTGGTTAAGATCGTAAGGGCGGAATTTTCCCTTAAATGGTCAACTATCATTTTTATATGATTTTGTACAGTGTTACCTGCTCATTAATAGACATGTCCAACCATTCGGGAAAGATGCGATCTAACCGCTCTGCATTGCGCATAAGAAAAACTCGACGACCGCTGAGATTAGCCTTGTCCTGAGTCGGTTGGATTTTAGCTTGACTCATCTTGGAGACGATTTGATCTTCCAAATTCTGGGCAATGGACGGGCCTGCTTGATTGACCGAGCCAGTATAATACTGAC
This sequence comes from Trichuris trichiura, assembly GCA_037903355.1. NCBI lineage: Eukaryota > Metazoa > Nematoda > Enoplea > Trichinellida > Trichuridae > Trichuris > Trichuris trichiura. Next base: position 130,046 of record JBAJFE010000027.1, read on the forward strand.
TTTCCGCTGCACTGTACATGACGGAATAGCCAGCTGGGTCGGTCATTGCAGACAAGCTTGCCGCATCCCCTCCGCCTGCGCTGCTTACATTGCTTTTCTGTGAAAGAGACTTCGGATTAGCCGAAGAGCCCGCCTTTGACTTTGGATTCTTGCTCATCTTTACGCGGTATCACTGGAGCAGTAAAAAGCAACTGTTCGTCCCAGTGTCAAGCCTGCATAGTGAAAGTTCGACTACTTTGCCTGTGACCCTGCGTTTGTTTTAAAGCTTCTTTTAAAATTAGTCCGCTAACGTTAAAATGTTTTTATTGTGCAAATGTACTTGAATACAGGGCATTTTGTTCTTGTGTAATGGTTTTCATTCTTGTGGACAGGCAGACTTGTTTAAAATTGCGGCTAAGTTACGGTAAAAACGAAGGAACCAAGCCTTCATGTTTGTCGCTACCCGTTCTCAGCGTGTAAAAGGGAAGAAAGAAATGACAGAGCACCAGTCGAAGGCAAATTATGTATTTTAAATTGCAAAGTGTTGTTTAAATCGACAAAAAGTGACCTTGATTCAGTTGTCTTTGCAGCATTGCATAGTGTACTGTGCTGGCTGCCACTTCAGCATCTCTTATTGGTCATCGTATCTGCGCGAGCTGATTGTAATCGTTTCTTACTGTCGAGCTAACGCACTCTCGCTTTGTTTAGTGCACCGTCCCTTTAACTGCTGTCATTAGTTGCTAGTCGCCCTTTAAGTTGAACAAGACCAGACTTTGGTTTCGTGACAACTTACTCAACTTAAACTCATGGAACGTCTACTTACGCAGAACAAACTGGATGTGGATCTCGCATTGGCATTGGCGCGCTACGTTCGGAAACTTGCTCGCTGCCCTGCTGCCGAATGCCGTGGACACCAAAGCTCTGCTCTAAATCACGTGTCGCTAAGGATCTTTTCTTACTTAGCGGGAATCAGTTGGTACGAAGACGCTATGCAGACGTTATAGGATATGTTCGAAAAACCTGTCAACGAAGTGCGCGCTCGCCATCGCCTAGGTCAGTGTTTCTCCACGTGGGCCCTCGGAAATTTTAGGGGGACCCTGGAGAATAATGCGGCAGGAGATTGCCCCAATCAACAGTTTAGCGGTAATAAGTAGCGTAGGAAAGTAATACGGCGGGCCTATTTGTCACTAACGGGAAGGCGTTGACAGCCCAACAGAAAATGCTCCATTGCAAAGTCAGGACGCGTTGACGTTATCTTTCTTCTCTAGGAGCCAATGAAAAACGTGCTTTTACATTCCCTCCTGCCCGGTATGCTTCTAAAAAGTCTCCGTGCATGGAGTGCTCCTAAAAAGCCTTTGGCCTTTCGGTAGGGAGCAGTTCGCAGAAATGTGTTCCATCTGCACACCCTTCTATCAACTCAAAAAAACTTGTTATTCTATTCCTTCTCGTGCAGTGCAAACAAGCGCCGTGCCCGTCAGTTTTTGCGAACGGAACTTCAGAACAACTCGTTCCATCCGACCGTTCGTAACACAATAGCAGCTGGTATTCCCGTACGTACGGCTTTTCCGTCGCACATTCCCCACTTTTTCCCTTGACTCATAAAGGCGCCGACTCATAGAAGCGTACCCTTCCATTCCTTCCTCCCTGGTATGCGCTGAACAAACAGCATTTATAGTGGCCTTTTTCTATTATTCACGTGTACTCTAGGCGGCGCGACAGGAGCGACCAAAGCAAGAAAAGTGTGGGCACTAACAGACAAGTTCTTCTGTCCAAGTGAGAGCGCACGCCAGTCAGTCGTCTCGGTTTTTCGCTCCTCCGTTGAATTGCTGGTATTAGTTGCTGTACTCGACTGCCGAAGTGGTCATTTTGTGGTGACCGTCTGCTACAGTATTAGCCCTTCGTCACAGACTCACGTAAGTGAAATCGTTTGTACAACATTATCAAAAATGCAATAGAAGGGAACGGGTACTTAGTAAATAGGCGCGGTTGCTGAGGTTGTAATTTGAAAGCACTTATCGGTTCTATTCCTAAGGAAGTATAGTAGACGAAACAGGAGTTGCGCACCAGCAAATGCGAGGAAAGAAGTCTTGAAAAGCGGACCCTTGGTGGTCATTTCACGTTTGCTACCGTAACAGTGTTAGTATTGGCTAAAGAACTGCATTGCATTGCAGTGCGCTCAATTCGCCATTTGGAAAAACTGAATTTTTACACATTGTACCATGTCAGAAAGCGAGAAAAAGTGCAGGCAGTACAATGCTGAATGTCTTAAGTATGGTTTCGTTGCATCGCCTGGTAACATGCAGGCTCCGACGTGTCTGTTATGTGAGAGGGAGTTTTCAAATGAGTCGATGAGACCCTGTACGATGGTCAAACATCTGTACAATATGCATCCAGATAAAGCCAACAAGAATCTGGCGTATTTTCAATCGCTCCACGAAAGATTTCTCAGGCGCTCCAGATTGGAAACATCGCTTCCATCGACGTCGAGAACGCGAGAGCACGATGGCCTGCTTGCGTCATATAATATTTCTTTGCTGATCGCGAAAAGTGGTAAAGCGCACACCATCAGAGAAGAACTTCTGATTCCAGTAATAAGCGAAGTGCTTAACACAGTATTACATATACCTGCTGCAGACGTAATTAAAAAGGTCTCCCTCAGTAACGACATTGTCCAGCTTCGTATCGATGATATGGCTGCGGATATAGAGCAAACGCTGTGCGAGTTTCTAAAAACCACGCAATTCTCGCTACAACTTGACGAGTCCATCCTACGCGGCAATGAGGCTCTCCTTTTGGCCTATGTACGATTCATAAAAGCAGAGCAAGTGGTTCAGGAAATGCTTTTTTAGGAATTGATAACTGACACGAGAGGGGAATCGATTTTCCTCGTCTTAAAAGACTTCTATGAGGAAAAGAAAATACCGCTTTCGAATATAACCGCAGTAGCCACTGATGGAGCGCCGGCGATGACAGGAAGGCAGCGTGGCTTCATTGCACATTTAAAGCAAGTCGTGCCGGATATAGTCGCGGTTCACTGTGTGATCCACAGAGAACATTTGGCAGCAAAGCGTCTCAGCAATCGGCTGAATTCTTCGTTACAGTTAGTAATAAATGTGATCAACAAAATCAAAAGCAATCCGCTCAATGACAGGTTGTTCAGACAGTTGTGCTTGGAAAGCGACGCAGAATACAAGCGTCTGCTCCTGCACACCGAGATGCAATGGCTTTCAAAAGGTGCCTGTCTTACGCGGTTTTATTGCCTTTTCGAAGTGGTTGTAGAATTTTTCGCTTCCCACGACAATGCCTTGTGTGAAAACCTGAAGAGACGTGAGTCCGACATAGCCTACTTGGCAGATTTGTATTTTAAGTTCAATGAGATGAATCTTCTTCTCCAGGGAAACGAACTTAATCTAATCACGACAAGAGCCGCTGTGTGCGGGTTCGTCAAGAAACTCCCTTCGTTCAGGCACAATTTGGCACGTAGAGAGCTAGGCCAGTTTCCAAACCTTTGCGCCTTGCAAAAAAAGATGGAGATCAAAACTGACGATGTCGAAGCCTACTGGCCACCTAGACACCCCTACTAGCCACGTAGTTGAAGCCACCTAGACATGCTGCACCATGATCTTTCCGCACGGTATGAGGATATTCTTGGCGTGGAAGTGCCAAGCTGGGTAATTGACCCCCTTTCGGCCGCGGAGCTGGAACTACAGGAAGAACTCGTGGAACTGCAGGCGAACGAAGAATTAAAGGGGAAAGTTTTAAAGAATGGCTACCAAGCCTTCTGGCTCCAACGAGGCATTGCAGAATCATACCCAGGCTTATGGAACATCGCGCGCAAATTGCTGCTCGCCTTTCCTTCGACATACCTGGCCGAAAAGGGGTTTAGCGTGGTCGCGGACCTCCTGACGAAAAAGAAACCGATTGCAAATAGCAAAGCGAGGAGACCTGCGACTGCGCTTCGCTAATTTCAAGCCGAACGTGTAATAAACCGGTGGGTGGTCATATGTCCACGGAGGTCGCGAGGCAGGTCACCGGGTGGCCGTGAATCTGTCATTCTCCTACTGACAAAGAACTGACAAGCGCAGCGTGGGGGAGCGCTTCTGCTTGGGATGACAGGAGGGTGTGCCGAGAGCGTGGGCTGCTGCAACGGCAAGAATCGAGAGAGCGTGACAAGGAGTTGGCTAAAGCGTTTGGGGCGTGCGGCGGCGTTTGTTCTCTTTCTCTGTCGTTGGCGGTGTTCGTATTGTTGTGTACCGTAGGTAGAGAGAGATTCGTATTGTGTAGGTACAATAAAGTGTTTGGCCACCTTGTTCTGTGTGCGGTTGACGACTGCGTTTACTACAAGCTATCGAGGCCTAGATGGAACGCCCAAGTGGAGTCGCAACGATGGACAAAGTAATCCCTGAATTTGATGGCTCGTCTCTTTCGGCCTACGAATGGTTGCGGAAAGCTGAATCCGCCTGTAGACTATGCGGAATCGACGACGTTGCTCGCGTCAATGGGTTGAGGCTGACTGGCGCCGCGTTCGAGGTCTAGGACCAGATGGTCGTTGAGGACCAAGGCACGTTCGAAAAGGTGAGGGACAGAATCCTGACTGCATTTGCCCCTGATCCATTCACCGCCTATGATGAGTTTATAATGAGAAAACTCCGAGATGGGGAAACGGCAGATGCATTTCTGGCGGCTCTCCGACAGTTGGCGCTTCTCGCTGGCGGAGTGTCGGAGAAAGTTCTGGCTAGCGCGTTTGTTCGCGGTCTTCCAGAACAGATTCAAGATGCGCTGCGGGCGGGAGCTCGTATGGAGGCACTAACACTGGATGAGCTGCTGATCCGTGCTCGTGCAATGCTGGCAAGAGGCCCATCCAGTAGAAACAGCGATGTGGCAATCGTCGCCGCTTCAAGCAGCAGTTGTGGATGTTGTAGTTTCCAATGAAAGGCCCCTTGGCTTCGGCTTCGTACTTGGCATGACTGGGATAGTAGCGCTCGGTGGAGTCGAAATAAACAATCAAGGACTCCCACCATTTCGTTTGGGAAGCCAGGCAGGTTGTGGAAACGCTGAGGGTAATTTCTATATCGAGGAAAAAGACTTTACGGTTGTATATGACGCCAAATCACACACATGGACAGCTGCTTGGAAGTGGGCTGACAACAAAGCGCCTGAGACTTTTTGGAACACAAAGAACAGTATTCGTTCACTGTGGAAGCCAGAGCAGAATATGAACGGGAACTGGATCTTTGGATTCACAATGGCTGGCTGGTACCCTATGATGAAATGAGATTCGGACCAGCCAGAGCGCTCATTCCCCTCATGGCAGCCACTCAACGGAGTAAAGGAACGGTGCGTCCCGTAATGGACTTTCGCCAATTGAATGAACATACTGACAATTTTACGGCGAACAGTGACGTCTGTGCGCATAAGCTACGTGAATGGCGTCGTCAGGGTACGAATGTGTCCATTCTAGACCTGCGCAAAGCCTACTTGTAGATCCACGTCGACCAAACTCTTTGGCCTTATCAGACTGTGATTGTTAAGGGCCGCAGATATGCGCTCACCCGTTTGGGGTTCGGCCTTAATGTAGCCCCTACAATCATGAAAATGGTGGTGAACCATGTGTTGTCTCTCACACCCGACGTCCAGAAGGCCACGTCGGCGTACATCGACGATATTTTTGTTAACGAAGACGTTGCTAGTGCTGACACAGTGAAGGCCCAATTAGCAAAATATGGACTATCCTGCAAGCCAGCCGAGAGACTGGCTAACGGAGCACGCGTCCTAGAATTGAAAGTCTGGCGGGAGCAGGATAAGATGATGTGGTCTAGGGGTCACGAACTTGGCGAGCCACCGAAGAGGTTAACCCGGAGAACAGTGTTTTCATACTGCGGCGAAATGGTAGGCCATTACCCAGTTTGCGGATGGCTGAGGACGGCAACGGCGCTCATCAAGAGAGAGGCGAACAACGCGACCTCGACATGGGATGAACCTATACGAGATGGTCAGATACGGAATCGGCTTCTGGATGTCGTCAAGGCAATGAAGTCTCAAGATCCCGTGCGGGGAAGATGGGATGTGTCAGGTGAGAAAGCAAAAGTTTGGGTTGATGCGAGCGCGCTGGCGCTTGGCGTAGCCCTGGAAGTCGATGGGGCTGTCATTGAAGATGGGGCATGGTTACGACATGACGATGCCGGCCATATTAACATGGCAGAACTGGACGCCATGATCAAGGGGCTAAATCTGGCGTTGTCATGGCAACTAAAAGATCTTCAGCTCATGACCGACTCACTGACAGTGTACAGATGGATTGACGACGCGCTGTCAGGAAAGACCCGCCTGAAGACCAAAGCAGCGAGCAAAATGCTCATCCGACGAAGAGTAGCCCTAGTGTTGGCACTGGTACAAGAGTACGATTTGAACCTGACCGTTACCTTGGTAAAGTCAGCAGAAAACAAAGCAGATGCCCTAACCAGGGTACCGCGTCAGTGGTTGGCTCAGTTGAACCATGATAGAGCTTTAGCCTACGCTGCCGCGGCTACTACGCAATGCGAGCAGGTCGTGGCTGAGGTTCATCATGCCGCGGGACACCCAGGTGTACGGCGCACCCTTTATTTTGCAAAAAGACGGGACCCAACAGTGTCAAAGAGGGTTGTGAGTAAGTGCGTTAGACAGTGCGACATCTGCCAGTCTATTGATCCTGCACCGATGAAGTGGAAGCAAGGGCAACTCGAAGTGAGCAAGACATGGCACAGACTAAGCTGTGATGTAACCCACTACAAAGGTAGCCATTATTTGACTCTCATTGACTGCGGGCCCACTAGGTTTGCTATATGGCGACCCTTAAGGTTCTGTACCGCCATGGATATTGCGGAGCACTTGGAACAAATCTTTCTTGAACGAGGGGCACCGGAAGAATTATTGGTCGATAATGACCCTTCGTTTCGCAGTCAGTTAGTCGCCCGGCTAACGAAGCGGTGGGGTGTGCGCCTCAGGTTTAGATGCGCCTATGTCCCGTCAGGGAATGGTATAGTAGAGAGATGCCATAGGACAATAAAAGTGATCGCAGCAAGGAAAAATTGCCCAGTGGCCGAGGCAGTTTACTTGTACAACATGACCCCACGAGATGACTGCTCCGCAGAGACAGCACCAGCAAATGCAATCTACCGCTACGTGACACGGGTTCGCGGCGTAGACCGAGTTGCTGACGAAGATGAGAGGGTGAGCTGTCCGTACAAGATCGGAGATATGGTTTGGGTAAGGACACCTACTGGCAGGTGCGACACCCAGTATGAACAAGGCACGGTAACAAGAACCATATCTGAGCAGGCGGTAGAAATTAACGGAATACCTTGCCACGTCCGAGATATCCGTCATCGCTCCTCTGCTCCGAGCACGCCCTCCAACATGTCGCTTCAGGAACAGGAAGACGACGAGCTCTTAGTCACCATCCCTGTGCAAGTTGACGAAACAAGACGACAGGTAACGCCTCAGCCAATGGCTGCTGAACCCGGCCAACGCGAAGACGCTGAATCGCCCCAGATCTATCATGAAGACAGAAGACTTCGCCGCTCAGAGCGACTTCGCCGACGGAAGCACTGCCCGGTCTGTGATTTTGAAAATCAGGGGGGAGTGTAATAAACCGGTGGGTGGTCATATGTCCACGGGGGTCGCGAGGCAGGTCACCGGGTGGCCGTGAATCTGTCATTCTCCTACTGACAAAGAACTGACAAGCGCAGCGTGGGGGAGCGCTTCCGCTTGGGGTGACAGGAGGGTGTGCCGAGAGCGTGGGCTGCTGCAACGGCAAGAATCGAGAGAGCGTGACGAGGAGTTGGCTAGAGCGTTTGGGGCGTGCGGCGGCGTTTGTTCTCTTTCTCTGTCGTTGGCGGTGTTCGTATTGTTGTGTACCGTAAGTAGAAAGAGATTCGTGTTGTGTAGGTACAATAAAGTGTTTGGCTACCTTGTTCTGTGTGCGGTTGACGACTGCGTTTACTACAGAACGTCCAAAAGTTAGTTTCGTCGCGGCAAATCCAGCCGTGGCATTAGCCATTTGCTTATTCGGCGATATGCAGAGGTGCCATAAAGCTATATATAGGAATTGCATTGCCCCTTTTCCATGAACGTAGTCCAAGCTCTTGCGAACAGTAATAAAGGCGGAAACGGATATGACAAGTGCCGGCAACTTTTCCGCAGCGGAAGAAACACCAGTCAACGTTGCAGGTGCTGAGCGAAGATCAGGTGAACTACAAGCATGCGCTTTTCGCTTGACCGTTGCGCATCGTCAAACATCACCGTAAGGTCGCTACACAAGATCAACGGGCGCCTGCCATGCGTCCAGTCCGTGTTGGAATATAAAGGACCAATCAGCGTTGACCAAACCGTCCTACGCCATCTGGGGGCCTTGGTGGGCCCTGACAAGGCCTAGGGGGCGGCCCTGGAGCAAAAAGGTTGAAAAACTATGGCCTAGGTACTCGAGAACAGCTAGCTGGTAAGTCACTGGAAGATTTCCTACGAGCGCTAAAAGCGCTGAGCACTGAGTGCAGTCTCTGGCCGTATACGCATCCCAGTATCAAGAGCAACTCGTGCGCGATGCCTTCATGTCTAGGCTGCAGCCACAAACTATCCGTCAGCGACTTCTAGAGAGCAAAGCTTGCGACCTAGCGTCACTGCTAGACGTTGCGCAAATCCTCGATTCTGCACAACGGTTCAGAAAGGTATGTCCTATCGATATGCGCTAATACGACTGTCGCTTCCACTGTCGCCGATGACTGCCGACAGCATGACGGCGTTAGCGCCCTTGGGGGAACCGTGCGCAACGACTGCTACGAAGAAGACGCACTGTTCTTTTTGTGGACGCTCCAAGGGCGAACGTGCGTAATGTCCTGCTCGTGAAGCTGTATGCAGGAAGTGCAGTAAGAGAGGCAGTTCGCTAAATTATGCCGTTCTTCTCCCGCTATCCAGAGTTCTGCTTGCCCTCCTGCTCAACGAGATTCTTCTGCTAGTCTCGCTGTGCCCCGCCCCAAACGAACGAGGCCGGGAAGACTCGTTGCGCTAAGCAGTCGCGCTAACTTCCCAAGCTTTCTCTCGAAAGCTGTCATCGCTGCGTCATTGAACGGTCAGGAAGTCCGCCGTCTGGTCGACAGTGGCAGTTCTGAAAGCTTTATTCACCCACGCGTAGTCGAAGCGTTCGGTCTCAAAACTTGTCGTTCTCGAGTGCCTATAAGGATAGCGTCTGGGTCTTCCACTGTCTCTGCTTTGGGCCACACTACTGCTGCTCTGCTCTGCTCTGCTACTAACCTACGGTGGGAACTTGCTGCCACTTACTATGTGTGGTTTAGCCGTCTTAAGGGCAAGCCCTTCTCGGCTGTTCGCTCATCTTTCTGCGGACTGTCATCCTAAAACCGCTAAATCGCGTTGCTTCTCGCTGGCAGACATGATGTTCATTCGAAAAGAAGTGCTGAAAGTGCTAAACAAAGAGATGATCGAACCTAGTAATTCGCCGTGACGAGCTCAAGTATTAATCGTTAAGGAAGAGAGACGAAAGAGTCCGCTTGTCATTCACCTTTCGCAAACGATAAAAAGATTTACGCTTCAAGATAGCTACCCCTTACCCAGAATCGATTCTTTAATGCACAGTTTAGCCAAGTGCAGGATCTATAGTAGTATCGACCTGAAAAGCGCGTATCACTAAATCCCTTTTCAAGCACAGGACAAGCCATAAACCGCGTTTGGAGCAGCTGGCGGATTATAACAATCCATGCGTGTACCGTTCAGAATTACTAACGGAGTCAAGCGCTTTCAGCGAATCGTCAACTTATTCATCAAGGGACGAGCGCGTAGAAAAGAACTTCGCGTATCTTGATGATATTACGGTTTGCGGATCAACATAGATGGACCACGATAAGAATTTCGAAAACTTTCTCAAAGCTGCGCGAAAATGGAAACTCACACTCAATAAAGACAAGTGTATCTTTTCGACTAGAAAACTTCGCATTCTGAGGTATGAAATCGAGAATGGTGAAATCCTTCCGGACCCTTCCTGTCTTCAGCCCCTGCAGGACATTTCTGTACCGAAAGATAAGATATCATTGCAGCAAATTTTGAGCTTATTCACATATTACTCCCAGTGGATATTTAATTATTACAGCAAGGTGAGTCCACTTGCACAACATACTGCCTTCCAAACAACGGCTGAAGCGGAAAGTGCATTTCAGCTATTGAAGACGGACATAGAAACGTCGACTGTCCAGATTTTTGATAAGTCGTTACCCTTTGAGGTGAAAGCTGACGCGTCTGAACTTGCATTAGCTGCCGTACTGAATCAGCTAGCTGGACCGGTAGCCTTCTTTTCACGCACTCTACAGCCACACGAAAAACGATACGGCGCTGTAAAAAAGAAGCCCAAGCTGTCGTTGAAGCACTGGCAGCGCTACTTAGCCGGAAGACGTTTCACGATAAAAACGGACCAACGTTCAGTGAGCTTCATGTTCAGTAAGCAGCACAGGAGTAAAATAAAACAGGATAAAATATTGCGATGGCGGACGGAACTATCCCGTTTAGACTTCGACATTACTCACTGCCCTGGAAAGGACAACGTCCCTCCTGTGTTATTGAGGATCGCCTACGGCTTAGTAGCTTATGACAGCAATCACCTGAAGCTCTTGCATGAAGGCCTCTGTCATCCAAGAGTAACCCACCTTCAGCACTTTATGAGACCTGAGAACCTTCCCTACTCGCTTGATGAAATCAGGCAGGCAGTCAGCGGCTGTCGAGTATGTGCAGAATGTAAAGCCGTGTTCTGTAGCCCCGAAAGAGCTACTCTCATTAAGGCTACTCAGCCATTCGAACGGTTGAAGTTGGGCTTCAAGGGCCCACTTCCTGGCGACTTCGTGAGTCGATTCCTCCCGTGTGTCATAGATCAGTACTCTAGATTTCCCTTTGCTTTCGCATGCTATGATATGTCAAGTGCTTCAGTTATAAAGGCTCTAAATGAATTGTTCTGCTTGTTCGGCGTCTTTGCGTAGGTCCACTCCGACCGTGGAACGGCCTTTATAAGCCGTGAACTAAGAGGTTTCCTTGTAAGCAAAGGCATAGCCTGCAGCAGAAGCACAGGCTACAACCCACAAGGAAATGGGCAAGGTCAACGCTACGTCAGGGTTATCTGGAAAACGGCAACGCTAGCGTTACGATCGTGCCGCGTGCCCATCTCGCAATGGCGTGCCGTGCTTCCCGACGTACTATACGCTCTGCCGTCTCTTCTATGCAGAGCCACCAATGCTTCTCCGCATGAACAAATGTTTGGCTTCCTTCGTCGGTCAACTTTGGGCATACCGCTGCCGGCATGGCTGACGTGTCCTGGCCCTGCCTTTCTGAAAAAGCACGTCCGCTCTAGCAAAATGGGCCCGCTGGTCAAAGAAGTAGAGTTACTGCAAGCGATTCCACAATATGCTCATGTTCGATTCCCCGTGTCTCTTCGCGACCTAGCGCCTGCAGGTTCCTCTCGCGCTGAAATCGATATCGACTACAACGATCGAGAATTACCGTCCGAAGAGACGAATGAAGCTGACCAGGAGTCGCCTGGACTGCCTACTGCTGAAGACCGCTTACTGTCAAAGTCAGGACCAGCCCTCGAACAAAAACCATTAGCACTCCATCGGCCGACGCGAATACGGCGTCTTCCTGACCGCTTGGACTTATGACAGCTTCTCATCTTGAAGGGAATGAATATACAGTCAGCCCTCGTTATCCGCGGATTCTATACAAAGCGGTTTGTCCAGCGTGAAATAGTAACGTTATCTTTTCATAGAGACATGCGCACCACTGGCCGGCATTATAATTGCACTAGTGTCGTTGCATGCCTGTGCAGCAGTGTGATCATCTGCGCGTTCGCGAAAGACTTTCTCTGCCCACAATGCTCTCTAACCGTGCACAATGCTAATGAGGCCTTGTCATTTTTCTGACTGCTCATTATTGCTTCGTGCGCGTTGTCGAGGCCGCGCGCTGTGCGCAAATATCAGTTTCCCTGCAGCGTGGCAGGTCTGAACTTTCGCGTCCTGTAACTGGTGTCGCATAGGAGGATGGCTGACAGAAGGCAACTAAATGAACAGAACGGTTCCTCTAGGGCTAAGAGACAACGTAGCGTCCTTACCCTTCATGAGAAAGTAAAAGTCCTAGATCTTTTGAAAAGCGGATTGTCATGTGCCGAAGTGGCCGCAAGATCAGGAAAAATGAATCCAGCATTCGTACGATAAAGCAGCAGGAAGCTGAGATTCGAAGAAGCGTGCATCCCGACCCTTCACTGGCGAAAAAAGCTGCTGTAGTTCGCAACAATGTCCTCGTGAAGGCCGAGAAAGCGCTGAGCTTATATGAGCACTTCTCCGGCTCGGTTGCAGAGAACGAGAGAAAAGGGTTTACTGCTAGCAAAGGATGGCTAGCCAAATACGTGAAGCGCTTCAACCTCAAGAAGTTAAAGATCACTGGAGAAGCGGCATCGGCTGATTGCGTAGCTGCCTCGACATTTCCGGAGGAATTCAAAGAGATAGTGGACCAAAAGGGATATCTCCCAGAACAAATCTTCAATTGTGGCGAGACGGCATTATTCTAGAAGCAAATGCCAAAGCGCACGTACATCCACAAGAGCGCAAAGCAAGCCCCGGGGTTCATGCCACTGAAAGATCGACTCACTCTTGTGCTCTGTGGCAACGCTGCAGGACACATGATAAGGCCCGGCGTTGTCTACCGGACTCGTTATCCTCGGTCGCTCAGAAACAAAAACATGGATTGCCTGCCGGTCTTCTGGCAGCACAACAAGAAGGCGTGGATGACGGTTATCCTTTTCACGAAGTGCTTTAACCAGTGCTTCATTCCTGAAGCGAAAAAGTACCTGAAAAGGAATGGGTTGGCTTTCAAGGTCCTCCTCGTATTTGATAACGCCCCCAGTCACCCGCAATCTCTTTGCTTCCCTAATGAGAACGTCGAGGTGAAATTTTTGCCCGCTAACTCGACATCACTTCTACAGCCACTGGATCAGGGCGCCATAAAATGCATTAAGGCTACTTATACTCGTCTCGTATTTGGAAAGCTTCATGATACCCTGCATGCTAATGCTGATTGCGATCTTACCGGCCTGTGGAAGCGTTTCTCAATTGCAGACGCTATCGCCCAGATTGCGGAGGCAGTACACGAGATAAAGCCTAGAACAGTCAGTGGTTGCTGGAAGCGTTTGTGGAAAGACGCAGTCAGTGAATGCGCGGACTTAGGTGCCATCGATGAGGAGGTCATGGGCATAGTGAATATTGCCAAGGAGTTGGGAGATGAAGGTTTCTTCGACATGATAGAAGACGATATCAGAGAGCACATAGAAGATTGTGGAGAACAGTTCACCAACAAGGAACTCGAAGAACTGATGCAATCACCTACGGCCAGTGACGACGATGTTATGGAAGATACAGAAGCTCAAACACCCTCGGATTGGACGCTGCAAAAGCTGGCCACTATTTTCCGGCAAGCGCAGGTCCTAAAGGATATGACTGTTGAATATGATCCATCCATGGAACGTGGCATCATCGTTACACGAGGAATAACGGCTTCGTTGAAACCGCTGCAGGATTCATTCGATGAAGCTAAAAAAAGGGAGAGACAGCTCCCTATAACAATGTTTTTAAAAAAAGCTCCGGCAGCTGCGGAGCCTATCATTTTAAGGCGAGAAGTTTCGCGGGTCTTGTATGTTGTCTCCCCACCGAAAGTTGAAGCGGCAACTTCAATGGCGGTCACGTGATCATTACTACGTCACCTGAACAATGGGTGACCTAAGCTATTGTTCACTGTGTACACATGCGAGCGATGCGTATCAGCGAAGGAACGCTGCACAGCTGGAAACAGTTCGCCGTTCTGGTAATTGTTTCCAAGTGCGTGCTATAGCCCTGCCGGCGATCCTGTCCAGCCCTAGCCTAAGCCTAAGCTTAAACCTAACCCTAAGCCTCAGCCTAAACCTAAACCTAAACCTAAGCCTAAGCCTAAACCTTAACATGACGCGTGTGTCGTTGCTGCTGTTGGGTTTTGCAGTTTTGACCGTGGCGCAAACCACAAGAAGCATAGCGCAAAGTAGCGTTATTTAGCGATCACTGAACACGCGAGCATTGACTAACGCAAAAAGGGAAAAAGCATACGTACTGCTAACGCAGGTGCTCAGCCTGACGAAGGCGACGCGTCGATTTCGCTGGAGGCGCATCCGACGGGTTCACTCGGGTGTACCTAATCAGGCAGAAGGCGTCAGTGCCTCCTTACGGTGCCTCCACTTGTCGATCGGAAGTTGTCACTAGATCCCGGCACAGACAACGCAGAATGAGATTTACCCTGTCTGCCAAGGCACGCCTCAGCTCGGACAGTTGACCTGCGATGTTTTTCATGAATTCCTACACGACGTCTCAGCTTGAACACCTGCAGGCCCCATTGTGTTTCCCGTAACTTCAATGCATGCGCATCTGCTAAATTCCATGCTTTCACTAAACCTGACGATAACGTTCGTGCCGTTGTGCCGATAACAACCCTTTATTGCGCTATAGATTCGCAGATTACGCTTTGAAATAGCCGCCTCAACTTCCGGTGGGGAGACAACATACTAGACCCGTTTCGCTACCAACAAGTTCAAGCAACCCTAGGGCTGGCCGGTCTCCAGGGGATCTGCACCCACCTACAGAAAGTGGGTGAATTGTCTGATTCCTGATGCGCCAAACATTTCTGCCCGTAGACGTTTTGTTCTGTGTGGATGTGTTCCATGTGATATTCAGTATTTCTGCTTAAGTGCGCCTATTTATTTTGTATTTCCCTGCTCGGTACTCATTCCGCGTACCAGTACATCGCTTAGCTCATTAAAGCAAGGCTTCTCCCAGGCGTTTAAAAAAAGATCATCCTACTTTCGTCCTTTCTTGTATGTAATGGCTTGGACTCTGATGGCTGGCCCCACTGGACAAGCGCAGTCTCATTGATGTCATTATCTCGTAGCTAGATTCCGTAGTACCAAGCTTCGAAGGATCACTACGTATGATAACCGTTCCAGAAGGAATTCAAGGGGATAGGATGAAATATGCGGCTGGAATACAAGCTATTTGGCTTCTTTCATAGGGTATCCTATACAACGCGGAATTCGTTTTACGCGGTGTAACGCTCAAAATTCGGGACGAATTAACCGCGGATAACGAGGGCCGACTTTATTATGCTGGCTGCCGCTTCAGCGCTTCTTTTGCTCATCGCACCTGCAGCACTCTGACTGTAATCTTTCTTATTGTGGAGCCAAAGCACTCCCGCTGTGTTTAGTGCCCCTTTTCTTTAACTGCTGTCATCAGTTGCTAGTCGCCCTGTAAGTTGAGTAAAACCAGAGTTGGATTTCGTGACACATGGTTAATCAATCTTCATGAATATTGCTCACTTCCAAACCACGTCCCTAATTTATTGCATTATCATGATGAATGAAGGAAGGCAAAACCACTTAGTCTTTTCTTAGTTTGAAGTGTCTTTCGTAGTATGCAATTCCTAATATCAAATGTTTGAACAACTAATGGCTTGTTACAGTTATACGTGATGACGAAACCACCTGCATCTGGAAGGTTCCGAAGTTGCAATAAATAAAGTGGATCAGACGTGATCTAGCCTGGACAGGAGAGCTTTTACCGCCGTTACATGATGCATTGCCTTTAACTAGGGCCTCAATGATCCAAAATAAAAGAGACTAGTGGTACGTCAGCAGATCAAAACGTCTGACAATGGAACAACTGTCAAGGCCGTCCATTTTGATTCTGTCATAAAACATTATTTATACTTTTTAAAGGTTGTTTATAGGACTGTTCATCGTTATAAATTCGAAGAACATCATTTTTATTTACGGAGAACTGAATGCAAAGTAAAGCAGTGTCAGAGCAAGTACAGAAATGAAAGAATTACTAGAACGTAAGTTAAAAGTTGTTCACGGGTCAAATTCTCTGTAATTATATCGTGCAAGCGTAGGAACTCTTCAAATATCGGTTAAATGCGAGAATGGTATCATTAAAACGCGGTTCCCTTCTCAGAGCTCGGGATTCCAAAACCTTAATGGCGCAGAATTCTTTTCTGCAGTTCGCTATCATTAATGAAAATTATGCCAGATATTGTTCCTACGTACCGCGGACACGTTTTAGCCTTTGTTTTCCATAGTATTTTTTATTGTGCAGCTATGGGAACTTACTATGTCGTGCCATGAGCGCATACGGTTGAAACTGCGAGAAAACTGATAGACTGATAAAATATAAGGCTAAACACGGTGGCGCGACTTTAAACTAAGAACTCCATGTTTTATGGAAAGGGTATGGTTCAGCCAACAGGGAAAGCGCAGAACCAAAAAACAGCTTGGAATATTGTCGTGTATTTAAAGATACCGCTGTCTTGATTTCCCTGTACGCACACTTTCCCACGCAACTTCACACCTGTGCGCATTTCTTTGGGTGGTCCTAGCGGTCAAGACGGCGCCATTAGTCCTGTTTCATTCCCAAGCTAGCTTCTGCTTAAACGTTTGCAAAAGCTGACCCAGTCACCTAGTTTTAGGTTATTTATAAGAACTATCCACCTCGTCAGCGCCTACATTACTGAACTGATACAGCTGGCTAAAGATTGTATGTCTGAAGCAACGCTCATAGAACAACTCCAGGACCAGCTTGTTTGCATCATCAGGAATGTACTATTCAGCAATGACCACTGACCCAAACTTCGCTCACCTTCGACAAAGGTTTCAAGAGTGCCTTAGCAGCCGAAGCAGCTGCTAGCCATGCCAGCAAGGCGTATAACGCTTTTTTAGGAACCATTTCGTCATCATACTATCTGCAGCGTGTTAAAAAACAGCGGA
The DNA here is from genome assembly GCA_037903355.1 of Trichuris trichiura. Lineage (NCBI taxonomy): Eukaryota > Metazoa > Nematoda > Enoplea > Trichinellida > Trichuridae > Trichuris > Trichuris trichiura. Next base: position 146,886 of record JBAJFE010000027.1, read on the forward strand.
TCTTTACCACCAGAGCCCAACCCCACATCAAACGGTAATGCGCGACGCTATTGTGTAGCGAAGTCTGATTAGCGGAACAACAGGAGGGAAGTTTTACTGCGAGTGGCTGAACACAAGCTGAGCAATTGGCACAGGGAGCACAACGGAACATCAGTGGCACATGCAGGAAGTGTGGTTATTGACCTGCGGAATATCTGCCGAGGACTTCCGTTACACTGCGAGAGAATTGTGGTTGCAGATGTCACCGATGCGGTTACTGACCCCTGCAAAAGAGTGAAGGTGAAGTGCCCTTAACTTGTTGTGCCTTTATTGGTGAGCATGCTAATCATTCTTTTTTGCCCTTATCCAAATCTAAGCCAAGGCATAAACCTTATGTTTAGGATTAGGCTTAGGCTAGGGCAGGATAAGATGAACGGCAAACCGACTGTATGAAGGTGGGGGAACTGGTGAAAGACGCCGTTACCATCCCCATTGTTCCACTGTTCTCTTAATCCCATATAAGCCCTTTTGATGTTGCCGCAGGCACTTCCACTACGCTAACTCGATGATCTGATTACTAACCGTATTGAAGACGAGGTGCTTCTTAACGGGGCAATGGATTTTCATCACTACTTTATACGGCATGTTTTCTTGCCCGTTGATGGGTTTTGAAATTAAACCGAAGCAAACGCCCTACCAACGGATGGATGGGCAATTATTAAGGAAAAATACAGAACAAGTACTTAAACAGTTCGGAGCTTTCGGGACAAGGATTGGTGGTTACCACCATCGCTGACGACGGGACAAAGTTAGTCCCGAAAGCTCCGAACTGTTTAAGTACTTGTTCTGTATTTTTCCTTAATAATTGCTCATCCATCCGTTGGTAGAGCATTTGCTTCAGTTTAATTTCAGAACCCATCAACGGGCAAGAAAACATACCGTATAAAGTATATTACAATGTCTTTATTACGGCCGTGTCCCGTTGATAAGCCAATAAATGAGAAATGTTTCTCCGGAGCTTTCGGGTCTGTCGCGACCCGTCGTCAGTGGTCACGATGTGTGTGATTGATCAAATTCAGATTAAATCACACACATCTTGACCGCTGACGACGGGTCGCGACAGACCCGCAAGCTCCGGAGAAACATTTCTCATTTATTGGCTTATCAACGAGACACGGCCGTAATAAAGACATTGTAATATGAAAACATACATGGTTGTAAGGTCTTCTACGGCTTTTCCCGTTTTTCGTTGTGCTGTTATCTGTAATTAAACTAAACAACTGCTCTACCAACGGATGGATGAGCCGTTATTAAGAAAAGTACAGATATCAACGCACTCAACTTTTTTATTGTTCAAAGCTTTCGGAACGCTCTAGTTCCGTCGTCAGTGAGGTGATGGAGGTTGTTTAGTTTAATTACAGATAACAGCACAACGAAAAACGGGAAAAGCCGTAGAAGACCTTACAACCATGAAAATTCAACCCGTTACAAAACATCCAGTTTTCATGAAAACATACAGTCCCATATTAAAACATCACCGTATAAAGTAGTGATGAAAATACCAACCCCATTGTTGCATTGTTTTTTAAATCCCATTTGACCCTCTTTGAAGTTGCCACACTGACTTCAGGTGCGGTTCTAGTGGTAAAAACCCAAAACAGCCTCTCTTACAGACGTTACGGACAAAGCAACGGCTGAAAGAAGACTTGCGCCAGTTGTAGAGACATGTGGACTAGAAGTTCGAAGACAGTGAATGTCACTTCTAATACAAGAAAGGACACGTCAACAAAGTTTGCAGAAGTCAGGGTTCAAGTTAACAGAAACCAGAACAGGTGCCGGTTAAAAAATGGTCATCTGCTCACCAAGTCGAAAAGCTAGAATTATACACGCAGAACCACATCTACAGCATACTTCCTTCTACTGATGGTCTGAAGAAAATAGGGGTATCTCTTAACATCAAAAGACAGCCGCTAACCATGGAAATCGACTCAGGCTCTAACTTCTCGCTTATTTCTTCGAGCACCTATAGGAGATTGTTGCCATTCCGTGGGCCTGCCATAACGGAAGGTTACTTAACAGCTTCTTGACTTCCAGAAAAATCCCATACGGCTACCGTGATTCTGCAACGTTAGCGCGACTTTCAAGCGTAAGCATGGAACACTTCGACTACTAGTCAGCAAGGGCAGGCACAAAATCCTAAGAGGACTAGACTGGTTCCAAACACCTGGATTAAACATCTTGAGGGCTAGTCTAGTTACGGAAAGCAGTGCTCTCGAGAACGCCTTCAAGGAGTTCTGGGATATCTTCCCACAACCGCTGGGAAGCTATACGAGTCCAGAGGTCGCTTTGCCACTTGGCCCTAACGTTCCATCGAAACATTTCAAGGCCAGAACCGTTCCATTAGCTATCTGTCCACGCATCGAAGATGAGCTCAACCGACTGCTGTAAGAACGTGTCATTCAGCCTATCAGCAGTCCAAGATGGTCTACACCAGCCATTCTCAACCTTTTCTGCGCTAGACCGGCCTTGGAAGGTGTCCTTAGTTGCCAGGCCTCCTTTTCCTACTGGTCGATTAATTTTTGCGTTTTTTGTATAGCAGCCAATCAGCTTTCAATGACAACCTCCTAGGATCAAGTTAATGCACTGATACAATGCGAATATACAGTCGTCAAATCATTTGAAAAGAGCACTTGGGGTTCTTTGAAACTAACAAAGAAAGCACTTCGTCGAGTCGAGTGAGAATTTGTGTCAATCCTCTATAGAGGGATGTTGCTAACGGTTAACCAATCCTCTATAGAGGATTGGCATAAATTCTCACCCTTCCGATCTACCTAACTACGCTTGTTCCAATAAGGTTTCTCAGCCCCCCTTGACGGCCTTCTGCCCACCCCCCTCTCTGAAAAATTTTTGATTTCGCCCCCCCTGACACTCTCTCGGCCCCCTCCCCCCTGGGGGTCTGAGACCCCACGTTGAGAATGGCTGGTCTACACTGATTGTTCCTGTCATACAGTCGAATGGCGCAGTCTGACTTTGCGGCGGTCACAAGGTTACGATTAACGCTGCCTTGCCAGATAATCCATAACCTATCCCAGCAGTTCATAGTCGACTGTCCAGCTTTTCAGGAGGGAAAAGTTTTTGTGAAAACAGACTTTGCACAGGCTTACCTATAGCTACCTGTAGACAGCGCTTCGGCTGAAGCCCAGACGATCCTCACGCGTCATAGGACATTAAAGGTCAAACGCTTACAGAATGGAGTGCACATCGTCCCGGTAACTTTTCAGCAGATTACGGATGAAACACACAATGTTGTTCCAGGATTGATTCCATATTTTAACATCTTCATCAGGGCACCCACTTCCCAACAACTGGCATGCGGATTGAAGCAGGCCCTCTAAATCTTTTGAAAGCTGGGTTCCTGAGCCAAGAAGAAAAAATGGGGTCTTCCCAACATAGTCCTCCCCTACCCGGAAGTAGTGATCGCAACTTCAAAGGAGATCAAGTGAGGATTAAGGGAGATTGTGTACAACGGCTTACGTACTCAGATTTTCAGATTAACGCGGAAGAATTTCTGGCGGCAAAGACAAAGCGGAATAACGGTTCCTAATCCAACAATGAAACGTATGCCGCTGGTAACGCTGCGTATAACCATTCTACCTCAGCGTTGTACTGCAGGTCTGCCGGCCGTCCAGTCCTGCCCTAGACTAAGCCTAAGCTTAAACATAAGGTGTGCGCCTTGGCTTAGATTTGGACGAAGGCAAGAAAGGGTGACTGTCATGCTGTCTAATGAAGATAGAACAAATTACGGGCACGCTTGCCAGAAAGAAACTTGAATTTCGCCGACGCTGGGGCGGTTGAGAGACAACGTCTGAGTAACGCGTAAAGTAAAAGCAAATGTAAAACAAGCGTACATACCATTCACTAGGAAAAGGAGACTGTCGCAGGCTGTTCGGTCACTCGGGGCGGGTTCAATCTGATCATAGTAACGCGCATAGGCAAAACAACAGTAAAAAAATGCGTACCGGTCACCGGGGCACAGAAACCGTCCACGGTGTCTTTCGCCGAAAACAGCGCAGAATGAGCTTTACGCCGTTTACCAAGGCGCGACGCGGATCGGTCCGTTGACCTTCTACGTTTTCCACGAATCACGAACTGTACCCCAGAGTGCATCACTGCTGCTCTATTGTGCTCTACGTGCTAGCAATCTATGCGCAGTTGTTTGATTCGCTCACCTTCACTCTTTTACAAGGGTCAGTAACGGAATTCCTCAGCAGGTGTTCCGCGGGTCAATAAGCGCACCTCCTGCGTGTACCACTAATGCTCCATTGTGCTCCCCGTGCCAAATGCTCGGCATGCGTTCAGTTACCCGCAGTAAGACGCCCTTCCCGTTGTTCCGCTAATCACATTTCATTATGCGGTATCGTCGCGTATTACCCATTGATATTGCTGGCCCTACTTTCGGGGGCGGAGGGGACTGTGTTGAGAGGATCCAAAAAATGTCATCAGGGTCAAGACAGTTGACTTCCTGAGTTAGAAAGTCGACACACCTGGCATTCAGCCGTCAGCTTTAAAGCTACAGTCAATTTACAAGACAGCAGCACCTCAGAATCAGCAGGATCTCTAGGCTTTCCTAGGTTTTCTCAATTTTTATACAACGGATCCTGCGCTTTAGTCACCCCACCGTTTGAGAAACGCAGGTTCGTTTCTGGCAAGCATGCCCTAAACTTGTTGTACCTTTACTAGAGAGCATATCGGCAATCTTTTTTGTTTTTACCTTGTTGAGAAATGCAAACTGACGCGTCAATATGAGCATATCAGTTATGAGTGTCAGGATGATTCACGTTTGGCGTATTGCCAACTTTGTGACACGCCGGTCGCTGTCTGTTTGCTCGCTTTTACTCTACTCGCTAGTTTGCGCTTTCGCTGAACACCCGTGCTTGTTAGTTAGGCATGTGCTGACAGTAAAGTAGACTTCCTAACCGAACTCCGAATGCTGCGCATATAAATTTACAACATACCTAAATCTAAGCGAACACTTAAGCTTTATGTTCGGGTTTACGCTTAGGTAAGGGCAAGACAGAATGGCAAGCAAACTTACAGTATGCCAGTGGGGCACCGAGGAGACAAGATCTTTTCGTACAACTGTTTTATAATAAGGCAACTGTGGTAGAACTGCCCCACTGTCTCGTGGATAAGACGGCAAAATAGAAATGGGCCAGCGAGCATGAAAAGATTTTCTAGGAGTTGAAACTACTCACTTCAGATAGTCTCCTAGCTCTATTCGACAACTCGTTGTCAACTACTTTTACTTGTGACGCATCACCATATGGGGCGGAGCTGTCTTGAGTCAAAAGAAGCCAAATAGACAGGAGGTTGCTTTTGTATTGCATACTCTTACAGTGACAGAACGCAACTATGTCTAGATAAACAAGGAAGATCCAGTAGTAGGGACAGGAGTCAAGAGGTTCCAGCACTTCCTTTACGGCTCAAAGTTCACACTGATAACGGATCTCAAATAGCTTCTCAGACTTTTCACTACTGAAAAACCAACTCCAGAAATCCTTTCACCAAAGATGTTGAGATCTTGAAGACTGAGTGCTCCTTAACGGATCGGCAGATTTTCATGATGGAAAATTCTTTATTACCCTTTTGTCTAGCCCAATGATAATGTCTAAAATAAACCGAAGCAAATGCCCTACCAACGAATGGATGAGCAAGTTATTAAAGAAAAATTCAGAATAAACACTTAGCAATTTCGGAGCTTCCAGGACCAGCCTTGTCCCATCATCAGCGATGATAATGCAAGATTTACTCCGACCGACTGGCGCCCCTCCCCGGCCTATAAATACCCTTCTTTTTGCAAGCTTCTTGGTATCATTGTTCTTCTAGTACATTGTCCAGGGGAGCTGTTTTACTTGACCTGACACTACACAATTTAAGAAATCCTGAAAAATTAATTAATGGATAGCCCAAAAAAGAAAACTCGCCAATACAGCACGGAATATTTGAAGTTCGGCTTCACGTACTCCCCTGCTAACAGACCGTTGCCAGTGTGCTTAATATGCGAGAAAATGTTCTCTAATGAGGCAACGAAACCTTCGAAATTGAAAGAACGCTTTACGAGGTGCCATCCTAACAGGCACTGTAAAGATGTGGTATGCTTCCGTTCTTTAAGGGAGGAGATTTCCAGTCGCTGCACATTGCCAGGTATGATAACTTCTGCCGAATCATAGCTCCATCACAACGACTTGCTCGCGTCATACAGAATGGCGCTAATGATTGCGAAGTCCACTTTGCCACACAGCATCGGCAGTGATTTGAAACTTCCTGTTATAGCAAAGGTTCCAGAGACGGTATTGCAACAAATCGTCTCTACAATCATGTGTCAAATTACTCTAAGCAGGCGCACAGTTCAAAGAAGAATGACGCGATGGCCCAGGATATTGAGGCTACGTTATGCGGTATCCTGAAAAAAAACTGAGTTCGCGTTGCAGCTGGATGACTCAACGCTGCCGGAAAATGAGGCTGTACTACTGTCGTACATGTGCTTCGTAAAATAAGAACATTTGCTGCAAGAATTCCTGTTCGCGAGAAAAACTGTTTATTGACACGAATACTGAGTCAATATTCGAAATGGTCAATGATTTCTGTAAAGAAAAACAGATCCTCTTTAAGAATATTTTGGCGGTTGCTACCGATGGAGCACTGTCGGTGGTAGGTCGCTGTCACAGTTTTGTTGCATATCTTTAAAAGAGCTGGTGCCTGACGTTTAGCGGTGCATTGCGTTCTACACCGGCAATACAGTCGCAAAATGTCTGAGTGCCTGCTTGAACAGCTAATTTTAACAAATGATTCAGGCTGTAAATTGCATTAAAGCTACTGCTGTTTCGACTGACAGGCTATATCGCCAGCTGTGAGATGAAAACGCTGAGGAATTCAACCGCTTCCTCTTCATATTGAATGGCTCTCGAAGTGTACTTGCTTAATGCGGTTTCATGAGGTCTTCGGCTCAGTTATTCAATTTTGAAGAGCACAGCCGTTCTCTAAGTGAAAATTTGCTAAGTCTAAAACAGACATAGCCTATGTGGCAGATTTATATGTCAAGCTAAACGAAGTGAGCAAGCAGCTCCAGTCGGACGAACTGAATTTGATAAAAACGAAGATAATGTGCTGACTATATATAGTCAGTGCCATCCTACCAAAACTGATGTTGTTGAAATGCAACTTCGTCCGTAGTGAATTTTTCCAATTTCCGACGTTCGCCAAAGTAAGCAAGTAGGTCGAAACACTTGAAGATGGAGTTCATATTAACTGTTAGCATTTAGAAATGCTGCAGGAAGATTACTTAAGGCAGTTTCATGATCGCCTTTCGTTGGTAATTCCTAATTTGGTGCTTGACCTGTTCGTCGTCAATCCCCTGAACATGGGCCTGCAGTCGAACGAAGTGATCAAACCCAGAATGGAGACGGCTATGAGTACTTCTTGCTGCACCAAAAAATTCCATTGCGTTGTTCTGCCCTGTGAGTACCAATGAAAAGGCTACTGATCGCTATTCCTTCTTCGTCAGCTTTAGAGCGCGGTTTTGTAAACGTGTAACAACACCTACGACTGTTGTTACAAATCTCGTCACAAATAAACGGAATTGCCTCGAAGTAGGCAATCAGGACAATTTAAGGCTACTGGTCACGTCAACACAGTCAAGTATTGAAAGAACGGTTGGTTTGCTCGCTTCCTGCCCTTCGGAGTACTACCGTAATAAACGCAACGCCTGAACGAATGAAGTTGAAAACAACGTTTTCGTTGCATGCAGAGATCTGCTGTGCAGAAACGAGGGGTAGCAACGATGTTCTCCGTTTTCCAGTGAACAGTTTTTTGCGCAACAGTCAGTACGAAGCATCAGCGGGAAAAGGACAGTGGTCCTCAGTGAAGACTTTCCACTGATTTTCGCACCGTCAGCTGATACGGTTAATCCCAGGAGAGCGATGGCAACTTCGAAACTGGAAAAGGGGGCGATATTGGGCATGACCTTGCGCATCACTGGCCCAGGACATCTGGATAGTTATTTCTGCTAGGGAAAAAGAATGTTGTGTATTTGAGGATACCGTCGCTTTGATCTCCTCGTACGCACACTTTTCTGCTCCATTCTTGTGCGCGTTTCTACGCACACATGAGTGTACGTAAGGATCAAGACGGGGCCGTTAATCCTCTTTCATGCCCGAGCTGGCTTCTGCTTAATCACGTGAAACAGCCTACCCACTTAACTGACTTTGGGGGTACTTATGAAGGCTGTTCACCTCGTCTAACAGCAGTCTGTAATTTCCCTCTACAACTGAACTGTACCTACTATTGTAAACTTAATAATAAATGGTCATTTAAATGTGTCAGTTTGCTCACAGCAATCAAAGCTATGACATCAAATACAGTAGAACCTCCATAAGTTGACCACCCAAGGGACCGGGGAGAACTGGTCAACATAGGAGGCTGTGGATATATTATATTATTAACGTGCGGACCAACCAAGTGGTCAAAATTCGGTCAGCTTAGGGAGGTGGTCGACATAGAGAGGTGTTCAACTTCGGAGGTTCTACTGCACGTAGTTTTCTTGAATAGACGTAAAGTTTCAGGAATTTTGCCTAAAATGGTCAACAATGCTTTTCTAAATGTTTAATGGCGTTAGTAAACTTGAAGATTTTGCAAATTTGATCTGCGTTACCAAGTGTCCCATCGGTTATCCCGTTTAACGGAAAAACCATAGGGAAGATGGTACTGCGAATAATTGCCAAGTCTACAGCTGCATACTGGTTAGCACATGCTAAATGATTTTCTGGTACATTGCCTTTTCGCTACTTCGACTATGCGGCCGTAGAATCAAAAGATTTGTAGTGTCTGTTAATCGTACCGGTAAATTATCGATAGCTGTTTTCCATTAACCGATTTACTGCTGGCAGACGTTGATGGTAAAACTTTATCAATAATACATGGATGAACCAGTAGCACATGATTTGTTTACTCGCTCATTTTTAATTTTGAATTCTTTTATTTAGCAGATCAAATGTTTTTGTATGTGTTCCTATGTGAAGCTGTGTCAGTACGCGCCACTGCATTTTATACTAAATGGCAAGAGTCAACCTCAATCTAAAGCTCCACCAGAGCGGCATTTATGAGGGAAGACTACCAGTATTTTCTTTATTGCATACAGAACAGTAAAAAATAAATATGAGGACATGTATAATTTCCAATCTAAAACTAAACTAAAGTACGCAGAAGATCGGACGGCTAGTCTTATAAAATGTTAACACTGCGTAATGGAGTACTGATATAAACTCTTAAACCTGCAACCCTAAAAACCAGCATAAAAAACCCTTCTCTTATACTTTGTATTGTCAAACTCCGACTCCATGCCTATTTCCTTTCACTATTCAACAATTTCAAGCTACATATCATCATCGTGTGACGTCATGTTTCTAGAAGCAATTCCACTATCCAGGCTTCTGCTCCCTCTTGGATGTCCTTTATCTTCGTTATTTGCCGTTAGCGTATCGTGACTCTCATCAACAGCAGACAAACTGTCTGGCCATTTTTGTCCTGCTGCATTCGCAAGAGTGCTTGAATTGACTCTTCCGTTACTGTCGAGCACTATTTCACTTCCGTTGCCACAGAACGCACATCTGCCCACATCTTAAAGCATACTGTTACGAGCAATTAAATAATCAAAACAACACTGACTACCATTCTCATTAACTGGCGTGTTCTCCATGTGAACATTATAACTCGTATCCATCGCATCGTCATTCAGATTATTTCTATTATTAAGACGCTGCATTGAAGACAAGTCCAATGCTCCGGAATGAATACTGTCGCAGAGAAAAGATAGTGTTGACGCTTTGCTCGGTATTCTGCCTGTTGCTTTATCAGTTTCCTAGAATGTAGATTTAAAACGGCTCATTGATTCAAACGAACATATTCCGTCGGTCACCGGCAATAATGCTGTTTCCATGTCGCGCATAGACCATCGATCCGACGTTGTTCCTTCGAAGGACTTTGAAGAATTGTAGAATTGAGGATCTCTTCAATGTGAGAAAAAGAGTTGAAAGAATTTTCTCTGCACATCTACAACTAACATTGGCAGCTTATCATCCTGCTGATGGTGCAGAGTGAACAGTTTACGGCGAAATGCTCCTTCTTGATTGTTCACAGTTATGTCAGAAAGTCGAAAACGACTTTTTCCTGCGAACAAAATGGAAAGATGAACATTAGAGCAACGAATAGCCAAAATGCAAATTGGTTACCTAAGAAGAAGTCCATGTCAAATTTGGGCGGGAAGGTGAACAGAGTTTGACATATGGCATTTTTCGTTTTAACACGTTTTTTCGCCGTACATTTTGCCACCGGCGATTCAGATACCGACGTAAAACTCAAAGGATTTGCCGATGTCCCCAGTTGCGGTGAAGGATGAACTAAACCGCTATCAAAAAAGCTGTCAATGGCAGCTTGAATTTCTTTTTCTTTTTTTGGGCTGAAGCAACTGAAATGTTTGTGCTCAATCGGTCGGATATATTCAGTGGAATAGAGCTGGCTGACTTTTCCTTTTCACTCGTGCCATCTTCATCGAGTTTAGCAGGTTGAATTTTGGCAAGCTGTTCAGGAGACCATTGAAAAGTAAGGTTATTCGAAGCCTACAGGCAAAACACTGAAGGGATTACGAAAAACTGCTTTATTACCACTGATTTTTTGAATGCAAACAATGATGGGCTGTTCATCGCCTGGCATACATTGTCAATAACATTTGGATCGAAAGGGCTGCAAACATCATTGCCGACAACTGGTGTTTTACTGCAACTGGGATACATAGATGGAGATAGACTCTTTATCTGAGGATTCTTTAGACGCGCCATAGCAACAGCCGACTGGTAGGAACGAAGAGCAAGTTGCCGCTCAATTGGTGTCCCAGATACATTTATCTGTGACTGTGAATCAGTAAAAACGCTGTTTGAATCTTGTGAACTTCCGAATTTTTCTTTTAGAGCTTCTTGACTAGGTTCAAATTCGCTAACTGATTGCAGCTGAGATTGGGCATCATCTTTTCCTGTTCCCGTTTCGTCAGAACGTCGTGCAGCCACTAAGGGACTCACGCCACGAGACAAGAATCGCTGAAATCGTTGTGCATAATTTCTTTGGGTCATAGACAGAGATAAGGCCGGTAACGATTCTTCCGAGTCCTGATTTTCCTGTCCATCGCGCTGCATTTCTGAACGTGTCTCCGACATATCAGAGTCGAAATGTTGGCAACGTCTGGCCCGCTGCCACCAATAATAAGATACAATGCATTTAGGTTGCAACCAAATCAATGGATGCCCGATCAGGCAGCGCAAAACAAGATAAGCAGCTGGATAGAACGCGTGTCAAAGCAAACGGATCAAACGAGAGTATGTCTAACGAGAATATTGCACTAATTTTTACTTAGAGACAAATAAATACAAACCTAATGTTAATACTGCTGATTATTGCGCCAGTATCATAAGGCAACACTGGTGATAACTACTTACAGTACACACGGTCAAAAATCCCACTAAATTAACTTGCGAATCACTTGGCTTTACTGTTACTTGTTTTGTCATTCGAAGTGAGAATGAGTAGTTCATTTGGATATGAAAAAAGTTCAGGCAGATTAAGTGTAAGTTCTTCTCAACTTGGAAATTGAATTGTACTGAAAGTCCGTGTCTGAATTTTAATCTTTAACAGTTTTTGTTCTGCGTACACAGCCAAACCCGAAATTAGTATGTGATTGTAACCTGAAAAGAGCTTTAGCAATGTACGCTAGGGTTATTTTCTGTCAGCATGTCTCCTTTATACGATGCGAAGCATTAACGATGGGACATAGGCACGCAACTTAAAATAGACAGTCGGTTTAGAAAAGCTCAGTCCACATACTTTTTTGGATTTGCATTTGCGTTAACATGGAAAAGGTCTGGGTCTATTTGCTGGCGGCGCCAAATAGACCATTCCGGATTCGATATTCACAAATGCTCACGAACTCAAAGTAGTGAACGTCCATTGCAGGAGAACAACAAAGAATTGGGGCCGAGGTTAAAACCAGGTAACTCTAAGCTATCGCACATGGCAAATAAACGCATGGGCAGTGATCAAAATAGCGAAGGAGAAACGGTAGCTGCCTAACCTCACGCGCGTCAACTTGAGCATTACGTCTACGTGGACTTGCACTAAAACAGGCCAAACCCGTAAACCAGAAGATCAACTATGAAACAACCTAAGCCTGTGAAAAGACACTCCATCTTTCGAAACGTGGACTCACCTATTAAATGCTAACCTACCGCTACCAAAACTTAATTAGTGCATTGCTCTTATACAAGCCAAGAACTAAATTTTAATAACGGCTGGTATGACAACAACTATGACAACTAACACTATACAACAGGGATGGAGAACGTCCGGCCCGCGAGACCATTCCATCCGGCTCGCAAAGCATTCCCTTCCACCCGCTAAGGTAACCAAACACGGATGCGAGATTCAGTGAAATGTGATTGTGGGAGGTTATTTTTCATAATGCGATAAACTTATTGTATGTGAATTCTAGTAATAACGTTAAATCTTGCGTAACAAGCATGGAGCATCAGGCTGCTTATGAAGACTGCCTTGCTCTCGGCTCTGTCGACAAACCTATGTCGTTAGTTTTCAGAGGCAAGCAGTAGGCGCCACTAGTGTGCGCATCGGTAGCATGAACCATTGGCCGCCTACCGACAGGAAGTATTGTTCTTACCTCGCCTTATCGCTTTATTAGAGAGGTAACTTTAATGAACGTACGTGCAAACAAAGCAGGCTGTTTTTCGGTTGAGTATTCTGTACGGACCGCGAATGGTGTCATAAACGTCTGAACGGCTCGCGGTAGCAAAAAGGTTCTCCACCCCAGCTATACAGTGAAAAAGATTGTATACCAAAACTACAGTTGCTTAAAGTGCAGGCTGAGCTGGCTAAAGTGTTTTGTTTGAATACAGCGGCGGCATTTTGCTTTCATATTTCTTGTTTATTAAGGTTACGCTGACAAATGCAAAATCATGTAGTATGAACTTATCTTACGCATGGAATTTTTGATCAATTGTCTAACAAAGGAGAAAATTGTATTAGGAAAAACTGGTTAATGGTTTTTGACAAGATCGTGTTACGAAAAGACAAATGAGATAGCTGCGCGTAGCCCAGTACTTGTTGGACGTAAGTAAATTATCTAAGCGCAAGGTAGCTTGGGATTCAATCAACATGTAAAGAATAACCCAATTTACCATTTGGCCAAAGCGTACAGCATCGTTAGACGAAATGTATCCATTTTCGTCTTGGAAAGGACTGATGGACATTCTCGCTAACCGCTCAGCTTTTGCCGAATATCTTCAATGTTGTTAAACAGAGTATAGTCCACTATTCTCCTTTCTCAATCTAAAGTTGTTCCTTTCTTTCATTCGTTTGTTTGCATTGCATATGCTTAGAGCTTGAAAATCGGTCATGCTGTACTTTGTGTGCTCTTTGAGGAGTTGAGCCGGTTACGGCTTGTTTGAAAGTGTGTTTCGGTCAATCTGTGCAGCGCAGAAAACTGCGAAGCGGAATAGCATGGTCGATCGATTAGGTAAGCTCAGGCGTTCCCTCTATGCTTTACTATGACAAAAAGTTCTGTTGATTCTTTACGTGGAACTATTTCATTTTACAGTGAATAGCGAGGCAAATGCTCGTCGTATATCCAATGTGGAGAACTGTTTCGGAAGTTCCGGCCAAGTGCGTTTGTACGACCATTAAAGCGTTCTATTGCTGATGGTTCGCCGTTATGTAGCCATTGGCCATTCCCGGTCGCGTATTGGTAGGCGAAGGTGTTCTTGTGAAGATTTGTCGCAAAAAACCAAAAGCGCGTCAGTTCTTCCTCTTCAACGATATTCTCGTGTATGGTAATATTGTTATCGCCAAGCGGAAGTTCAACAAGCAGCATATCATTCCACTGGACACAGTTCGGCTGGATAATCTCGAAGATGAGGGGGGTGGTTGCTTCCGTGTATACCTGTCCGTTCCTGTATTTCAGTCTCACTTTTCTCAGAGCTCCGCAATGGCTGGTTGATCAAAACGCCCACGAAATCATTTGCCGTTTACGCGGCAACTAGTACTGAAAAGCGAGAATGGATGATCCACATTGACCGATGCGTAAATGAACTGCTTCTGAAAAGTAAGTTACGCTCGCGTTTTGAAATGGTTCCTGCTTTTGCTGTGACATCATTGATTTTTGAAATTATTTTCCCATTCATGTAGCTTTTGCTTCATTTAAAAAAACCCTTTTTCTCTTTTTGAGCAACTTTTGAAACATCGTCCATGCATAGTCTCATTCATGTGAAACGGTTGCTTTTGCTCACACGCTTGCCTGGTGGCTTTAATTGATTTTAACTTGGCTGTTTTAGTTTCTTGAAGCGTAGTGAATCCGTTTTGGCTCTTAAAGAAAAGGAGGGGTACAAAATGAGTCAGAGTTAAAAACCAATCGTTTTGTTAAATCGAAGTTGATCCGTGACTCAAGGAACGTAGAATTGTGTGCGTAAGTTGGAAAAGTTTGCAGGCGGTAAGTCACCTACGACTGTTCATGCGGCTGTGTGGGTGCCGGACAATGAGGCACCAGTGTGCATGCTTTGCAAGAAGACCCAGTTCACGGTGTTTCAACGTCGAGTGAGTTAAAGGTTCTCATTTTTTGTTCACTCCTTATCGATAACATATTATTAATAGCATCATTGTCGCAAGTGCGGATCCGTAGTGTGCGGTCCGTGTTCCAACAAACGTTTTTTATTGCCCCATCAGTCGAACAAACCACTTCGGGTATGCTTGACATGCTTCCAAACCCTGGCTGGCATGCCCATTTCTGTATGCGCACCTGCTGCAGCAGCTGCTGCTGCATCCAGCTCAGCTAATGATAATAAATACTTTGAAAGTATGTTCAAAGATGGGCTGCAAATGTTGGTGATATACAAGTTTTTACGTATGTGCAGGTGAGAATCCGGAAACGAGCGGCGAAGAGGATAGCAGTGATGACGACGATGATAGGACGGAATTGCAGACGGCTCCTCCGGAAGAAGTGCAACATTAAAAATGTGTTTTCTGGTTTTTGCTCAACTTCGCTTATTGTTTTGCAGCCAACATTCTATGATTCGAAACAAGCGGCGTCGGTCGATCAACCAGCAGTGACTACTTGAGAGGGCGTACGCATTTCGTTGTCGATCGTTTGATGCCTATGTTCAATATATCAACAGGAACTGTTTGCCCATTTTTTTCAGTTGTGCCTTACTCGTTTTTTGACCGAATTCGGCCCGATGATTTTCTTCGTCCCTAATTTGCTTGCAGAAGCAACGGTTGCAGCGATTTCACATTTTTCTATGACCGCATATTTCGTAATAAATCATTTCCTGCGCTGAAGATGGCGACAGCTGATCCCCGAAAGCTTCGCAATAAAAATTTTTGAACGGGTAGCTTTTCCGTACAATAATGTTGAATAAATCATTTCGCCAATTTCAGACGATCGTCGTCAAACGATTGTTTAAAAACGTCTCGTTTTGGAAAAAGGCAAAAGTGGAATACGAGATGGCGATTCGTCTTGGAAGTTCGCCGTAGCCGTTAGAGGTACCTTAGTTCGCCAGATTGACTTTACTTTTCGCGTGCTTCGATCCTGACCAGCAACGGGTGGCATTGCAGACCGTGTGTGTACTTTATGTAACTACATTTTGCGTTGTTTTTCGCAAGTGTGGCTTAGTCAGTTGCCTTTCCCGACTAATCGGTTTGTCAACCATGAAAATACTGCGAACGCAGTCTACGACTTCTCATATTTCGTCATAAGTAAACATTAAACCATCTTTCCCGCTGACTGCATTCTTAGCTTAGCTACTTGTTGGAAAGATTGCGCGATAAATGTCAAATTCGCAATTATAGATCAAAAGACTTTGCAAACTCAGAGTATTGCGTAACCGCACAAAGTAGGCGGTTTCTTGAATTTCCTTAGATATTAGTGAGTCAACCTACTGTACGATTGGATTTCTTTCGACCTCCGCTAAAGACGAGGGGAGGGTAATCCCAAAAGGTGCGGACAAACGTACTCGTCATAAAGGCTCTAGTTTTTCAAAAAAGTAAAAATGTTTTCAAGGTCCATTCTTAAACATCCATTATTCAATAGTGGTGATTAGCGAATGCACGGTACAAGAATTCAGACGTTGTTGTTCGACATCAATTTATTTATAAATCCGTTTTACTATTCAATCGCATTTTGTAAGCACACACACACACACACACACACACACACACACACACACACACACACACACACACACACACACACACACACACACACACACACACACACACACACACACACACACACACACACACACACACACACACACACACACACACACACACACACACACACACACACACACACAGTCTAATTTCTTTTTTTCGATACGCTGTTTCAGCAAAGTTCACTTGCATGAAACGCTATAATTTTGTGGCTGCAATGCCTAGCATTGAACGTGTCCGCGTAGGTCAAGTGACTAATACCTTGACCATCGAACATTTACTGCAGTTTTAGGTTAAACAATTTTTCATAAACAGAAGATTACGGTACATAGGTTCTACTGATATATTTGCGTAGTTGTTTGAGATTGGTTCTATTAAAAGGCTGTCAGAAAAAAACATGAATGTAGTAAAGTAACGGGACGATAAAGTCGCTGAAAAATGCTGTTCCGCAGAGAGTACTAACGCTAAATCGTGAACGTAGAAAACAAGTTTTGCCTAATTTGTATTGTCGACACGAGATGTCCGACTGAATGTACGTTTTACGCCTACACAAGTGTTTTACTGATTTGAATCAAGTTAACGCAACTAGCTTGAAGTAAGCGCAATGTAATCTGTAACTGTACGCTTCATGAAAGGCGAGCTAGCGAACATCCTAACAACAATATACACACACATTATATGTCGACGGAGTCTAAAAATCACTCGTCCTCGTTCGCCTGTTTCCTTGGTTGAGATTTTTCTTGAACTCCAGTGAGACTTTCAATTACTTCGTGCAAACCACTTGTGCCTTCCACAATCGATTTTCCCTCGCTGGCACTGCTCCTGTAAGAATAAGTCGGCCGTAAATCGCTAAGGCAAAGGAAGCAATGGGTGGGTGTTGCTGCATATCGCCATAGGAGAAAAAAGATGAAATTTCTGACCAAAAAACCGTGAGCTTACCCATACTGCTTTAGCCATTCGTCGTCCGCCCAAACAGGTTTCAGCATTCGTTCATTCGGCCTGGGTGGCCGCGCAAAATTGACGTGTATGGTTCGTCCGAACAGTTCGCCTTTGTTCATGTTATC
Organism: Trichuris trichiura; assembly: GCA_037903355.1. Classification (NCBI taxonomy): domain Eukaryota; kingdom Metazoa; phylum Nematoda; class Enoplea; order Trichinellida; family Trichuridae; genus Trichuris; species Trichuris trichiura. The sequence goes on from JBAJFE010000027.1 coordinate 164,246, forward strand.
CACAGCGGCGGCAGCGTCGGCGTCCATTTCGAACTCGATAAAACCGAAGCCGCGGTGCTTATTCGTTTCAAAGTCGAGTGGCATAGACACATCTACTATATCTCCGAACGGAATGAAAGCAGCGTGCAGCGTTTTTTCGTCCACGTCTTCACCGAACCCACCGACGTAAATAGTTCTTTTTCTGTTGTATGGGAAATTGGTTTGACTATTCATCAGCGATAAGTATGGTACGTTCGTGGCAATACATCTATTAATCAACAAAATTCAACAACAGCTCTTAGCTAAATCTACGTCGGTTACTTTTCCGCTAAAAGATATCCAAGTACGAGTATGACACTGTACAGTAAACTCGTTATGTGAACCATAGGTGCCAAGTAGTTAGTGAGTGCAAACATGATTCAAACAATCAAGAGTTTGTTTTGTAGGCCCTTCGCTAGGTTTTGGGCCCAGCGAGCAGCTGACGTTACTGCAGATCACGTTGACGCACGGTTTAAGCTGGCGGACCGGAGGTTACGTAGTTACTAGTTGTTCATCGCTGTTTGACCATCGTCCATCCGTTTCTTTTGCTATTTGGAATGGCTCAGAGTTACCTCGCTTTCATCTCGTCCTCAATTCTGTTTTGTTCTCTTGCAACCGACGTATACTGCTTTGAGTTCGTGAGCATTTCAGAATTTCGACCGGTCGAAATAGCTTGGCATCAGAATCCTGTACGAGTTCAAGTCCTGAACTATTCTAAGTACTGAATGAGTCGAAAATTTAAACGGGGTTGTAATCCGGTAAGGCTGAGATTTTGAATGGCTGAATAGCTTGAATGGGCCAGCATCTAAAAAAGATGAGATGACAATAGGCTGTGATCCTGGATGCGTAGAAATCTTGGATATTTCGTGATCGTGAATAGGTTGAAATAATGGATCGAAACTTCGAGAGGATCTAAACTTCGGATGCTGGAAATTCTTGATGAGATTGACAGAAAACAAAAGGTAATAATTTGTAAGAGGCTTCTTTTCTTTCTATGTTGTTTTGGCCTATTATTAAAAGCACCTACTGGCTTTGTTTATTTTTTTAATTTACTTACTATTTTTCAGTTATCGCGTTTGTTTCTTAATCTTTTGTTATATGGTTGCGTCATTGGATCTTTTCCGGTTTGCGCCGCACCGTCTGAAGGACGGAGGTAACTTTCCGCCAAGAATGCACCCAACCTGTGTCAGCCGGGAGCAGTACATTTCGACGCCTGCGGTGTGGTGCATAGCTAATTCCTACTAATCTAGTCAGACTTACGACTGTCCCCAATCTACAACCTCCTCTTCGCTTGGGACAAAAACCATTACGTTTCGTCGCTCACGTTTCATCCGACGCGCTTTCGTTCTGGTGTTGCCAGGATCGCTGAGACTATGTTACCACATTTCCTCAGGGCTCCCTCTGCGTACGGTATGTTTCCGCCAGGTGCATCAGCATTGGTGTTTGACGATGTATTTTATCTCGAAAGACGGAGTGTCTTTTAACAGGCTTAAATTGTTTTATGGTTGATCTTCGTATTTTATCAATTTTATTTGTGTGCAGTACATTTTCCACTATTTTAAATGACTTTTACTTGCAAAATCATCTGTCCAGCTGTTGCAAAGGAGCACTTGGAGAAGCTTTTAAAGCTCTCCCTACTTCGCCATCAGTACCTAATTAGTAGATCTAATAACTGTAAGCTAAGGCCAACGAAACTAAGCAGTACAGACAGCGACAGCAAAATGACATCGTTCAATATACGGCAAGATGAACCAGTAGCGGAAAACAAAATCTGCAATAACAGAAGGCAGAGATTGCTAAAGAATTAATTGAACGACAGCAAAAGAATAACGGCGAAACAAAAGGGCCAAATCAAATGGGATAAAGTAACAACTGCACCTGAACGCCAGAAAACTAATGGAAATGAATAGGAAAGCAAGGTTTGAACAAACTGTCAAAACCTACAAGCGGTGGAGCAACGCTGATAATTTCAGCACGATGATTTGGGGAAGTTGGACGAACGACCGCAAACCAACGGCAATAACGATAGAAATGGACCAAAGAGGCTTGAACATCAAACTAAAGGAGTTGAACGTTCTTGGAAACTGGATGTTTTGTAACGGGTTGAATTTTCATGGTTGTAAGGTCTTCTACGGCTTTTCCCGTTTTTCGTTGCGCTGTTATCTGTAATTAAACTAAAACAACTGCTCTACCAACGGATGGATGAGCCGTTATTAAGAAAAATTGTACAGATGTCAATGCACTCAACTGTTTAATATCAGAGCTTTCGGAACGCTCTAGTTCCGTCGTCAGTGAGGTGGTGGACCACCACCACCTCATTGACGGTCCACCTAATGGTGAGGTGGTCCACCACCTCACTGACGACGGAACTAGAGCGTTCCGAAAGCTTTGAACATTAAAAAGTTGAGTGCGTTGATATCTGTACATTTTCTTAATAACGGCTCATCCATCCGTTGGTAGAGCAGTTGTTTTAGTTTAATTACAGATAACAGCACAACGAAAAACGGGAAAAGCCGTAGAAGACCTTACAACCAGGAGTTGAACGGTAGAAAATTAATTAACCAATCACCCATCCATGACAAGGAACGATAGCGAATCACAGTCAAGGTAGAAATGAGGGCATCTTACGCCTCCGTATAGGCTTAAATAAACCTACAGTCGGTGGCGAAGTACAAGCGTTCGCTGCGTACCAGACACGTCGTTGCAAGGAGAAAGCGAAGGAGAAGTGACCGCGGGCAAAGTGAAACGCTTCCGCCGTAACTACCTCAAATGGTAGCTGCCCAAGTTGGTGCGTAAAATAGAGAACAGGGATTTTCAATCCCCAGGGGGACCGTGACTGTGTCTACTGGAGTGATCGCAGTGTCTGCAGGTCGGTGACAACGTCTAGGAGGCAACTATGAGTCAAAAGTTGGGAAACAGTGCTGTATTGACTCAACAGCAGGCTACTAGCGGCGCTGCCGCGCATCAGCGTCATTAACGCCCTCTATTGAATAGTTATTGGGAAAGTTCCTGTATAAATTATGCCCACTGCGCTGATAAACACTTTTTATCTTCTACTGTAGGGATGGGGAACGTCCGGCCCGCGAGGCCATTTCATCCGGCCCGCGAGACCATTTTCCGCCCACGCGCTGGGGCAACCGCACATGGATGCGAGATTCAGTGAAATGTGATTGTGGGAGGTTATTTTTCATACTGCGATAAACATATTGTATGTGAATCCTAGTAAGAAGATAAATCTTGCGTAACAAGCAGGGAGCGTCAGGCTGGCTTGGAAGACTGCGTTGCTGACAGCTGTCGGTCGACAAACCGACATTGTTAGTCCTCGGTGACAAGCAGTAGGCGCCACTATAGTGTGTGCGCGCGCGTAAGTAGCGTGGACTATTGCTTTGTTAGAGACTGTCCAGCAAGCTAGAGCACTTCTGCTTTTTTTGCGCTCTCAGTAGTCACTGGCATCGTTCTCGCCTTCTCTCGCTATCGTTCTCGTCGGTTTGCACCGGCCGCCTGTGCTTTCTGTCTTCGAAGTACAAAAAGGTTATTTCGTTCTCTGTAGTTGCAATTATGTTCTTGACAACTGGGTTGCAGAATTGTCTCGAAATTCTGCCTTTTATCTCAGAGTTGCCTCATCAGAGAAAAGCAGTTCCAAGCACCCCATTAGGGGTGACTTAAACATACGTGCAAATAAAGCAGGCTGTTTTTCGTTTATGTATGCTATACGGCCCGCGGCACCAAAAACTTTCCCCATCCCTGTTCTACTGCCAGTATCAGATTTCACGCTAACACCAGAACTCGCTTCACAGCTAGGATGAATTATTTTCTCGTTTCTATCACTTATTGCTAATAAATGGCATCGTTGCTACGCCGTGCAAGCTCTTTGTCTCAGTGCGAAAATGTATGTTTCAGCCTGGTCGTGAAACGGTCCTATCTCATGCTAGTGCTCTTAAGTTGTCTGTCATGATGAGCGGAAATACTACGCTATTATTGAGAAAAAGAGCAAAATTTGTACGCGAGAAATCCACGTACACATTTGAGCGGCTGAACCAGCATTTGAAAACAGAATTTTAGCGCTGAAGCAAACGCTATACGTACAGATGGCGAGGGTACATCACGGGTGGACGCTGGAAAGGTTATCTGAATTGTTAATGAACACAACCGTGATAGCACCCTGCTTGTGTGGAGCTGATAGCGGTTAGCAATGCCGCACTGCAACGAGCTGACGCTACCATGAAGACATTCGCTGTCATCATTAACGAAGTTGTGAACAATATTCCCGTTGCCATGAAGGGACAGATACCCTCCAACCATGCCCAAAACTGAAGCGAGTAATTTTTCATACTTAGCTTTGATAAAGTTTTAAAAATGAATTTATGGTTTGTTTTTATTTCAATTCTGAATTTTTTAGATGCTCTTGGTTAGTATTCAACAGTTCATTGATGGTATCACAGGCGTAACGCTGGAAAGCAACTTCCGCATATAGTATTCAAGGAATAACGAAATCAGTTTCGCTTAGCGACGCGTTTCCAGGAACACGTCCCCGACGTTAAGCGAGAACTGTCTCTATCTTCTTCCTTCTTTGAATGTGTGCGTTGTCGACCACTTCGCAACATGCTCGATACTATAACAGTTCGCGCAGTTAACTTCACACAAAGCTGTTTTCCACCCGGTTTAACATGTTACGCAAGCGAAAGGAAGTTGAGTAACATTTCTAGCCTTGAGACTGGTGAAGATAACGCAACGCCACATAAGAAAGAGAGAGATCTAAATGTTAACGTTTTTCTCTAACAAATAAGGTGATGTTTCCGCCAAAAGAACGTAAGTTATTTTCAAATGACGTGTCGACGTTGAATAAAAAGGTGAACTTGTTAACATTCGGTTACCACTGTTCCGTGCTTTCCTTGAAGTATGCTAACGGTCTGCAGGCAAATCCAACGTCTGGTAGAGCCTGTCGGAGATAGTTAAAGTATCTCCCGCTGCAACAACAATGCATAAATAAAAAACTTGCAAGCGTAGAAAAATTGGATTAGCAAGAAGTCCTCTGCTTACCTTAATGAAGCTGCCACGTTTATGGGCCTGTAAAGTCTTTACTGGCAAGAGCTTGGAAGTGCCGTAGCTTTCGAGACTCACCAGGTCCTATCATCAGTGTTAGGACTCACCTGACCTGGTCTTGTCATCGAGTGACTTTTAACACTGATGATAGGATCAAGTGGGTCCCGAGAGCAGCGGGAACTCAAAGCTCATGCAGAAATACAATCTTTATATCTTCATTATGATAAGAAAAGGGATGACCACTTCGGTAAAACGTTACCTACTGGAATGCCCTACTCTTCTTGCAGCTCTTTCATATAAGTTAATGAAGAGTTAGTTCATATTTCATATAAGTTAAGTTAGTTTTCACAGAAGAACTTAGTGGGCAACGTCCGCTACATGAATTAATCAAGGCGAATGGAAGCGGTTCACCAAACGCTAATATAAAACTGGAACGAATGCTTTAAAGAGTAAAACGTACATGAAGTATGAGACGAAGTCCACGGGGCAGCATTGCAGCTCGCCACCTTGAACCGACAGCATACGATGATAATCGCAACGTATTTTCGGCACGGCTGTTTCAGTAAAAGCGGTGGAGTCAAAGTAATCGCTTAACGTTTCGCGATGATTTTCCACCCATAACTTCAATGCAGCGAAGAAATCTTCCGCGTAGATTACTTTCACTGAAAAACCAGTATTGGTAGGTACTAGAACAGAAAGGCAGGTGATCATAGAACGTAAGCGAACTTAAATTCCTTACTCTTATTTGCTTGCGCCCTTTTGATCAGCTTTTCGAATGCCACGTAGTTGATGAATGGAACGAGAAAGTTTATTTCGTTGATGCATGTTAGTGTTGCCTCTTCCATGTCAGTTCCTAGTTTGTCCCAAGAACGAGGATCGCCTTCAAGGTAAATAAAGTAAAACAGCTTTCCAATGACATAAATTTAATGCTAAGTGAAACGCAGGTATCCCCACTTTACGAATGTTCGCTTTTAAGTAGCTGAATTTGCACGGTATTTTCCCTCTACGAACGAACTGCGTAGGCGTTTCTTTCTTCAATTTTGCAAAGAAATGTGATGGAACAATAGAAGGCTTTTACAATTTGCGCCATTTTCCTGGCCTTGTGTAGCGGCCAGCCAATGTCCATTTTCGCGAATTCGTCAAATGTCCAGTCGTGCTGCTGACAAACGAATGAGCAGCGCTGGTAGTAAATCCCCACAGTTCTGCCCTATATCCGTAACACCTACTCTCTTTCTCAGACTATTTCTTCATTCCTGTAACAAGCTAATCAAGGTAGCGGCTGCTAATCGATCTCCCCAAGAATCACTCTCTAGAATCCGAAGAAGATGGCAATCATCCCCACAGAGCAGGACGTGCAAATTGGACAACAGTGCCTCCTCCAGGTCGAGCCAAACGATCCTGCGACTCCCCGTCAGCTATCTCTTCGCTGTTTCAGCATTGCAATTAGCTTATAAATTATAGCAGTGGAAATACACTGTACATAAGCCGTTTTTACTTAAAATGTACTCTTGAAAATGCGATGTTTTTGTACAAGACTATATGTTTTCATATTTAATTGTCTTTATTACGGATGCAATGTCCCGTTGATATGTACAATAAACGGGACATTGCATCCGTAATAAAGACAATTAAAAATGTACTCTTATGACTTGCACGGTCGCTATTTCTACCACGCACTATGCCGCGCACGTTTCCTTGCATTTTACCCCCTGTCAGTAGGGCTTGGCGGACTATTTTCAAGAGACCAGGTCCACTTAAAACGGTTTCCCGTGTTAAAGAATTGCAATCGCTTCTTCGACTAACGAGGGTTGGCTTTGCGCACAATTTTTCCTGTCCCGCCAACTTTCATTAACCAGAGATATCTGTAATAAATTATCATTTCACGAACGGAAACATTGAAGTTATGAGACTTCGTGGCAAATCTTGTTTTAATCTCGTAAAGTAGTGGTTTATTGCTTCATTTCCAAGAACGACATGTGGTTGTCCGAAAGCTCTCGAAACACTTCTACCGTCATCCAAAAATCGTAAGACGTAAAGTTATCTCAGTGTTGCTGCCGCTGGCCGATGCCTTCGACGTTTTGCTCTTGACGGAATCATTATTGTTCCAAGCGCTTTGAGAGAGCCACCCATCGTTATTAGAAATGAGGCAATAAAGCGTTACTTTGCTTGAACGCAAACCGTTAAACAGCGGCTGTAAAATTGTTCATTGACATGTTGTTTACTTTGCCAAAGGCAAAAAATAACTGCAGACGACCTTGCTCTTACAACTAACCAGTTCACAAGCTAAATTTCCAAACATTTTAACAACTTTATTAGCTGAGAATGAAATGTCGATCTGACTTACACCAATGTAATTCATACTGTCTGTACTCTTGCAACAGGGCAGCTTTAACTTAAGGAATTTAGAAACTTACCAGTGTCATAATAATCGTAGAAACAGCATACGACCCCTTCTTGCAGCGTGAATCCCGTAACGCAAACTTCAACAACGGCAGAGCTCATGTGCGGACTTTTTTCCCATACTCCTGCTATATAGTAAATCTGATTCATAACTTTCATAGGAACCTTTTCCGACTGAAAGTTCCACATGTCAAGCAACAGCTGTTTGTTTCTTTCTCTTATAAGTGGTATGTCAGCATAAGTTTTAGGAATGTCCTAAAAAGTGTCAAAAAATAAAATCAAGCAGCCAAGATTGCGTTGGTAGCAAAGGTGTTTTTCTCACGATGAACATCGTGAATTACGCAACAATTTCAGCTTTCTATCGATATGAAGGCGTAAAGTTGGTAACGGGTTAGGTGGTTGAACAAGAAATGTACATGGATTTTTCCCGTTTCTATTTGCCAATGAAACGAGTCAAAAAGTAAAAAAACTTTATTGTCGTTCAAAGGCACAAAACCAAACACACGTCTGGCGAAGCTTTCGGCTCAATCTTGAGCCGTCATCAGCGCACGAAGGAGTTGCCCTCCCACCGAGTTCTTCCTCAGGAGTTGCTCCTCTACCTTTCCGAGTCGTGTGCGTGCCTGTCTAGTCGAACCTTGACCTGTCGAGGATATACACACACGCCTGGATCAGCTTCGGAGCAAATTCCTTAGAGGCTGTCCTCGGCGGAGGCACAACGCGTAATATTGTTCTTCTTGTTCTGTAACAACTACCTCCTGAGGAAGAACTCGGTGGGAGGGCAACTCCTTCGTGCGCTGATGACGGCTCAAGATTGAGGCGAAAGCTTCGCCAGACGTGTGTTTGGTTTTGTGCCTTTGAACGACAATAAAGTTTTTTTTTTACTTTCTATCGATGTGACATTCAAGCGCTTTTAAAGACTATGCGCAGACAGCGAAAGGAAAACAGCTTAGAAAACTGGCTAGTTCCTTCATCAAAGCGGAGTGTCAACTGGTCAGGAGTTAAATCTGTGTTTACGTAATTTAACCTAAAGGATATCGTTCCATGATAACCACTGTAGCTTATTGCTCTTAAAGATGTCATTCATCAACCCGGTGTGGTTTCTCTTTATGTTGCGTAGCTTTCTTACACGGTCTGAAGTCCGATAAATGAAACAAAGAAATCGCTCATGTTAATGATGTTAGCTACTATGGCACAAAGAATGAAAGCAAATAGAAGCCAAAACACATCATACCAATCATTGCGCAACAAGATGCGAACAATTTATCTCAAAAGAAGCAGAGTAGCACGAAAGATATAACATGACTCCGCATAAAGAACCCGACAAGTTCGCATGACAACCTACACTCGGGAAGTATGAAACCCAACTTTATTCTTGTTCTGTAACAACTACCTCGTCAGACGAACTGTTTGACTCTCTTCAGGAAAGACATCTTTAACGAACTTAGTATTTTCTCGCACCTAAAGGGTATAACAGACAACTATAACAGCAAACTATTTGCTTAGTCAAAAACTGGCTGTGCAAAGTTGCAGTCAAGGTAATGGTGGTAGCTCAGCTAAACCAGAATGGGATAAAAAAAAGTGTATTCTTACCAATTTAACCATGCGGTATTTGGACGTTTGCTCAAGACCACCACTTACATTTTTTAGATTACCGATCATGTGAAGCAGTCTAGGATACACCCTGTAAGTATTTTTATCCTCCAAACGTTCAAGTTTTTCCTTCCATACAGCTTTCTCTTCGCCGTTCATCGCCTTCCATTTTTGATCTATCTGATTCACTGCGTTCAACAAACTTCTGTTGTTTAAATTGGGATTTTTCAATTCCGCTACATTTTCATTCATATAAAAGACGTACGGTGTCAGATTCTTCTTTGGCATGATCTTTACCTGAAAAATGTGCGAATGCGAAGCATGTAAAACAGTAAGTTCAGGAGTAGCAAGAGTAGTAGATTCATGTACAGCGTTCAAGAGCGGATCCAAAGCGTAACTAGACAATGTCTTGTGGTCATGTATGTCAAACAGCAGTTCGTAATAGACATAAAGAATATTGCTCTAAGAGGAGCTTGTTGGGCAACTGAAATCTCTTTAATGTCATTAATGACCATAACGCAATTCAGACCAGGAGTTATGTCCCAAATTATCGACCAAGCCGTGCACCTCAGCCAAGTCCGCTTCGAGCCCAAGGGCAAATAATTCGCACAACCGTAATGCTTTACATCGCAGCGACAAACTCGCCTGCTTATCTAATGCTGGAGACAAAGTTAGGCAATATTTACTCACATCAGGACAGGGACAGGAGAAAAGGGATAAAAAAGGGTTGGCGCAAACATTGGAGAAAATGGGCGACAAAACTTCGCTTTGTTCTCGTTGTGTCGATCACCAGTAAACTCCTTTCGGCGGGAACGCTTTCCAACATGTTTTCAGGTGGCTACTTTGAGATAACACAGCCTGAGAAGCTTATAAACAATAGTCCGTCTACTAATGGTCATTGCGATATATCCAAACGCACACTCTACATTTTATTCTAACGCTTCGACACACGACTTGGAACCAACGTTCTGAAGCGCATGGCCAAGCAAGGAATAAGCCTCGGTACCAGCTGGTAATATGTGTACTTCTAAGTTAAAGCCCGACTGTCTGATCTCAACTTAAGCGGAAACAGAAACATCCAGCAGCGACGTGGCAAGCTCTGACAAATCTGTGCTAAGTTTTAATAATTAGCACAAAGCACGTAGCCTATCTTAAGCTTATATCAAATTTCGTGAATTCAACTTATACCAATGACGAACAGCAGCAGCTTAAAGGTCCCACATTAAATCCAAGAAAGCTAATCAGTTAACTAGAAAAAGTTGTGCGTCAAAACATTGAGCGTCTTAACTGAAACAGCTGACTTAAATGTCCGTCGTTTTAATACAGATATACGAATTAAAGTTAGTAAGCTGAGGGTCTGCGGATTTTGCTGGACTGGTTCATGACAGATCGCCAAAACCGATTTAGCACTGTAGGATTGGTCTAGTGTGAACTTAGCGCCTCAAAATGTATGGTCAGTTCGCTGAAGCCTGATAGCCCGTAGTCTCAAGAAACGGACAATCGGAAAAATAAGATCAAAATCTGACGTCGAGCTTTCAACATTTTGAAGGTTAAGAGACGATAAGAGAGATTCGGATCTTCTTTCTTAGGTGTCCTACTGTTATACTGTTAGTTTGTTGGCCATCCTGTCTTGTCTTTACCTAAGCCTCAACTTATACATAAAGTTTGTCTTGGCCTAGATTTAGCTAAAGGCAAAAAAGGATGACCGGTATGCTCGCCAGTAAAGGCACAACAAGTTAAGGACATGCTTGCCAGAAAGGAACCTGCGTTTCTCAGACTGCGGGGCGGCTAATGCGCAGGGTCCGTAAAAGTAAGAGTATGAGAAAAAACAAGAACAGCTGCCAAACAATAGGGTTGAGATGTCTCATCGCAAAAACGCTAAATGCTCACTACAGTTAATGGTGGTACTTAAATTCTCTTTTATCCACTAATTCAAACGCAACTGTATGAAACACTGCCTCATCAATGAACAATCGCCCTGGAACAACAAAGCTGAGATTAATGAATTTCGCAGGAACGAGAAGCTAAATGAATTGCTGTAACAAACAATGAAACCATACTGCTGCAAAACAGTAAAAACCAGCGCACTGAAACTGATCCACTGCACCATAGAGCTCGGATGATAATATTTCTAAATGAACTAAATCATCATAACTGAACTTTTCACTTCTTTAAACAGAAGCAACCATCCCGTGGCCAATATTTAATAACGTGGTTGTGCTGTGGGGCGAACCGCGTCCTGAAAGTCACATTTTTCAAAGTTCAACATTGGGCCATTTTCGTATAAAGAAGCGGAAATTAAAGTATCCATTAGTCAATCTCACGCATTTAACGTTATCACGCGGATATTGCCTATTATCCTCCAGCCGCTCCGTCTCTGGATACGGACTGAACTTGCGCTTTTGTCAATCCTTCCAATAGATGCAGACTAGCATAGCATAGCCTAACCTGATCTTAAGCCTATGCACGAGCCTGTTAGAACAAAAAGTAACTGGGCAAACTGAATCTGCATAAAGTAGCGAGCAGATAACAGCACCGTGTGCACTAACAAACTGTTCAAATATGGTGGTATTCAATACGGTAAGCCTTGAAAATTGAAGCATTGAAAGGAACGCGCAGCCTAACCTGAACACTTGAAAATATGAGCAAAAGCAAAGCGACATATCAGGCAAACAGCTGGTTCCAGTCCAACCTTAACTAGCTACTCCTGCACACAGCTGCCAGCTGCAAAAAAGGCAACCCAGCAAATTTCGTTGAAGCACTTGAAGCAGTAACTGCTACAGTACGCCTTGTTATGTTGAAACTTCGTTCGATGAAAAGCAGCTGTCTTTCGCTCCAACAAACGAAATGCCCAAGATTTGACTTGAGATTTTTGTTAGTTAATTGCGTACACTTGTCTCTCGTGCTAAAATACTTAACTAAAAGACCTTAAGAGCACAAGGCAAATCTTGTACGTAGTCCCACATAGCTTCATTGACTAAACCATTGGGTAATGCATTCTAACACGGACAAATCGTCCAGTATAGTAAGACGACTTTCAGGCACTAATGAAACGGTACTCTGCATAACAGCAATCGCAACGTTCATTCCCATATCTGCTTTCGATGAGACTGCTTCAAATTTGTAATTCAGATAAACAACGGTCACGCTGCACACAAAAAACTGAGAGTTTGTTCCAATTGACTATTTCTGAGAAGACGCTATTTCCATTTGAAGTCCTGCGGCGTCAAACACAGGAGCTCAGAATTGCTGCACATAGGTTTCATTCAGGAAAAATTGCAGCGATGGACTTCCGCGGTAGGCAGCAGTAACAGCTAGTTCTTCTAATTTTTCAGGCATAAAAATTTATTTTACGTGGATGTGCAACTGAACTACGGCTTTTACTTTGACAGCTTCGTAGGAGCTCCCGGTAAAAATTTAGTTTGACAACGTATTGAAAAAACAACACGTTATTATAGACTTCTATTCGCTTCAGGAAAATCAGCCATACTTTAGTTACATGCACGCTCTAAAAACTTTTTCGCTATACCGTACCTTTCATAGTTGATCTTCTGATTCACGTCTTTGGCCTGTTTGATGTATCTGTGAGTAAACTTCAAAGTGCCCTACCAACGAATGGATGAGCATTGAAATTTACTTACAGATATATCAAACAGGCCAAACCCGTGAATCAGAAGATCAAATATGAAACAGTCCAAGCCCATTAAAAGACATCCTGTGTTTTGAAATATACCGTACCTATCGGAAAGTTAACGATCTGCAAGATCAATGGTTACTGTAGTGTCTCATTATGCGTGTACGTGTGTAGTTGTTATCGTGACTTGGTTGAGTTATGGGTAAGCACTGTTCCTCAGTCCGTACTTTCACTAAACCTATTGTTTTGAGGCAAGCCTAAAGGAATTCGCGCGGCCAGGAAACTGCGAACTCGTCGTCGTGAGCAGCGTTGGCATGATAAAAGCTATAAAAAGGCTAATTTGGGTACGCGATGGAAGTCAAATCCATTCGGCGGTGCCTCCCATGCAAAAGGCATAGTACTTGAAAAAGTGTACGCTGAAAGGTCATCGCTGGCTGGTTGTTCTCATTGTCTTTCCTTTCTAGTGGTGTTGAAGCTAAACAGCCTAATTCTGCAATTCGCAAATGCGTTCGAGTGCAGCTGATCAAGAATGGCAAAAAAATAACGGCATTTGTACCTCGTGATGGATGCCTAAACTTTATTGAGGTAGGTGGTGCAGCTGTTCACAATGATTATCATTGTTCGGCGTGCGCCATAGGAGAATGACGAAGTTTTGGTCGCTGGTTTCGGGCGAAAGGGTCATGCTGTAGGCGACATACCTGGCGTTCGATTTAAGGTTGTGAAAGTCGCAAACGTTTCCTTGTTGGCACTTTACAAAGGGAAGAAAGAACGGTTGCGCTCATAAATTTCATTTCTACTACGCTATGCGAATGGATTGATGAGAGTGTTTTTTCTGTAAACGAGAGCTGGAACCGCTTGTTTCTGTCGGTCTGTTTCAGAGTTCCATCACCTGGTATCTGGTACCAATTACGAGTACAGCTGTTGCGTAACTTTTGTCATACAATGTTATGTGCGTTGAAAAATGTTGCAAACAGTTTTATTAACGGCCTCTAAGCTCTGAAAAAGTAGCTTTTTGGTACGGGACAAGGGAATTTCATGTAAGCATATTGTAACGAACCCGGTCGTTACGAAAGAGGTTCCACCCAACAAGGACGAAGGATACAAGCTACGAGGGGTTGCTCAGACGTTTACTTTCTCTCAGGCGACACGAACACAACATAGCGACCAAATGATTCGCTCACTCGTCTCTCACGCTCTGCGTACAGTACCCCTAGTCATCGCTGGAGACTATCGTAGCCCTAACCTGAAGATCGTTTCGGCTGGCCAGAGCTGGCAGGAGTTGCTACAATCCGCCTCCCTCCCTTTGAAATCGACGACGTGTATGTCCGCTCACTGATTCTACGTAACGCTTCAACTGCGAGATATGGGCTGTCGACGAAATGCGGCCCTTCAGTCGTCCATTTAACCTCGCAATCCGATAGGTGTTTTCGCCCAAAACACTGTGTGCTTCCTTTCGACGTTGTTACAACTGCTCCTTCAAGATTTCGTGTGGCAAGCTAACATCGCGTGGCCAAGGCAAACAGCTCTCTTCTGGAAGCATGGTCACACCTCTATAGACCAGTTCAAACGGTGTAAGCCTTGTACTTGACTGCTCCGCGGTATTCAAGGCTAACATAACGAACGGCAGAAACTCGTCCCAGTCGTTATGCTTCGCGTTGACATATGCCCACAGCATGTCGCTTACTGTCCGTTTCGTCCTTTCTACCAGCCCGTTTGCTTGTGGGTGACAAGCGCTAACCATTCCACGTGCAATGGTCATTGAACTCAATGGCAGCCTCATGCTCTCTGCCGTAAACGCTGTCCCTCGGTCCGAAATGATTTTCTTCGGGACACCATGAAGTGCCACAATGTACTCTGTCAGAAAATCTCTCACTTTCTCCGCTGTCGTATCCGGTACAGCTTTCAGCTGTACCCATTTGGTCAGGTAATCGACGCAAACAATGACATGTTGATTTCCTCGTCTCGACAATGGAAGCTGACCCAAATGGTCAGTTGCCCACGTTGGACCTGGCGCGGTGGGTGGAACGATGCTCTGGAGCAAGCCAGCAGGCTTGACGTTTGCAACCTTCCTTTTTTGACATCTAATTCAGGGCAAGACTACCTTCTCAACTGTCTTGGACATCCGAGGCTACCAGTAGCGGCGCTTTAGCCGGGAAGGGGTCTTCCCCACGCCCAAGTGTCCGGAAGTTACTGGCGGCGTGCGCCGCCACGCACAATCCATACTGCAGTCGCTCCGGTATGGCCAGCAACCATGATCGCCCATTCCTATCGTTCCTCTAACACCCCTTCATTCAATCGGAAGCACTCGGCTTCGCGAGAATCACCTTTTGTAATGCCGCCACCACTTTCTTTTACGCTCTTCATCAAGTCTGATAAGATTGGGTCTGCTTCTTGCGCCTGTGCCATTTTCTCTTCAGTTATCGAGTCGACCGCCATACATGCCATCCGCTCACCCACCATGTCAGCCTCCCGTTCCTGAGGCGAGATTCTGTACGGTCTGAACTGTATGGGGTTAGCATACCCGTTGGGGATCCGATGCTTAGTTAGGGGTCCACTCTTTTCACCTACTAGTGGTGGACCAACCAGATGCTCAACCGAATGTACCTGCCTGAGAAGGCCATCACGTTCACTGCCGGACAACAGCTTCCCGTAGCAAAGCTGAGCGGAATTTTCTATCACTCTCTGCAGCCCTGCTCCCAAATGAGCATCCTGGGGCATGTCTTCCTTTACTAGTACTTTATCATCCGCGCCTCCAGCGACCAGCTTACCAGGCATGTCTCCCAAGTCTGGGCATCTCCCTGATGGAGGTGCTTGATCTGTGCCGCTGATCAACTGGAAATGGTCTCCCGTAGCAGCTCCCCCTGAGTCTGAGCTTCTCTCGATGTGCCAAACCAGTGGTGAGAAACGCATGGAAAGGCCCAGCTTCATCAGCACTTCTGTGCCTAAGGCCAGCACACAAGGGCATGATGGAAGCACTGCAACTTCTACCTCAAATAGCTGCCCTTGATGTACCAGGGTGAGGGTGGCTCTTCCAATCGGGAAGACATTTTTCCCGTCAACGCCTTGGAAACAAGGAGCATTCCATGGCTCCATCATAACCTGGCTATCTGCGATCAGGCTGTTGTGGACGAAGCTCGACGTGGCTCCAGTATCTATGACAGCTTCCACTTCTCGCTCGCCTACACTAACACGCAGTGTCGGCACTTTGTTCCTTGACTTCTCGTCCGCTAGTTAGAATGACAAGGCTGAGGCATTACCTTTCCTGGCAACTGAACGTCAGCTTCTGCCCTTGAACGTTCAGCACAGTTATGCGTCGTGTCCTTGGCGTCCGCAAACGAAGCAAGTCATAGCAGCACGGCGTGGGGACAACCTATCCCATAGGTTCTCAAACTTTTCGCTCCATCGCCCCCCTGTGAACGTTCCCGAGCGCTAGAACCCCCCACTTCTGATCGGTCAGTTTTGGGTCCGCTGATTGGCTGAAAGGTAGGACGTGGCGTAGCCGGGAGGTCATTAGGTTTTCAAACTTTTCCCCCCGTCGCCCCTGGTGAGAAAATCTTTGCAATACCACTACTCAAGAGAAATGTTTGCAGAAAAGACTTTTACTCTTCGTCACGTGGTAGACGTACTATATTACTCCTGCTTTTCCACCAACCATTTTGTGATGGAAAAATTTCTGCTCGTCTTTCATATCGCCTCTCACGTTTTTCAGAACATAAAGTCACATAAGCAAGAAGCATTCATTAGCCTTTCCCGAAAAAAAAACAATGTGCGTCAATTTGTCTTTTTACCCACACCAAACAGAATTGTAGTGACAACAAACCAGATTGAAGTGAAAACGCTTAAGCGAAGAGATGCGAAAGAAACTATAACGCAAGTTTGCGACTGCGCATGAACGGAAACTACTCAATGTGATGATGGGTGTGCTTGATGCAGTACGAGCAAGTTGTCTATGTTTGGCTGCATCTTTGTCATCATCAGTCTAAGGTCGCCTCGATTCACTATATCTAGCCGACTTCTCTTGCTGCTTAACAGCTCCTTAACCGCGCTGAATCCGCATTCCGCTAGATAAGATGATGGAAACGCAATAAAGAAGGTTTTCTACAGCAGCCCATAACTTGCCGCTTCTTGTCCCATAATGCTTTTGAATTTGCCGCCTCCACTTCTGGGGGAGTTGAGCTAAGAAAAACGACATTGTTCCATTGCGCCCTCCACCCCCGCTTGGCCTCCTTTGAAGTTGCCGCCGCCACTTCTAGTTAGGGCGAGTTAAGAAAGACCCTTCTTACGAAGGTCTCTTTGAGGGCCCTCCTGCGCTAGGGATAATTCTGCCAGAGTTCCTCTTATGTGATTCCCAACGCCCCCGCACGAGGTTCCCATCGCCCCCCTGTGCTCCCTCATCGCCCCTCAGGGGGCGATATCGCCCACTTTGAGAACCTATGACCTATCCGTACCGATGCTCACGGAGTTGTTCCTTGCTGGCAGCCGCAGTTCAGCTAACCGGTTTTCTAGGCGCCGTATTGCTGCCTCCAGCGCTCCCTGGCGTGCATTGCTACACTCGTTGCCCGTCCTTTCCTTGTTTACATACCGCCCGTTGCTATCGCTGGCCTGACAGCTCTGCATCTCGTCGGCATCCCGCCGGACGGCGTGGAAATGTTTGGCTGTGCGAACTGCCTCAGCAAAACTTTTTGTGTCCGCCTTCAGCACGTTGGCCTGAATTTCCTGATCCAAGATTCCACCAAGGAATAGCCCGTGCAAGTCATGGTGGGATCTTCCTGCTCGCCTTCCCAACTTCCGTAGTAGATTGTCAGCAAACTCTTCCAGTGATTCCGTAGGTCTCTGACGCCGCTGAGCAAATCTCGTCGATACCATTAACTCTGAGTTACCGGGGCCATATCGTCTCTTTAGACATGACGTCAGCTCACTATACGTGGCCGTGGGTCCTTCCTCAGCGAAAACCACATGAACCTCATCATCCACAAGTGACCTCAAAACTGCCGCCCATTTGTCCTCCGGGACCTCATTCACCATGAGATAGTCGTTCAGACGGCTAAGCCAGACTCCAGCATCGATGGTGGGGGAGAAGCACGACGGCGGTCGGGACCAGAGCCTCGTCGCTCCCTCTGTGGTACCAGACCTAGCCCAACCCTGGTCCACCATTCTACCAGTTTCAGTGCTCTCCGGCTGTCGACCAGGCGCCGACTGTCTATCCATCTCCGCTTGAGTTTCCTCGGCTTTGCGGTTCCTAGTCTCTCGCATCTTCACGGGTGGATTCTGCGTGAGCGCCAAATATGTAACGAACCCAGTCGTTACGTGCGATGCCTTGTCTATGGTCTGTTGTGAAGAGGCTGCTAATCTCCCTCCCTTCGTTATCGCTGGTCGAGCAATGTTTTAGCATCGTTGCCGATCTCGTAACAGAAAAGCGCAACCGCTTACAAATAGTCAGTCGAAGGGATCTACAGCTTTGCGTGACGACAATGGAGAGCGACATTGAAGACTTCGTTCGCTGGCATGTGCATAACCAGCTTCTGTAATGCTGCTTTTGAGTGATACGAAGTAGTTGAGTAAAGCAGACTGGTCCGGCGCTGTCATGAACATGCGGCTAATGAAACTAAAATGGCGTGAAAGCAGCGGCGAATACCAAGCTGACATGAAAGTCACCGAAAAAACGCCCCTCTTCACCCTTGAATCTTTTTCTCTCATCCACCACCAAAACTGGCAGAACAGTTATGCGCAGGGGGCGGTGGTGAGCTTGAGCGTGAGAAACTCTGGTCTAGACCCCTTCCTATTTTAAACCCCCTCGCTAACCTCTCCCGTCTCTCTCTCTCTCTCTCCCTCCTTCCCCTACCTGCACTTCGGTCTGGTTATGAGTGTTCACTCGTTTATTCCATTTGCACTGTATAACCAATAAAGTTACTTTGATTTGCTTGACCTCGAAGGGGCAACCTTCCAACAAATCTAAATGCTGTCCTTGTCGCAGTTGCTTGTTTTCTATTAGTTCTGTGCTCCTTGACATGCTTTTGATGGTGGTTTAACTTCCAGTGTTCATTTCAATTTGATTTATGTGCAGCAGTTTTTAAAAATGTCATTCTCTCTGTAACGCGCTTTGCGAGCTGTATATTTTACGGTAGGAAGTTTCTTGTTGAGCAGCGAATACTCTGGCGGCGAATAAATTGCAGACTTTAAGCTAAATGCCAATTGCAAGATAAATAGACAACGAATCGAACATTTTGCAGTCGTTTTCTGTATGTGTGGTTTGGCGGACCATGAGGAGTCGCGTATAAAACTGGTTTATTGAGGAGTAAAAGCAATAAATGAAACGCACGGCTGACAACGATAGCTTGAACTGTGTGGGCTCAGACTCGACGCGTATATATAGCCTTCCACGTCCTCTGCCCCTGCGCATTCCCACGGACCGCAGGCTCTTCATCCATCGCCTAAACCGCTTACTCGGTGGCAAGCGGCGGGACCCGCGCTAATCCTGATCCTGGCCGCCTTCCTGCTAGGCCGTCGATGTCAGGTTCTCACGCCGATCCAGAGGTCGTGCTTTCTTGTCGCTATCGAGTCCGAAACTTCATTTCGCTCTGTGGGCAGCGCTCTTACGGCTGGATTTCGCTCCGGCTCACTGGGACGCTGGACTTGCTATCTCTGACACAGTATGCCGGTCTAAATACATCAAACAATTACAAAGAATGATTGGCCTTAGAACGAACTGAAGTTGCTGGTATATGTAAGCCTGTTGAATTTTAACGCGTAAGACTTTGAAGCAGCATTTGACAGCGGTAGTTCTCTAGAAATTTTGATCTAGACGTGGTATTCACATTAGAAGGAATTACAAGGTGAGAGAAAGTAAAATTATGTGGCATATTTGACTTGAGAATGCTTTGCGTTTTAAAACGTTGACTGAAAGTGGGTTGCACTGTACTACAGAAATCAATGTCCTTGCCATTTGTTCATCGCTATTTACATGATAAAATAAACCAAACGTTTTGAACAGCTGTCAAACTTTGCTGTTCTGAAAGAATGTCTGATTCAAACTTTTTTGCATTACCCACGCGTTAATTAATTCCACTTCCCTAATGGTTAATAAGAGTTAGCTTTATTAGCAGTTCCAGCAGTCCATAAGAGCTAGTGCAATTGTCTGGGATGTAGACCTTCTGCGTCTTACTTCTGATCTGGTCTGTCTGGAAAACTTTGTAAATGCTTGAGAGTTTCTTAAGTGGTAAATGTTCGTGGAAAAACGTCAAAAGCATAGTTCAATCATTAGATAAGCCATTTATTTTTTACCGTTGAAGTTTGAATGCCACCTTGTGATTAATATAACGGGTGCAGTACGTTTTGATGCATACACTTCGACGCGTGATTCGTACTAATGGAACCTGCTGGCTCACTTATGACTGTCATCGATGGGTTATCTCGCTCTAATTCAGGGCAGCGTGCATCATTTTTCGTTAGCCAAATACTAACTGAACTCATCTGTCTCACGAGTCTCCGAAACTCATTACGCGTTATTCGCATAACCTTTTACTGCTGATGAACTGGCTAGATCAGTATTTCTCAAGGTCAGGGTTGCCAAGGCCCCTCTGTGAACGTTTCCGAGTGTTTGGGCCGCCAATTCTGATTGGCCTATTTCGAGCGCACTGATTGGCTGGAAGGAAGGATGGAGGGTAGCCGGGACGTGCTATTAAGGTAATGTAGGTGCTGCACAAAGTGTTGTGTGGAAAACGTTTCCCAGATAGTGTGTCGAACACTTACGTTCTTACCTCTGAGTCGACTACCTCTCCGTTCCTCCCTTGCAGCCAAATGCGGAGTGCAACAACACGTAGCTTTCTCTTACGCAGTAGGCACAATACCTGGCCCGTAGGCCATACCTTTCTATGCACTTCAACACGATTGCCCAGGCGGGGTATATGCCCCCCACAACTCAAAAGTGCCCTCCCCTTCCAAAGGCTCCCTTGGCGATTTGCCCTCCACCCCTAGGTTTCAAAAGGGCCCCCGGTGGGGCACATAATCTACTGTGAGAATCACTGAGCTAGATATTGGTCAAAAACGGCTTGCTTCTGTAAATATAAAATCTACCATTAGCCCTCAAATGTACGAAAAAGAGATTGGCAGCTGGCGACACACCTGATAAAATACCGTGTTTCCCCTTTTATAAGACTGAGTCTTATACTTTTTTCTTCAAAAAACATGGCAGGGTTTATTTTTCGGGTGTCCTATGTCTTATATTTTCAGGTACCACAGCCTACAGTTGTTCATTTATTTATCTGCAGAAGCCTATACGAAGCGTAAATTTAAAGGAACAAAAATATCGATATACCTAAAAGAAGAAGAATCGTAAATGTAAGGCAATAAAAATGTACAAATACCTGCATTTATTCGAACACACTCATGTCATCATTTTCTGAGACAATTCTGAATTCCGGCCTGAATTTCTTGCGACTCACTTCTTGCAGAACCGCTGGGCCTAGCCTCTCATGCCTTCCAATACAGTTCTCCTTAAACGAGCATTCCTTGTCCAAGTAGCCTGCTCTTAGAGCAGGGGTGGGTAACATCCGGCCTGCGAGACCTAACATCCTGCCCGCAAAGCACTTCCTTCCACCCGCTGAGGCAACTGCACTTGCATGCGAGATTCAGTGAAATGTGACTGTGGCAGATTCTTTTTTGAAAATGAGATACTCTTATTGTACGTGAATCCTAGTGATAACATAAATCTTGCGTAACAAGCAGGGAACATCAGGCCGGTTAGGAGAAATGCCGGGTCTTGTATGTTATCTCCCCACCGGAAGTTCAGGCGGCGACTTCAAAGCCGGTCACGTGACCATTACTACGTCACCTGAACAATGGCTGACCTAAGCTATTGTTCACTGTGTACACATACGAGCGATGCGTATCAGCAAAGGAACGCTGCACATCTGGAAACAGTTGGCCGTTCTGCTGATTGTTTGCAAGTGCGTTCTATAACCCTGCCGGCCGTCCTGACCTGCCGTAGCCTAAGCCTAAGCCTAAACGTTAACATGACGCGTGTTCGTTGCTGTTGTTGGGTTTTGCAGTTTTGACCGTGAAGCAAACGACAAGAAGCTTGGCGCAAATTAACGTTATTTAGCGATAACTGAACACGCAAGCAGTGAGTAACGGAAAAAGGGAAAAAGCGTATGTACTGCTAACGCAGGCGCTCACCCTGACGAAGGCAACGCGTCGATTTCGCTGCAGGCGCATCCGGCGGGTTCACTCGGGTGTACCTAATCAGGCAGAAGGCGTCAGTGCCTCCTTACGGTGCCTCCACTTGTCGATGGCAAGTTGTCACTAGATCCCGGGACAGACATAACGCAGAATGAGATTTACCCTGTCTACCGAGGCACGCCTCAGCTCGGAAAGTTGACCTGCGATGTTTTTCACGAATTCCTACACGACGTCTCAGCTGGAACACCTGCAGGCCCCATTGTGCTTCCCGTAACTACAATGCATGCGCACTTGCTGAATTCCATCCTTTCACTAAACCTGAAGATAACGTCCGTCCGTTGCGCCGATAACAACCATTTATTACGCCGTAGGTTTGCAGATAACGCTTTGAAGTAGCCGCCTCAACGTGCGGTGGGGAGACAACATACTAGACCCGAAATGCCTTGCTCTCGGCTCTCGGTCGACAAACCCATGTCGTTAGTCTTTGAAGGCAAGCAGGAGGCGCTACTAGTGTGCGCATCGGTAACGTGGACCATTGGCCGCCTACCGACCCAAAGTATTATTTTTATCTCACCTTATCGCTTTGTTAGAGGGGTGACCTCCTAAATGAACGTACATGCAAACAAAGCAGGCTATGTTTTTCGGCTGAGTATTCTTTACGGCCGGGAATGGTCTCATAAACGTCTGAACAGCCTGCGGCAGCAAAAAGGTTCCCCACCCCTGTCGTAGACCATTGGCAACGTGGCTGTCAGTGATTTTGTCTCTTCATCCTAGTCACAACGTTTTGCAACCTGGGCCTCATAAAGTTTACACGCTGACTTCTATCCATTTTATTTTCAATGTAGTAATTGATTTCACTGCGCAAATTGTCTTTGAATGGCTTGTTTATTCCAATATCAAGAGTCTAGAGGTAGGCAGTCATTCGTGCAGGATTCATTACCTGTTCAATTCTTCTCTCTGGTAATCATTCCTCTTCGGCCACCTCATAAAATAAATGGCAGCGTTAAATCGACCGACTCTCTTGTCGACCGTCATTAAATCGACTTTGTGCACCAGGCTTTTTCGGTTTGAAGAACATAAATACCTGAAACAGGCTGAATTTCGTTTTCCTTTCGCTTTGTAATGGCTAGAGGAGGGACTTTCTTTCCGTCCAAACGAATTGCCAAAATGCAGGTGACGCGAGCACTTTTATAACCAGTAGAAGGATTGTAGATTAACGAGGCTCTCCTACGGTCAATTGTTGTTTAATATCCTTGGCCTATAAACACTGCAATTTCATCCATAGCAATCATGTCGGACAGTTGGTATTTAGAAAAATCGATTCTATCGTCAAAGGATTTGAATGTGAATGCACGTTTAATAACTTCATTACCTTCAAGCTTGAACAATGTTGTCGATCTCCTTAATGGCAGTTCATATCGCTGAAAAAACAATCTAGCCAGTGCTGTGACGCTTTGAATTTTCTGAGGATATCTCCAAGTGTGATGCCATTGCAAGGGCAAATTCCTGGACGTCAGACCTGCGCAAAAAGAAAGCCTGTGCTCTCCTGTCAGCGATCCCTTTACAAATGTTGTCCTCAAGCTCAGGAAATAGTGGCTTCCGACCTGATCCAAACTTTGCATTTCTCTCGTCCATCGTCTCACGAAGTTTATCGACTTTGCTCGCCATTTTCGAACCATTCAGAGATCAAGCTTTTTCTTTTTGCACAAAGCTGTCAGATTCTTGCCCTGGGAATCCTCCACAATTGCTTTCTTGTACTCGACACTATTACTCTTCCTTTATGCGGGCATCTTGCTTGAAAGTGAAAATAATATTCCCTTCTGCAAACATAATTGCACTTTGGCACTAACCTGTTGCACACAAAATTGCAAAAGTCACTAAGAGAATTCGTTCGGAAGGACTGCGTGAAAGAACACTACAAATGCAGATGTACCAAAGCACTTTACTCGTAAACTCTACAGCAGTATTCCTCAAAGTTAAGGCCGTTTGAGCCCGCCTGAGAACGTTTCCGAGTATCTACCCCCCCCCTATTTTGATTGGCCAATGTCAAGCGCACTGATTGGCTGAAATGGCTGCAACGCCAGAAGGTGAACTAGAGCTGTACAGATTTATTTCTGCAACCTTTTCTTCGAGAAGTCAGTGACAGCTGCTTGGCTCGCCCGGATGCAACCGAACTAGCCTGTCGATGTTGGGCTCGATCGTGGGCTCAGACTCGCAGACGCAGATCGCCGCGTCTGACTACTTGCAGCCGACTGCGTTTCTTTGTCACTAGGTCCGTAACGATACTAAATGCACGCTGGACTAGACTCGATGAAGGAAGACAAATCAGTAACTTTTTTACCACACTCCATAGGCCAGGGTGCAACTCCGGGATTTCTTTCTGCAGCCAAAACTGCTGATAACCCTGTGACAACCTAACCTTCAGCTCCAGGTTCGACTGCAACTCCAGCAACTCTTCTTGCAGCGAAATTCTGTAGCGGATTGATCACCCAGTCTGGGATTACCATAGACAAAATGTCCTGACAACTGCGTGTGAAATCGTCGTAAAGCGCTAGGAAATGGTCACAGTACAATTCCACGTCCGCTTCAGAGATCCCACTTTCGTTTCCCACTTGGGCGAGACTTTGAAACTGCGACAAGTCGCCCCTTGCAAAGTTGCGCTTGAAGATAAGCAGCTTTGACATGAACGCGGAGATAACAGATTTTGTCTTAATCAAGTTCATGTCGTCCGCCTGAGCTGCTTATTCGTCTTATTAAATTTAAAATACAAGTCTGCTAAGTACGCGATGTCCGCTTTCCGATTACGTAAGTTCTCGCTCAGCGAAGCGTAATCCTGTTCAAAAAATTGAAGAACGGATTCGTACAGGTCGAAAAATCTCGACAGACAGGCATCTTTTGATAGCCATCTCACTTCTGTGTGCAGAAGTAGACGATTGAAGTCCTCGTTATTTTCATCACATAGTCGTCGAAAAAGTCTGTCACCGAATGGATTTCTTTTGATTTTCTTTACCGCGTTGATGGCATACCGAAGAGCCTCATTCAAACGCGCTCAAACGACAGGCGACGAGGTGCCGCCGACGCAACACACAATGGATCCGCAGCACGCTGGGAACTACGTTTTTTAGATACGATATGAATCCCCACTGACAGCCGAGCATAGATGGTGCATCATCTGTTGCCACGGCTATTATGTTCTGAAAGGGAATAGCTCTTTCCATAAAGAATTCTTCCACTACTTGAAAGATAGATTCACCCTTTCTATCTGTACTCAATTCTTTCGAAAACAATAATTCTCCTACAAACTGTTCTTCTTCTATAAACCTGATGCAGGCCAGTAAAAGCGATTTATTTTTAGGCAATGTTGATTCATCCAATTGCAACGAGAATTCCTTCTCTCTGAACATGCAGCAGAGTGTCTCTTCGTTGTCCCCAGCCATTGTATCAATTTGTCTCTGAACAGTATCATTGTTCAGTAGTATTTTTCTGGTAACATCATGTGCGTTTTAGTGAAGTACGGTTTCCAGAACATCAGCTATGGCAGCCACTATCAATTTCTTGCCGATCATATGAGGCTTACCCGCTTTCGCAATTAACAATGAATATCTATATGACGCTGCAAGTCCGTCAGGATCTGGTTTTGAAAGAGATGATATCATACCGTTCAGTGTTCTCTTGTTCCGCCTTCTCCCTCAGGGCCCGATAGTCGGACACGTCCTTATTACTTGTGTTCGGGTGCTGCCTCATTAAATGACGTTTCGTCCTGGACGGCTTCATAGACTCGTTTGAAAAAACTCTTTCGCACAACAAACATACTGGTAGTTGTTCTGTACCAGGCATAACAGCGAAGCCAAAGCGCAGGTATTCGCTATTATATAGCCTACATTTCCTGCTCGCCTTAGCCATGACTGAGCCTCTGCAAGGTCACTTCTCGAAATCAACTAGACAAGTATATCACAGACTTACAGCGACGACGTTCGACGCATAATATAGCTTACTGAATTTGCGCTGGCGAAACTGGAGCGAGCGTAGAAGGAAAGCAACCGTACAGACAAAGCGTTTGCAGAAAATGTGTGAGCAGCACACGCAATTCCTTGTCGCTAAGGCGTATGCTTGCATAGTAGCGACGTTGACGCGACGAAAGAAAGAAAAGTCAAAGGGAGTCGAATTATTACAGAGCTAGGGCAAAATATGGTAATCGTTGACAAAATTGTGAAGCAGAGACATTGCTACGCCAACACGCACTAATTGCTGGTTGAATCGTAAAGCAGGTGCAAATATATCGCAAAAACTATGGCGCATTCTGATAACGTGTGCAACTATTCTCTGATGTGAATTACGTGCTCTGCGCTTAATGCTTCTCAGCAGGAAGCTTCCCTTACTCAACCCTAGGGCGGGAAGGTCACGGTGACAAGCATGCGATCCCTTCTGCCACGTGTTCTGAATGGTCATTTTCATGAGCGGTGATTGGTTCATGTGGAGGATTGGGGGTAGCCGGCATCACGCATAGCGTGCAACTTTATCTTAACCACTACGCACAAAACCTGACCCTCAGACCCCACCTTTCGGTGCAGCTCAACATGACGGTCCAGATGGGGCATGTGCCCCCACAGCTCAAATGGGCCCCGCAAGGGCCCCCTTGGCGTTTTAGGCCCCCTGGACTTCAAAAGGGCCCCCGGTGGGGCACCCACCCCACCGTGAAAATCATCGCTCTACAGTATAATCATTTAACCATACTTAAGCTGCATATTTTGAGATACGATACGCCAGTCACATTCTCCAACGGGCTTGCTAAATATGCCTCTCTGGCGGACAATCGCAACTGGGGCTTATTTACAGGGTAGGGCTTTTATTAACGAACATCCTAAAAAGTCATGCTAGGACGTTTTTACAGGGAAAGTCTTATCATAGGGGAGACGCGGTATATCGTTACGGGGCAATGACGGTGTTCTTGGTGGAAACGTGCCAACATGAGGACAGACGCGCCTCTGAGAGGAAACATTAGGAACGTCACTAGACGAAACAGCGCATCCTGGCCTTAATCAAACGAAGGCTGCTCCACTGACGACATTCGTAGATCACGCACCGGATTCCGTTAGTACGAATCAATTTTGCTTCGAACCGTGTGTGTGGATCTGATATGCTTCTTAGTCTAACGCATTTAATTGCGACCGGTGATTGTGGAAAACAGGTTTTGCTGAAGCACTGTAGTTTAAAGAAAGGTTCCGTTTTTCCATGAAATTATTTTAGGAACATCATTTCTCCGCTTGTTTTTTATTGAGATCAAACTTAAAATGCCCTACATCAGCTGCTTGTGGAACTTATAAGATCTAACTGTAATGCTTTGGACATTTAAGCTAATTCTTGAAGTATAACATCGAGCTCACTGTTTGGCGAAAGAAGTTAAGAGCGCAAGGTGGCGCGGTACCTGAAAACATTTACTCATTCCTTCTGTAATATTTTTGGTCACCGAAGTACCGGTCGTTAGCGATTTGGTCCTGTAGATAGGGGCGGTTGGTCTCTTGGCGCATTGTAAGTATTTAGTGTTGCTGTGTCATCATGTATGCGATGCGTTAATTTCTTCTGTACTGTTTGACTATTTGCGACTTTTCGCTGAATAACCGGATGGATGCGCGCAGTGACACGTTTCTCTTTTCATGAAGTTGCTCTCTTCGCTAGTTGTGGTGCGTCCTGCTTTAATGCAGGCTGATTGTGTAGACACGTTGTTCGGTGTGCGACTTTTTGCGTTAGCGTTTATTAGTCAAGCGCTTCTTGCCGACGGTGCATACTTTTACCGAGCACCTTAAGTTCAAATCACGTCTCCGAATGTTTCAGTGCTTTTTTTGTAGGCGCCCTAAATACGATGTTCTCCTTCATGAATAGCGATGCGAAGCGTAAAAAGCAGCCTGAGGTTTACGTATCGGTTACGGAAAGCTTGAAGAAAGTTTACAAGCAAAAGCTGCTACCGCTTGAAGAGCACTACAAATTTCATGAATTTCATTCACCACCGCTGGAAGATCCTGATTTTGATGCAAAACCAATGATTCTCTTGGTTGGGCAATATTCCACGGGTAAAACCACATTTATACGATATCTGCTGGAGTCCGACTTCCCCGGCATGCGGATAGGCCCTGAGCCAACGACCGATCGTTTCATTGTTGTCATGTATGGTGAACAGGATGGTACCATACCAGGTGTGCGGCCTTATTCGATGAAACAGTGAAATTTATTCCCTTTTCACCAAACGAATGACCGCACTTTTAGGCAACGCTTTAGTCGTGGATACCAAAAGGCAATTCCGACCGTTATCTCGATTTGGTAACGCATTTCTGAACCGATTTCAATGCTCTCAGCTGGACAGTGAAGTGCTAAAGAGCCTGACCATCGTTGATACTCCGGGCATTCTGTCTGGTGAGAAGCAACGCATCGACCGTGGTTACGATTTCGTTGGTGTTCTTGAATGGTACGTTCGTTAATGTTCGAAATTCGAAGTTTTCAGTTAAAGTGATAAGTTATTTTGAGTTCTTGAAAACTCATTCCGCAGGCACAATGTTCCTTTTGTACCTTGTGTCAGCTCTTTTGACCGTGGTTCCTTCCGGGATTTTTGCAGCTCTTTACTTTTTCGTCATTGGGGGCGTAAAGTGTCTACTTTTACATTTTTGGGTTACGGTCGCAGCTGTTTCTGATGAGTCACACAACGCGATCGCACAGACAGTGAACGTCGGCACATTTTGGTTTCGCCAAATTTAGTCTTCAATTATGCTGCAGTATAAATTTAATTAGCGTTAACTAATTTCTCTAGGCGGCGAAGTATTTAAATGAATAGTGTGAACATCCTTTGTTCATTTATTCTTAAGTAATAGCTTTCTTTCAAGTGTGACGTTTCGCTACCCAAGCACCGGTTTGTTTGCAGACTGCCTATCATTTTACAGGTTTTCCCGTAGCACTGATGGGCGAGGAATGAATAATTCAGTATAGAGAGCGCAAGTAACGTCATAGATAGGCAAGCATCTTTCTTGTAGAGTTCGTCAGCTTGATGCCTGTTTGACAGGTTCAGCAATTTTCAGCTGCTGCGACTACGGCCTAAATTTCCTTTGCTTTTCAGTAAGGCAAGTTCCGTTTCATTCTTTGGACTTTGTAACGCGAAAGTTCACTTAACGCCTCGATGCAAAAGCTAAATCGACACGGACTAACGAAAATTTTAACATACTGTTACCAAGGTGCCTTTAAGTTGATACCGTCTGTTTAAAATTTTTTTTACCCTTCCACTTTTGACAAAATGACATGCCATCTTAGAGCGGAAATTATCTTATAAAATCTAACTGTTAAGCGATTGACAGCTCTGACATGCGCGTTTACTTTTTTAATCATCTGTATGTGAGTTACTTTTTAATTTTTATAAGAGATCCTGCAATCGAAGTGCAGATCGCACTGCTGCACCGTGGAAAGCATTTTGTTCCAGACATTTTGAATGTTGAATATTCGAACAGCTTTAATCTATTTGTTTGATTAGTACGCCATTTGCTCAGAGTTGGTTTTACAGGTTTGCCGAGCGGGTCGATAGGATCATATTGCTGTTCGATGCTCACAAGTTGGACATAAGCGACGAATTTCGTCGCTGCATTGAAGCCGTTGGTGGAAACGAGGACAAAGTGCGTATTGTGCTTAACAAAGCAGACATGGTTGACCATCAGCAGTTGATGCGCGTGTACGGAGCGTTGATGTGGTCGTTGGGAAAAGTGTTCAGAACGCCCGAAGTGGCTCGCGTTTACATTGGCTCTTTTTGGGACCAACCTTTGCACCACGACATCAATCGTCGCCTTTTCGAGGACGAACAACACGACTTGTTCATTGATCTGCAAAGCTTGCCGCGCAACGCCGCTTTGCGCAAGTTGAATGATCTCATAAAGAGGGCTCGACTGGCCAAGGTGCACGCCTACATTATTTCCTATCTTAGAAGGGACATGCCATCGATGATGGGAAAGGAGAAGCGCAAAAAGGAGCTCATTCAAAATTTGGATAAAATATACGAACAGTTGCAGGTTGCCGTAGCTTTTCTTAGGAGGTTGACGGTCGACTGCGCGATTCTCTTTTTGTAGAGAGAGCACAACATATCGCCCGGCGACTTTCCAGACTTGAAGAGAATGCAGGAACAATTGCAGCATCACGACTTTTCGAAATTTAACTCGCTGAAGCCTAAATTAATCGAAATGGTCGACGGAATGTTGTCATCCGACATTGGTAGGTGGAATAGAGATGAACTTTCAATAACAAAACACATCTGGTTCTTACGCAGCTCGTCTGATGAGTCATTTGCCTCAAGAAGAACACGTGATCAAGCCTGAGCGATCCTTCGTTAAAGGTGGAGCGTTCAGTGAAATACGGGAAACACCCTTTAGCTTTGGTCAGGGCGAAGGAGTCAATGCTGGAGCCGACGAACCGCAATGGGTGGTCGGCAAAGAACGCTATAAGTGGGACGAAACGTTCCAACAGCTCGGTCCGATCGACGGAAAAATCACAGGTTAAAATATACAGCATACTGTGTCCGCGCCCGACGGTTCTCCATTTCAAGGGGCTACAGCGAAAGCGCATATGGTCAAGTCGAAACTGCCAAATAGCGTTCTGAGCAAAATATGGAAGCTGTCGGATGTCGACAAAGATGGTATGCTCGATTCGGACGAATTCGCCTTGGCCAACTACTTGATCAACTTGAAATTGGACGGACACGAAATGCCGGTGGAATTGCCTGAACATCTTCTGCCGCCTTCGAAGCGCGTAACGCTCAAGACGGTTTCCTAGTCCTTCGTTCAGGCAGTATAAATAGTACAGCAACGCTGTTTCTCCTTGCAACGATTCGTTTCTCCTCATAGATTCCATTAATTGCCCAGCCAATGAAAGCATTGGTCGATTTTTAAATATCAACTACTGTGCAGGTCCACTGAACCTGCAAAACTGCCATATGCTGTGAGAACAACGTTGCATTGGCAGCGTTCCAAAACAAGCCTATCCGCTGTGCCATTGCATTCCCAATCGCTTTGGTTATTCATAATTAGGAGTATAGCTATTAGCACGACAGTCCGATTTTTTCGAAGCTCGTCATTAGCAAGAATTCAATTAAAAACACAAAAAACGAAAAGAACACAACGTGTTAAACAAACGCAACGTATGAAAGGACCGTCAGTCACTCTTGGGAAAGAAGCAAAGAAAACAATTGGTCAGCGGACGACATCTTACAACCGGTTGTGCGTAGATGAACTTACTGGTGAAATGAATTTTAAAAAAACATTCGAAAATTGACATCTGTCTACCAGAAAATTGAAAAGTTCGTTTGAGGATGAGCAGTTAAGAACTGGTCGACTTTCGTAGACGATCGAGTTCAGATTCGAGGCCGATCCGCAATTCCATTAACTGCTTGAGCTCGCGTTCCAAGAAACCGTTCAATCGACTTTTGTCATCGCATCGCTTTTTCCAATCCTTCGTTTCCGCTGGCAGTTCAACGTTTGCTGCTACCGCTGACCCTTTTGAATTGGCCAAATTTGCAGAAGGCACATCCTGTCGAATGGAGCTGGAAGCGATCGTTGTGGTTACTACGTTATTATCACATTTCTGCATCTTCGCCTGTTCTTCCACGGAGGTTCCTTTGGAAACTGAATTGGATTCCAGGGATTCGGCGACAGTTTTTTCAAACGAAAAGGGCAAAGCGCTCTTATAAGCATTCTGCAATTCTATATCCGTCTGTACGGATGCCTCTCGAAAATTCTTGGACGACAATGCGGCTGCTTTTGGCAACCGAGGTGCAGGAGCGCTGGGAGGTAAGTTAGCGCCACTGCCAAGCGCCTTTTTGGTCAAGTCCAACGAAGCGGAGCGGATATGTCGAACAGCTGGACGTGGTGGCGGCTTGGGTGGTGGGCCTTTTGGTGCCTGCGGGCTTATCACCTTCGATCGACCGGAAACCGGGGGCGGTCCAACTACTGTACATGGTGCAACTACGACTGTGTGACGTTTTCTGGAAGCATTCGATAAGCTATCATTCTCGCTGGTCATTGATGTTTCGCCACCGCACGACATTTCTGGGGATACGTGACAAGCTATTGGGCAGGCTATAGTTTTGGTTTTTTCTGCAGTTAGCATCAAGGAATTAGTGAAATCCTTCAGCGGCGAATCTTGAAACTCGTCATTGGTCGCCAACAGCGTTGCGTCCTCATAAACATTAAAGTGGGTCCAATGCTGTTCGGGGTCCTTGGCCAATGGCGTCACATTCCTAGGCGGAGTCCTAGCTGGCACCATGGACGCCGGTAGCGAAGACGGAATTGGAAAATGACCCTACGGATGAAGACAACTGTATGAAAGTAGTATAATTCGCCGACTTGGCTCACCTTCACCCGACGAACAATTAAATGCATTGCAACGCAAAATTCGTCCAAGTTTAAATAGCCATCCTCGTTTACATCGGCCAGTTTCCATACTTTGCCGAGCTCGTCTCGAGGCAGTTGGGATTTCAGAAAAAATTCAAAAACGCCCGGATCTTGACCTCGTACAGCAGACTGAAGATCAGCTTTGCCCTGCGTCTTTTCCAATAGTTGGTTGAAGCACGTAGTGTAATATTCGAACAGCGGAACTGTAATCACGAACGACTCGTCTAGATTCTCATCCCCTTCAGAAGCTTGGTCATCAGCCGCTGGTAGTAAAACCTGTTGTTCACTGGTTGAAAGCTGCCTAAGACATTAAACATTTAATGATCACCGACGTGGGCGGACTTCCGCCGGAGAATGAAAGCGAAAATCTAGTGCCGCAGTTGGAATCAATAAGCCAGTATCTAAATTCTCATTTGTGGGCATTTCTCAGAGAAAAAAGAAGAAAAGCGATTTAATAGATTAATGGTAAACGACGGGACCTACTCGATCGAAGAACCTTCCTCTTCAGATTCATCGAAGGATGTCCATTTTGACTCAGACTGAGGCGATCGAAGACTACTCGAATGCTGACTGGAGGACACAGGTGATTTGGACTGGCAAGCAACTGCCGCTGCAGTAGCAGCACTGCAGGCGGTCGGAATGGGACTGTCTCGATCAGTAACAACTCCTCTTGGCTGAGGAACGCATGCACGTGATTCGGGCACTTTTAACGACGAGGAAGTATGCTGCTGCTGAAGTAATGACCATGTGGCAATCGCCGATGAAACCTTTTGGTGCAAGCCAACAGACATGGCTTGAGCCATTTGGGCAGCTACAAAGTAGGCGTAGCCCAATAGACTTATACAGGAGAATTTAGCAAAAATGTAAATAAAGTAACGAAAGGTGGCTAATCAAAAAGTGACTGCGCCATTCACGTTTCCACAACAGCTCTAACGCCGTCCGGTGTCACCAAGCAAATGTACGGTAACTCGAGCATCATTGCAAGAAAGTAATTAATGCGCAAGTACAGTGATAAAGCATGTGGCCAAGCCGCTTGATATATTAGTGCTTAATGAAGAGCGTCTCTTAGATTGTTGCAATTTACTGCGAATATGTGTTTACTTGCGACCAATATGCGCAATCGATGCTACGCAGAACAACGCCTACTGCAGCGGGGACCGACCTGCACCTCAAACCGTAGTCCTGAAAATAAGTGAACGTTCTTAAAAATTGGATACTTCGTAACGGGATGATGTTTCATACCTTTCTAAATCTTTTACGGTTTTTCCCGTTCTTATCTGCTTGGTATCTGTAATTCAAACGAAACAATTGCTCTACCAGCGGGTGGATGAGCGATTGTTAGGAAAAAATTGAACAGGACCAATACACTCAACTTTATTTTCCTAAAGATGATGCGGCGGGAAGCGGAACTAGAGCGTTCCGAAAGCTCTGAAAAACAATAAATGAACACGCTAAAATTATACAGTAAGACTTGAACAGAAAGTTACGCACAGTTCACTGTGCTTATGGCATGCACTGAAAGTGATGGTTGCCCTAGACGGTTCCTTTTAACCATATAGGGTTCCGCAGGTCATGGCTAACGTGTCTTCTTAAACAAGACAACGTAACTAGTCGCATTTGGAAGCGATTCGTAGCTACCGGCATAGTACGGCGAAACAGCTCATTTTTGGTCAACAGTAATTCGGTAATTGGCGCAGTTGTGTATTGGTGCTCGCCAAGCTGCGCTGTTACTTATTTCTGTAACGTTAAAGTCACATGCTTATTAAGGCGTGCTACTTAAGCAGGCCCAGTTAACCACCTGTTAACTGCAAACCAAGCAAGGATGGCCGTAACCAAGTTCACTCACAGACTGGCTAACGAATAGAAGCATACACTATTTAGCAATAGGTTCTGCAGGTACACTATAAGATGCTAGCATTGGGTCAATACTTAATACCACTTCTTATAACACCAGATTGCAACAATTAAATTAAGTTTAACGCTGGCCTAATACGCATTTTAGCAATTTAAAATAGTCTTCGTTCTTGCAGCTTAACATGCTTCTTCACTAAACGTCTAATTTCTGGTAATAAAGTACCTGCAAAGTATTTTATCTTACAGTATAATGATAGTACTCAACTGCGTGTCCTTGAAAATTTCGCGAACTTTGTAGGCGATGTCCAAGATTGTTGGCTTTGGCCCAAAGCTAAAGGAGCTACGGATAATTCTGTGTCAAACTTCAGAAGCTAGCAATGGAATTAGAACGTTTGTAAGCGAGCATTACATGGATTTGAAGGACAAAAATCCAGAGTTGACCATATTGGTGCGCGAGTGCAGCGGTGTAGTGCCGAAAATATATGCGAGGTAGATTCAAGTCCTTTCAGTTAATTATGACCGGAACGTTTAAGGTTTGAAAAAGGTCGAGAAGTTAACGTCAACGTGTCTAACCTGAGCCCGTCAGAAATTCTGAATCGTCTCCATGGCATGGTGACTTCAGCGTAAACATTAGTAAAAGCTTCAACTGTTGCGTTCATTGTTACTTTACCATGAGTTTTGCTTACTTGAATTTTTAAAGGTAACTTGCTTTTGAAGCGTCCAGTTACATTAGTAATAGGATAATGGCAAATAGTGCTACCGCAAAAGCGATAAAGTTTTATGAATACCTACTGGATCTACGCATCCATTACTGCCCCAGAAGTTACGTCAGTCGCGGTACTCGAGAATTCATTGATACCTACTTGCCTCACGTAAGAAAATCAAATCCTGGTTTTCCTGTTTTCCTTATTCCGTATTACGGTGTGGAGCCGTGGCTGTATGCAAGGTAATAATTTTTCCCCTCGTAATCATGCAAAGCTTTTTATGCAGGTATAAATACGGCCGAAAATCGAAGATACGTTTGTCGGATTTAACCGCCAGTCAGGTGCTTTGCATTGTTGAAGAAGTATCCAGTGGAGGTTTTTGGATGGGCAGCTATTTGCAGAAATCAACTGCCGTTCCCCGTGGGCTTCGGCTGTTGCCAAAGGAGATCAAATCACGCAATCCGTTCGAGATTATATCTAAGCTGCAATAAAATGAACTTCTAAAATAGCCGTAGAAGCCGTAGCCGAATATAAAAAAGCCGTAGAAGACCTTACAACCATGAACTTCTAAAATACCGAAAATCTGATTGTCAAGGAGACGGTAAGTTCATTACCGAGTTCATTTCAGCTGTTTCGTTCAATAAGAAGAGCGTTTAGCCACATTTTTTATGCTAAACTTACGTGCCAGCCCAAGCTTTGTCAATGTTCAATTTTAAAAACCATTTTAATTTGTTCACAAAGCGATAAGCATGAATGTTTAAGTATGAAATGTTCTTTTAACGTGCACAATTTCGTTATGACGACATCCGGAAGTGTAAGTGGTCAGTAGGCTGAAAAATAGTATCCAAGTTTACAAATTCTGCAACGAGATTACTACCACGGGCAACGTTGTTAGGAAATGTCTATTGCTGTTTCAACAGCTGGACCTTGCTGTGCAGCTATAATTGTAATTCAACGTGGGATATCTATGCTAACCCCCTTAATCTTTGTTGCAAGAGCACTGTTCTCCAATGAAAATTTTCTTAGGGCGATTAGGTATGGTAATCATTGCGTCCTTACTCAACGGAGATGGCCAAGATTAATTTAGAATGAACGCAGAGTGGGCGTGTAAAGTTTGTTGTGGCCCGGCACTTTAAAAGAACGTTTGAAATTTAAGCTGAAAGCAATTGTTGACCTGTGTAAGCTCGTTGGGTTGAAACAACAAGTCAACCTAGACCTGTCGTAGTTGGTTTCAATCGTGTTGCGGGCTTTGTAAAAGATCGCGTAAAAAATAGTGTCCTCAGCAAATCCCCGCTGGCACCGAAACTGACAAAAAACGCGAAAGCTTTTTATTTGAGCGACGGAGATAAAAGAACGAAATGACTAGTAAATGGAAATGCGCAAAAACATTAATACGACATAAAGGGTAAACCTTAAAGCAGTGTTGCCATTGAATTAACCGCAAATAACGTAATGGATCGCGGTGCGGACAAAGAGGAACAGTAAACTTCATCTGGGGCAACGAAAAGCGTAGCGGAAAAATGTAAGGGAAGTTTAACAAAGTTTTCTACTAGTTGGTTGCAAGTACTCCAGCTTTTATGCATTCACTTGTATCCTTAGGCACCAAGGTAAGATGCTGACCGGTAAGCTTCATAGGTGCTACGGATTGACAACCATCTTTTCATGTATGTCCATGCCACCGACCACCTAACGAATTCAAAAAGCAATCTGTAGGAAACGACCTACTACCATAGTGACCTACATCGCAGAATTCTTCGAAAGAAATTTTTCCGTCACCGTCCTTATCGTGAAACAGAATTGTTTTGTCGACAATCTGCTGCAGCTGCGTATTTTTCAAATTGTTTCCAACCATCATTTTTAAAACCTGAAAATTATTCCGCGAGGGCATGCTGACCGTTAAATCTCTAAATTTTCAAACCTCGAACAACTCTCCATTTGATATGTAGCCATCGCGATCCATATCATAGATTTTGAACGCAACTAAAACGCACGAGGGAGTAGTGTAATTCACAGGTATCCCGTTTTGCTCATCGACAGGTGGAATAAAGACGTACTTTGGGTGATTACGGATAGTTTACGTAATTAAATGAGCTAAATTATTAATGACCACTTACACAAAACCTCTAACCGCCTTTTTAAGTTAGCAGGGCAGTTCGTTAATCAAAGACTAAGGAACGATTGACAAATTCTTGCATAACCATTATTGTTGAAAAAATTTCATGCATACTATCATATCGGTAAAGCCAAATGAAAGCACGCACATTTTAGTTTGGTCTGCTTGGCGCCTTTGACACTGAACTGGGAAATTCCCTGGATGAATTCTACAAACTTTCCATTTAAAATTCGCTACGCAAAAAGTAGGTATCGCACCTTTGAAGTCAACTTCCCCATTTCCATCGGTATCGAATATGTCTATAACCCGTTGTACCAACGGATTCTGCTGCAGTTCCGGTAAGGACATGAACTCTTCAACGCTTAAAGCTCCACTTCCATCCAAGTCAAGTTTTTTGAACCGCCTTGCAAGGCGTTTTATCTCCTCGGTATCAACTGAAAAGAAAACTTTTCAAATCTAACCAAACGGGTAACACACCTTGACCGAAGGTGCGGCAAACGTTGTCACACTCTACTGGAAATGTTACATAAAAAAAAAAGGATTCAGTACACAAGTTGCGGCTGCGTCAGTTGGCAGAAAGGCGAGTCCTTTATTAGCTTGGAATCGATTGAGCACAGCTTAGACTGAAAAATTGGTAAAACGGATCATTCTTAAATAATATGAAAAACACGCAGTACAACATAACTGCAGATCACTTAACGAAGAAAACTCTAATGAGCGAACGTTTTTAAATTTCAGTTACAGCCCACTCTTCAAGGCCGACGTAGAGGTAATTTCGAAAGAACGTATTGATTCATTGCCACCTGCTTGGATTTTAAACCGCACTATAAGGGAGCTGCAGAAGTTGATTAAGTACAGCCGACAGCAGGCTAACCACAAAAAGCGAATAGCACTATAGAACTGAAATTCCGATACGTTCGAGTTTAAATACGGCGCAGAACATTCTCATCATAAGAATTCAAATATTCTACGGGAATGTCGCTCCTATTTATCGGCTGTTCCACTAATTACT
This sequence comes from Trichuris trichiura, assembly GCA_037903355.1. Taxonomy (NCBI): domain Eukaryota; kingdom Metazoa; phylum Nematoda; class Enoplea; order Trichinellida; family Trichuridae; genus Trichuris; species Trichuris trichiura. The sequence goes on from JBAJFE010000027.1 coordinate 202,203, forward strand.
GTAAAAACAAGACCCGAAGCACCTCGACTGTCCAAACTTCTAAACCGTTGAAAAATTAATTCCAACGCTCTAGAGATGCCTAACATCAAATAAGAGCTACGCTCTATCACTTTGGTCAAGCATACGAACACATAGAGTAGAAATGAAGCGATGAAATGAATGTTCAAATTAGTATGTCAAATTCGTTCAGTAAAAGCACTTTGGCCAATGCAGGGAAACTAATTATTGTGAAAAATGGGCGTGTGATCATTCTGCACAACAACGGGTGCAGAACTGACTACAACCACCAAACAGGGCAACAAATAAGTGAAAAGAATACACCAGTAACAAAGAAACCTGAAACCTGTTTATCTTTACGCAAGTGCAAACTACGTCTCCTGAAAAGCAAAAGGTAGGCAAGAGTTACGTAAAATGCTGAAACAAAACTGAAATCTTATTTAAACGAGCAGAATCAAGGACAGCTGAAACGCAGCAACGAAGTTAAACTATAAACAAAACTTTAAAATGATTTACTTACAATTTGAGCACATTTCGATTGGTATAGACGTCCCATTGCCCTAAAACGAGATAGAACTAGTTTAACAATTGCATGACATTTGCAGACAAAACTGGACTCACCATTGCGAAAGAGTACTATAAATGTTTCTTGACACAGGCAGGCGACAGAATACGACGAAGCTGGTGGAAACAATGTATCCGGCACTTCCTGTTAGCCAACTATTGAACAGAGAATATGCAACTGCAAACGACCGTTAAAATCAATCAGCAAAGCCAGATGGTCCATTCAATCAACAAAAGTTATAATTTGAAGACACGTGCATACAACAATGCGTTGGGAAATCGTTTACGGAACGTCGGTATCTGCTTTACAAGGCGGATAGTGACCGACGTAACGAGCAAGCATCACGTGGCTTAAGTGGATTCATCAAAAAAAAAGTCGACATCGTTAAGCTGTCCGAATGAACCGCAAAACGTCAAAACAGCAGCTAGCGTTCACAATAGCTCTGGGAGCACCTATGCTGCTTGCTTTCCGCATACTGTTGTGTGGTGCAATTTGTAAACAACCTCTTAGTTAAGCATTAAACAGGGAAATGTGATCTGAGCGGCGAAGTTTCCGAAAGGCTTTCGACGAATGTAAAGTAATAAAAACTTTAACGACCAAATTTATTTTGGAGGCAAACCGCGGCCAAAAGTTGCGGTACCTGTAGATCATTTTTCGCAAATACAACTATGTGACATGCAAGTTTCGTGCTCTGGTAGTTTCGAAATTGTAGTCTACTTTTCTTTACTTGTTGTGGGAATTTTGTCATTCTCGGCTTGAATCGATTTAGTCCATTTACTCGCCTTTATCCTGAAATTGTGACCGCCCCTAGCGTTTCCTAGGTAACTACTGTCTGCCATTTTTTTCCCTCTAGACAGTCGTGTCTAATCAAGTGAAGCATTATTGCTTGCTAAAGCCTTTTCCCTAATACTTCATCCTCTTTGCCTTGCAATCAGTCTATTTGACTGCCGAGTCAGCATCGTACTGTTCCAGTCGTCGCTCTGTCAGTTAATATTATTACAGCGTGCGGCAGACACTGACAGATCGATTTCGGCTGTTTGACGTGACAGCGCATTGCCAGTAAACACAGTTCAGCTAGATTATGCGCAGGTCGTTGCGCCTTTCAGTCGTATGAATATCATGTTGCTGACCCACCGTTCATTACTAATTGATACTTCGTTGCCAGTGCCTCACTTTAAATACACATTGGGCTCCCTGTAATATTTAATTCTATAAAGTGAGACCAGTCCAACATGCAGTAAATTTTTATTAGTTAGTGGGTAGTTAAGCAACCCTGTAAAATGGGATTGATTAGCAAGTGTTTTCAACGCTTCGGTAAAGGCATTCCTCACTTCGCCCTACTTTGTAGTGTTCGTGTCAACAGATACCGTGTTTCACCTATAATAAGACCTCCTTTGAAAAAATGCCCTAGCATGATTTTTTAGGATACTCGTTAATATAAGCCTTACCCTGAAAATAAGCCTCAGTTGGGATTGTCCGCCAGAGAGGCATATTTAGCAAGTCCATTGGAGAATGTGACTGGCGTATCGTATCTTAAAATATGCAGCTTAAGTATGGTTGTAAGGTCTTCTACGGCTTTTCCCGTTTTTTTCGTTGTGCTATTATCTGTAATTAAACTAAAACAACTGCTCTACCAACGGATGGATGAGCCGTTATTAAGCAAATGTACAGATATCAACGCACTCAACTTTTAATGTTCAGCGCTTTCGGAACGCTCTAGTTCCGTCGTCAGTGAGGTGGTGGAGGAGGTGTTATTCTCCGAACGGTGTTATATAGGCTCACGTAACAATAGGAGTGGGGGCCGAGGTCAGCGCGGCAGAGAGCAACACTTGGTTTTACTAATCAGTGGGTCCCAAGCCGAGCTAACCTCTTGTCCTTTGTCACGGTTGATGGTATGGTTGTGGCGAATGTAAAGAGCCTCCTTAACCCGGCGGAGATGTAAGTGGCTCTCGCGACAAATAATCTGCGGTTGTAGGTCGAGCGAGCATTGAGAGGAATGCTCGACGACCGCCGACGCCTTGATTGTCTTTTGTATAATCTCTGGTTTGAGCTTCTGTGGTCGGCCTCGTAGGAAAAGCCGTAGAAGACCTTACAACCATGAAAACACAGCCCGTTACAAAACACCCCGTTTTCAAGATCAGCTTAAGTATGGTTAAATTACTATACTGGAGAGTTTACGAGCAAAGTACTTTGGTACAAGTTTGTAAAGTGCTTTGGTACAAGTTCGTAATGATCTTTCACGCAATCCATCTGAACGAATTCTGTTTGTGATTTTTGCAATTCTGTATGCAACAGCTGCTGCAAAAATGCAATTTTGTTTGCCAAAGGGAATATTATTATCACTCTCAGGCAAGATGCGTGCAAAAAGGAAGAGTTATAGTGTCGAGTACAAGAAAGCAATCGTGAAGGGCTCCCAAAGCAAGAATCTGACCGCTTTTTGCAAAGAGAAAAAGCTTGATCTCCGAATGGTTGAAAAATGGAGAACACAGTACATTAAATTCCTTGAAAAGATGGACGAGAGAAATGCAAAGTTTGGATCAGGTCAGAAACTATTATTTCCTGAGCTTGAGGACAACATTTGTGAATGGATTGCTGATAGGAGAGCACAGGCTTTCATTGTGCGCAGGTTTGGTGTTCAAGCATTTCACCTTGCAATGGCATAACATTTGGAGATATCAACAAAAGAATTTAAAGCTTCGCTGCATTGGCTGGATAGTTTTTTCAGCGACATGAACAGTCACTAAGGAGATTGACAACATTGTTCAAGCTTGAAGACAATGAAGTTATTAAAGGTGCATTCGAGTTTAAGTCCTTTGTTGACAGAATCGATTTTTCTAAATATCAACCATCCCACATGATTGCTATGGATAAAACTGCAGTGTTTATGGGCCAAAGGTTTCTAACAACAATTAACCGTAAGGGGGCCTCGTTAATCTACATTCCTTCTACTGGTTATGAAAGTGCTCGCGTCACCCGCATTTTGGCAATTCGTTTGGACGGAAAGAAAGTCCCTCCTCTAATCATTGTAAAGGGAAAGAAAGACGAAATTGAGCCCGTTTCAAATATTTATGTTCTTCAAACTGAAAAAGCCTGGTGCACACAGTCATTTATAAGGAAATGAGTCGACTTAGTGCTACCACTTATTTTGCGAGATGGCCGAAGAGGAATGATTGTCTGGGATTCAGCCAGCATTTGCCGCTCTAAAGAAATGAAGAACTTTCCTTCAGAGAGAAGAATAGATCAGGTAATGATTCCTGCACGAATGACTGCCTACCTTCAGACTCTTGATATTTGCACAAACAAGCCATTCAAAAACAATTTGCGCAGTGAAATCAATTAATACATTGAAAAAATGGAGAGAAATCAGCATGGAAACTTTATGAAGTCCAAGTTGTCAGAAGTTGTGACTTGAGTGAAGAACACATGGGACAAAATCACCGCCAGCTAACTGTCTTGTCTGTGCTGTGTGAGCAGGCTACTTGGACAATGCTCGTTTAAGGAGAGCTCTGTTGCAAGACACGAGAGGCTGAGCTCAACGGCCCTGCAACAAAATTCACGTCGGAATTCAGACTTATCTCAGAAAATGATGGCATGATTGTGTTCGAATAAACGTAGGTATTTGTACATTTTTCTTTCCTTACATTTATGGTTCTTCTTGTAGGTATTTCAATATTTTTCTTCCTTTAAATTTGCGCTTCGTATGGGCTTCTGCAGATAAATTAATGTTTAAGTGTAAACTGTTGTACCTAAAAATATACGACATCCCCGGAAAATAAGCCCTGCCATGCTTTTTGAAGGAAAGCTAAATATAAGAGCCGGTCTTATAATAGGGGAAACACGGTAGTTCTGTCACGCGTTATTAGTCCTACACTTAAGTGGACGGCTTAGTGGTCGCATTTTATCGCATTCCAAACGTACTTTTGAAAAAGTATAGCAACCCTGTGCGTAGCTTTTAATCAGCTTTCTGAAAACTGGATTAGTAGTTCTCTTTTGTGAAATTTGAAACTACCAGAGCTCTAGCGATAGCCTAACTAGCCGCAGTTTAGTCTGCTGAGGTAAAGTCTGTGATGTCAACTTCAAATGTGCATGCAGCAGCACACTGCAAGAATGGTTTCGCTTGTTCCAGCAGTCAGCGGAGGAATCACGCTCGTTACAGGCGTAGAATAGAAAGCAGTTGTTACGGATACGATCTCTTCTCTGTAGTGGACTGTAGTTCAAGGTGAGCTTCGTTGGCTGCTTGGGTCTTTCTTTCCATCAGCGAAAGGTTGCTGTTGTTTTTGTTTAACTTAGAACTTCCGCTGAGTATTAGCGAAATTACGGTTAGCCATCACGTCCTGAAATTTATTAACTAATGTTTGCTTGGTAGCGTTCTTGTCGTTCCTTTTGCGGACAGGGTGCTCCATTTGAGAAGTTTTCCCACAGTTATGTGTTGTTCACTCGTTCAGCGTTCAGTGGAAAAGGAGATTGAATGTATCCATGTGCAGGCAAATAAGCGTGTGGGCCTGTGAGCTCCAAAGCTGTATTTGTTCTATTGATTGATTCAGACTTCCTATTCACCACAGTACTGCGCTGTTTAAATGTTTGTCCCATAGCTTTTTGCTTTGCTTCGTGCATGGGTTGCATTAACAGAGCATGAAATGTTGATGTGATTTATCATGGCTCTCCTTACATTTGGTTTTACGTACGCAATGAACGAAACAAGCTTCAGTATTCTTCTTTATACAATTCAGCTGACACTGCTAAGCCAGTTCTTTCCTGATGTTTTTAGGACTTCTTTGTCAGCATTTGTGAACATATGTAAATGAGGCAGCACAACCTATGCGTTGGTCTGCTTATAATGGCAGCTGTTGGAGTCAGCAAAAAAAGTCTTATCGATTACAATGAAGCAGACTTGGAACGTCTTTATGACCAGTGGGAAGAAGGAGACGATCCTCTGGAAGAGGATGAACTGCCGGAATGGAAGCGCCCTAATCGCAACCGGTTTGACCCAAGTAAAATTGGTGATCCTGAAGAACTTGCCAAGAAAATGAAAAAAGATCGGACGTTAATGATTTTCGTTTCCGTATCCGGTTCACCAAGTCCTCGCGAACTCGAAGAAATAACTATGCTTTGGCAGTCCAGCTTGTACAACAACCACATTGACGTGCAGCGCTTTGTAGTTGATCGTAATCGGGCCATATTCATGTTCAAGGATGGGGCGCAAGCTTGGGAAGCAAAGGACTTTTTGCTCAAACAGGATCGTTGCTTGGAAGTGTCGATAGAAGGCAGAAGCTATCCTGGCAAAGGGAGTTTCAACAATGAAAAAAATACAGAACTGTGACATCCTCTTTCGCTTTAGCGGCTGAGCAGTTGCACGGTTGAGTAACTGTCCAAAGCAGTAATCGTTTAGGCAAAGTGCTACTGCTCGAGAGAACGAGACAGTCCCTTTAAGTTATAGTAAAGAATTTTTCCTTTCTACAGAACAGCTTATGAACTTGGTCATATTTATACGTCCGCTAGACGCGTGACGCCAAGCTTTTCTTCTGTCTACTTTATTTCTCCGGTTTCAACGCCTGCAATGCTTTACAAGTTTAATGCATTTAACGGTGACGATATGCTATTAATAGATAAAAACATTTAGCAGAATACTTTTCACGAAGAACTGTACATACTACTGAACAGATAATCCCAGAAGTGCCAGTTCAGGTTAAATCGTTTTGAATCGAGAACGGAAGAGCAAACGCGAAAGATCCAACTTATTTATTGGCTTTCACGAGTAATGCAGTTGGAACAACGCATGCAAGACGAAAAGCTGAAGTATTTCAAGTTAGCTTAATCGTTTTCACGAGTATCCTTAAGCCTTATGGACCTGATGCAAGCAATTTGACCCTCTCGTTAAGAATGTGAGTGGCCCTGCAGTCTGTTACCGCTTTAAACCTGCGCGATCAAATTTTTCCGCTTGAGACGGCTACTGTCGAATCAACTGTTAAGGCTTTACTGCATGTAGGACACAGGAACTAAAACCGTTTACTGATTCAGTGCAAACTGAGTTATGAATAATCCGTGTATGACTTCCAGTTAAATAGCGATATACGGTAATTGTGCGCTAAGGTTCAATTGTGAAGCATGCACCCCACATCACTCCCCTATTAGAGTTCAGGTCATGCAGGGGCGACTCACACGCGAAAGATTGAAAGTGACTCGTTTTGGCGAAGGCGCCAATGCTGCCGATGCGCTAGGTCGTTGGTGAGAAAAGCCGGTTTCATCCGATCGCCGGCTACCGTGACTTCGGCTCCGTTCTGTTCAATGATCAGTGTTTTCTCGGTTCAGCGAAGGAAGCGTGCGGTCCTGAATAGCGGAGCGTCAGGATGCCGGGTGAACCTTCTTCCTGGACAAACACATGGCTGCAGTTATTGAGCCTGTGACTAACAAATGCGACTCTGGTATTCAGCCTGGGTTGAATGGAGCGCAACTTCCTCATTGCCGCCTTCATGACTCAGATGAAATCGGTTGGATTAACGTCTGCACGTTCGCTGGTTGATGCGATCAATTCAGCCGGCAAGTACAGGCTAGTTTCGCAGATCATCTCTACCGGTGCGAGTTCCAAATGAGCTTTCAAAACTGTGCGGATGCCCAGGAGGATTAGCGGCAATGCTAGCGTCCACTTGATGCCAGCTGCATGCATCCGGCTTATGGGCGCTGTTTTGAGCTGGCGATGGAATTGTTCGACTAGCCCATTCGCCTGTGGGTGATAAGCTGAGGTGGGCGTATGTTTTGCTCCCGTCAGCTTGTTCAGCGCGGTCCAGAGGTGAGACTCAAACTGCCTGCCTTGGTCTGTTGTTATCTGGCGCGGGACTTTAAAGCGGGCGATCCAGTTAGCTAGAAAGGTTTCCGCGATCGTCCGTACTGAAATGTCACGCACTGGCCATGCTTCTGGCCACCGGGAGAATCTATCGACGGTTGTGAGGAGAAACTTGTAGCCACCAGACAACGGAAGAGGGCCGACGATGTCCACGTCTACGTCGTCAAGAAGAGCGGAGGGTAGCGAGACTTCCTTCAGGACTGACTTGGTATGACGATGGATTTTGGCTCACCGGCAATGGACATAGTACCGAACGCACTAGGCAGTGTCTCGCTGCACACGAAATGTGATGCCAAGAGACGCTTCGTGGCCCTGACGCCAGGATGCCACAGCCCATGGGGCGATTGGAAAACGGATGCTCTGAGCCCCACTGGTTGATAGATGTGCGGCTGGTCAGCGAAGAGGTCTTTCCACAGCGGATGCCCACTGCCTTTGATTGGCTCAGGTATTAATTTTAAAAAATTACTCCTTGGTCCACTGTAGTTTATCTTTGGTCTTTTGTGCAATGGCGACTTTTATGGCAGCTGACATGCCAGAATGGCCAAGTGCTACACAGAAGTTACGCGACAGCGCGTCTGCGACGACACTGTCTTTGCCTTTGAGGTGCCGCATGTTAGCATGCATGGTGGTGATGAGGTCTAGTTGGCGAATCGCTCGATCATTTTAAGTCTTGCGAGCAATTCTAGAAGGCTCGCACCAGAGGCTTATGGTCCGTGTAGACGGTAAATTGGCGACCTTCAATCATCCAGCGGAAACGCTTAACTGCTGCACAGGCTGCTAATAGCTCTCGACCGAATGTGTTATAACGCTTCTGGTGGTCTTGCAGGTGCCTTTAGAAGAAGGCTACTGGTTTCCATATGGAGTTAACGTATTGCTGAAGCATTTCACCGATAGCCTGGTCATATGCGCCGGCCATGAGCGCTAGTGGCGCGTCGAATCAGGGTGTTGAAGTAGTGTGGCGTTGGCCAATGCCAATTTGGCTTTATGAAAGGCCATCAGAGCGTTGTGGGACTAAGCAATTTTTATAAGCGAAGAAAACGAGATGGCAACCAGAGGGCGTAAGATGACCGCCAGGTTCAGACAGAAACACCGGTAGAAGTTGATCATGCCAAGAAACTGGCGAAGTTCTTTGACAGTTACTGGCAGCGCGAACGTTTGTATGGCAGCGACTTTGTCAGGAGCTGAGCGTGTGCCGTCATGGTCTAGAAGATGACCGAGGAATACGAGTGACTGGGCGCCTAACATGCACTTCCGTGGGTTCACTTTAATTCCATAATTCGCCAGTCAGGCGAACACCTTTTCGAGGAGAAGGAAATGCTCTGTTTCTGAGCTGCCAGCGAGCAGGACATCATCCACATAAGCAAAACGGCTATCCGTCTTTCGGAGTATCTTTTCTAGGAGGCGCTGGAAGGTTTGCGCCGCGTTGCGTAGACCGAAGGGCATCTTGAGGAATTCAAACAAGCCGAATAGTGTCGTCGTGGCTGTTTGAGTATGTTGCGGGGTCTCAAAGGCACTTGGTGGTAGGCAAGGTCAAGGTCGATCTTTGAGAAAGTCGTCTACCCATATAAGTTCGCGTTGAAGTCAGCGAGGTGAAGCAATGAATAGCGGACCGGCTTGGTGTTGCGATTGAGCTCGCGAAAGTCACCACACGGCTGCCATTGTCCTGGTTGCTGCTTCAGCACTGTGTGGGAAACATGACCAACTACTATTTGATGGTTTGTTGATCCCCTGTCGAAGCAGGTCGCTGAAGTGCGCCTTTGCAGTACGCAGTCGCTCTGGTGCCAGTCGTCAGGCTCTCGCAAAGACAGGAAATCCCGTAGTTTCAATTGTATGTTGGAAATGCTCTAGCTGGTTTCGCTTGTGTTCAGTTCCGGACCCATATTGCTCGTGTGTTTCTACAAAGCATTTCAGAAGCTCGCCGAAATTATCTTCTTTTACTCTGACAACCGCTGCCGTGTTGCCTGGAGATTCGTCTGAGTGGTCTCCCGAGTGGAAGACCCAACTGTTGGCAAGATCGACTACTATGTGATGATAGTGAATGAAGTCTGCTGCAATGATCGCTGTTTCCACGTTAGCCACGGTAAAGGTCCATTTCGCTGGTGGCAATACATCGAAATGGATTGTAAGTGGTTTTAGACCCATGGAGAGTCACTGGCGTGCCGTTGATGGCATGTACCGAGGCAGTTGATTGTTTCCGTTGGCGACATGGGTTACCTGGTATTCGATTTGCTGGAATTAGACTCACTGCCGCACCCGTGTTAACACAAGGAGGTTCATTCCAGATCGCTGATCGATCAGCAAAGCGAGCGAGCTCTGGTAAGGACTTCTCTTCGAAGGGCAACAATGCCGCTTGCACTTGGTGCGGCAAGCAACTCAGGAAAAGTTGTCGAATAGCTGATTCATTGCCTTGGTTCAGCTCGGCTGGCATCAACTGTTGTAGCCAGCGAAGGAAAACGGACGGTGGATGGCCTGCGCGAGCTCTTCATCAGTTATAGCTTGGCGAATCCGGTGGACCCTGCCATCCACGGGCTGGTCGAGGCATATTGCTTTGAAGACTGTGAAAGGTGCGGTTTGTTGGCCAGCCGTCAGTATGAAGTCGCATAGTGTCCTGAAAGTTTCTTCAGTAATCGCACTAAGCGCCAGGTCGAACATGGTTTCCTCATCGTGGACGTGTCTATGTCGAAAGAACAGATCCAGCCTAGCGAACCAGAGCTCGGGATTCGTGAATAGGAAGGTAGGAACAGCCAAAGATGTGGGCACTGAGGGCTGGGGTGTCTCTGGCTCAGCAGTTAGCGCGGTGGACGGCTGAGAGCAGTTTCCTTTCTTACCCATTTTTCGAACGGCTCACCAACGTAGGACACAAGAACTGATTCAACGCAAACTGAGTTATGAATAATTCGTGTGTGATTTCCAGTTAAATAGCGACATATGGTAATTGTGCTCTAAGGTTTAATCGTGAAACATGCACCCTACACTGCATAATAGCGGTGAAGAATTTTCAAGAAAATTCGGAGAACTTTGTTTCTGGAACTTTCGTTCAGTAAAGTTGCACTTTTCAATGCATAGCCGACAAGTGCGGACCTTTGTTGCATATTCAGTGTTCAAGATGCTACGTTATGCTTACACTTTTTGTTTTATTCACCACTGTCTTTCCCGCAATTTAAATCAAGGAGAAAGTATTTTACGTTTATTTCTCGTATGCCCAGTCTTGGGAAGTGACTTGGTAGGCAATTGTCACCGAAATGTGAAGAAACTATGCCATGCAGCAGAGCATTACAACCTAATTATTATATTGATGAGCAGTTTACTGTATCAATGCGTAGTTATTTTCCTGTTCAGGTTTGATGCGTTTACCAGCGTTGTACTTGCATAAGGCTCACTTGCAAAGTGTTAATTGTTAAAGACTAGTCGATTAAATGTTGTCCCTTCAAGCTGTTAAGTTCGTATACTCTTTACTCGTTTTAAAACGCTGGCGCATTTTGTGAATACCGAAAGTGAATGTGCAGTTAAGGGAGCTGCGTGGATCTACATTCAGTCTCAGTTGTGGCCACTCAGTTTAGTTTTATATTTTTATACGAATTCTCAAAGTTAATTGAGGAGTAGCAAAAAACTGTTGTCGCGTAACATGGAATGTATGTCGCTAACAAATGATTTATGGTTAAAAATGATTAAAAACACGTCTTTGTAGTAGGATGAATATGTCGCAGTCAAAGTTGACTTGTGCTGTTCTGATTTTGAACTTGTATGTACGCAAACTTTAATAAAGAATCTTCTCTTTCTCCTCTTGTATGTTTCAACGGTTTTATAGAAGCGTTTCTTTTTCGTTGGCTAGAATACGTACGCGTTTTAAAGCATTTCTTTGGTTTTATCTCCCATCCGTTCGTTCCTTTCGTACTTTAGGTCAGTGCCAGCAAAAATGTCGGATTTCGTTGTCGAGAATAACTATCGTCAACGCATAACAGCTCTTGAGCTGGCATTATGCAAGATCGCCTGCACTAAACAGAACGTAAAACTCAATACGGAAGCTGTAAGCGATTCCTATTTGCCCATAATTTCATTACATTGTATTGCTCAACCCAGGTGAAGAAAGAGGTCCATCGCTCTTTTGCACAACAAGTTTGCTACTTCCGTCAACGGGAGCAGCAACTTATCGATCAAGTTGAAACAATATCAAACTCGAAGAACCACAACTTGTCCCAACAGGAGTGCCTCCTCCAACAGAATTTAGGTAAACTTGCCAGTAGAACTAATGCAATTTCGGTTTAGAAAATCCACCAAGGGAGAGCACTAGGAATGTTTCGCCTTTTATTGCAGTTTAACTTTATACTTTGAGATTTCTCTTAGCTATGCTTTTAAGCCGTTTGCAAGGATGGTCTGCAGAAATTTCAAAAAGCTGCTAAGGCGAATGGAAACAGCGACCGTTGTTGCGAGGAATTCCGGGACTTTCTTAACAGGTTTGTTCTTCACGTTCCGTGAGCGTCTATTAATCGGTTCCCCGCAGCTTTTACCTGTTTGATCTTGAACCATGCGAATCGCCCAATATTTTTTTAAATGTTAACCACGACGCTTTGCGAAAGGCCATTTTTTTGTTCGGTGATATCAAAATAGATAAACATTTTAAGGTAAGGCGGCAATGCAGCTTAAGTGCAGAAGTATGTTATTGTTGCATTCAGGCTCCAACCAGCCTACCTTACGCGCTTGAAGATTATGATGACGAAGAGTTGCTGCACGGTCTTTTAGGAAAGAAGAGATTGCCTTTTTCCAATACAGTATATCGTTTTTAATTTCTATTTCTTTTCTGTTAGTTGTGATTTACTTAGGTGTCCATGCGCCCTCCTTGGCCTTTGTCAGATTCAGACAGTTTAGCCTTGTGTAGAGCTCTTACGGCTAACTTAAGCGACGAAGAGGAGAAACTCAAAGGGACACTTGCAGGCAGTTCCCGCTCGACGCATTCCGTTTCTTGGCAGCTGAAGCGTAGGAACGATCTGTACAGTTGGCTGCATTATATCAAGAATAACGCAGAAATGGAGCCAACTTTCGTTTCAGATCGCTTCATATTGGGAGACGTACATTTTATTCTTGTAAGTGATTGTTCAGCTTGTAGCCATCCAATAATTTAGGCTGGAAGCGATGTTTCACGTGCTGCAACAGAAACAAAGATGGAAAGTGACCTACGCTCACTTGCTTTGGTAAGAAGACGATTCTATTTACTTCTCTTCGAACACATAACTTTTCTTTTAGGGATTATAAACTTTCATGTGACGTAATTTTATTTACAGAGATAGACTTGGAACTTTACTAAAGCTCCAGCTTTCGGGCGTTTCACCTTCTCTCCTCTTCAGCGGCTGAACTATAAAAGTGCAGTTGAACTTCCGTAAGTTGACTAGCCAAGAGGCTGAAGAAAACTAGTCAGCATAAAAAGGTTGTGGCTATAAGGGGGGACTGGCTGAATAGATTAGTATCTGTACACGTTTTATTCTGCTGTACAGCGTCTATTGGACGTCTATTTTATGGCGAGGTGCGTAAAAATAACACTGCAGAATCATGCATAGGCTTGCTGAAGGGGCTACGGTGCTTGCTGAAAAAGGTGTCAATTCTAGTCTGGTACTTCTTCTTACTACAAACAAGCGGCAAGGGCGGCCTCCGCGCTAGCTACACCGCTCAGCATCTTTGGACATTTTTCAGCAGCAAAACACCTCAGCTGCGCTAACATGCGCCTGATGTCCTCTTCCCTCAGCTTTTGTACCATTTCTGTCTCATTTTGTTCTAATCTCTTCGTATCGGAATCTTCAGACCGTTTTTTAATGAACGTTTATTGCATAAACGTTTAATGCCAAGCTTTCGGGCCTCGCCGTGGCCAGTCGTCGGCGCAATTTGTGCTGCCCATCGGGTCTGGCATTATGTTAGCAAGCCGCCCCATCCGAACAACTTTGGCGGAGATCTCAGCCGTCAGGTCTATCTTGACCCGTTGGGCCTTGGTCCCATCTAGTCAGTCAGACTTTGCGGCGAGCACCCAACCGACCTTCCACGACGGCGGCACACTAACTTAGTAAACGTTTGTGCAATAAACGTTAATTAAAAAAACGGGCTGAAAATTCCGCTACGAAAAAATTAGAACAAAATCTCTGAACGTCCGTTAGAAGAAAAGAAAAAAGAAAACATTTCTGTCTCATTGTCACTTTCTTCCTCTGCGTCATCTCCTGCGCTACGTGCTTCTACGTTCATTGCTGTTTTGGCTAGCATAGATTAGAGTACTGCTCGCGGGTTAGGTTCGGTAGAAGTGCCCGCCTCATCATCCATTGCCACGAAATAGACGAAATCTAATCCTTCAATCTCTGCCCCGCCAGTCGGACTATAAGGCTGGAACTCGAAATCATCGTCTTCGTCTCTGACGAACCCAGTTCTCCTGAAGCACTTCCTTATTGCTTTCAGTTGAACCTTATTCCAGGAAGAATCGATCTAGAGTACGGCGTCCAAATCATTAATGGATGCAGCAACGGAAGTCGCTCCCACAGATGAGCTGGTGAATTCTGCTTTGCTAATGACCTACTGCAGAAGCTGGGTCCGGTGTTTCGCTTTAAATGTCTTAATTACTCCTTGATATATGAGCTGGGCTTTTCAGGAACTGTTTGGAGGCAGGAACTTCAACGTGACGTTTGTTAGGTGCCTCACGCGGGGTGGCTCGGGCAGTTGTCTACTGCCAATAAGATGGAACGTTTAATTCGCTTCATCTGTCGATCGACACTTACCCACTCCTCGAATATGGTGACTGTCATCCAGGCGGATTTATTTGATCTCCAAGTGGCAGGGAGGTCATCAGGCTTCAAGTTCTTAAAAGCTCGGAATTTCGTTGACTTACCAATGACCAATGGCTTCAACTTCTCCCCAGTTGCGCTTGCACAAAGAAGCACGGTGAAGCGTTCCTGGGAGAGCTTCCCGCTTTTGCATTTATCGCCTTTTAGTACAACGCTTCTATCAGGCATAGCCTTGAAGAACAAGCCGTATTCATCAGCATTGAAAATGTCTTCTTCCTTGAAGCCACTGGCGAAATAACGAAACTTCGCGACGAAGTCTTCCAAGACAGGAACTTCGTCAGATTCGCCGCATAAGATTTTCTGGGGGTTTTATAACGGAGCTTGAACTTCTCGAGTCAATTGCCTGATGCTTGAAAGCCTGTCAACCTGAATTCCACGGCGCATCTTCTAGCAACATCCTGGATCATTAGGCCAGACATTCGTGCATCATGCTCTCATTTGCTTAAACCAACCTAACGCTGCTTCATTGGCTTGGTCGAGGGCGGTTCTTCTCCTGTTTCGCAGCGTGTGTCCCCTTTCTTTATTATATCTTTCCAAGTATTCACGTTTACGTCTCTGGATGTTGCTAACGGTAGTCTTGCTGACATGAAACCGTTCCGCTGTCTACCTTTGACTGTTGGTTTCGAGAAAGCGGTTAAGATGCACCTTTTCTTTCAGTGCCAACTTTCTCAATTCTTTCCGTTGGGCCATAGTGCGAACCGTAAGCCGCTTGGTAGCTATTACTGCGTAAGCCAGAATACCTTTACTTGTCAAGACGCGCTAAGGCTACCACCCGCACCGGTACAGCAGAGCGGATGAATAGAGTTGGGCTCGATTTGTGTCTGTGATGTTGTCTCCCCACCAGAAGTACAGGCGGTAAATTCAAATGGCGACAACTGGCAATTACTACGTTACCTGAACAATGGCTGTCCTAAGCTATTGTTCACCGTGCACTGCTGCGAGCGATGCGTATCAGCGAAGGAACGCAGCACACCTGGAAACAGTTGACCGTTCTGGTAATTGTTTCTATGTGCGTGCTATAACCGTGCCGGCCATCCTGTCCTGCGCTAGCCTAAGCCTAAACCTTAACATGACGCGTGTTCGTTGCTGCTGTTGGGTTTTGCTGTTTTGACCGTGGCGCAAATGACAAGAAGCATAGCGCAAAGTAACGTTATTTAGCGATCGCTGAACACGCGAGCAATGAATAACGCAAGAGGGGAATAAGCATACGTACTGCTAACGCAGGCGCTCAGCCTGACGAAGGCGAAGCGTCGATTTCGCTGGAGGCGCATCCAACGGGTTCACTCGGGTGTACCCAATCAGGCAGAAGGAGCCAGTGCCTCCTTACGGTGGCTCCACTTGTCGATGGAAAGTTGTCACTATATCCCGGGACAGACATAACGCAGAATGAGATTTTTCCTGTTTACCAAGGAACGCCGCAGCTCCGACAGTTGACCTGCGATGCTTTTCAAGAATTGCTAGACGAAATCTCAGCTTGAACACCTGCAGGCCCCATTGTGTTTCCCGTAACTTCAATGCATGCGCACCTGCTAAATTCCATGCATTCACTAAACCTGACGATAACGTCCGTCCCGGTGTGCTGATAACAACCATTTATTACGCTGTAGAGTCGCAGATTACGCGTTGAAGTAGCCGCCTGAACTTCCGGTGGGGGACAACACCAGAAACCCCTCGATTCGTCGTATTTCGTTCCATGGGAGAAAGCTGCCGACGCATAGGTGAGGGGTTATGTAATTGAGGAAGCGCGCAAGTTTCGCCGGCGAGCATGAGAATTGCATTATCAACGCGACGGAACCGGTTGTCTCTTCAGGAATCTCCAATGCACGTTAATGAAAAATTTCGTTACGTTGAGTAATAGCACACTGAGGCAATGATGGTTAACAGCTGCTAGCGACCGACACAGCAAACTGAAGTGGTCAACGTGAAAGGGCCAACAAGCTTTGAGTCCGTATACCACGTCATGGCCAAAGCGCTCAACTTCCCAATTAAGGAGATGGCCAATGTATAGAGGCTGTCCTTGCGCTAATTCATGTGCGAACCAACCAACTTGTCAAATTTCAGTCAACTTAAGGAGGTAGTCAGCTCGGAGGTAGAACTGTATAATGGAATTTTGGTAAAAATGAAACAGCCGAAAATACTGGGTTTTAATGAAGTTCTAACGTGATTCTCTGTAAATAAGTTTGCATTCCGTTTTTGTCTTTGTTATCGTTGAGGCATATTCGAAGACAAGGCACAGCTTCACTGACATTTGAAGCAAGAGAATGCATCATAATGCGTTCACTGGTCTAAGCTTAAAAATATTTCGGTTTCTTTAATAATCAGGAAGGAGAAATCGTGGTGTCTTGGTACGGGACCATATATTTTCATAATGAAAAAACTTTATTACGGATCGGTTCCCGTTTATGTATATAAAAGAGACTCTGGAGCTTTCGGGTTAGAGGAAGGAGAAATATATTTTATTGCGAAATATAGTTCTGCCGTGTAATTTTATGCGACTGCAGTAACTTTTTAATGCTTACCCGGATGTCGGTCTCCGTTTTATGGTCACGAAGTTCCGTATTAATGAGAATATACAGTTGAACAAAGAATTGTTGGCAATAAGATAGTTTAAGGGAGGCACAATACTCACAACTTTCGCTTTTTTAATTCAGCGAAAACGTGACACTTTTTAGCGACGTGAACTCTGTCAACTGATTTGCTTCTTGGCGCGGTTAATGTTTGTTTGCCTTTTCTTATTTTCTCTATCGCGCAGCAGTTTCGTATTTGCTTTTTCAGAAGCGAAAATTTACATGTTTCGAACCCACCGAATAGTTTCTTCTGCGGTTTAGCGGTTTTCTAAATGTTCAAGCCGACTACTTCCGCTTGCTTATGCAGGCCATTTTGGGTAACAGACGGAACATTTTACGTTATCGAAGGTACCTTTTAAAGCAGGGGTGAGGAACCTTTTTGCTGCCGCGGACTGTTCAGACGTTTATAAGACCATTCCGGGCCGTAAAGAATACTCGACCGAACAACATAACTTGCTTTGTTTGCATGTATGTTCAGTCGCCGCTCTAACAAAGCGATAAGGTGAGATAAGAATAATACTTTGGGTCGGTAGGCGGCATGTGGTGCACGCTACCTACGCGCACATTAGCGCCGCTTACTGCTTACCTCCGAGGACTAACGATATCGGTTTGTCGACAGGGAGCCGACGGCAAAGCAGTCTTCCTAACCAGCCTGATGCTCCCTGCTTGTTACGCAAGATTTACCTTATCACTAGGCTTCACATACAACCAGTTTACCTCATTTTCAAAACATAATCTCCCACAGTCACATTTCACTGAATCTCGCATGCAAGTGCAGTTGCCTCAGCGGTTGGAAGGGAATACTTCGCGGGCCAGACATTCCCCACCCCTGTTTTGAAGGTTTTGGGATTAAATCTTCCAATACTTGGTTAAACCACTGTTAGACAATTCAATGCAAAGTTATTTATGGCTTACCGAAGTTTGGGGAACATTCTTTGTTTGCTTATTCCCGCTCAGTGTTTTCAAACTGCATACGCTGCCTGAGGAGGATTCACCTTTAGTTAATGGTCATTGTACATTTTGTAGCTGCTCGGTGTTTTAGGAAGACAAGACGTCCATTTTTTCCTGCGACTCCTTTGAACATATAGGCAGCAGCACGAATACGACAACCATTCGATCAATTGAAGATCAATTCAAAAGAGTTTGCTGATGAGATGGAAAACTCCTCTGCTTAATGTAGTACGCTGTAGATTTTGAATTCGTCAGCAAGCCAGTGGCTCAGCCCCAGTCTCGGTGATACCAATTCCGCAGCAAAGGATAGTTCGCTTTTCGACATTCACAAACCTTGCGTCCCTTTGAGAAATACCTCTACCCAACAACTGCCGGTGCGAGAATCGTCCAGAGAATGCAGTGGTAGCGATACCAGCCAGTCAGCAGAAGTTAAGAGGATGAAATTCAGTTACTTATGTAAGCACTGTTTCAGATCTAACGTGGACGTCTCCGCAGCCTTGACAGAACATTGCAACAAAATATGGAAATCAGAGAACAGCTTATGGCTTCCTAAATCATCGGTAGACCTGTGATACTTCAACCGATGTTTTACACGAAGATAATTAGCTCAGTTGATTTTATTCTTCTTTTTTCTCCTTGCTAACGGGTGGGTTATTCAGAATAAAAAATTTTTGCGGCTTTGCTACCCGTTCGTTAAAAAACGTTTATTTCCAAACGTTTAACCCGCGGAGCTTTCGGGCCACACCAGGGCTCGTCATCAGCGCTAAGTGCGCCGCCCGTCGGGTTGGTCATTATGTTAGCAAGCCGCTCTGTCGACCGACCTTGGCGAGGGGACCTCAGCCGTCAGGTCCATCCTGACCTGTCGGGCCTTAGTCCAACCTGGTCAGTCAGACTTTGCGGCGAGCACCCAACCGACCTTCCGCGACGGCGGCAGCACTAACAATGAGGTACAACGAGCGTACAAATGATATACCCGTGTGTTTTAAACAGACGGGTTTTAAACTCTCTTCTTTCCAGGTCTTTACCTTCTTTATTCTCAGCCACTCGTTGTCCTCTTTGTTGTCCGTGCCCGCACACACACATATTAATTTTATTCTTCTTTTTTCTCCTTGCTAACGGGTGCGTTATTCAGAATAAAAAGGTCGGACGGACGGAACGGCTTGCTTACATAATGACCGACCCGACGGGCGGCGCTCTTAGCGCTGATGACGGGCCCCGGTGTGGCCCGAAAACTCCGCGGGTTAAACGTTTGGAAATAAACGTTTTTTAACGAACGGGTAGCAAAGCCGCAAAAATTTTTTATTCTAGCTTAGTTGATGTTGTTTCGAAGTAAAATTTGAGCTACATGTGGCAAGCGTTTTAGATGCAGTCGTCGTCGAATGGAAGAACTCCAGTGCAATTATCAGCTCCACAATGACACGATTTCAAGCGACTTTTTGATGTATTTGCGCTGGATTGACCGTAAGAGTAGTGCAGCTCTTCCATTGGAGCAATGTCACGATTAGCGAAAAACGATAAACGAGCCAAAGGTATTGTATAACGGACGGGAACGACGGTAAGGTTAGGAGCACAAGAGTGATTTAGGAAGCGTGCCAAATTGCCCCGTCTTGTTGGGTCGATGCAAGTGTCAATCACTTCCCCATTGGATGTGTGCTCTCGTAAGACGAAAAGAAAATTTGGGCTGCCTGCTTCGAGTGAAGCAAAGTAGTGTTTTGCTTGAGTCTTTCCAATCACTTCTCCTTCGTAATTGCAAACGAACTGTCCGCGAGCAATGGGCGTTAAGCAATGAAGACCGAATCCTTTCTCGCTTGTCGTTTCGTATACGCGAAGCGGCAAAGAAATTCCGCATTGGACTACACGATTAGGGCATGATCCATTGGTGCAGGCACAATTAAAACCGCATTCCACAATTGGTTTGTCAAAATCAATGAGCAATCCATTTGCATAATTGTCGCCAAAAGAAAGACATAAACAGAGTGTTCGAAATGAGCAGTCAGAAGGGCACTGGCATCCTTGCAATGATGGAACAAAGTCGGTCGGTTCATGTCCTGGCCCGGGCACGCTTTCGCTAATGTATTCAAATTCCAGTGTGTTTGTATGCATACTGAAAATTCAGCAACTAGTTTAACAGTTGGCGTTCCAACTTAAATTAATTTAGGCATTCTTATGGAGAGCCAAATGAGTATGCAGAAGAGTAAACAGTACATTAGAAATTTAATTGTTTCGGCAAACACTTCAACGCCGGTTGACACGTTCGCTCAAGGCATAGGTGTCCCTTTAAAAAAATGTTTTTGAGTAAAGCATAACAGTATGCCAATAAGAATGTTCATAAATTACCCTCTCTTCATTTCTTCCTCAATTTTTGACAACACGTCAACATAAAGCTTGACACGATCCGAAGTAGCCTGCGTTCTGGCGTCGAAGTCTCGCCATTTGGTCCACCTCGGCATGTACAGATTTTTGTCCCAATAACTGAGCAAAGTTTGTCCGCCTTAATTATCGATAAAAGATTTGCTGGCAAACTTTGAAAAAATCTAACCAAGCGATTCAAAAGCGGACACTTCGTCTGAGCGTTTGAATTGCCCATTTAGAGTTGCTTTGGTCGACCCATCCATGCCTGCTATTTGGTCTCCTTCACTTGCCTTCATTTTCAGCTCAACCTTTTCTTCCTTGACATGCGTAGCAGTTGAAGCACAAGCAGCAATTGCATCGTACAGTTGCGCATGGTTCTTGCTGACTTGAGTATAGTTGAGGGCATACTGTTGTAGGTCGGACCATGTCCTGTTATACTGTTCCTCGCTAAGGTTGCCAAAAAAATTAGCTTTTCATATGTTAAGATTTAACTTCTCACGTTGATAGCGACATCCAGCTAGTGCATTGTACCCACTGACTAGCTTCCTTCTTTTCGTAACAGCTATTCAACAAGGAGATCACTTTATGGCAGTCGTTCAATTGCTTGTCCGTGAGGTCTCCCGTTTTAGCAATCGAAATAATAGGCTCAAAGAAATTGTAGTTGGCGAAGATGGATGATTCGTTGAAGGTCAATGGCCAGAAACTCGTCCGGCGTTTCAGCTCTATTTGTCGTTCAATCAGTGTTCCATTGTCCTTGTTGCACGATTCTGCCGAATAAGAACTGGCAGGCGTTAAAATAGCCGATTTGCAAAAACTGGCAAAATCCTAAAACTTTTGGTCGTAGAAGATTGCAGTGATGAGCAAACGGCATACATCAACGCGATAGCTATTGTTTGCGCGCATTACATTGCGATGTAATGGAAGAAGCCGAGAGATATTTGGTGTTCCAAGTGAAACGGAGTGCATGTAGATAACCTTTCCGTGACACTGCAAGATATGAGTGGCCTGTCTGCCTTGCTGAGGCACTTGAAGTTCAAGCGAAATTGACCGACCTGAAATCAACGTAAATGGCGAAACCGCAATTCAGTGCCTAACATATCTCCTAATATGAAGGAAGTCAGGCAGATTGATTCACGACTGTTTAGCTGAACCGGCGTACATCGTACCGCACGAGTCGCCATATTCTGAAATTCAATATTCGGTTTCACAAGTGGACTACCCCAATAGAGGCGCAGTGTCTTATAGCTAGCCGTTGATAGGTGACGTTCACGAAATACGCCATCATCTGCCAAACCTAAATAAGGACTAAGTTGGTGTAAATCCGAAAAGTGGCTAACGCTCACCCCATATCCATAAATCAACGAAAGCTTCAATCGGATGCACTAGCTCGACATCATAAGTTTTCGAACTCTTTCCTCCAGGGAACTGTTGCTCTTCCTGCAAATTGTCATAAGCAAAAGTCTGGGAAGCATATTTCGTCAGCACCTTCATTGGAATATTGCAGACTGTCGTCGACCCGAGCTGATGGTGCTTTTGAACGAGCAAGTAAATATTGGCTAGCAATTGTTCCATCGAACGTGGATTGTATAGTTCGAAAACGAACGGCGGGTCGGAAAAATCTGCACAGCACACATATTGAGCTTTAGCCGTTGATTTAATTTCAAAAGGAGCATCCACCTGCAAGCAGCGACTTAAGCCATAGCAATGATTGAAACGAATCTACCTGCACACCCTTTATGGAAGTGAACTCAGCATCTGGACCCCTTTCTGAGCAAACGTTAATTACGCATGTGGTCAAAGAACCAATAGGCAAACTGCTGGAGAATTACTACCAAAAATTACAACGCAGAACAAATAACACACGCACTTAGCAACACTATCTGAAGATATCTCGGCATTTTTGCTGTTCAGTTCGTCACGCACACGCTGGAAGAAGGCAAGCAAGTCTTTTTTCCTGCAATTAGACGTTCCAGGCACTTGCAATAAATTCATATTCGACAACTTTTCAATATGTGTTATCGCAACAAGGCGGCAATTATTAGAATCAGTTTCTCCTCGATGCATGCATTCCAACTGCTGTGGCGAAGCTGTGCACAGGATATTTGTAACCGTTAAAAGAGCATCGGCGAATTGGCCGACATCCGAAGAGCTAGGTTCACATTTACTTAGCACGGCAATTTGCTGAAGAAGCTGAAGCAAAAGGAAATTCTCACAAAGCTCGTTTGAACCAGTACGTGTACCAATACCTCCTGCTGGTCTAATTCCTCGGACCACGTTTCTCCAATAACCCGACATGGACAACCAGAGGCAACAAAACAAAGGTGACTAGTTTGCACGAAGAGATCTCGCACTACCCGTCTATATTCCAGTACAGCTTCCACAGCGCAAGACCAAATCGTTCTGGGAATTTGGAAGAATCTCTGGTCTGCGCCTTCGTCCGCTTTGAATACTTCAACTTCGTATG
Source organism: Trichuris trichiura (assembly GCA_037903355.1). Classification (NCBI taxonomy): domain Eukaryota; kingdom Metazoa; phylum Nematoda; class Enoplea; order Trichinellida; family Trichuridae; genus Trichuris; species Trichuris trichiura. Next base: position 224,755 of record JBAJFE010000027.1, read on the forward strand.
TCTGATAGAAAGATTAGAGAATGAAAGAACACACTTCGAGCAGAGTGAACAAGAAAACCTTGGCAATCGTGCTCACCATGTACGGACTCCGGTCGAGCAAAAACACAGTCTTCAGCAATGACATGGGCAGCAGAAATATGTGCCTAAGAAGAAGTTTTGAAGGCAAAATTGAAAAAAAATTAACTGAGCTCGCTTTTGATAAAATGGCAAAACTTCATCCAGTGGAAATAAGCCGTCAACCTATCAAAGCTCTTAAGAAGATACTTATCGCGAAAGCAATTGCAATGCATTTATCACCAGGATGGTACAAGCTAGGGAAACGAAATGTTTTTAGTAAACGTTTCTTGCAAATTCAAAACGTATTTAAACAATATGGTTACACTTAGTGCCCAAAAGGAATAAAACATAATGAAAAATGATAAAAGATACGACAAAACGACTAACCAAGCTCTGAACAAGTTCAAAACTCACAAGAAAATATTACAGTGCGACAAATAACCTGTCAACGTATAACACTGTATTCGCTAGTGAAGATGAAAAAGCAGCTCGTAAGAATAAAAAATTACAATAGAGTTTCGATTATCCGTAGAAGTTGGTACTGAAAGTGAATTCAATAATTAAACTACTCAAGCTGCTTATATTTTGACTCTGTTTATTGTGAAATTTTATTTAGCAAATGTAATCCCAATAGTTAACTTTTTACTGCTAACAGTAAACTCTTTCAAACGCACAGTAAATTGTCAACGACCCAGACTGTCTGAAGAGTATCATTACTTTTTACAAGTAGTGTCAAATCATGAGCAGCGAGTAGAAATTCTTTCCATTAGTCAATCCAGTGTGATGAATAGAGAAGCGTAAGACGAGAACCTGCATGTCAATGTTACGATGTTTTTGCCAGGTCAGAGCAGTGCGTGTCTGTCTGTGCGTACGCTGTATTGTAAATAGTAAACCTTTGCACCCCGCACTAGTTGTACTAAACAAAGCACTACTTAAGTGATTTCCGTCGTTCTACAGCAGTTAGAAAAGGCTGGTGCAATGCTCAAGGAATGCTTTGCAACTCTTTTATTGCTCTAAGTTAAACGTCGTCGAGTGAGAGATGATGTTCCATTATTATCGATCTGCAGTTTTTGCTGAGCAGAACCTGTGAAAGTGCTTTGTGGAACTTTGGAAGACAAATTTCTCGCGCGAAATTTTAACTCCCAATTCCAGTTATTGGATACAGGAGCGATCAAAAATTTTAGGTTTCTATACTGAAAACAGCTTCGGCCTATTTTAACGGATGAGAAATACTACAGTACAACCTCCATAAGTTGACCACCCAAGGGGCCGAGAAAAATTGGTCAACATAAGAGGCTGTGGGTATGTTATATTATTAACGTGCGGACCAACCAAGTGGTCAAAATTCGGTCAACTTATGGAGGTGGTCGACATAGAGAGGTGGTCAGTTTCGGAGGTTCTACTATATGTGCATGGCAGAAGTGAGCTACGCCATTATATGCGACACTTCTCTTCAGCTAAGTTAGAGCTTTGAAATGCATTTAATCAGACGCGTTGAGCTACTGAGTGGTCTCATATTATAATCGATTTCTCTTCTGAGCAACTCTCCCAAATACTAGCAACGAACTTCGTAAATTCACGCTGTGATTGCGTTTAACGAACTGGAATTATGAAAATGAAAAACGGAGCTTTCAGAACCTCCAGGTCGAGTGCAGTATTCATTTTCGTAATTCCACTTCATAATTTTGCAGATCTTTTATAGCTTTTCCCGTTCTTATCTGCTTGGTATCTGTAATTCAAACGAAACAAACAATTCCACTTCATTAAATGTGCTCACGCCGTGAGTTTATCATGCAAGGGTGTGCCCGTTACTACACATTCAATTTTCAAGGATAGCAGAGAACTTACTAATATTATCTTTTCTTGGGAGGCGACCGATCTGGTTATGGCTTGATCGATCACGTACACTGCTTACCGCCCATGTTTTCCCGTTTCGCTTGGGCTGAATAATGTCTGTTTGACACATTCTTGACATTGTCCTCTTATTCGGTTGCGCAATTGTAAATGTAGTTCAGTGTTTCAGGTTTTTACTGAAATTCAACGCAGTTTGCCTGCTTGAGTACCGTCTTAATTGTACGTCATAGCTATTTGTATTATCCACATCGCTTGAAATGGCTCGTTTACGCTTTTGGCGAACTGCTGTTCGCCTGAGCGATTTTCAGCGGAATCAATTGCCTTTTTGAGAGAAAAACATGGACCCTAGTTGCAGGCGATTCTTCCGTTGCTCTGAAAAGCTCCAGTTACAAGCAAACGATATTAATAGTTATAATGCAAAAGTTTGTGCAATGAAGAATGATTATAGGTTGTATTTGTTGCCGACTCGACTGGCCAGAGCTGGTAGTTGACTGAATCTTATTATTAACTTGTTGATATCGTATATCTTACTGTCTTGAAGTATACGTAAACGAGGGAATTGCTTATTAAGCCTTGTTGGCCGTAGAAGATTTGCCCAAGTTTTTCAAGCGCTAATCTTCAGAGAAGTGAAATTTATGTTGCTATGATTTTGCTTCCTCTAAAATATTGTTTTCCCAGCTATGGCATTCGAATTACTAAATAGAGATTTGACCTTCTTTCGATAGTTTAAGCATTGTCCTTTGTCGTTTATGATGCAATGGTGACCGATTGATTTCCCTTTTTAGGCTACACTTGTCGCGGATGTGAAGTCCAATCAAAGAATATGCAGGCCTGTTCTATGGCCGTTGGCCGGGGCAACAGGGTACACAAGCAAACGCGGTCATAGCTGCTGCTACGAAAAGCTGCTGACAACCAGCTTAAGTCATTGGGGTCTCACGGAGTTTAGCTAATTGCACGTAATGTTACCATAGGACGCGCGACTAGTAAGCGTGTTTCATCGGATGCCTTGTTGGCTAAAAGCTGATACCCGGTTTTACTCACATTCGTCTAAAGTTTTTTTAAACAGCATCCAACGGTTAGATCGATTTGGTGAAGCTTCCGGAGATTGCCAATGACAGCTATGAAGAATACTTCGTTTTTAAATGAGATTGCTTCACTGACAAGAGCCTTGACACTCTGATTTGGACAAAGGCGTAGCTTCGGTAATCTTAGACCATTTATTGGAACGTTTTTCTATGTTCCATGAGTGCTAATACGGCAAAAGTAGATTCCCGTGGTCGGCCACAGGCTCACTTGCCATCCATTAATTCGTTGGAACTGATCCATAGCCTTTTGGACAATCTCATGTCATGCTCTAAGGAGCGAAAACTTGATGTCCGACCCCATCTCAGCCAAGTTCTCATATTCTTCTGGTGTCCGAAAGGTGAGCGAACTTAACTTGCATTTGTCACGAAATGCTTTGTAGTTCGAGCGTCCAATTATTAATGAGTTTCTACACGCCTACTGCTGATTCATTTGTGAATGACGCTAGCGCCTTCCATTTTTATATGCAGTAAACGTAAAGCTTTACAAACTGAAGGCATCCGTTCCTTCTGTGACAAATGCCAGCTTCCTCCTTAGACTGACTTTGATTGGCCCTCTCAACTTGCACGGTAGAAAGAAGCGTTGTTATGAACTAAGCCGCAATGACTAACGCTGCTTGGCGTTCCTTTTAAAGCAATGTCACCGCGTTTTGTTCCTCAAGGCAGCTTCCTCACGTTTTCTTACTTTGCCTTTATGAGAGACTGCTAATTGCTTTACGCTTACTCTGCTGCTTTAGAGTAAGGCTGCAGTGGGTAGTTAATTTCCATTACCAAGTGGATGGGGCTACTTTTAGTTCTCTTTAAATTGGATGGAACTGCTTACGAGCTTATGTTTAACTTTGTTTTCCTCGCTGCTGTCAAGCTACATCATAATGATTTTTTTGAGCTTTTTTTGTCACTGTGCAAGATTAGCCCGTTTGCGCTGCATTTACTTGCTAATAGCTTGCAAAACCGAGGAAGTCATTCATCAGTTTTTGTTAGTGACGAAGGATGGACAGTTGGGAAGGAGAACAAGAACTTGAAGAAGCTGTTCAAGCTTTTTCTGATCTTAGTTGTTATCTTTAATCTTTTGCACATTAACGTCCTGTTGCGCGATTAAGTGTTGATGCTCTGTGGTTTGCCGGACCATGAAGACTCGCATACAACAACGGTTTATTACGGAGTAAAGTGGTAGATCGAAGGCTTAGCTGATATTGATAGCCTGAACTCTCTGAGCTCAGTAGCGACGAATATATATAGCCTCCCACGACCTCTGCCTTGCGCATTCCCACTGATCGCAGGCTGTTCAGCCATCGCCTAATCCGCTTACTGGGAGCAAGCGGCAAGATAGGAGTTAATCCTGATCCTGGCTGCATTTCTGCTAGGCCGTCGGTGTCAGCTTCTCACGCCGATCCAGAAATCGTGCCCTCTTGTCGCTGTCGAGTCCGAGACCCCATGTCGCTTTTTGGCCTGCGCTCCCACGGAAGGATTTCTGCCAGCGCTCATTGGGATGCCGCTCACCGGCCATCTCTGCCACATGCTCTGCGGTGAATATTTTGCAGATACATGCTATACTATCTGATGCAATGCAGGGTTAATTCGACCCTTTTAGGGCATTATTTTCCCTTACTAAACGTCTTCGTTTTTGAGCCAGTGTTCTTTTTAAACATTGGGTGCTTTGTAACGGGCTTGTGTTTCATGTTTGATAGATCTTCTACGGCTTTTCCTGTTTTTTCTAAGTGATTGTATCTGTAATTAGAGGAAACAATTGCTCTACCAACGAACAGATGAGTGATTATTAAGAAAAATTCAGAAAAAATACAATCAGCTTTTATTAAGAGCTTTCGGAACGCTCTAGTTCTGTCGTCAGTGAGATGGAGGAGCTGCATTCTTTTAAGTAGTTCTTTTAATTAATTAATCTAATTCTTTTAATTTTAATTAGTTCTTTAACAGTGTTCTTTTTGTTAATAGTTAGCTCCATCACAGAGTAAAAATTCTCTTATTTTTGCTTAGGTTATCTTAAACATTCTCTCCGTATAAACATCTAAATGCACTTCGGTTTGAAGCTTCAATTAATAGAAGTGTTGTTTGCCGGACCATTGAGACTTGCGTACAAAAAAGGTTTATTTCGGAGAAAAGCAACAGAGTGAACGGACAGCTGGTATAGTTAGCCTGAACTGGCTGAGCTCGTGAGCGACGCGCTTATATAGCCTTCCAAGACCTCTGCCTTGCGCTTTTTCACGGGCCGCAGGCTCTTCAGCCATCGCCTAATCCGCTTACCGTGAGGAAGCGGTGAGACAGGCGCTAATCCTGACGCTAGCCACCGTTGTGCTAGGCCGTCGATGTCCAGGTTCTCACGCCGGTCCAGAGGTCGTGCCCTCTTGTCGCTGCTGGATCTGAGGCCCCATGTCGTTCTTCGGGCTGCGCTCCCACGGATGGATTTGTGCCCGCGCTCACTGGGATGCCGGTGCGGCTATCTTTGCCACAAGAAGGGAAAGCGTGATAGCTTTTTCTTAAAGTGCAGCCGCTTCCTCTTAAAGTTGGCACCTCATGTCGGTTCAAACGAGCTTGTTTTTCTATCAGCCTTTGCACTACTCATTAACTTAACTGAAAAATCGTTTACTTACGTTCTCAGCGTTTCGCCGCAACTTCTTATGTGCAAGAGAGAATTTTAAGCGTAATTCGGTTAGCTTGCCGCGCGCGAAGGTATTTTCTGTAACCGTACGGGAAGAAGCCAAGACGCCTCGGCGTATTGAGGAAACTCACGAGCAGGATGCACGATATGACAATGTGTTATTAAAATTTTATGATGAATAATTGGCGTACAGTCTTTGTCAATCGTAACTGATTTTTAACTGTTGGGTTGGTGCAGCATGTTGTTGCTTTGAATTGTCTAATGATTGTTCGCACTTGTAGCTACCCTCAGATCAACTTCTTAGAAATGAACATAAAAAATTATGGCTAAACGCGCTTAAAGGCGATGTACGAATAGTAAAACAGTGAATAACGTACCACTTATTGCCATTTTCGTGGCGCAGAGCTTACGCATTCTAATTGTTTACAAATGAATTTCTTTGAGTTATGAGAAAGCTTCTGCTTCTCTGAAAACGTTATTTTCCTTTTGAGCAAAATGTGTTGCTGCATTACATCTGCGTGACGTTCCGCTAATCCGTTGTTTATTAATGTAATATCATTTAATTCAATACTTTCGGTTCAGCGTAATTTTTCAGCAAACATTTTTACGTAGTTCGTGCGTAGCAGATAGAAGTTGCAACTTTGAAATTTTTGCGTTTATTGCTGCTTGTTGCATGAAGCTTACAGCAACGATATGCTGCAAATCGGTTCTCATTTTCGAAAAATGAATGAAAATCCAAGTATAAATCGCTGTCAAGCAACAATTCAGCTTACTGAATTGCCGGAAGTTACTGTTCAAGCGGTTTTAAACATTACGTTTAATGCTTACCCTGTTCAAGCAATTTTTAAATAAATGTTTAGTTAGTTCGCATGAATTGTCAAATGATTAAACGTTATTTAAAGTTTTGCAATTTTGAGTTCCCTGCGGCTGTGTTAATCTTTTACCAAACTTATGCCGCATCATGAACGAATCATATGATCATTCAAAGATTGATAATGTGCAGGTTTTGATCGAATATTGTTGGACAGGGAGCATGCCTTTCCTAAAGCTATTCCGTTAAAACCGCGGACGAAAAACCAGCGTTTGAAAATTTTCCAGAAAGCAAAGGCGGGAACTGAATTAGTGATGTACTGCCGTGTTATTACTCTAATGTCGTTAATTAGCTGTCCAACGTGAGCTTTTTATGCTGACACTTTCCATCAGCGAAAATCAGACGAACTTCAGAAGCCATTCTCGTATAATCCTTCTTTCCTTTATGTTTTCAAAGTGCTTTTCGAATTTGTGTAATAAATTTATGTTAAGCTCAGTACTGAGTTCACTAATTTAAAGCTATAGGCAGAAATCCTAGCCCTTTTTTGCTTTTATTTTGCATCGTGAATTGTCAGCGTCGATAAATGGATGAACGATTGAAACAACTTGAGCATACTGTGCGATGCTAAGAAAAACGACAGGAGTATGCGCGCCAAGAAGAGCAGCATCGTTAGTTTTAAAACTTAGTTTTCTTGCACAAAGTTAGGACCAGGTAAGTTCTCGATTTTTCGTTAGCAGTAGCGTAGAAGTTGTTGCAACCTTTTCAACATCTTTGCATTTAATCATACTTCATTTTAGTTTGTATTTTTCTTTTGAAGCTGTCCTTCATACTTTTGCATGTTTAACTTAAAAAACAATCTAAATATAGAGTTTTAGGCGATGAAAATTGAGAGCTTTCAGTGGCAGCGGCTAGCACTTAGGGATAAGCTAGAGGCTGGGCTTTAGGATATTACTACCACAAGCGTGTTCCGCTAGATCATTTAGTCAGGCGAAGTTTTGTTTCCAATGATCATTTGTTCAATCCAATAAACGATTGCGAATTAATTTATACATGAGAAACATTCTCTATGCCTCCTGTGAAGTGATATCAGCTCGGATTCATTGTCCATTAATCCGTAATAGTTTGCCCACCAAGTTATTGGGTTGATGCAGTCGAAAATGGGTGCCAATGAGCCCCGTAATTTGAATACTGATACCGAATTGTATGCAAGCGGTTGTCCTTGTTGACTACTATGTCCAGAAGCATCCGTTGCATATGTTTAAGCGCTCAAAGGACAAATGATTCACTTAGAGACCCACGATTCAGCTTTAGTTTAAAATGGTCCGCGAGAGGCATAAAAACATTAAGGACCACCGTAAAACGTCAGTATGAACACGCACCAATTATCCCCCCAAAAGTCAGAAAAGCTTGATACTCACCTGTTCATATGTGAATGATGTCCTTTTCTGAGCTAGACAGTACCTGCATGATAGGAGAAAGCGTGCAAAATTGTTGCTGGGTGAGCACGACGCAGGGGATCCTTTCCCAGCTAAAACCTTCATCCAAAGAACGCCATACTTTTTCTAGTTGCCGTTCCAAAGGTGTTACTGACTAGCGAATTTTCGAAGCTGGAGGATTAATCAGACGTTAGTTAAAGTGGACTGGCCGGTGATTTCAATGGAAACGGTTGTATTGGCTGCAGATATTTGAATTAATTAGATAGTGAGTTTGCAGACTTTCCTCGAAACAGGCCATGAAGTGTTGTCATATTTTTTGAAAACCAAACCTAATTACTGAGCTACAGCCCATTTTGCTTGGTATAGTTATCATACTGCTCCAGCGATATGTTGTCAGTTGACTTTTCAACCTCTGTACCAGTATTTCTTAAGGCCAGGGTTGCTAGGGCCCCTTTGTGAACGCTTCCGACCCCCCCCCCCCCCAACTCTGATTAGTCGATTTCGACTGCGCTGATTAGCCAGATGGGAGGACAGAGGGTAGCCCGGACGTCATAATATAAGTGCTGCACAAAGTTATGTGGGGAAGCGTTTACCGGATATTGTGTCGAACACTTACTTTCTCACCTCTGAGCTGGCTCCCCCTCTCCCCGATCCTCCCTTCCAGGCAATCAGAATTGCGGTGCGCAACAGCGTGCAGCTTTCTCTGATGCAGAAAGGCACAATATCTGACACGCAGGGCATACTTTCCTGTGCACTTCAGCATGGTCACTCAGTTGGGGAATATGCCCCCCACAGATCAAAGGCCCCTTCCCCAAAGGCTCCCTTGGTGGTTTGCCCCTCTCCCCGGGATTTCAAAAGGCCTTCCCACCCGATGGGGCATATGCCCTACCGTGAGAATCACTGTTCTATACTGTTAAACAGCTGACATGTGACCGCTGATTCGTGCATGTTATTTCTCAGAACTGAGTGACGAACGCCGTCTGTTCTACTTGGAAATTTTGCCTGAACTACAGTTAACATGTCTTTCCTATGGTGCCGAGATGACAGTCGTAGATCCTTTCGAATGGTACGATTGGTCCATCGCGCTGCAACCGGACATGGTGAACCTATTTCTTCAAGAGCTTACCTACTGTAAAAACTTTTCTGGCGGGCCATTTTTTATGGTAACAAAACATTCATTCATCTTCACCTTACGTTCGATTTCTACTTAGGCTGTCGTGTGCGATCACTGCAATACGCTTGTTCTTCCACCAGTTTTGGCAGAAGAAGTTGTCAGTCAACTGTCAGACTATTTTTCTGAAAACCAGTCCCCATTTGTCTTAGACGATTTGTACCAAAGCGCTGAAGATGCTGTGGGACAACGCTGTTACAAACTCAAAACTTTCGATAGCATGTAAGCATTTGTTTTGTTTCTCTGCGTTATGGCCTTTTTTAGAGGGCAAAGAGGGTTTGACACCTACGCGCGATTGTGTCAACGATTGAGAGCATACCATGAGACTGAACCGAATGGACCCTGGCTGTCGAAGGTTAACCTTTTTCTATTAGCCATTAGATATTTCTTTATTCTTTCTTGCTAGATATTTCCATACCTTCATGAATTGATCATTGCACATGCCTCAGAGGGGGAGAAACATATCAGCCAACGTTCGTTGGTGGTTTGCAAGAAGGGCATTGCCGGTTGGGCAGATTAGGCTGTATGTTCTCAGTCTAGACGTTGGTTGTTTCAGTGACTCAATTCGCTAGCTTACATCAGAACGAAGGTTCACCATGCGAAAGGTTGTCACCTGTTGGCAGTCAGCATAGCTCTGGTTTACTGGCCTGCGATGTAGAGATTCTGATGGCTCCGCTACCTCACCTTCAAACATTGAATGACTCCTTGAGCAACACGACTAAGCAAAGCAGCTTGGACTCCTATCTGCGGAGGTTCTACTACCGCGTCTCTGCTAACATGAAATGCAAAATCCAGGCAGCCCTTGACTTGCGGCATTCAGAAGACGATGAGCATCAGTTATTGGTATCCTTCAAGGAAGACAGCATTGTACATCGCAATTATGCCCTAGAACGGCGAAAGGACATCTTTATTGGACAGGCTGACCTTATTGGACAAGTAAAGACAGCGTTCGAGAATGTCAATGCTGGTCAAAGGTCCATTGTTCTTGTAAGGGGTAGTCATGGCCAAGGTAAGACCACCGTTTTATGTCACGTTTCGGAAATAGTAACAGCTTGGATGGACGTTGGCTGTGTGATCGTACGATTCGCTAGACTCACCCCGCTGGCTTCGACAATTCAGGAAATGTTGTTAGGATGTTGCCTGGAACTTTGTCAACAGTTTAAATTGGAAATGGACTTGCCTGATCTCGCCAGCAAGTATAGCACACAGCAAATTTTCGACTGGCTAGAAACATGCTGCGACCAAGTAGCTTACAAGACGTGCGGTAAACCTGTAGCCTTATTCGTCGACGATATCCATAGGTTGAAGGAAAATTCAAGCATAAGCGATTCAAAACTGTCCTTTTGGCTGCCCCCGCGGTTGCCTCCTAATATGTTGTTTTTGGCGACGTTAAATGACGAAGTGTCGTTGGATGAACGGTCTTGTCCTGACGTAGTTACATGGGATTACGTTTTAATTATTCCTCCTCTGTCGATGGAGAACTGTCGCATATTGTATGAACGACTTAAGGATAAACGTTGTGAATGCTCGGAGTCGTCAGCTACTGAAAGTTACATCGGCGACCTGAGTTCTTGTCCATTGGCAGTTCAGATGTTGGCTGAAATGCCGGCAACGATCAGATGGCTTTCGGTTGATCAGATGAACGAGGCAAACGTTTTGGCGAAACTGACTGCAATAACTGACGCTCGGTTAAGAATGGCTGAGCATCGATGCGGTCCATCAGTATGCAGGTTTGCGTTATGCTTCATAGAATGCGCCCGGTTTGGATTAACGCTCGGTGAACTGCTCGATTTGCTAACTTTTTGTGAACCAGGAATGCTTGAAGTAATTTCTACACGGGGAAATGTTCAAGAGATTTTCCAATTTCCATTATCCGTTTGGCTAAAGTTGAAGCAATGCCTCGGTTCGTATGAAAACGATTCAATACGTACTTTTTACTTTTTCTTTTCAGGATGTCTTTTGGAAGAGGTCGTATGCGATGGTAGAAGTGTCTACAAATGGTCTCATCTTTTCGTAATAGGTGTAATTCGTCGACGTTATCTTTGCACTGTGCAGCATTTGAAGGTTTGTATGACGTGTCCTGTTGCTATGGAATGTTGATTCTTTGACATGGATTTTGCACATAGGATTGTCATATGTCATTGGTGGCGTTGTTCAATAACACATTGCCATCAGCTGAAATCGTAGAACCTGCCTTGCTCAACGCAAAGTTGCGGCCTGTGATGCCCAGACCACTAGTGTGCACTAGCCACGATGGTAGAGTAAGTTTCAATCTGCGCAGAATAAGAAGCCTATGGTATCACTTACTGCACACGGGTAAGTTTGCAGATGTTTTTAATTTTTCGCAAATGGCAGCATTTATCTGAAATGAATCTTTTTGCTCTCCTGCTCTGCAGGCAGCCGCCCGCGGCTGCGCTCAGTTTATTATGTCGCATCGTTGCGACGAGGCGTGATCCGATTACTGATGGCACCCTATGCTAGACTGTTGAACTGCGGCGAGTTTATTGTAGCGTCTAAACTGCGCTGCTGACCGAGCAAAAGGCGTAAAGAATGTTTCGGCGCCATCGCATTCTTCGCTTAAACAAAAGCAAACTGTTGTTTTTGCATTCTTGGGTCTGTTGTCGTCTTCGTGCTGCCCATTTATCTTTCAACCGGTTGAAAGAAAATTTGTCCACTACTCACCATGAATGGAATAATGAACTAATAATGCTGATGATGATACTAACAACAACAACAACAGTAGTAGTAGTAGTAGTAGTAGTAGTAGTAGTAGTAGTAGTAGTAGTAGTAGTAGTAGTAGTAGTAGTAGTAGTAGTAGTAGTAGTAGTAGTAGTAGTAGTAGTAGTAGTAGTAGTAGTAGTAGTAGTAGTAGTAGTAGTAGTAGTAGTAGTAGTAGTAGTAGTAGTAGTAGTAGTAGTAGTAGTAGTAGTAGTAATAATAATAATAATAATAATAATAATAATAATAATAATAATAATAAGCTTTTTTACGGGATAAAGATCTTGTTACTAGAAAGGAGAGGTTCTAATCTCATAGATTTCACGTTTAACCTAGAGTGCTCGTCAGCAGTTTAAAATAACAGCGATAAGAATGAAAGAATGACTGCATGTACATCTTCGCTGAAGAGAGGGCATGCCCATTTCCAGTTTCCCTGCAAGTAAACCTGTCAGCCTTGTTTAATGAAGAGCAGTATTTTCGTATCGCTCAGTGTGTGGAGGATCAGATTAACAGACTTCTGCAGCGGTAAAAATACAGGCGGCCTTTGTTATCCGCGGCTAATTCGTCCAACATTTTGAGCATTTTACCGCGTAAAGCTGAATTCCGCGTTATATGGGTTAGCCTATGAAAAAGGCTAAATAGCTTACATTCTAGCTGCGTATTTCGTCCTGTCCCCTTGAATTTCTTCGGGAACGTCGAGGCAGCTACGAAATCAGCCCATGCCGTCTACACAGTGATCTTTAAGTTCTTGAGGTTGAAATGCTTCACGTATTTTGCTAGCCATCTTTTGCTAGCATTAAACCATTTTCTGTCGTTCTTTGCAACCACGCCAGAGAAGTGCTCATATAAGCTCAGCGCTTTCTCCAGAATAACTTCTCGTCGATGAGGACATTCATCCGCGACATGTCCTCTATTCAAATTACGGTTTTTCGGCCTTCTCGAGGACTTTGTTGCGAACTACAGCAGCTCCTTTCGCCAATGAAGGGTCAGGATGCACGTTTCCTCGAATCTCAGCTTCCTTCCGTTTTATCATACGAATGCTGGATTCATTCTTCCCGATCCTGCGGCCCACTTCGGCAAATGACAATCCGCTTTTCAAAAGATTAAGGACTTTTACTTTCTCATGAAGAGTAAGGATGCTACGTTCTCTTAGCCTTAGAGGAACCGCTCTGCTCACTTACTTGCCTTCTGTCAGCCATCCTCCTATACGACACCGGTTAAACGACGCGAAAGTTCAGACCTACCATGCTGGAGAGAAACTGATGTTTGCGCACAGCGAATAGGCTCGACAACGCGCACGAAGCAATAACGAACAGTCAGAACAATGGCAAGACCTCATTAGCATTGTGCACGGTTAGAGAGCGCTGTAGGCAGAAAAAGTCTTTCGCGCCTGGGCAGACGATCACGCTGCTGCTGCTCAGGCAGGCAACGACATTACTGCAACTATAATGCCAGCCAGCGGTGCGCATGTTTTTGTGAAAGGATGACATCACTATTTCACGCCGGACGAACCGCGTTGTATAGAATCCGCGAATAACGAGCGCCGCCTGTAGGTTGCAGAAATCTTGATTTTCAAGAATGCTAGGTTTTCATGTTTGAATTGTTTCTTTTTACGGAGTTTGTCCCATTGAAAATACAAAAGCTTTCAATGGAGGTCCGTAGCCTTCAGGCCGCGCGTGACCTGTCCTCAGGAGTACTAAAATTAATGTAAATAGCAAGTGCGATATCACCATTGAACAGGTTTAACGGTTTGAAACGAGTATTTTAGTCTTGTTTTTGAAGCTTCTCTGTCTGTCAGCCGACTGCGTTCAATGTCGTGTGCATGTTGTAATCTATTATGTACATTTTATTCTATTTTTCATATTTTACCCCCTTGTTCATTTCACGTTTCTTGTATTCATTTCCCATTTTTTTACTTGTTCCCTGTACTCGTGTACACAATCAATTTAATGAACAGCAATTGGAGCGCATGATAATGGTTGTCCATAGTTCACTTATTTCTGCTCCTTGATCGCAGTTATATGTCTCATTATGTCTAATGTACAGAGCTTTTCCTCTAAGTTTTTCGCGGTATTTTCAACCCGTTGTTTGATGAACGCTTATTGCAAAAACGTTATTTATGAAGCTTTCGGGTCTACCCATGACCAGTCATCAGCGTAATTGCGGCGCCTGTCGGGTCGGCTTTTGTGGTTGTAAGCCGCTCCATCCGACCAACTTTGGCAAAGACCTCTGCCGTCAGGTCTGCTATGAGCTGTCAAGTTTCGGTTTTGCCTAGGCAGTCAGACGGTGCAGCGAGCGTCCAACTGACCTTCCACGACAGCGGCACACTAACAGAAGAGGACCAACGAGCAAGCAAAAAAGGGAAGAGGACAACGAAGGGTAAAGAAGAAAGAAGGTGGAGCCGCAGGAAAGAAGACAGTTTAAAACCCGTTTGTTTAAGATAGACGGGTATAAGTCGTTTATTTGCTCGTTGATCTTCTTTTGTTAATGGGCCGCCGTCGGGGTAGGTCGGTTGGGAGCTAGCTCTGATGTCTGACTGACTAGGCGGGACCGAAGCCGGACGGCTCAAGGCAGAGCTGACTGCGGACGTCCCTGCCAAAGTTGGTCGGATGGAGCGGCTTGCAACCATAAAGACCGACCCGACAGGCGGCGCAACTACGCTGACGATGGGTCATGAGTGGACCCGAAAGCTTTGTAAATAACGTTTTTGCAATGAACGGTAAATAAACAACGGGCTGAAAATTCCGCGAAAAAACTTTAGAAGAACCAATCGAAAAACCCGTTACGAAGAAAAAAAGGAAACAAATGTACAGAGCTTCTTTTATCCGTGTTAAGCTTAACTTTCATAGCATAAAACGTTTGGTTGAAGAGGCTGATCACATTGTGCTGCATGTTCTGTCACAGCGGAGGCTTTTATAACTTTTTGCGTGGTAGCTCTTGAATCCAGCATCAGTCTTCCGCGTTGTGGGATTACAGTACTACTGTTGTCAAGAATGGTTTTTGCGTTATTGTAACTATTGAGCTTTCTACGAAGTTTTCGCGGTCGAATGATCTGTTTCAGAAGTCTATATGAGAAAACAGACGATACTCTGTAACATAGGTTCAATCAACACAAAAAAGTTCAATAGCTACAATAACGCAAAAACCATTCTTTTAATTTTTTCTTTTCCTTCTTTCTTCCTCGCTAACAGGTGTGTTATTCAGAGTGAAAATGTTTGCGGTTTAGCAACCCGTTCGTTAAACTAACGTTTATTTCAAAACGTTAAATCGCAGAGCTTTCTGGCCTCACCGGGACCCGTCATCAGCGCAATGTGTGCCGCCTGTAATGCCAACATAATGAGCGACCCGAAGGGCGGCCCACGTAGCGCTGATGACGGGTCCAGGTGAGGCCCGAAAGCTCTGCGATTTAACGTTTTGAAATAAACGTTAATTTAACGAACGGGTTGCTAAACTGCAAACATTTTCATTCTGAAAAACCATTCTTAACTGTAGTAGTACTCCAGTCGCAGAACGCGGAAGACCGATGCTGGATCCAAGAGCTACCATGGAAGACGCTACACAAATCTCCGCTGTGGCGGAACACGCAGCACAATGTGACCTGCCCTTTCGACCAAAAGTTTTATGTTATAAAACTAACTTACGCTCACGACGGATTAAAGAAATCCTGTACATTAGATACAATGAAACATACAACCGCGGTCAACTAGCGGAAATAAGTGAACTATGGACGACCATTATCATGCGCTCCAATTGCTGTTCATTAAATTGATTGCATACGCAAGCACAGGGAACAAGTAAAAAAAATGGAGTATCATATATAGAAATATAAGACAGGAGTGGATAAATTTACATGGAGCAAGCTGGAATAAACATGAAACGAATTAACATATACGGAATAAAAATGGGAAATGGATACAACAAACGTGAAGTGAACAATGGGGTAAAATACGTGTTGGAATATAGGTGGCCGAAGTGAAAAATAACGCAGGAGAGTTAATAGTTTAATCTGCAGCGGCAGGAAGGAGCGACGCAAGCCAAACTAACCGGAAAACACGTAGCTGGGAAGAGGAGTACAGGTAACATAGAAAATCTGCGCAGGTATGTTCTGGTGAATACGTGTCAGAGAATCGTCGTTCCCCCTAACAATATGAAAAATAGACTAACATGTATATAGTAAGATTACAGCAGGTACACGACAAGGGACGCAATTGGCTGACAGACAGAAAAGCTTCAAAAATAAGACTTTAAAACACTCGTTTTAAACCGTTAAAGCGATTCAATGGCGAAATCGCATTTGCTGTTTACGTTAACTTTAGTACTGCTGAGGACGGGTACCCCGGCCCGAAAGCTACGGACCCCCATTAAAAGCTTTTGTATTTTCAGCGGAACAAACTCTGTACGAAGAAACAATTCAGACATGAAAGCATATAGTCCCGTATCAAAGAGCTATATATTCAGTGCTAGGTTTATTCAAAAGATGAATGTGCTTAAAACAGTCCATTTGGTGTGCAAGTTCTAAACCATGAATAATAGAACGCTTGGAGTAAATACGTTTACTATCGGTCGGAATACAACGATCAGAAGGTCAGAAAAACCAAACTGTGGTAGGAAAGTAGAAAACAGAAAGCTGGAAAGCAGGTCATCACTAAGATGACTTCAATCCATCCAATCATCAGCCAGGCCCACCCGTCTCTTCCTCACCCTGAAGAGTTTGCAGGTTCACCTGAGTGTGAATCACGCGACAAATTCTATTCTCCAAAATTAAGCTCGATCGATCGAGTTTTGCCCTAAAGCATATGAAAAGCGATTTGATTTGATTTTGAAAATAGAATCTCTTTTGAACTTAGTTGCGTATTTATCGCCGTCTTTTTATCCTATAACTATGCTAAGTGTAAGTGTAATGAAAGTTTTGGCACCAATGTACCAATTATTAACTTTAAAATTCTTCTTGTTGTTCGTTCAATTTCTCCAAACTGTTGCTTTATTGTCGATAGCTGACGAAGCCTGTAATCGAGAAACAAATTCTTATCGATTGTGTTATCAGCCACGCAAAAGTCAGGGATGGAGCTTTTCGCCGTTCAATTTTATTATGGCATTGTTGGAACGCTTTTTCTTCCGTTGTCAGAGCGTTCCTGTTCTAATATTTGCGAACTATAATAAGTTCTTGAACACAGGGCTTCGTAACGGGATTGCGTTTCACCTTTCTGAAGATCTTCTTCGGCTTTTCCCGTTTTTCTGTGTTGGCACTGTAATTAAACGAAACAATTGCTCTGCCAACGGATGGATGAGCAATTATTAGGAAAATTCAGAACCAATGCAGTCAGCTTATTTCAGAGCGTTCTGAAAGCTCTGAATAAGCTGAGTGCATTGGTTCTGAATTTTCCTAACAATCGCTCATCCATCCGTTGTTAGAGCAATTGTTTCGCTTAATTACAGATACCAACACACAGAGAAACGGGAAAAGCCGTAGAGGATCTTAAGAAACTATAATAAGTGAGCTTTTCGGTGAATGTTCTGTAGTAAAGATAGTTATGTATATCGTTTTCGTTAACAGCAATGGTTTCATGCTTAGATAAGCTTTTAGTTTTTTCATAGCAATCATATTCATTAAAAAGTAACAAAATTATTCCTTCGCTAGGAATAACGCATTTATTATTTTAAGTCAGCTTTTATCAAATTCACTACTGGTTTTTAGTCATTCGGTGTTGTTGTCTGTTTGCAGTGTTTCAGCCGTTAACCGTAACCAACAAATTGCGGCTGCGACATAGCAATCATGTCTTTGCCTTCTTGTTAGAATATTTTCGTTATTAACCTTGACTTGTGCTTTCAGTTTGCAAACTCACCGCTGTGGTGGTCATCTAGAATTAATATTCCTTTGAAATGCTCATTAAGATTTTGTGCGCTCGCCTAATACTTTTCCCTGATCGTCTGGAAAACCTTGCTCTTTTGACATTTCGTTTCGCAAACTGGACGTTGTATCAGACAACTGAGAGTATGACTTGTCTATCTGAAACGGTAAAGTTAAGGTACTTTTTCGTTTGAATAGCGCTTTCTGGCAGCCTAATCTACATATTTTGTGCACACTGCTTAATTTAGCTTACGCCCTCTTAGATAATTGCCACGTGTAGCTCCCTCCAGTAAAATAAACTTTTTTGTGCACTATGCATACCTCAATTTTGTCTTCTGAATTCTCTGACGCTTCGTCATTTCCACTGGATTCTAACTCAAAGCGTTTTTGTTCAACCGCTGAACTACTTTGAGTCTAATCGTTACGAACTCGGTAGAGAGGTGTACAGGGTGTGCACGCATTATAGCATACCGTTTCATTTCCGCTTTCGGTTTGAATAGACTTCGAATCGTCTCGCTTTTTTTTCTTGGCGTCTCTACTCCGCGACTTTGAAAACTTACGCTGTCGATAAAACTGTTATTTTCTAAACGGATGACTTCGTTTTTACCTTCCACAGATCGCTTAATTCAGAAGCATATTGAATCCTCTTATTCCTGCTGAGTATCTATTAAAATGAGTCCTTCAATGCCGTTAAGCGAAGAATCGCTGTACCTTCTCGGCTGATATTTTTATTATCGCCAACGTACAAAGGATGAATATTATTCCAACAATAATTCCAGGCAGTGGCATATTTAAAATCATTGGTACAATATCCAGGACATCGAGCTTTTCTTCTCCGTGAGTCATTGCTGAAAGGCAGCTTGTCAAAAGTTGTCACAGTTGACGTAACATTGTAAAATAATCTAAATGACATGGAGTTACGTTTCCCCGTAACGTTTGCGGTATGGTGGTTGCTTCAATCATTTGCCCTTGCTTTTTTAAGAAGACAGAAATCTCATCACGTAAACGAACAGGGGAACATGAAGTGTCTCTTGCCATTTCATACACCCTTCTTTTTGTTTCTACGTTTGTTTACCCAATTTATATTTATAATTTCGCTGTCTTCCTAATGTTTTACAATTTTTTGAGAAATATCACAACGAGGTAGAAGATAAAATTACTTGTGCTTATGTTCCCCTTGTAACCGTGATAAAAGTCGTAAGTTGTCAAAAGGGAAAACAGTTCTGTTAAGAAGCAACGATGACTTCATGGTCACTTACAAATTTCGCATAGTCTTCCAGTGTTATTCGGCAGGCATATGCAATTGTAGTCTGCTCTCAGATCTTGGCATGTGCTATTGTTTTCACATTCATTGTCTTTGCAATCATCGTAATCTTTAATTACAACTAGTCATGCAAAAACTTAGCGGAAATAGCTTTTTTCTCTTTATTACAGATCTCCCGTTTTTCATCAGAAATTTTTCTTGCGGAGTTTTCGGCCCGAATCTTGGGCCATCTTCAGCGCAAACGGTCAAACAAACAAGAATTCACAAAACCTATCTTTGCCTTCACCAGGATTGGCTAGTTGAGAGCTCTTCCGTATTGCCAGCCGACGTGGTTTCCTGTCGAATCGACCCTTGACTCATCGAGGTTGATTCCATGTAGCCCAGTGATTCACAACCTTTTCTGCGCCAGGGCCCCCTTTCGAGACTCGCAACTCTTCAGGCCCCCCTCCGTTCTTGCGTGGTTCTGTTCTTCCCTTTTCTCGCTTGAGGTTCTTTCGCGTTTATTAGGGTACCGGTGACACAGTTTGCCGAAGTATTCAACAATGAATTTGCTCTTGTCTTTTCCATCTGGTGAATACCGACGCTATTAACGAACTTTTAATCTGCAGTTTAAAACTCTTCAATTAAAAGTTCGATGTTTGTACCGGTCTGTGCCATATGGAAAAGACAGTAACGAATCCAAATCTAATTTCTGACACGTAGGCAATGCTTTTCAGTCACGCGATCTAAAAATTTCAGACGACCTGTAACTGTGCGCTTCTTTGCTGAGTGAATGAAGGCAGGTCAAAAAGGTTCCTTAGTCATATGGAATTGGTCGAAACTTCTTCGTCGTCGTGAAGTCGTCGCCAAATGGGGGAATTGCGCAGCCTCATTCAGTATCCAGCCAGCCTCTGCGAATTGTCAGTGATTTAGCTTGAACGCAGCAGGATTCTATTGATTTAGGAGCGCCACGCTACGCTGATGGCAAGTTCCTTTCTCTGTGCTCCGTGATATTCAGAAATTGCTTACTCTCTGTTTTCACGAGAATGGTTACATTAGAAAAAAGATGTAGAGGCACAACCCGGGGACCCCCACGGGCCCCCTTAGCATTCAGGCCCCCCTTCGACTCCCCCTGGGCCCCCTGGGGGCCCAAGGGACCCCGTTGAGAATCACTGATGTAGCTAGTGTTACATCTACAATGGCTGTTTCAACGATTTCCCTGTCATTTTATGTAGCGCTTTCACCGAGAACGGCTGCCGGAAGGCTGCTCTGATGTAACACGGCCACGTGGCGTCAATCTTGGTGAGTCACGGGTCGAGTCGACAGGAAGCCACGCCGGCTGGCGATACTTAAGGGCTCCTCACCAGCCAATCTTGGTGAAAGCAAAGAATGGTTTTGTGAATTTTTGTTTGTTTGATCGTTTGCGCTGAAGACGGCCCAAGGTTGGGGCCGAAAGCTCTGCAAGAAAAATTTCTGATGATAAACGGGAGATCTGTAATTAAGAGAAAAAACTTTGTATGAATTCTAATCCCGTTAAAGAATAAGTGGAAACCAATTTAAAAGCGAAAACAGCTAACCAATTTCACAGTACATTCCTGTCAGCCCTATTGGACATTCGCAGGCCCATCCGTCGCTGCGAACTTGCCTTGTTCCTCCACCAGCACAACTGACTCTCCTAGCTAAACTTTCTGGGTCTCCTACGCCCAAATTGGACGTGTCCACTTCGTGGCAACACTTGCTCGAGTCGAAGGTGCAAGGCCACGTTGGGTTGTGACTAAATGGGCGATATCTTGTCCTTACTTGAAGTCCTCTTTGGTCTGTGTACGCGTTCCAATGAGCCCATTTTGTATCCATGCAATTGGTGCACACACATTTGTCATCCGTTCGCGTCCATTCAGTTGCGTTCAGGCAAGCCCGGCCGTATGGTGATTCTGCATGCTGGTAGATGCGCACTGATTCTTGCCAGTAGCACCCGTGTAACTCTTCCAAGTAGATGCACTCCACTTTTCTTGCCACTATGCAGTTTTTGTATTTTTCATGAACGCATAAGTATGCATCATAGTTATTCTCGCTGGTAGAGTTCAGTATCCTAAGTGTAGGCTCCTCCGGGCGCCAGTTCAGTTTTTCTGGTAGAGAGCTCTGATCGAGGTAGAATAGCCTTCCGTTCTGGAAAGTAACGATTTGCTTAGATCTACAAAAGTTTTTTGTTATCTTACTTTAAACATTATATGGCATGTATGATTCAGCTTCTCCGCGTTTGTTTGTCGACCATCTTTATCCAATCGTTTGACCAGCGTGTAGCAAGAGCCAGTCCTTTCAAAACCGTATAAGTCTCGCGATTTACCGAAAATTGGTTCAAAAGGGCAGGTAGTTTGATTGTCATTTAATTTTCCCAGCTCTGCGTTTATCAGACTGACAGCCAATAGCAAATCTGCCACTAGCAACTTCAATAGTAACGACTGCGAAGCAGTCATAATAACGTCGATTGGCTAATCTTGTCAGTCTCGTCGCGCGCTTTGCTTTACTTTGTTGAATGTTTAAACTCATTTTAAACTGTTTAATTTAGCAGCGGTTTTTGGTGTAAACTACCTCGTATTGTTTGTTGCTTCACTTATGGAACAAATGTACTCTACTTCGCATGTAGATTGTTTATGCTCGTTAGGCATCCTTTTTGTGAACTTATCAAAAGCGTAGTTTTTTTGCAAACTTATTCTTAACCGGGACTAGAGGCAAATTTTCGAAAAACGTTGAATTATTTGAATCTTAAAGTGTGATTTTTGTCTTTTAACCTTCATTAGCGTTTTGCAATCTGGTCTGTCTCCAACGCGCGGCCTTGATATAGCTGCAAACCAATATGACATTTAAGGTAACGTCGAATATCTGCAGTCTCAGAGCTTGTGCAACTTTGAGTATCTGTATGCGTCCATCAGAAGCGCTGGTATATTCCACTTGAAAGTTATGTTCGAAAGCGCATTGCTTCAATTGCTAAGCCATAACTTTCATGTTCTCTATTCTTCCATTTTGCGTCCCTCGGCAGGAATCCTATGCCGAGATAGTAACCTCTTGGCGGCTGAGGTTATTCTCGCCTTGCACTATACAACAAGTAAGAAGAAATGCAAATTAAGCAGCCCGCAGGTCTGATGTGCTCTGTATTTAGGCAGCAACACTGACGTACTCAACAGCCTTTTGGAACAGGCGATGTCCTGGGTTGACTCCAGTTCTGGCATACCGTTGTTGGTACCGCTTGCTTCTTGGGTGAAACCGAAAATGTGTCCCTTAGTAGTCAGTTTTCGCTTTGAAGAATCCTATCGCGCTGACATCCCAATGGGTCCCTTGGTGCTGGAGCCTACTTTGAATCACCAGCACGTGCTTGTCAGCGGGGGTGAACATGGCTTCGCTATTTGGATGTATCATATACCGTCCCGGAAAAAAGTCCGCACTTTCGAAGGGCATCAGTCCAGTGTTATTTTTTTGAGGACAATCGCTGATGGCCAAATGTTTCTCAGCTGCGCCACCGACGGTACAGTGATGATTTGGAGTTGGACTCAAGTAAATTGCCAACGTAGCCTGCGACCAGGGGAGGGCAGATTATTGTCAGCTTGTGTTGCCCATTCTGAAAAATTCTTGCTCACTGGTTTTGCCGAATGTAAAATCGTCCTCACTCCGCTCACTTCTGATCCAAACGAATCGAAGAATGAAGCCTGCGTATTCTCTCATCACGCGGGTCCCGTTACAGCGTTGGCTCTGACTTCTCAGGACACCTACCTTCTTTCAGGTATGTTTTTGTTCTGATTTCTGCAAATGTTTGCGTAATTCGCTTGATTGATGTTCAGGTTCTGAGGACTTTACTGTGATCATTATGTCTATGCAAACTGGTTTACCCATATCCACTCTTAGCGGTCTGATGGCGCCTGTCAAGGCTCTGGCCGTCACCTCGAATGATGCTTTTGCCGTTTTGTCCTGCGAGGACGAAAGTTTAAAAGTGTTTTCGATTTGCACGAACTCTCAGCTTCTGGAATTAACCGGGCATGAAAAGAAGGTACGTTTTTTGAAAATGCGTGCTGTCTTGCTTTGTATTTCAAAGTTCTTTTTTACGACGGAAATGTTAAGGTATGCAGTCTCATCATTGCAAAAGATGACTGCCGCGTTTTTGCTGGTGGCATCGACGGAAAGGTTTATTGTTTCGATTTACATACCGGTGATCTGCTCTCGACGCAAACTTGCCATCAGGATGGGGTCAGTTGTCTGAAATTGTCCACAGACGGTTTTTTCTTGATATCTGGTTCCATGGACGCCTTTAATGTATGGAGTACGTATGCGAATGATACCGAAGTTGGTAATGAAGCAAACTATGTGTGTGTTGCGGCTATTTCTCCTGACTACAAGTACGCTGCATACGGTACGTTCGAACCGCATGTTTAATTTGCGCGTTGAAGTTAACGTGTTTTCGAGGAGTTCAGGGAATAATAGTGGCAGAGTTACTTTGTGGGATTTGGAGAATTGCCACGATATATGGATGACTCCGTTCAGCAGTGGTCTGATGGTCACTTCGCTGCAGTTCGACTACGACAGCATCATTTTGCTTAGCGGTTCAGCTGACGGCTTAGTGCGCATCCTTTCTATGGCCAACGGCATGACGCTGAAAACTTACGAAGTACGTGTTCTGGTGGCATAGAGTAGCGCAGATGGCATAACAGTACGAGCTGTGCGTTGTAGGGCCACTCACATCCAGTCACATGCCTGCGAATCTTTTCTGACCGGTCCGTAGTGATTTCGTTGGATTCGTTTGGCCATGTCATCTTATGGAGTACGGATGATACGGAAGATTGTAGCTACGAAGCGTTCAGCCTTAGTGACGTGGGCAACCTGCTTGAATTCCTTGATGATTGCAACGTACTCGTTACGGTCAAAGGCAACGAAAAAGAGTAAGCGATTCAAAAAATGTCCATTATTTTTTCGGGTCTAGTATGTTTCGCGGGCGCCGGAAGTGTAGCCGGCTTCTTCAAAGCGTTATCTGCGAATCTACGGCGTAATAAATGGTTGTTATCGGCGCAACAGGACGGACGTTATCGTCAGGTTTAGTGAAAGGATGGAATTTAGCAGATGTGCATGCATTCAAGTTACGGGAAACACAATGGGGCCTGCAGGTGTTCAAGCTGAGACGTCGTCTAGGAATTCGTGAAAAACATCGCAGGTCAACTTTCCGAGCTGAGGCGTGCCTTGGTAGACAGGGTAAATCTCATTCTGCATTATGTCTGTCCGGGATCTAGTGACAACTTGCCATCGACAAGTGGAGGCACCGTAACGAGGCATTGACGCCTTCTGCCTGATTAGGTACACCCGAGTGAACCCGTCGGATGCGCCTCCAGCGAAATCGACGCGTCGCCTTCGTCAGGTTGAGCGCCTGCGTTAGCAGTACGTATGCTTTTTCCCTTTTTGCGTTACTCATTGCTCGCTTGTTCAGTGATCGCTAAATAACGTTACTTTGTGCTATGCTTCTTGTCGTTTGCGCCACGGTCAAAACTGCAAAACCCAACAGCAGCAACGAACACGCGTAATGTTAAGGTTTAGGCTTAGGCTTAGTCTTAGGCTTAGGCTTAGGGTTAGGTTTAGGCTTAGGCTTAGGCTTAGGCTTAGGCTTAGGCTTAGGTTTAGGTTTAGGCTTAGGCTTAGGCTTAGGCTTAGGCTTAGGCTTAGGCAGGACAGGATGGCCGGCAGGGTTATAGGACCCACTTGGAAACAATTACCAGAACGGCCAACTGTTTCCAGATGTGCAGCGTTCCTTCGCTGATACGCATTGCTCGCGTGTGTACACAGTGAACAATAGCTTAGGTCACCCATTGTTCAGGTGACGTAGTAATGATCACGTGACCGCCTTTGAAGTTGCCGCCTCTACGTCTGGCGCCAGCGAAACATACAAGACCCATTTTTTCTTTTAAGTGCTGTTTATGGTAACGATTTTTTAGCTGTGAATTAAGTTGCACTGTAAGCTTGAAACCGAGGCAACCTGTGTTCGTGCCTCAATTATGTAGCTTCTTGTATGTGTGACTTTAAGGGAATGCTGCCACTGCTGCCATATCGCGTAGTCTAGAATGCTTTTAAACATGATTTGAACTTTGTTATACGTCAAGGTGACATTATTTTGCCTTTTTGGTGAATTTTCATGAAGAACCAGCGCTGTCTGTTTAATGATTTGGCAAAATTTGCTGACTGAATAATCGTCCCCAGTTGTTTTTGAATTTTTTTCAGAATTAAATTTCTTATTTATGTAGATAACAAGAATTGACGCGTTTGTATTACTGACCCCATTTTTAATGTCATTAGTAACTTAAAAATTTTTTTTTCTTCAAAGTTACCGGAGAGCGATTAGAGAACGTTCCTAAACTTGGGAATGCCAAAGTTATTTGCAAGATTAATTCTATAAAAAGAAAGTTCGTTGCCTCATGTGCCAACGGTTCAGTAAGCCATTCGCAGGCTGATTATTCATCTCAATTGTTGTTCCTTTTCGCGTATTCATTAACACTGTACTATGCATTCAGGTTGAAAGTATTGAGCATGGTAGGAAGGGAAGAGGCTTGGGTAACCAAAGCAAGATTGCAACACAATGATGACATCACATGTATGTGCGTTTCCGCAGACCAGCAAATGTTAGTTACTGGCTCAAAGGATTTATGTTTAAAATTATGGTCAATTAAGCTTGGCTGCTTGACTCAGGTAGGTGTAGAAGAATGATCATTTTTCGCATCTTTACAAGTTCTATTCAAGGTAATGACTGAGCATCAAGAGCCAGTGAAGTTTTGTGCTGTCAATGTCGATGGCTCAATGGTGGTTTCAGCTTCGAAAAGCGAGGTCCTTTCGTGGAATGTATGCAGTGGTCAAAAATTGTGTTCGTTTGAAGCACATAAAGATCCCGTTTCTTCTTTGGTCGTTAGTGAAGATGGGAAAGTTGCGTTGTCCAGTAAGCCTAGGCACGATTTTCTTTTTCAAAGTGTGAATTTTCCAGGCGACGAAGGTGGTTGGCTTTACGCTTGGCATACTGTTGTTGGCAGCAGCATAGCTTGCTTTAACGCTCACCTTCCAGTGATGTCGATTTTAACCTCGCCAGACTGTCGTCGCATACTACTTACATTGAAGCACTGCTCCCATATAGCATGTTTGTGCCTTCATAATATCCCTTTTCTTGGAGATATTGCCATTGATACATTCTCGCGGCAGACAGATGGTGTTAGATCACTGAGTACTTAGGAAGATGGACGCTTTGACGAGCTTTTTGACACTTTTCTTTCAGGCACGTCTGAGAGTGCTCTTATCGCCTCCAGCTTTAATGAAGGCAGCAGTCCTAACAATGTAGACTCTGCCCAAAGCCCAAAAAAGCATTCATCCTCCAGTGTTGAACCCGTATCAAGGGATGCACCCGGGAGACGATCCCGCCCAGGAACGGCATCAAACAGTTTCAGACAGAGCCGTAGTTCGTTGCGCCTTTTCGATAAGCTCAAACGGAATCAGAGCCAATTTTTTAACATGACTTCATCAGTAAGAAGCAGCTGCCGCGGAGAATTGATTCCTACGGCAATGCTGGCTTCTCAAAGCGTATGTGGTGCTGTAACGATGTCACATAGCTCAGGAAGTGATAAAGCCATCATCAAACCTCCACGGCACATGACCAGAGTTTGCTCTTTGCTTTGATCTTCTTTGATGCGTTACTTGGAATTTACTTCCTACCCTGAGTATTAATAAATTTGCCTTCCATCGTTTCTCTGGAACTAGCTGTAAACACTATGTGAAGTTCTTCTAAACTTTCGAAAATGTTTCTGTTAGACATGTTGCGGTCGACTATGCTAACGAAGTAACTCACTGTAGTTGGCTGAAAGACTTTTTTGAAGTAGAGTAAAGAACTGTCTACAGGCAAGCGTTAGAATATAAGAAGCCAAAGGTAAAAAAAAGGAGGATCGTTGCAAGCGCTAAATTATTAGGTATCGTCCCAATGACTGGCAAGCATTCAACGGCAATCACTACAAGCATTTGCCGGTTGACACCACGGAACTTTCGACCAAGCGAACAGCCCTCTGGTTCTTACCGTAGTCTACTTTGAGGAAGAGAGGTTAATCTGGTAGTCATTTCTATATATCTTTGGGAACGTAGTTTCCTTTGGTAACAGGACTTAAGTTCCATTATCTTGTATCTTACGGCGTTGTCCATTTGAGAGTGAAGTCAATGAGCTTTCTGTATTGATTCTGTCCCTCTATCTGCACATCAGGGAAATGAAGTAGCTGTCTAAGTGACCTTACCGTGCCAACCGGGTATGGTCACCTAGACAGCTACGTCATTTCCAATAAAACGTTTACGCCGCATCACTTTCATTCGTTCAACGGGCTGTCTCCGTCACCGCATTTTAACTCAGTTTTTCGGTACCATGTGCAAGGGAACGTCCAGCAGCTACGATAAGGCTGAATAAAAACAACTTGTATTGAATTCCTCTTTGGCTGCAGGTTATGCCTCTGGTAGAAACTGGCCTGGACGATTAAAAACTGGAGGGCCAAAAGTCAAAATTTCCTGTTCTATTGGACGGCGAACGGCACCGTGATTTGTCATACAGGCAGTAAGCTTTGGATGTGTAGGTTGTCCTTTGCGTGACAGTTCTCAAGCCGACGAGTACATGTATTACTTTTAAATCTCTGCTGCAAATACAAGCCCTTGATAATGGCATAGATTTTAGAATTGATTGCTTGGCCCCGCTTGATGTCTTCGAAGAGACCAAAATGTCCGGAAAAAACCTGCACTAAGAATCGGATTACGGACCATTAGTTATGTCAGTAGGCGTCCAACCCCAAAATCAGTGGTGAATTTGCAGCTGCCAAAAGTACTGATCAGAGATGACTTTGTATCCGTGACTGCACCGCCACAACACTTAATTAACTAAAAAAACTGTTGGAATATAGCCGCCGAACACACGTCAACATGAGTGACTCACAGCGGAGGAAGTTAACCACCCACGCACGGGCAATTTGCCAGATGCAGATAAGACGTCTACGCCGATAAGAACGACGCTTGCTCTTTTCTGCTCTGCGCTCTCATTCTGTTCGCTTGTGCTCGTCCTGATAAGCTGCTTGTTACGCGTTACGCTGTTTTTCATCATTAAACTGTCTTTGCTTCGCGCTTGCTCTGCGTGCTAGACTGGAACACGTCTCATTTTTCCAACAAAAACCATGCTTGATATTTTGTGCTGCGTTAAAAAGGGTTGGCGGATGGTTGAAACTGCCGAACGTTCTACCGCCTGGAGCACCCGGCGTGTCAATTTTCCTAAAAAAATGTATGGGATTCGTATTGTAAACATGTTGTCGTGCGACCAGAGGGCCGCCGAGCGCCCCGCGGTCGCTGACCAAAACAGCGAATGGAGACTGTCCGCGGGTCACACGTGATAGCCACGATGCCTGACCTGCTACTGGATGTGATCTAACCCAGCCACGACGAGAGGATTACATAAGGACGGGACGAACGACTGTGACTGTTTTCCTCCTTGGTTTGTCGTTCGCGAACGTTCCGGTTGAATAAAATGAGGGTTTAGCTCTCTTGTTCTGTCGGTTCAACCCGCGCTACAGTTTGCCAACAACAGGCTCACTGGCCGAACTTCTGATGAATATATTGTGCCAGAGATGCCAGCACCAGCGTCCTAGTGAGCTCGGGGTGAAATCCGTCCATGGGAGCGCAGGCCAAAGAGCGACATAGGGTCTTGGACTCGACAGCGATGAGAAAGCACGACCTCTGGATTGGCATGAGGACCTGACATAGACGGCCCACCAGTCAGGATCAGGATTACGGCCAGTCCCGTGGCCTGCTTTCCAGTAAACAGATTAGGCGATGGCTGAAGAGCCTGCAGTCCGTGGGAACGCACAGGACAAAGGTCGGGGAAGGCTATACGAGGGTTGTTCGAAAGTTCCCGGAAAAAATAAATAAAAATTTTGTTTGCAGTGATACCAAACTTATTTCCCAACGTATCTTCCGTCAACCTCTAAGCACTTCTGCAGACGCTGTCTCGACTTCCGCAGACCTTCCTTGTGGAATCCTGGGGGCTGTGTATTGCACCAAGTCGAGAAGGCCCGTTTCGCGTCATCCATTGAGTTGAACAGCATACCTTTTAAACGTTTTTTTAACTTTGGGAAGAGGAAAAAGTATGACAGGGCAAGATCTGAACTGTAAGGCGGGCGTGGAATGACTTCCCCCCGAAACTCACGAAGAACAGTCCTCACAGTCCTTGACTAACCAGCTGGCGCGTTATCGTGATGGAAAAGGACACTGAGATGCAACTTGTCACGCCGTTTTCTTGCCGGCGCGGTCTTTAATTTTTGCAATACTGCTTTGTAACAACTTGCCGTGACTGTTCGCTCTCCATCGAGGACGTCAGTCAGAATTACTCCTTCCGAGTCCCAGAATATGGTCGCCATAAGCTTTCTAGCCAACTGCTCCGCTCTGAACTTGACCGGACCTGCTGACCCCTTCGGTAACCAGTGCGTGGATTGGATCTTGCTCTCAGGGTCATATTGGTAGATCTACGTTTCATCTCCCGTGACGATATGGTCAAAAAACCTGGTCTCATTTGCTTCAATCTTCGTGAAAAGCTCCCGAGAAAGGTTAACGTGTCGAATCACCTGTTCTTCGCTCAACACTTTCGGGACCCACCGAGCTGAGAGCTTCTTCAGACCAAGGGTTTCATGCAGTATTTCAAATGCTGAAGAGAAGGTGATTCCATCAACTCTATCAATTCTCCTGACGGTAATTCTGCAATCTTCTTCCATTAGATCCCGAACAAGGGCCACGGTTACTTCGCTCGTTGCGGTTGATGCTGTTCACGCTCCCCGGTCCTCTTCGATGGCTTCTCTACCGTTCTTGAAACGCCTTATCCACTCATAGACAACCGATTTAGATGGTGCACTACTTCCGTAAACCTGCTGCAAAGACTGAATAATCATCTTCTGCTGCAAACCAAGCTTGGACAGAAACTTAATGTTAGCTCTGACCTAAGAAACAAAGATTTTCCATGTCACGAGAAAAATGATTACCTTAGGAGCAGTTCGTACCACACTGGCGCAGCGTCAGATAAGGCTACCTCTCCGTACAAGTCTGAAGATAACGGAGATGAGATTACACATGTTTTAACCCATCGGTTGACGTCCTGTTAGACATTGAACCGTCTTTCCGGAAACTTTTCGAACATTCCTCATATGTACGCGTCGAGTCTGGGCTCAGAAAGTTCAGCCTATCGTCACCAGTTGTGCGCTTGATTTATCGCTTTTACTTTGCAATAAACCTTTGTTATACGCGAGTCTTCATGGTCCCCCAAACCACATATATCTTGGAGTTGGTGCAGGGGCATACATTGCAGGTTGAGATACAGCGTTTCAAATGTGGGAGAAGCTCAAAAAACAGTATGCAAAGTCTAGCTTTGGCAGTCAGCTAAACCTAAGACGAAAGCTGTATGGTAAACGCTTTACGTTAGGAACAATGCAGGTGCACATCAACTCCATGCTGGAGGTAGTTGAACTGCTACGTGGAGCCGGTACGGTAACAAATACCTATGAATGAGTTGCCGTTTTGTTATGCAATCTTCTGGAAGCATACTCAGAACTAGTTACCTCTCTTGAAGGGATGACGATGCGGATCTGACGGTCGAGTATATTACTGACAAAATGCTGCACGATTACCAGCGACGTTTGGAGAATTGTAGGAGCTAGGACAATGGATTCGCATTTCACATGCCGTCAAGAAATAGTAGGCAAGTAATAAAAATGGAGCGCAGGTTAGTCACAACGGAAAGAGGACTGCGAATGTTTCTTTTGAAAAATTGAAGGCATTTGAAAGCGGACTGTAGAGCTTCCTAAAAACGCAAGCAGACGGAAAATTAGCTCGCGATGAGAAAAGCTCTGCTGTGGCAAAGCACGTTTCCTTCACAATGAAAGAAGGGGGTTATCCAGTAATGGTCAGTCGCTTATTAATTTAGGTGCGTAGAGCCATTTGCCCAAAGTTAACTCGTTTTCCAAAGCGCTGCGGTCGTATAAGCAGCTGATTCACTTGGCGGAAAGAACGTTGGTCTATACCATAGTTTCTCAACCTTTTTTGCCCTAGGGCCCCCAAGGCCTTGTCAGGGCCCACGTTGAGAAACCCTGTCTATACCAAGGGTGGGGAACCTTTTTGCTGCCGCGGGCCTTCCAGACGTTTATAAGACCATTCGCGGGCCGTACAGAATACTCAACCGAACAACATAGCCTGCTTTGTTTGCACCTATGTTCAAGTCACCCCTCGAATAAAGAGAGAAAGCGAGATTTCCCGTCGGTAGGCGGCCAATGGTCCACGCTACCAACGCGCACACTAGTGCTGCCTACTGCTTGCCCCTGAAGACTAACGACATCGGTTTGTCGACAGAGAGCCGAGAGCAAGGCAGACTTTCTAGCCAGCCTGATGTTCCCTGCTTGTTACGCAAGATTTATGTTATCACTAGGATTCACGTACAATACGTTTATCTCATTTTCAAAAAGTAAGCTGCCGCAGTCACATTTCACTGAACCTCGCGTCCATGTGCGGATGTCTCAGCGGGTGGAAGGGAATGCTTCGCGGGCCAGACGTTCTCCACCCCTGATCTATACAGATGGTTTAGGAGAAGGATGCTTGCGCTGTAAACTATCTGGTGGTAGAGCGCAACTGATCCATCTAAAGCATAGGTTCTCAAACTTTTTGCTCCGTCGCCCCCCTGTGAACGTTCCTGACCGCTACTGCCCCCCAATTCTGATTGGTCAATTTTGAGCACGCTGATTGGCTGGAAGGTTAGACGTGGCATAGCCGGGAGGTTAGTAGGTTCTCAAACATTTCCCTCCGTCGCTCCTGATGGGAAAAGTTTTGCAAAACCGCTACTCGTGAAACCGCTTCCTTGCACTGTGTCATTACTCAGAGGTATCCTTCCGATTATTTTAGTTGGTGACATGTGCAGTACAGTCTGGATAACTTCGCTAATCACGGGAAGCAACAGTGTTTCCCCAATGTTATGTGGCTTTCCAAATTTTGCAATCAGTAATGAAATGGTATAAGACGCACGCTGGCCATCTTTATCTTTTTCTAGTGCCGATGGCAACATACGTGGCAATATGTTCCTTGTGCAAAATTTCTGGCGAAGCGACTGAAAGTAGCTGATGTTCTTGTCACGCATATCTGGATGTACTCTATTAATGTGGTCTTGTAGCCTCGATGGCTACACAGATTCGTTCGAAAACACTACCACAAATCAAACACAGAGGTAGCTATTTATTCGCAGGTGATTGTGTAAAAGCATACCTCGAATAGTCTGAGCTGTACTGCCTGCGTTTCTTTCATACTTCCGTCATTGAAAGAAGGCCACGAAATGATGGTTCTTGTCGTTGCTGTATTAGACGGCTGAGAAGTTGCGGCAACGATTCCGTTTATTTGCAGTAAACGGCAAGAACAAGAAACAAATATGTATGTATATTCACGAGTATGTCTTGTACAAAGGTAAAATACCGTAAAATGTTGGCGGAACACGGCACACGGAACAGAAACAAAAATCCTCTGATGACGAAACAGGAACACGGAAGAACCCAAGCGGGAAGACTCACAGAAAGACTCTGCGCCCAGAAAGTATTAGCTTAAACACAAGGATAAACGAGTAAGGTGACCACCAGAGTGCGAAAGGAATTTAGCTGACAGCTTGCCGCACCGGATCTTTTTTAACTCGTCTCCGCCAGAATTGGGGGAGGCACTTTCAGAGGAAGTCAAGTGAGGATTAAGAGCGCAATGGAACAATGGAACAGTGGACGTGAAGGAATGAAACAGCTGTGCACAGCTGTGCTGGCACGCGAAACACAATGGGCATACACATTTTGTGTAAGCCTAGGCAAGGGCAGAATAGGATGAACTGTAAGCAATCTCCACTTGACCTTCTTTGAACTTACCGTCTCCACTTTTGGCAGAGTTGAGCCATGAAAAACGCCGTTGTTCAATTGCGCCCTCCATCCCCACTTGACCTTCTTTAAAATCCCCGCCTCCGCTTCCGGCGAGAACGAGTTAAGAAAGGCCCTTCTTACGCCGGTTTTTCTGGCAGCCTTTTTGCGCTAGAGACAATTCTGCCAGAATTCCTCGTATGTGATTCTCAACGCCCCCGCATGGGTTTCCCACCGCCCCCCTGTGCTCTCTCATCGCACTCCAGGGGGCGATATCGCCCACTTTGAGAACCTAGGATCTAAAGAATGTTATAGATGTACAGCCGGGTAGGCAACTTGGGAGAACAGACAGTCTGCATGTCACGACGGTGAGCAGGTGAAGTTGGTAAGTAAATATGTTTGACGCAGCAGAGTGAGCATTTCTTGCCGCAACTTACGTAGTTGGCTTGACCTACCGGCTAACTTCTTTCCTGTAACCGTGTTCAGAATGTCCAGGTCGTCTGCTGTTCGTACCAAGTCATCAAAGCCAGCAGTACGCGCTGCCTTCGGAATCAGTTGAATGCTGGCCGGTATCCGGTGTAAGAACAGCTGACGGAAAAATGTACTCCCATTGTCGACTGTCCCTGCACCTGCGCGGCGCATTTCACGCAGCAAACACGTCGAACGTTTGCCGTCCATCAGGGATCCATTCGTCAAAGGGTGAAAACACACTTCTCCCGTCATCGTAAACCTATCCAACAGATTCTGCCTGAGGCAATCATATGGGAAATCACCACGTTGTTCATGAAGATTTCCCATTTCATCAGCCACGCTTCCATTAAGTGAAGCGAGAGTACGGTAGGATACCGTCGTGACATAGTAAACTTGCTAAGGATGATTTGCGTTTCGGCTCATCGGAACCAGTCTTCAAAATTACATTGCCAGATGGCTGGCAGCTTCAATGCCACAGCTGGCGACACACGTGTATCTCTGGTGTGTGGGATTTCCATTTCAGCACGGGTCGTCAATGTGATGGCACTCAACATGAGCTACTAAAAAAATTTACTCCATCTATGCAACTCCGAATACAATACAAAAGTCAACGTAATTCGGTACGGCCAGTGAGTAGAATGGTCCGATTGTAAACTGCTACACCACAGCTTACGTCTTTAATTGTATGTTTTGCCTTCTGAATTAGCGTAGACACCTACAGTAAAGACATCTCCTGCTTATTCTTTTGCCATTCTGTTTTATGTTTGAGAGAAGTTTATGTCGTTAATTTGGAAAGATATGCAGCGATATACGAAAGTTCAACTAACTTTTGAACTTGTTGCGTTCGTTCTCTGTTTTCTGTGTACTAGTTGTCAGCTGGGTGCCCTAGATTATTTTATCCTGCATTATTTGAAAGACAATTGGTGGCTCTTGCTGATCATCCTAGATGTTGGCGTTCTTGCTTGTTTCCTATGGCTTCTAGGCATTGCTATTCGTTACCAAACGATTTGCAGCAGAGCAGCATGCTATGATGATTCAAACATTCGGTGAGCGGTTTGGAATTTTACACGGTTGTGTCGGACAAATTTGTAGCTGATTAATCGCTGTGCTGTTCTTATTTGTTGAATGCGTCATCGACTGTTGCACTGCGTTGCCTTTGCTTATTGCATTACTTTAGTAGTTTTGAGTGGGACAAAATTACGTCGCGTTGAAATGGCTCGATGTTGAATTATACGTGAGCATGCACGTATGCTTTTCAGGTTTAGTCTCAGTGCTACTTAGTTCTGATGTCAAGTACGTTAACTAAGAGACACCCCATTTGCAGGTATGCCTTTCTCGGCTGGCTAGCTTACTCATTGGTACTGTCGGTGAAGATATGTATAATATTCAAAATGGTTGTTCAACATTTGAAAGCAACTGAACTCATGGGCCCAGGTGCGCTTGAATTAACCTTATCATCGTCTGCATTGATTTTTTTGCTGTTGGTATTGAGCCATCATTTCAGCAACCCCAAAAGTCCTAGGCAAATATACTTGAGTTATCTTGCAAGCACGGTCACTTTGGATGTAATTGATAGCATTGTGTTCTTGAAGCTTCTGATTGACCCTATCCGTCGTCAGCTCATGGCGGACCATCCGGCGTTGCAAACGGGCATATTATTTCTTGCTTGTTTCAACTTTGTCTTGCCGACCTTCTGTCTGTTTAAACTGCGTTACAACTTTGGTCTTCCTAAATGGCTTCCATTGCCCTATGAACAGTTCTACTCGTTAATGTACTTTATTACTGTCAATTTGCCCTTTTTGTTAATACGAATTTTCGTTGTGTCAGACCCTGACTCGCCGATCACTGGTGGGTCCGTATTCATGGTCAAAAACGTGGTTATGCTCTTGGTAGGTACACGTGAAGTCTGCATAGGCTGCATGAGTCGCCGACAGACTGAAATTTGATCTGCGCAACTTGCTCTTGTAGAACTGTTGCCGAGTCAAGTTAAAAGTGCAATATTTCTGTGCTACTGTGTATTGCAAAGAATCTCTACCACGGGCCTAGTATGCCTTAATTCGTTTGCCAGAGGGAACTGTTATTAGTTGGTAACTAATTGTGAAGCAATACGATAGAGAAAAGTACGATTAAACGTAATATTCTGCTTTTGTCTTCAAGAACCTGAACTTCAAGATGTATAAGAACATCTATCGTTACAGAAGGTGCTATTAGTTTAATTGGTGCAATCACCGTATTAGTAGTTCCGTAAAAGTTCGGACTTTATTGTAAGCAGTTTATAATTTACCGCAGTTGCTATTGTACAACAGATTTCTAATTACTGCACATTTACTAGTCTAGTGCGAGGAAAGATATTTCATTTGTCCAAAGACAGATTTGCCCGTTTTTAGTGCTCTTTTTCTTACCTGCTCGTAAACGGAAACATTCATTTGACGTAAAAATCTATTCTACGTAGCAGCTACAAGCTTTTCCAAGATTAGTCTGAGCTGAGTTTTACATAAAGTCTGCATGGCCGACTTTTGCTGGACACTGCGGAACAACATAATGAGTTCGTATGCCGCAAACATTACATTTTTCTTTCTGTAACCGATGCTGCATGCCATTTTTGGGTTTAACTTTAGAAAGTGGGATAATCGTTCCTGATTTTTCCTCAAAAAACTAGAAACGATTGTATCTTACGTTCTCTTATCTTGCTTGCTGTTATTGCAAATAAATTGTGCGACTTTTTAAAGCGGCTATTGTTAGCAAAGCGTTACAGCAGATGCTGCGCAAATGATGATTGTGTTTGGCAATTTTGATTAAAAATGGATGTGCTAAATAATTTCTCGTACATTATAGCTTCGTCTTTTGTTTCACCTGTTCACTTAGTGTCAAGAAGCCAAACTCTAGTTTTACTCAACTTAAAGGGCGACTATCAACTGATAACAGCTGCTAAAGAGACGGGACACTAAACATAGCGGGAGCGCATTAACTCGCTAGTAAAGAACGATTACAGTCAGGGTGCTGCAGGTACGATGAGCAATAAGAGAAGCTGAAACGAGCGCTAGCATAGCTAGCGAGTACATTTAGTTACCGTTGCGCTTTGAATATTTTGTAATTCCTTGCAGCCTTATTTCGACATTTATGTTGTAAACCACGCTGAGGTTTATTACAGGACCATGACGGCGAAAAAGAAAAAACAGGGTTTCCAGACTTCAATTGCTTACCCTAAAAAGCCAAGATACCATGGCGAAAGGTAGTCTAACAACGAATCAGCATTTTTAAATTAGCTGTTACTAGTTTCTTTTAGGTTATATTAATTTTGACACTTGCGCAGTAGTTGCTAAGCAGCGAATGAACGGTACGTGAACAGTTTGTTTTATTATTGCTAATTTTGTGCGGTAGCCTTGTTTTTAAAGTTCTCAGCTGAATGTGGTCCTAGTGGAAATTCGTCGCGTTTGTCAACGAGCACCACAGTTTCCTTTGGATGGTCGTTAGATTGGAACAACACGTAGCGGTACTGATATTTGCCGGCGCTGTCCTATAGTTAAGATATCACTATCGCTTAGTTTCAATTGCTGCGAACTTTTTCCAACTCCAGCTGCACCGTGCCCTTCTTCCGGCTACCAGTAACGTGAAAAACCATGCGCATGAATTGACGATCATTTCTTTCAAATTCAAAATGCCTGAACGATTGTGGAAAATGAACGACCACATGCTTTAAGAATAGTGTGCACATACCTCACATGTTTGCTGCGACCTCCGCGGCTCGCTTCGCCCTTTGATTTTATCGGTAAACCCAGAATATCGACAATCTAAACGGTCACCTTAGGCGACGAAATACGTAGCACCCTTACCTGCTCATTAGCCAATAAGAGCTTCAGCGTTTTGCTATGTATTGCGTTCGGTCTGTTGGAAGAAAAAAGCTCGTGCATCACAGTGTATGCAATGGTACCCGTCACCACCACGCATACGACGATGATAGTTAAGTAGCTGAGGTCCTTACCCACTTGCGTAACTAAGACTGTGAGCCCTCCAAAAATGTGTCGTGCAAGAATTTATATGAAATTACTTTTTTCGATTCTTGTTTTTGGAGCCTTATTTTCGTCCATTAACACTTTCATTATGAGACTTCCTTGCTGCTCGCTCTGTTCTGGACTTCTGTCCAATGATGTAGAAGCGTTAGACTCCTCTTTATCACCACCATGAGCAAGTCGCTTGCACCGAAGCCAGCCTGCAAAAGCTGAAGATACGTTTCAGTTACTCTTACAGTGACCGGCGCTTGCAATGTCCGGTGGGATACACAGCTGTCTGACCTCTGCTTTCCAGGCACTTCAAGGCCACAGGTGCTCTATGGGTTAACACTCGTACTGTTGTATGACCGATCGTTTTGATGCGTAACAAAGACACCACACCAAACGGCGACATCCTAAACCGACGACGTAAAATAAAAGTTACGTGAGAATAAGTTGAAGAATGTGGATTCATAGTCCAAGTTCTTCCTCATAAACGACTGCTCTTGAAAAGACTAGCCATTAAGCAAAAGTTTCACTATTCGATGCAGCAGCGCGAGGAAGCAAGAACATTCGTTCTCTGAATGACGCTCATGCGTACAATATGAGAACGAATACTTTGCTAAAATAACGGTAAGGAAGGATCAACAATAAATCTGAAAATATCCGTTTGAGATACTGGGTGTAATAACCAAAACGAGGAAGCTAAGGACATCTTATAAGTGAGTACAGTTTAAAATTCGCAAGACAGCAGTACACGTTCAGTTGACATCGGAAGTTAACCGATGTTTCGTTAAGGTGGGGGTGCTTCAGGTGGAGTATTAAGGCCCTTAAGAACACTGGCTTTAAAAACATGCTGCGGTGCTTTGTCGCAACGATTCATCTTCCTCACGTCGTCCGATGTTATATGCTTGCTCTTCATGAACGACAGAAACTGGAAAGGAATTTCAGCCAAGACTTCTCTGCTTAGACGAGCTGCGGTAAGTTCAGAGGACTGGGCAGCCATGTTTCCGGTGAAATCGCGCATTGAGACAAACTAGAATAGAATAACGGTAAACACTAAAGTAAGATTACTTTACATTTCCATTGCCTGGACAATATCTCGTTCGGCAGTTTTTCCCTTGCTTGACAGGCGAACTTTATCACCGTCGAGAATTCGCATTTCTGTGAAATCTCCTTCGCCAACTCCAACAATGATCAGCGATAGTGGCAGCGTAGAAGCGTCAATGATCGCTTCTTGCGTTTTAGGCATATCCGAAATGACCCCATCGGTTATTATTAAAAGAATAAAATACTTCGAACCATCCATATGAGCGGAAGCTAACCGGGCTACATGACTAATTATGGGAGCAAAATGTGTCGGTCCAGCCAGCCAGATCTTCTGCAGACAAGTACCGTACGCTTGCAGGACTCCTTCGATGCCGATGCAAAATGGATCGGTTGGCTTCCCATTCTTAGAATAAAAGTTGTCCTGACGGTTGAAGGACAAACATGGCGCAGCTTACTACGTTGAAGTCATGAGAAACGCGACCGTCCGGAGCTAATCGAGCACCAAAACCCAGCACTGGAAATAGTTTATCGCTGTCGTAGTCTTTCACGATGTCACCCACTGCACGTATGGCCATTTGATACGGGTTCAAAAGATAAGGATGAAAGTAATGAAGTGACTGCGCTTTCCTTGGATCACCATTGGATGCGGTAAAGTCAATAGCAAAAGCACAGCTCAGGTGAGTTCTGGAAAGCACCCGAATCGCTCAATCGTTCGTCTCCTGACATGATGTTTTACCATATGCAGGGGGTTCCTTAGTTATGATGAGGTCGACAGCAAATCATATTTGCTTCGAATTTGTATTTTCTTACAGTAAAACCCCCGAAGTTGACCACTCCTATGTGTTGACCGCCTCCCTAAGTTGACCGAATTTTGGCCAGTTGATTTGTCCGCACGTTAATAAGCGCAAGGACAACTCCTATACGTTGACCACCCCCGTAAGTGGGAAGTTAACCGTTTTAGTCGTGACGTAGTATATGGACGGAATGCTAGTTTGCTCTCTGTAAGTGGCTACTTCAGTCTGCACTGTTAGTCCCCAGCAGCTTTTAATTGCCATTGCTTCAGTGTGCTATTACTCAACGTAGCGAAGTTTTTCATTACTGTGCATTGGAGATTCCTGATTACAGAACCGACTCCGTCGCTTTGACGATGCTTTTTTCATGCTTGCCAGTGCAGCTTGCGCGTTTTCTCAATTACATAACCTCCTACTTACGCGTTGGCAGCATTCACCCATTGAGCGAAATATGACAAATCGAGCATAATTGTATTCGTTTGCGTCGAGCTCAGCTGTATTCATTCGCTTTGCTATAGCCGTGCGGCAGGTGGCCTTAACGTGTCTTCGCGAGTAAAGGTAGTCCAGCTTACGCAGTGGCAGATGCAGTAGCAGCTACCAAGCTGGTTACAGTTTATGGCCAAACGGTAAGAATAGAAAGAAGGAAAAAGTGGAAGTTATCCACCTTCTCGGAACCAACAGTCAAAGGGAGACAGCGGAACTGTTTCATGTCAGCAAGACTACAGTTTGCAACATCAAGAGACGTAAACGTGAGTACTTGGAAAGATATGAAAAGAAAAGCGGAGACGCGCGACGAAAAAAGAAGACTTCTTTCGACCAAGTCAATGAAGCAGCGTTAAGTTGGTTTAAGCAAATGAGAGCAGCTAATGCATGGATCTCTGGTTCTATGATCTAGGAAATTGCTAGAAGATTCGCCGTGGAATTCAGGTTGACAGGTTTCTAAGCATCAAACGGTTGGCTCAATAAGTTCAAGCTTCGTCATCAGATTTCTCAAAAAATCTTATGCGACGAATCTCACGAAGTTCCTGTCGAGGTCTTGGAAGACTTCGTCGCGAAGTTTTGTCATTTCGCCAGTGGCTTCAAGGAAGAAGACATTTTCAATGCTGATGAATGCGGCTTGTTCTTCAAGGCTATGCCTGATAGAAGCCTTGTACTAAAGGGCGATAAATGCAAAAGCGGAAAGCTCTCCAAGGGACGCTTCACTGTGCTTCCTTGCGTTAGCGCAACTGGGGAGAAGTTGAAGCCATTGGTCATTGCAAAATCAGCGAAACCTCACGCATTTAGGAACTTGAGGTCTGACGACCTCTCCGTCACTTAGAGATCAAATAAATGCGCTTGGATGACAGCTGCCATATTCGAGGAATGGGTAAGAAGTGTCGACCGACAGACGAAGCGAATGAAACTTTTCATCTTATTGGTAGTAGACAACAATCCGAGCCACCCCGCGTGAAACAGCTCACAAACGTCACGGTGAAGTTCCTGCCTCCAAACACTTCCTCAAGAACTCAGCCTCTAGATCAGTGTTTCTCATGGTGGGTCAGGTGCCCCACCAGGGAGGCCCTTTTAAAATCCAGGGAGGGCCCAACGCGCCAGGGGGCACGCTGGGAGGGGGGCACATGCCCCACCTGGGCCGTCGTGTTGAGGTGCATCGGAAGGTGAGGTCCGAGGGTCAGGTATTGTACGACTGGTTAAGATAACGTTTCATGCTATGCGTGATGCCGGCTACCCCCAATCGACCACATGAACCAATTACCGCTCATGAAAATGACCATTCAGAACACGCGACAGAAGGGATCGCATGTTCGTCACCGTGACCTTCCCGCCCTAGGGTTGATTAAGGGAAGCTTCCTGCTGAGAAGCATTGAGCGCAGAGCACATACCATATTTCACGGCCTATAAGAACACCCCTCTACCTAAGTAATGGGTGGTAATAATTGGCCCAGTTGGTACTTCCTAGGCTCGCATTCTACTTATTAGTCCTATGAGCTGAACAGCAATTCTTCTACCTCAATTAGACTCACTAAGTGATTAACTGGGCCAATCATTACTACCCATTACTTAGGTACAGGTGTGTTCTTATAGGCCGTGAAATACGGTAATTCACATCAGAGAATAGTTGCCCGCATTATCAGAATGCGCCATAGTTTTTGTGATATATTTGCACCTGATTTACGATTTAACCAGCAACTAGCGCATGTTGGCGTAGCAATGACTCTGCTTTACAATTTTGTCAACGATTACCATCTCTCGCCCCAGCTATGTGAAAAGCCGACTCTTTTTCTTCCCTTTCTTTTTTTGCGTCTATCGTCCACGCAGCTACAACGCGAGCACACGTGTTAGCGACAGGGAACCGCGTGTGCTGCTTACACATTTTCTGGAAACACTTTCTCCGTACAGTTGCTTTTCTCCTACGTTTGCTCCAGTTTTGCCAGCGCAAATTCAGTAAGCCATATTGTGCTTCGAACGTCATCGCTGTATGTCTGTGATATATTTGTCTAGTTGATTTCGAGAAGTGACTTTGCAGAGGTTCAGTCATGGCTCAGGCGAGCAAGAAATGTAGGCAATATAGTAGCGAATATCTGCGCTTTGGTTTCGCTGTTATGCCGGGTACAGAACATCTACCAGTATGTTTGTTATGCGAAAGAGTTTTCTCAAAGGAGTCTATGAAGCCGCCCAGGCTAAAACGCCATTTAATAAGGCGGCACCCGAGCATGAGTAATAAGAACGTGTCGTACTACCAGGCTCTGAAGGAGAAGGTAAAGAAGAGCTGAAGGCCAGGTGGTCACAGGGTTATCAGCAGTTTTGGCTGCAGAAAGAAATCCCGGAGGCGGACCCTGGCGTACGGTATGTGGTAAAAAAGTTACTGATTTGTCTTCCCTCATCGAGTCTAGTGGAGTGCGCGTTCAGTATCGTTACGGACCTAGTGACGAAGAAACGCAGTCAGCTACAAATAGTCAGACGCGGCGATCTGCGTCTGCGAGTTACCTCGATCGAGCCCAACATCTACAGGCTAGCTCAGTCGCATCTAGGCGAGCCAAGCAGCTCTCGTTGACTTCTAGAAAAACAATTTGCAGAAATCTGTACAACTTTAGTTCACCTTCTAGCGTTGCAGCCATTTCAGCCAATCAGTGCGTTGAAACTGGCCAATCATAATAGGGGACCCGGACACTCGGAAACGTTCTCAGCGGGGCCCAAACGGCCTTTCGCTTGAGAAACACTGCTCTAGATCAAGGAGTAATCAAGACATTTAAAGCGAAATACTGGACCCAGCTTCTGCAGTAGGTCATTAGCAACGCAGAGGTGACCAGTTCATCTGCGGGAGCGACTACGATTGCTGCATCCATTAATGCTTTCAAAGCCGTACTTTGGATCAGCTCTTCCTGGAATAAGGTTCAACCGGTGGCAACAAGGAATTGCTTCACAAGAGCTCGATTTGTCAGAGCAAGAGAACGATGTCGAGCTTCAGCCTGATAATCCGACTCGCGAGGGAGAGTTTGAAGAAGTAGATTTCGAAAATTCTGTTGCAATGGATGAGTTAGCCACTTCTACCGAACCCGACCCACCAGCAATCTTTCAATCTATGCTAGCCGAAGCAGAAGAAGCGTAGAAGCAAGTAGCGCGGGAGACGACGCAGAGGAGAAAAGTGATAATGAAACGGAAATGGTACAAAAGCTAAAGGAAGAGCACGTCGGGGGCATGTTAGCGCAGCTGGAGTGTTTTGCTGCTGAAAAATGCCGAGAGATGCTGAGCGGGGTAGTTAGCGTGGAGGCCGCCTTTGCTGCTTATGTTTGTAGTAAGAACAAGCACCAGACTAGAATCGACACCTTTTTCGGCAAGCATTGTAGCCCCTAAAAAGCTTATGCGCAATTTTACAGTGTTATTTTTACGCACCTCGCCATTTTTAGTATACCTCCAATTGATGCTATGCAATAGAACATAGGTTCTCAAACTTTTCGTTCCATCGCCCCCTGTGAACGCTCCCGAGCGCTAGTGCCTCCCACTTCTGATTGGTCAATTTTAGATCCGCTGATTGGCTGGAAGGTAGGACGTCGCGTAGCCGGGAGGTCATTAGGTTTTCAAACTTTTCCCTCCGTCGCCCCCGGTGAGAAAATCTTTGCAACACCACTACTCAAGAGAAAAGTTTGCAGAAAAGATTTTTACTCTTCGTCACGTGGTAGACGTACTATATTACTCCTGCTTTTCCACCAACCATTTTATGATGGGGAAATTTCTGCTTGCCTTTCATATCCCCTCACGTTTTTCAGAACATAAAGTCACATAAGCAAGAAGCATTCATTAGCCTTTCCTGAAAAAAACAATGTGCGTTTATTTGTCTTTTTAC
Organism: Trichuris trichiura; assembly: GCA_037903355.1. NCBI lineage: Eukaryota > Metazoa > Nematoda > Enoplea > Trichinellida > Trichuridae > Trichuris > Trichuris trichiura. The sequence goes on from JBAJFE010000027.1 coordinate 268,175, forward strand.
CCACACCAAACAGAATTGTAGTGACAACAAACCAGATTGAAGTGAAAACGCTTAAGCGAAAAGATGCAAAAGAAACTATAACGCAAGTTTGCGACTGCACATGAACGGAAACTACTCAATGTGATGGGTGTGCTTGATGCAGTACGAGCAAGTTGTCTATGTTTGGCTGCATCTTTGTCATCATCAGTCTAAGGTTGCCTCGATTCACTATATCTAGCCGACTTCTGTTGCTGCTTAACAGCTCTGTAACCGCGCTGAATCCGCATTCCGCTAGATAAGATGATGGAAACGCAATAAAGAAGTTTTCTACAGCAACCCATAACTTGCCGCTTATTGTCTCATAATGCTTTTGAATTTGCCGCCTCCACTTCTGGCGGAGTTGAGCTAAGAAAAACGCCATTGTTCCATTGCGCCCTCCACCCCCACTTGGCCTCCTTTGAAGTTGCCGTCGCCACTTCTAGTGAGGGCGAGTTAAGAGAGACCCTTCTTACGAAGGTCTCTTTGAGAGCCCTCCTGCGCTAGGGATAATTCTGCCAGAGTTCCTCTTATGTGATTCCCAACGCCCCCGCATGAGGTTCCCATCGCCCCCCTGTGCTCCCTCATCGCCCCCCAGGGACCGATATCGCCCACTTTGAGAACCTATGCAATAGAATAAAACGCATACAGGTGCTAATCTATTCAGCCGAGCCCCTTATACCCACAGTTCCCGTAAGTCGGCCACTTCCCTATGTTGACCAGTTTTCTCCAGTCTGTTGAGTGGTCAACTTACCAGGGTCTCACTGTATTTATACGTGTGTATATATAATAGAGGATAGTTATTGCGATAGATTTACAAAAGCTGATCGTCAGATTCAAGTTCTTTCGCTACTTACAAAGAAATGTACAGAGGAATTCAGAAGAGTACAAACACAAAACTTGATGCTTCTTTAACGCAGCCTACTCCCGGTACATTATCAATCATCACAGGAGTGCTTTATTCGAGCTATCATTGAGTCAAGCAGAGAAATAACTTTATAGGGTTGTCGCTATACTATTAATACCTTTTTGCAAGTATCAATTGGATAAATGAAACCGTTGATTGGGCTTTCGTACGTATGTGTGTACATTAACGTAATTGCCATGTATGAAGTTCTATGTTATTAGTCTTTGACGCTCAACGTTTTCTAATTTTCAGTATGGGTCCATTACAGTTCGTCATATCCATTTCGTCGCGAAGGCTTCCCACCTTAGCAGTTCGCCGTGCCTATGCTGAAATCGTTTAATACCGCGCAGTTCAAGTTAGTCTTAGCATAATCGTAAGTCTGAACGTATATCAATAACGACATTGAACCAATGCTTGACCGAAACAGATTAATGAGGAAACTGGCACTAGCAAACCGTCGGGTCTTTACCTTCAGAGCCCGACGCCGGTAACTTCAAAAGAGGTCAAGTGGGAATGAGGGAAGAGTGGTAGGGCTAACCGAACCGTCACACTGTAGGTTCGGCGGCAACGTTGTGCAGCCCTAGCCTAAGCCTAAACTTCAACTCAGCGTATCGTGACGCAGCTCGGATCGTTGACCTTCGAAGTTTTCGACGATTCGCTAACTGAACCCCTGGCAATGACAGTGCAACGGAATTCCTCGGTAGGTATTCCGTGGGTCAATAACAGCACGTCCCGCATATGTTAATTGATGCTCCATTGTGTTGCCCGTTCCAACTGCTCTGCATGCGTTCAGTCTCGCGCAGTGAACTTTCCTCCTGTTGTTCCGCTAATCCCACTTCACCACGCATTACCGCAGCGGATTACCCTTTGAAGTTGCCGGTGTCGGATTCTGAGGGTAAAGACCCAAACCGTCACCTCCGCGGTATGGTTCGGCGTTAAATATTTTGATTAAACTTTTCGACTAACGATGGAATGCTCGGACCAAAATGCATCGTAAGTCCGGAGACTCCTCTGTATTAAGCTTGTCCGACCTAACAGATTTCTAGAAAGAATATTGGGTCTGCTGACCTTATTCATATTTAAGAAGCACTAAATCTATGACTCATCAATAGTGCGCTTTTCAGGTTGAGCTTCTTACCTTGCAGCATCAGGATAACTACAGCATTTTATATTTCGATAAGAAAAAGACATAATTGATCTCTGCGGAAAAAAGATTTCGCTTACCCAGCTTTGACGTAGTCGAGAAATGAGTCCACAACGGTTATGCCAGTTTTAATAATTATTTTGCCTGAATTTTCGTAAATAGCTTTCTTTCTCTTCTTCTGTCCATTTATCAGCTGAAAAACAAACAATTCATATTCTCTGAAGGTTCATTTCTGGCTTTAATATTTGACAGGACAGCTGGAGAAAGTGAACACATTAATAATTTAAATGAAATGTACGGTTTTTTCTTTAACGTGTTTTTAAATCTGTTCTTCTAAAATTTTTTGCGGAATTTTCAGCCCGTTGTTTATTTAACGTTTATTGCAAAAACGTTCTTTACGAAGCTTTCCGGTCTACCCATGACTCGTCATCAGCGTAATTGCATCGCCCGTAATTGCTGCACCGTCTGACCGACTAAGCGGGACTGAAGTCTGACGGCTCAAGGCAGAGCTGACTGCGGACGTCTCTGCGAAAATTGGTCGGATGGAGCGGCTTGCAACCATAAAGACCGACCCGACGGGTGGCGCAATTACGTTGATGCCGGGTCATAGGTAGACCCGAAGGCTTTGTAAAGAACGTTTTTACAATAAACGCTAATTAAACAACGAGTTGAAAATTCCGCGAAAAATTTTAGAAGAACGAAATGTACAGTTGGACAAAAATACGAAACAAAAGTAGCCTCATTTTTCCTAATAATCCAGTTACCATCATTTGCACGTACGCTAAACAATAGCGTACTCTATAAGGTTTAAAAATGCGGAAAAAACTGCTTGGAAAACAGCATTTTTTTAGTCACGGCGACGAAGAAAGTAGATAAGGTGTTCAAACTGCGTGGGAAGTATTATTTTTAAACATGCGGTCTTCAACATGTTGCCTTTTTTCAGGCATATAACTCGGCGAAGCCTTTTGCACAAACCTCAAATTGGGCCATCCCGTTCTCACTTGCGGCAATCAAGTCGACAAGGTTAGTTTCGAATTCACCGATCAACGTTTCGCTGCCGCTGCCGTGCCAGTCAATGCAACGAAAACGCAATGTTCTACAAAGAGAAAAAAAGCATGCAAGCAAGTGCTACTCTGCAATGCAATGTAAGGTGCCGTAATGAGGTATCGAAATTAAGTAAAGCAGTTCTCGTAAGTATGCAGCGGTTAATCAAAAACGAAACGCAAAAGAGCGGTTCAATACTAAAGCATTCGATAAATCAATTTAAAAATTAAAATTCATGCGCAACAGAATTACTGAGGGAGTGCAAACGCCAACGTTTAGATAAATAAAAGGCTGATTAAGAACGCACGCAACTTCATTTGCTTTCTATTGCAAAACTGATAACCTCCCTATTTATAGTGTAAGTTGGATGGATCGTTCTAAAAGGCGATACTGTGTCCCCTAAAGCTAAAACTAACCTGTAGTGATCACTACAGCAAAGCTGGGATGTCCCTAAAGAAAACGGTTGCCATACTGGATTCAAGCAACGCTTGGCAACTTCTGTTCGGTAAACAATCGTCCATGAGGTATCTTCATTGACCCGATAAATGGCCAGTTGGGGACTGGACTTACGCAAAAATCTTTTATTGTCCAAATCCTCAGCCCGAATATTGAACGATACCTCTTCTTTCGATTCTATCTGTTCTTCAGCAGTAATTGCTAAAGCAAATGTTTAGAAAACTTAAAAAGCCCATCTACGCATGCCTATGGTTGCTGGTACCCCTCCTGGACCATCCAGGAGTACCGACTCGAAACTGGGCTCTGAAACCAATTCTGCTAACGTGCACTCGACTCGACCGAGAAAGTCATGCTTTTCTAGCTTTGCGCAGGCGGAATCTACATCGTATCTGAGAAAAGATAAAGTTGCGATCCTTCACTAAACTGAAGTCAGGCAACCCAACAAACGCACATTTCAAACTTAAGAGACTGTCGTGCTTCAAATTCATAATCAATTGTGAATTTGTGAACGAAATCTGGATTAAGATTGTTCCTCATAACTTCACTACGTTCAGCTTCTTGCCAGTTCCCTTGCTCTGATTGCTTGAACATGACGCACACTAAATCTTAGCAGTTAACGACTGCACGAGGAACTGAAACTGCTTACTTGGATCAGATTTCGCGAACTTATCTGTATTTGGCAAATTTCTAAGGACTCAAATTTTCAATGACGAAATTATGCAGAATTAACCCACCGGCATGAAACAGACAGTTCCACGGTTACATACAAATGAGGTGACGACGAGGCTAATCCAGAGAATAAAGCAGCCATCCTTCCTCAATCGTTCGCCTACAAGAGAAGCATTACAACGAACAATAAATTTCGAGACGCAACAACGCGCGCCTTGCACTTCGCAGATCACGAGAAGCTTCTATCAGCTCAGCTGGTGTCCGATGTCAACAATAAAACAACGCCAACAAGTAGGAAACAGTTCCATACAAAACTACATATCGTCAGATCACTTTAAAACGAAATCTCGTGACGACAGCTTTATTCGGAACGATTAGATAATTGGCTCCTGATTATCTCTTTAAGGGTACTGTAGTAGCGATGTTTCAATTTCATTTTTATAGCAGTAAATTGTGTTCGTAATTGCATAACGTTTTCGAGCATGTGTTTCAAAAATGCTAAAGTAAGTTTTGCCCATATACGATTTGTTATGCGTCTTAATGTTAGAAAAAGATAGGCTATGACTTTGAGGATGAATCTTGCTGGTTGTAACACAAGGCAAGTGCTCAGCGATTGTTACATCTTTTCCTGACTCTTCGCTTTTGGGTTCTTGCTTGTATTTCAGCTCGCTAAGTTGCTCTTTCGCTAAATCCCCGTGCTTGTTTGCTGGGCGTGTGCTGACAGTAATATAGAGCTCCTAACCAAACTCTGAGTGCCGTTCATACAAATTAATGGGCCCAGCTCAGTTCTTCTGCGCAAGTTGCTGAGCACCAAGTTGAGGAAGTTGTCACCACGAACGCCTGTAAGTCCCATTTTTTCGAAGGTGTATTCGTTGAAGCTTGCGTTTCTATTCGTTGTGAGTTGTCGTTGTTTGAGGACTGTGACGTCAGCAAAGAAATTGCGAACGGATCTGTATTGATCGGAATACCGCTGCTGCAAACAAGTAATGAAACTGGAAAGAGGCCTCCTTCAGCTGAACGGCGAAAGCTACCTGCCCTGGAAATTTGAGATACAGGCCGTTTTAGAAGCCCGGGATTGCTCCGATCTGGTGAGTGGGGAGGCTGTGCCCGGTTGTGGGAGATGAAAAGGTCAAAACCTGGTAGAAGAGGAATGCTGTCGCTAGGTGCATCATCTCAGACTCACTAGATCAGCCATTCTCAACCTTTTCTGCGCTAGGCCCACCTTGGAAGGTGTCCTCAGGTGCCAGGCCCCCCCCTTTTCCTATTGGTCGATTAACTTTTGCCTTTTTTGTATAGGAGCCAGTCAGCTTTCAACGGCAACCTCCTAGGATCAAGTTAATGCAATGATACAATGCGAATATATAGTCGTTAAATCATTTGAAAAGAGCACTTAGAGTTCTTCGAAACTAACAATGAAACCACTTCGTCGAGTCGAGTGAGAATTTATGCCAATCCTCTATAGAGGACTGGCATAAATTCTCACCCTTCCGATCTACCTAACTACGCTTGTTCCAATAAGGCTTCTCAGCTCCCCTTGAGGGCCTCCTACCCCCCCCCCCCTGAAAAATTTTCGATTTCGCCCCCCCCCGACACACTCTCGCTCCCCCTCGGGGCCCCAGGCCCCACTTTGAGAATGGCTGCACTAGATGACCTTTCATCATGCGTTCATCCATTCTTGAAAGGCGTCCAAAGAGATCATGAACACTGTCATCAGGATCAAGGAACAGGCAACGGTGAGCAATAAACTTCTGGTGCCTTCAGAGTTTCATGCGTACACGTGGAAACCTGCTATGAATATTGCCTCGTTTATTGCTGGGCTGAACGCCATCGTTAACAAAATGCAGTCATTGAACATTGTGTTAGACGACGCTACAATTGTCGGGGAAACTGTAAGTCCCTTTCGCCTGAGTGCGACTACTTTCGTCAGTCGTGGAAGCTGTCTGCACCGATGTTTGCGAAACTTTCTGGTCTGACGTCTCAGTTGCTTGCCTGTAAGTCGGAGCAGTTGCGTCATTCTGCGCGAACAGAAACCGTTGGTAAAGCGCTCGTTGGAAGAGAATTATGTAATTCGTCGAAGAACGCAAACAACGCGTGCAGGTACAAAAATGTGGTATGCTCGAATTGTAAAAGGAAAAGTCATATCCGGAGGGAATACCGTAACAAAAGGTGCATAGTTACGATTGCACTGAATTCGGAAAATGAACGGCCGACCCGTGGTGGTTTCGTCGTACGAACAAACGTGGGATTACGTCAAAAGAGAAATGACGGATGAATCGCTGATCTTGGCGCCTTTAAACAGATCACGCGTAATCGGCATTCGTTCTCCACGTTTAAAGAAATCGACCATTGCGGTGTGCGAGTGGGTGATGACAAGCTTCTTTACGCTGTTGGAGTCGGAACTATTGATGTTGAAGTGTGTAACGGAAGAACGCGAGATTTGTCTTCCCTCAATGACGTTCTCTACGTACCTGAATTTGGATCAAGCTGCCTGTCTAGCCATGGAGCTGCAGCTGCTCGTGGGTACATGGTTACGATAGAAAGCGAGAAAATCTGTTTAGCGAAGAGTGGAAAGACTGACCTGGTTGGACACAAAGGGGGTGATTTGTACACATTTCTCATTCGTCGACCTCAACCTTTTCTGTCAGCGACGTCCGTTGCCGCTGAAGGCATTTCATTGGAACTGTGGCACCAACGATTTGGCCACATTAGCACCGACAAGATTAAAGTGATGGATGAGCGAAGGCTTGTTGATGGACTCCAAATCACAGGAGAGCAGACGTTTTTCTGCGAAGGCTGTATTTTTGGCTCTATGTCACGTAAGCCGCAAAGGAAGTCATCGAATGACAAAAATTGCCTTCCTGGCGAGATACTACACAGACGTTTGCGGGCCGTTTACCTGGCCCTCTGTTGGTAATAATCTTTACTTCATCTGCTTTAAGGATGAGTCATCGAGATATTTTAGGGTGTACTTTATGGAACGGAAAGATGATGTCTTTAAATGCCTAAAGTCCGCGATAAGTGTAGTCAAATGGGAAACAGGACGTGCGGTGAAGCGTCTACGGTCAGACAGCGGAAGAGAGTTTGTTAACAAGACCGTTAGCGACTTTCTTGTGGAGAACAGAGCCCGCCATATACTCCTGAGTGTAACGGTATGGCTGCACGAGAAAATAGAACTCTTATTGAACAAGCAAGGTCATTGCTATGGGCCAGAAATCTGCCGAAAGCTTTGAGCAGGAGCTGTACATGTAGCTGCTTATGAATCGCGTACCAAACCGTAAAGAAAACGCTGCAACGGCATACGAGCGGTGGTTTGGAAAACGTCTCTCAGTTGGACATCTTAGAGCAGCGTTTCCCAACCTTTTTGGGGCCAGGGCCCCCTTTCGCGACCTTCAACTTGCCGAGGTCCCCCGTCATTCTCCCCAGCGTAATTCTCCAGCTTCTGTTATCCTCAAATGCGCCTACTGTGGTTACGTTGTTGTGAATTTGTACAAGTAGTTCAACCCCTGAAACAGGCAGCAGAATATAGAATTGACTTCGCTGCCTACCGTGTATGCCAACGAGAAAACAGTTATCCCGGGCCGTCATTAAAAACCTTATTAACCTGCGGATCTTGTCAGCCGCAAATAGGACCCCATCTTTCGCGCTGTGAAAGTTGAGTGTGCGATCAATGGCTGGAAAACCTGCTGATGCGAAGTCAATGTTGAATTTCTTTTCTACACTAGAGCGAAATGGTTAGTAAGGAAGCCGGCTGCCATATATGGCGAAAGCTCTTTAACCGATATTCGAAACCGTTAACGCCTTTAATTCTTTAGTTGGCACTGAAGGCGTTCTTTTCGTATTGCTGGACTTAAGCCGGCTAATTGCAGATCAGGGAGCCTTCAGAGTACAAGCGCCCCACTGAGTTTCCTCTTCCCCAATTTTTTGGGCTATTAGCAATGGTAGCGCAATATGTAAGTCAGGCTGCGATGCTGTTCTCAGGGCTGCGCAACACTGAATCTAAATTCGATATTTCCTCAGAGCAAGACGACAGTCGCTTTATCTTACCTCAGTGTGACGACTGGGTGTGGTACAGTGCTACTAATTTATCCACGTCCGGCTCGATAGTCGTCAGAAGTAATCTAAGGTCGCCTCGCCTCACTATCCTGAACGGCAGATCGCTCTCGTCCTGCGGCACCGACTACCAGGGATCCCGTGAGGCCCCTAAGCTCCCAGGAACCCCCTAAACCCCCAATTCTTCCCACGGCCCCCTTCAAGTTTTCCAGGGCCCCTGGGACCCCATTTGGGAATCACTGTCTTAGAGTGTTCGGCTGCAATGCGTGCATGCCTTTGCCAGCGCAGCACAAAAGCGAGAAAAATAGTGTTTGTTGATTACGGTTGGAGCAATAAGATTTATAGGATCTAGATCAGTGATTCCCAACGGGGGCCCTGGAAAACTTGAAGGGGGCCCTGAGAAGGATTGGGGATTTAGGGGGTCCCTGGGAGCTTAGGGGGGCCCCAGGGGGTCCCTAGTATTCGGTGCCGCAGGACGAGAGCGCGCAGCTGTGCCTGTACGTAGTTTGGCTATGGAAATAAGCGAGTTTCGTGTATCGTACCCCCGGCTGAAGTTGACGCGGCAGCATCAAGGGAGGTCAAGTGAAGATTACGCCATCACAGTAACAATGGTTCGCATTCTTTAACCGTGCCGGCCGTCCTGTCCTGCCCTAGCCTAAGCCTAAGACTGAACATGTATTCTTCGATGTTATTGTGAGACGTTGGCGAGCTTGATACACAGGCGTAGCGCGCTAAGACAGTTAACGTAAATAAGCGTCCCTTTGATGCTGCCGTCTTCGTTTCAGGCGGGGACAAGATACATGAGATCCAATAGCTTGTTATCATTGCCCTGTCGTTTACCCTGATGTATCGGGCGAAAGTTTTTCTTACTATATTACGCTGCGTAGCGAATTCCAGTCACACTACAAAAAAAGCCATTGGCGAAAGATAGCCTGACCGAAAGGCGAATTATCTGATTTCTGTGCTTCGCCATCTGCTGCTGTGCCAAAGCGCAATTCAAAATGAATCTTTTTGGTTGGTTTTTTTCGCATTAGCGTACCACCCTGGCGCAAATAGGAGGGCTCGGAAAACTACAACCTGCAGGGGGCGATGACAGCTTCTTCGCGGGGGCGGACAAGCGCGCCTGGGGAGTAATGGCGGGGAAAATGCTCAGTAGACACTGATTATTCTCTCCTGTGCGTTGACGGTGGAAAGTAATAATAGCTCTGCGATCCTGCTTGTGTCTTGTTTCCTCAGTGCTGTAGTTCTCATCTATTCAGCTATCCCGTTATATCAGCTGTTAGGAAACTGCTTTGTCGCCACTACGGACCTCTTCTGAAATTCGACGAACTTCTTAAAAATATAAAGGTAAGTGTCTTGTAAGATTCTAGTTGAAACATGGCTCATGTTACCAGGCGATCAGCATTGCTTGAGCATTAAAATAGATTCAGTCACAACCATAGGAGTATCTGTAAGGATAATAAGCTCTGATCTGCTAGTTTAGTGAGTACAGGGGACTGACGGCGGTCCTTTTGAATGTCCCAATGCGTCCCGTCCATCTTTAATACGTCGGCGGTAGCTTAACCCCCGAGCCCTCATCAACGCAAAAGGCACATCACATCACAGTTTTGTACAGGTTACCTTTTACATGTCTGAAACACTTGCCGTGGCTCTTCACTTAACGGGGACATCTTATAAGCACTACTTCTCAGTTTGATTTCTAGATCTAGTGTAGATACCTAACGGGATTTCAAGAAGTCATATGCTCGCTACTACGGGTATTTAAACGACGAAGTGTGCCCATTTCTTGGCTATAGTGGACGTCTTTTCCTCGGCCGCTAACAAGCACGTCGCGCGCTATGTATTGTGCCTGAAGCTTATCGCCCGCGGGACTTCGGCGACGCCTAGTGCCGCTCCTTGTGATCATATTTCCCAGAGAAACTAAGCCACAGGCGGTGCTTTCTAAGAAACGCGCTCCGTAAACGCCAGCAGGTTTCCGCGACGACTCTCACGGCGTGTCAGGCTTCAGGACGGCCGACAGGGTCCGTCGCGGAAGTCTTAACCTAAGTTATAGCGCTCGACGACGTCACCCATTTTGCTATGCTTGGGCTTTGAACTAGCATCAGCCTCCGGTTGTTCGTCAACTTCTTCGGGAAAGGATTAGTTTGCTTATGTTTAACCACGCCTATGTTTAAGTAGCGAATGATAAACCCACAAGTTCAGTAGCGCTCACCAGCAAAAAGGAGAATACACGCCCAGTTTGCTTTACAGGTAGGAGCATCTTATGACCGTCTGCCTTCCTTCCTTACGCATGGCCTTGCGGTTCGCAAAAATAGCAAGGAAAATAGGCCTAGTACGGGAGGTGTAGATCTGTTTGAAGCAGTACTCAGTCAAACATTTGTATCCCCCACTCTTCACTGGTTTGATATCTAAAAAGACAGCCAGTAGCGGAGAGTTCGTCGTTAAACTGCGGGCATTGTTTGCCATCAAACCTTGGTGGGCGGAAGTATTTCCGAACTTGAAACCATGCGAAATCTTGTCAGCCAGCCTACCTTCTCAAACATGACACGACAACACCAGGGAGAGGGAGGATGTCCGCAAACCTGGGCAGAAAATTTTATCGCGTGCTTTCCGTAGTCCGCCGCGCGAGGACAAGAACGACCCTGTCGCAACCTCATGCTTCATAGACTTATTTTGAGCCTATTTGTCCGTCGCTACCATCAGAAAAGAGCGGGGTGACCACATGAAAGCGATCTGCTCCCGCTTCCAGGACCAACGTAGAGGGACAGTACCGTCCGGTACAGAGTCCCCTGTGTTCTTACTGCGGGAGCTTAGATGACGCTTGGCTAATTGATTTCTTAATACCACTGTGCTACTGTCTGGCTCTGAACTTGTTAGTAACGGATGTAAATTTCTACAGATGGCAGAAGCAAAAAAGAAATGTTGGCAATACAACGTCGAATATCTAAGATACGGTTTTATACCGTCACCCTCGAATTCGCAGCAACCATTTTGCTTGATCTAGGAAAAGGCTTTTGCGAATGAACTGATGATGCCCTCAATATTAGTAAAACACCTGAAAACGATGCACGGTGACAAGGCCAATAATGACCATTCTTACTTCCAATCTCTTCATGATAACTTCCAAAAGCGACCTAAATTGCCAGGGATTTTTTCATTCGCATCAAGACAAAACACCGACGGATTGCGCGCGTCCTATAACATGTCCCTCTTGATCGCGAAATCTGGAAAGCCTCATGTCATCGGAGAAGAACTGATACTGCCGGCTGTTTCGGAAGTGCTGCGTACTGTGTTGCGCATTCCTGCAACTGAAATAATTAAAAAGATTCCCTTAAACAACAATACAGTGCAGCGAAGTATTGATGAAATGAGCGCTGATGTGGAGAATACGCTCTGCAACCTCTTGAGAACAAAGGAATTTTCTTTACAGGTGGATGAGTCGACGTTGTCACATAACGAAGCGCTGCTGCTGGCCTATGTTAGGTTCATCAAGGAAGGCAAGTTAGTTCAGGAGTTACTCTTCGCAAAAGAACTGCTGACTGACACTAGAGGAGAATCAATATTTCGTACTGTAGAAGACTTTTTTTAAAGAGAAGGAGATACCACTAACGAACGTAATCGCTGTCGCGACTGATGGAACCCCGTCAATGCTTGGACGACATCGCCGGTTCCTTTCGTATCTAAAAAAAAAGGTACCGGATTTGCTGGCCGTGCACAGCGTAATTCACCGACAACATCTGGTGGCGAAGCGGTTCAGTGACAGACTGCACCGTTCGCTGCAGTACGTGATCACTGCGGTTAATAGAATCAAAAGCGGTGCCTTGAGAGAGAGATTGTTCAGCCAACTATGCGAAGAATATGACGAAGATTTTAACCGGCTCCTGCTTCACACAGAAGTACGCTGGCTTTTAAGAGGCGCCTGCTTGAGCCGCTTCTATGCCCTTTTTGACACCGTCGTACAGTTTCTCAAAACTGAGGATACGGAATTACGCGACAACGTGGAGAAATTGAGAGCTGACATAGCTTACATGTCGGACCTCTACTTAAAGTTTAACGAGATGAATTTGCAGTTGCATGGAGATCAACTGAATCTTATCAAGACCAAGACGGTTGTAAAGGCTTTCATCGACAAGCTTTCCATTTTCCACCAAAACCTGGGGCGCGGAGAGTACCGCCAGTTCCCTAACCTTGACGACCTCAAGAAGAATGGCGGCCTCCCTGACGATGTCATACGCTCCTTCTGTGACCATCTCAGCATGCTCCATGAGGACATGTGCGAAAGGTACAGAGATATTTTGTCCATGACGATATCGGACTGGGTTTTGGACCCGTTTACATGCCTCGCCGAAGTTGAAGTGGCTTACCAGGAAGAGCTCATTGAGATGCAAGCCAACGAGGAGCTGAAGCCCAAGATGAAGGGCGGCTATACCAGTTTCTGGCTGCAGCAGGAAATCAGACAGCTGTATCCCAGGCTATGGAACGTAGCTAAGAAGTTCCTCATCCCTTTCCCGTCGTCCTATTTGGTTGAACGCGGATTTAATGCGGTAACAGACCTTCTCAGAAAAAAAGAAACCGCTTACAGATAGTCAGGAGAAGCGACTTGAGATTACTTCTGACGACTATCGAGCCGGACGTGGATAAATTATTAGCATTGCACCAGACCCAACCGTCGCACTAAGTGAGGTAAGATCAAGCGGCTGTCGTCTTGCTCTGAGGAAATATTGAATTTAGATTCATTGTTGCGCAGCACTGAGAACAACATCGCAGCCTCACTTACAATTTGCGTTACCATTGCTAACAGCCCGAAAAATTAAGGAAGAGGAAACCCATTGCCGCGCTTGTACTCTGAATGCTCCCTGATCTGCAGTTAGCTGGCTTAAGTCCAGTAATACAAAAAGAACGCCTTCAGTGCCAAATAAAAAATTTATGGCGTTAATGGCTTCGAATATCGCTAGGAGCATTCGCCGTATATGGCAGCTGGCTGGCTTCCTTACTAGCCATTTTGCTCTAGTGTAGAAAAGAAATTCAGCGTCGACTTCGCATCGCCAGGTTTTCCAGCCGCACACTCAACTTTCACAGCGCAAACCATGGGGTCCTACTTGCGGCTGACAAGATCCGCAGGTTAATAAGGTTTTTAAAGATGGCCCGACTTAACTGTTTTTTCTTTGGCAAACACGGTAGGCAGCGAAATCAATTCTACATTCTGCCGGCTCTTTCAAGTGCTGAACTACTTGTACAAATTGACAACAACGTAACCACAGTAGGCGCATTTGTGGATAACAAAAGCAGGAGAATTACGTTGGGGAGAATGACAGGGGGCCCCGGCAAGTTGAAGGTCGCGAAAGGGGGCCCTGGCTCAAAAAAGGTTGGGAAACACTGATCTAGATTTTTGAAAGCATCAGGTGGGCGAAGTGACGGGGGTAAAGTTTAAAGAGTCTTTAGTAAAGAAAGTAGTTTTTCTTGAGGTAGAAGAAGAAATGTGGATCTCGACGGAGGACGAAAATCAAGCAGAGTCCCTGGTAAAGTGCACCGGTACAGACAAGAAGGAGTCTGGTTACAAGAGGGGCCTGGAAGACCATCTGGGAGCAGTAACTCGGAAAGGCGCTCGGTGCCTTTGACAATGGAACTTCGTCCGAGACAAAGTAGTCCGTCAGCAATGCTGGCATACGCTGACCGTTTAAGCGTGGAAGAAGCGCCTGGGAGCCCAGAGGCACACAAATGGAAAGAAGCCATGAATGAAGAAATTGAAGCGCTGCGAAAAACAACACTTGGGTGTTAACTGATGTTCCTCCTGATAGAAAAACAGTGCAGCGCAAATGGATTTTCAAAACTAAAATAAATCCTTAGGAGAAGGGGAATGTGGACAGATACATGCCAGACTGGTTGCAAAGGGATGCACACAGTGTCCAGAAACCGCTTACTTCTAGACTTTTGCACCAGTTGGTCGCTATGACTCAATTCGTGCATTGCTCGCTATAGCTGCGGATGAGGACCTGGAGATCCTGTAATTTGATTTTAAAACTGCGTTCTTGCACGGAACTATTGACGAAGTGATCTGCATGGATCAACTTCCGTACTACGATGATCAGTCCGGACGAGTCTGCAAGCTGCAACGTGCAATATATGGTCTGTAGCAGGCACCAAGAGCCTGGAACAGACGGTTTCATGACTTCTTAGGCTTGACTACCGATGACGTTCGACCGCGTCGAAGCCCATCTCGCCGTCGGCCGCGTACGGCCGACCAACTTGCTCCGGCGCTCGGACAGTATCAGGCTCGCTGGCGACGCCGCCAGTCGCCGCAGTCAGCTATCACCGTCGAAATAACTACTGTGCTATTCGGTTTTCGTGAAAATCGCCCGTTTCACACACTGTCACCAAGCATGCGGCCAGTCCGACGAAAGTGCGCGACGCCGCCCGCTGATCAGCTTGCGCCTGCCTCAGGTTTAGTGTAATGACTTCTTAATGACACTAAACCTGAGGCAGGCGCAAGCTGATTAGTGTATCTATGTGTCTGACAGATCGTTGCAGAAACGCATTATTCTTGCACTATATGTTGATGACGGTCCTCTTTGTTGCTCAGATACAATGGTTCTGTATGACATTGTCAGGAAATTGAATAGTGAATTTGAAATTACAATCGGCGACGCATCATATTTCATTGGGCTCGAGATTCACCGTGATCGAAACAAAAGAGCTATCGTCATTGGACAGAAAGCACGCATCGAAAGGATCTTAGTAAAATTTAATATTCACAACTGCAGGCCCGTTGTATGTCCTCGGAATAACTCATCGAAGCTGTCAAAGGACATGAGTCCAAGCACGACTGATGAAAGAAATGAAATGCTAAAGATACCCTACAAAGCTGCGGTTGGTTTGCTGATGTTTCTCATGACGTGCTCTCGACCGGACATTTCATTTGAGAAGTCAAAAGTGTCCCAGTTTGCTGAAAATCCTGGACTGCTTCACTGGAAAGCCGTGAAACGGATTTTCCGTTATCTAAAAGAAACGCAAGACTTGAAGCTCACATTCTGCTCAAAACCAGAAAGTTACAAAGATCTGCAAGATACAACTAGTGAAACTCTTTAACTCAAAGCGTACTGTCGCAGTGACCTGGCTGGTGACGTTGACAGCCGCCAGTCAACAAGTAGATATATTCTGACACTTGGCACTCTCCTCTACAAGAGCCCATAGCTCAGTCAAGCATTGAAGCAGAATATGTGGCCATGTCTGAAGCCGCAAAAGAAATAAAGTGGATGCGGCAGCTACTTTCGGATCACGGAAAGAAGCAACTGAATGCGACTTGTCTGTTCGGTGAAGATCAAGGTGCAATCTAGTTGACCAGTAATCCACTTTTCCATCGACGGACTAAGCACTTCGATGTCCACTACCATTTCATCGGAACAGAAAAAGAAGACCGTATAATTGCTGTACATTACACGCCAAGTCATGAACAGTCTGCTAACATGTTAACCAAGACAATGTCCCCTGTTCGACATTTCAGTTGTTGCCAAACGCTAGGCACGAGTGGAGAAGCCATGACCTTAGAGAGGGTGTTAGAAAAAGATAGGCTGTGACTCTGAGGATGAATCTTGCTGGTTGTAACGCAATACAAGTGCTCAGCACTTGCAGCTTCTTCTGACTCGTTTACTTTTGGCTCTCACGCTCGTCTCTGCTCGCTAGGTTACGCTTTCGCTGAATCCCTGTGCTTGCTTGTTAGGCGTGTGCTGACGTTAACACAGAGCTCCTAACCGAACTCTGAGTACTGTGAATATAAATTTACAACATTTATAAATGTTTTGGTAGATTTTCCTTGGCTTTTCCCGTTTTTCTGTGTGATGCTATCTGTAATTAGATGAAACAGTTGCTCAACCAACGAATGGATGAACGATTATTAGGAAAAATTCAGAAAAAATACATTCAGCCCTTATTCAGAGCTTTCGGAACGATTTAGTTCCGTCGTCGATGAGTTTGAGGAGAGCTGATCTGGGTAAACAGGAGCAGAAAAATTCGCGAATTCGTAAGCGCAAATCTGCAGGGTTTTACTGCACAGTAAAACCTCGCTAATCAAGACGCTTCGGGGTGGAGAGTAGTCTGGATTATGGAAAAGTGGAAATCTGGATTACGGAAAAATCCCGTTTATAGGAGAGGCTTACAGTAAGTCACAGAAAAGCAGGTAATGCAGTTTTAAATGTAGGTTCCTGGCGTCCATAGCGCGCTTAAGGACAGCCCTTAAATGTCTGAGGTTCACGGCTCGGCCTCCTCAAGCAGTGGGCAAGAAAGAAAGGCGCTGACTGTTGAAGAGAACTGGGAACTAGGTGCTGGGACGCTATGAACAAAATAAGAAGGCATGTGGCAGTAAGACTTTTTTCAGTGACGCGGGCACCATAACAGTGAAGAACGAATAAAGAGAGACAAGACTCATACCGCTGCATCCATAGTTGTTGAATAAGTAGCACAGACACGGCGGAATCCCTTTTTCTAAACTCTGCTTATTTGCGACCTGCTCCTTTATTGTTTACAGGTAAACAACCTTCCTGGCGATGAACCCCCAAAACCCAATTTTCCTATACTTTACGTGTCTTGCACAATGCGTTCTCGTGTAACGCCAAATTTTCCAGTAACTAACTTTCGCATTAAATGAGAATAGATTGCAGTTTTATACGACTGAAAAACACCGGGTTGTTGATCCACATTTCTGTTTATTTGAGGAAGCCTAGGTCTCGAGGTGCCTTGCTGCAGTTAACTTATTGGTCGAGATTGGCTCGGGAGAGCGGTGATTGGTCTGCACCTATGCTAACATATACCGAAAGAACCGTTGGCTGGTTGTTTGCTGCCTTATAGCCGTTGTCGCCAAGTGACTGTTTTTTTCGTACAGGTAGCCTAATGGATACAGTGATTCTATTGTTCTCTTCCACGAGTCCGGATTAGGGAGGTTTTACTGTACTGCGGATCCTCTTGGCGATAGAATTTTGGCAAAAAGCATTGGTATGCCTCGAAAGAGAGTAACCCTTGTTTTTAAGGTTTTTAGCTTATACATGAGACATGAATTACCAGTACAGTTGAGTTCTGACATTGTTCACTGTTCTATTGACAGCTTATTACGGGACCTGCATGCTTATTCATTATCTCACAAAAGTGGGTGAAGTTCCGTAGATATTTCGTTTTGGGTTCAACAATTTTTAAAATAATGAAACCATCACACGATTTTGTTCATTTTTTCTTCTCGTTGTTATCTTCATTGAAACGAAACAAATGCGTGACGAATGAATGAGGTGTCGACTTGTTGCTGGGGTGTTTGTTTGTTTAATTACAAAGAAAAAGGACAAAATCGATCTGGCGCTCTCATACAAGAAACTGTTAGAACCGTATAGGGTTAACACTTGCTTGGGGAGAAGAAAAAGTTGCCTTCTGGGCAAGTGGTTCGTGACCAAGATGTGCCATCCTTGATACGTAGACTTGCAACAATGAAAATACAGTATACCTTAATTATCCGAATCGGCCAGCTGGGCAAAATATTTGTAGGAACAATCTTAAATTGCAATTTCATGAAAGATAATACATATTGCTGTTAGTTCGTTTTGTGAATATTGATAAAGAAGCGCAGCATGTTTCCTGCCAGTATCCATCTACTAGGGGTGATCAGTTTCTTGATCAAATTTATAATGCGACGTCTGGTCCTAGTGATGCAGGCGAAGAAACAGAGTTTGTTCGAAACTTTAAATTCTCTCATAATATCAAGCGAGTATGAAAAAGCTGATATTCAAACGTGGTCATCCTGTGACAGTGAGGATGCCAAATTTCGAATTTTAAACAATGATAAAATCGTTAGATCAATCTTAAATGACGAAAGAAAATTGGCGGAGAGGACTTTGATAATGGTCACGCAACGGAAACGGTGCGTCCTTCTAATGACAAAACATTCCAATGTATGAAGGTTGCTTTTGAAAGGTTTGAAGAGCAGAGGCATAAAGCTGCTGTACTAAAAGAGTATACGCCAGTTAGCAGTCAATAGACGAATAACAGCTTTGAATCAGAGGTATATATAACGGAATGTTAAAATAAACGAACACGATGGTGTAATCTTGAGTAATGATAGAGAATAGCTGTACGTTTGAGATGCTCGCCCCTTTTATCGGCAGGTTACTGAATAATTTGTGATGAGCGGCGACAGTTTCATTTTTTTGTTCCTCATTTACTTTACGGCCTTTTCGGGAATGGTCATGCTTGTCTGTTTTTAAACTGCTTAAGCGTCCTATCAACCAGTTGATAAGTGCATTGTTAGAACAGGCACAAGGAAATCTTATCGTTCATGTTAGAACGCTCTTGTTCCGCCTTCGTCGACATTGGGAATCTTTCTAATATAGCTGATGACATTATTAGGGCGCTTGTGAAGTTTATTTACAGACTTTCAAACAGGAAAATTCGTAAGCGAAAAGCGTCATTGTTAAATAGTCACAAGTTGTTCGAAATTTGAGAAGGCTCAATGCTAACAGGTGAAAAATTGTTTAAAATTTTAGATCAGGGGTGGGGAACGTTTTTGCTGCCCCGGGCCGTTTAGACATTTATAAGACCGTTCGCGGACCGTACAGAATACTCAACCGAAAAACATAGCCTGCTTTGTTTGCATGTATGTTCATTTAAGTCACTCCTCGAACAAAGCGATAAGGCGAGACAAGAATAATACTTTGCGTCGGTATGCGGCCAATGGTTTACGCTACTGACGCGCACACTAGGACAGCCGACGACGGAGAGCCGAGAGCAAAGCAGTCTTCCTAGCCGGCCTGATGCTCCCTGCTTGTTGGGCAGGATTTATGTTATTACTAGGCTTCATATACAATAAGTTTACCGCATTATGAAAAATAACCTCCCACAATCACATGTTACTGAATCCGCATCCACGTGCGGTTGCCTCAGCGGTTGGAAGGAAATGTTTCGCGGGCCGGATGGATTGGTCTCGCGAACCGTATCTGGCGCGTGAGCCGGACGTTCTCCACCCCTGTTTCAGATAATATTTGCGAAATTAAGCTTTATCATAAGCACAATTAAAATAAAAAGGTTTAGATAGTATTAGCAGTTATCTGAAATTTTCGATTGTCAGACTAACCGTGATAATAATTGGTTGAGAATGTAAAGTCCCACCTGATCTGCGCACCATCAGAAGACCATCTTTTCGAAATGCTTTTATTTGTTACCGAGATGAAAAGCAAACCCACGACCTCCAACAACACGGTAGAGCCCTTGCTTCCTTCAAAACGCCTGAACACGTAACCTTCGCTTTTCCGCTCTACCGTATATTGACTCGCAAGTTCCAGTTACAGGTCAGCGAGCTGGCCTGAGAGAATGGAGCACGTGCTCCAGTATCCACAAAAAGATTGAAACTCTCTTATTAATATGTAGTTTAAAAGTCTATAAACTTTCATATTTTTTTATTACAAAGAAGACTCTGTTATCTTTGAATGGTTTCTGCATACGAAAATGATTCCGGGACAGATTTTTCAGCCGTCAAGATTGGGTCTCAAGCAGCTTTTCCTAATAAAAGTTGACTTAGCTAGAAATATTCTTTTATATGAAGCCAACAAATCGACATCCGCTGCTTACTTCCGAAAATGGGCGATCAGTTACCAGAGACAAGCCACGGAACCGTGTGACGCAGCAACTAGATGGTTTGCCGTCAGTTTTTCTTTCAAGCCACCGTTTGACAAAGAAATAGTAGGTTAATCTTATGCTTTAGGTTGAAGTTAGAACATTTCCCTCAGGATCTAATATTCCAGGATACTTGTAGTCGAATCAGAATGGTAACTCTGTTCCAAAGTGGGCAAATCGACCATGTCCCCCCGTCGTCAGCGGCGGCGGCGGCGGTGGCGGCCTGTCGTCTTGTAAACTCTTAACTGTGTTCAAACTGAGAACAATTCCACTGCTTTAGCTTACTTTAACTTTGACTAAAAAACCTTTTGCTCATACCGTTTCTCCTTTGTTCTGCCGTATTTTCAGAATCGTGTTTATAGTCTGATAACTGCTAAGGTAGAAAAAAATTATTCATCGCTTCGCTTGAATAATTTAAAGTGAAATAGCGATCGCTTGGAAATATAAACGCTTCTTTTTGGTCCTATTAATGCTAATACAGAAGCTGTTTTGCTTAGGCTACTGTCTATAATGATTCATACATGCTTCAGAACCAGAGGCTTCAAAATTATACCAGGAACCGTTATGGCGAATGTGCTTTTACGATTGGAACTCTTACGATAAGCCTGATTATTACATAAACATTCAAGGTTAGTAATAAATACTACGCACTACCATGCTAAGCGCTTAACGTGTGCGTTGAAAGCTGTTAGTGTGCGCCAAGTAGCATCGCGTAGTCTTCTGCACATATACGTAGGTGAAAAATCAAGTTTCAGTTTCCTCTCTTTGTCATAAAAGTAGCGAACATCAGTGCTCTGTTCCCAAATGGTTGAAGTCTATTTGTTGTGTATTCATAAATGTGCTTGCAACCTTAACCTTAAACTAACAATGCCAAATGCGTTATGTAGGCACATGGTGCTTCGTCAGTTCCACAAGAAGTGTAACACGTACCCAATCAGTTTTAAAGAAAACAGAACAAACAAGTTTCTGCAGAACGAATGAACATATGTCAGCTCTGCTCAGCTGGAAACACAAACATCGGTTACAGTTTGCCTCCATCGATACGTAATCGCTATTGTTCTGCACTGTTGATAATCGAAAGACACCTATTTGTCAGGCTTAAACGAAAGCTAGCATACGCTGAATTTGAAGTGACGAGCTCTTTAATCATCAGCGCCTTGCTTGTCTAAATTAGTACATGAATAATCGCGTCAACCTTTCGCATTCATTTGCCTTATTAGTTCTTACGCCAGTGAGTTGTAAGAGCAGCTCAGTTTTACAGGTCGTCATGAGAAAGTTCGCCTACAATGTGTGTCCCCTTCTACTCATTCCATTAATCTGTATAACATTTTGTGCTCGTACGCATGCATGGAAGCTCAGCAACGTTGGGTTCTTCTCAGAACTGGAGAATGTTCACAGCGAATGGTACAGCCAGTATCCACTTACGCCGGAGGACCTAGCGTACATGGAAGAGTATAGTAAGTTTTATTTGTTACCTATATTTTGGTACTTAACGCGGTACATTATACAGCAATGGCTGAACGGGTTAGTGCAGTAACAGACGAAGAAATTGATGAACTCGTAAAAAAAATGAGACAAGCTGACATAAACAGAGCAAGCAAGGAAGATATCAAACTGAACTACCAGAACCTTACTACTATGGAAGAAGACATAGATAAAGCCCCTAAACCGTATGTTTCTTGTCCACACTACTATAATAACACGGCAATGTACATATGTTCAGTTATTGCCAATTGCTGATACCAATAGACAGAAAAACTGCAATAAAATAATTTATCATAATGACTGCGTTTATTTTAGATTATTCGCCAGGATCAACCAGTCGCTTTTCCATTCTCCTACCTATGCCGCACTTATCAATTTGCATAATGTTTTCAATAGAATGGAAGAGGCCAGCGAACGACTGGACGATGAAGACAGGATAAAAATAGAAACCTTCTTGGATGCCGTGGCGGAAACTGATGTGTATCAGCTGATGAAATCTTTTCTTCAGAAGAAGGGTAAATAATATAAATTTTAGTATTTTAAATTTCATGCAAATATTCTGAAGGTTTGATGCCAAAGAGAACGCCCCGGTTCAACAAGGTCTTTTTCAAGATGTGGTTCAAACTGTACGACAGCGATGATGCGAAAAAAAGTAGCAGCGGATTCGAGCATGTTTTCTTGGGCGAATGGAAAACTCCTTTAAATGCAAGTCTACCTGCGATCGTGGACGGTATGCATAACTGGGTCCGCTATTTTCTTCTCGAGAAAACTGGCGAAATCAATTATAAAGGATACATAGAAAAGGTTGACGTAAGTATCTACTTATTAATAGAAGACGTTTTAAGGGCCACATCTTTCTTAGAATTTGCTAGTCACAATCAAATATGATTGGGGCAAATACAAGAAGGCAATTGGCAGTTTTCTTGTTGGCACCAGTCCTGAATTTGAAATTTCTCTGTACACGCTTTGCATGCTAGCAAAGCCGAACATTGGCAACTGCCGATTTCACATAGACGGCCAAACGATGTACGTGTTATCATTCAAATTTCGAGATGATCCTGCCGTCATAACAACCTATCCAACTTTGCCTGAGTAGATATTTTCTACAGTGGAAACTGGGTAGCATTATTTATATTATTTGTCGCGAAATGACACCGTTTATTATTATTTTTATTATTATCAAATGAAACGAGGATACCTTACAAGTTACTTATGTTCTGCTTGGCAGAAGCCTCGCTTTTCAGTAGTGTTCAAAAGCCAATGAGTTCTTAGATCTGAAAATTTGTGATAGGGCAAACAGTTTAGAGATACGCTGATTTAAAATTTACTTGAAATTCTGAATGTGAAAGACCCCTGGCATGAAAAATAGATTGCTAGGAAACGAAATGCAACCAAACTTACTCTCCGTTAGTAGATACCTTTCAGCGAAAACTGATTAGCTGCTGCGAATGAAGCATGCGTTTGCTGTGTTCGAATTAGTTAATGAAATTGATAATGGTCAATGGACTAAACGATGAATACAATCTCCTTGTTCGCTGTTTTTAGGACAAAACGCTCAGAGAGCGTAGAAATCATGGGCGAAGGGCTAACGTCCCTTTTTGAAACTTTTTTTCATGATGGCGAACGGTTTGCCATGAAAATTGCAACTTTTCTTTTTACATCGACTGTACGACTGGGAACCCATTGATAAGTTAGAGGTTACTTAGCTTAACGAATCACGGTAACTGGAGTTAGTCTTATCGTTTCTCAAACATTTGAAGTTAAAAGGAAGTCATGAAGATATACTACTGGCTGCTTTTAATCTACAGTTTTGAACAGGACAGGTGGCAGTTTTTATTGAACCAATGTCATGCAAGCAACTTAATCAGAGGAATATACCTTTAATCACTTCATTAGATGTTGCAGTGGCTTTGTTTTACAGACTGCTTATATGACATTGTCATGGGAGCATTGGCGTTAGCTAAGCTCGACCTGCTGTGTTTCATTCAATTCAAATAGCAAACAAGAAATGCAGCGGTCACCAACCCAACGTAACTATTTTTGGCACCAAACAAATTATGAACAAGTGGAATATCGATTAAGTGCTCATGGGCAATGCTAAACAGGCCATTGGCATCAAAAGTAAGTAAATGGAACCGTTACTGTTCGCAAGATCAGTGTGCGCGATGAAGACGGCAAACTCCTATTTTCTGCGCACTGCACTTGAGTGTAAGCAAACTTTACCTCTCCGTTTGCGCATGGACAAATTGGTGAAAGCCTGTCCTCAAATATTGGGACACCTAAATTTCTTTGAGATATCGGTAAGAAGGATTATACTCGCAGTTTTACTTGTTGTAAGCAGTTTCAAAAACAACTTAAGAATTGAATTGATAGACTCAATGGCAAAAATACGTCTTTTCTCCCTTCAAAGGAGGAATGAGGTGTTTATAAGTGAATCAAGTTATTCGTTCCAACCTTTCTGTTATCCTTATGCGACGGATCGAGACCAGCTATTACTGTTCAGCTAAGCAAACATTTCTTCCTAAGCGTTGGCTGTGAAGATTCATTAAACATTTAATAACAACAGGATATTCATTAGTGCACGTCACTGGTTAATTCGTTATCCTTTAGCGTAGCGCAGGCGGGACTACACCGCTGAACTGTTGTAACCGGCAACTTCGACACTGTTGTTCACTGTTGAAGTTATAAACATGATGGTCGGTGCTTGTTCAGTTACAGAAACCTGTTTGTTCATCCAAGTTCGTAAAAGAACATTAAAAACCGAACATGTTATTTAAAGAAACTAAAATTTCTTAGTTGATCTTCGGATCACTGCTTTGGGCTGTCTGTTCGGTGTATCTGTAAGTAAACTTCAAAATGCCCTACCAGCGAATGGATGAGCGAATTGTTAGAAAATAATACAGAACAATTCGATACCGTACGTTTCAGAACAACAAAAGGCATTCGCACCTTTGCAACCTGCAACATAACGACTCTACCTCTGTTACTAATCATTCACACATGTTCAGCACAGCTGGTCTGTTTGAATACAAACAGAGTACGGGGAACTAAACGGAAATTTAAAAAAAGTTTTTGGGCTCACTATTTTTGTGGGGATATTGCTTCAACGAAAATGTCGATGTAGAAACGATTATCAATGCTATGCCGTCTAATTGATAGTTTCGCTAATGAGGTAAATCGGTACGAATTTTTTGTCGTTCCATGCCAGCTGTAAGCTTCAACAGTAATGTATTCATTTGCGCTTCATTGTGCCTATCTTTGTTTATTACCGTTCCAAAACAAGTACGGAAATTAGAAACCAAGAACACCAATCTTTAAGCAGTGTAGAAAATCAAATTACGCTATAAATGCATGAAACGTAGTTTCAAAGTTAAACTTAATAAGAATGTGCCAAAACTTACCAAGGAACAAAGCTTCCACAGAAGCTTACAAGCGCTGAACAGCAAAAACGTTAGAATGATGTTCGAAATTTCCCTGTCATTGATGTTAAAACGGTCTAGAAATGTGAAAGCAGCTAGCTTACAAATCAATTCAACTGGCAAGTCATGAATGAGAGCGCGAAATCAATAGTCGACAATTACGTGGACTTGCAAGCGACTGCAAATTAAATTTTTTATAACAGATTTGAACAGTTTCTTTTGATGCTATGGAATGGCTTGACTTCCGTTATTTAATTAGCGGGCCTTCAGTCAAATGCCAAGAATTCTGCCAAGTAGTTACAAGCAATTTATTCGTATTAGCCAAAAACAAGCGATACTGAACGTACGAAACAAAATTGGGCTTTCCGCACTTGCACCCCGGTTAGCGCTGTGAAAATGTATTAGCAAGTGCTAAGTTAGCACACAGTTTAGAGACTGGAAAACTGGAACAAGGGATTACTATAAACTTTATCTTGATAAAAGGAAACCTGGTTGAAAGCATTAAAATTAAATGGCATGTAAAGTTCAGCTTTCTGTACTTAGTTTCTGTGTTTTTGTGTACAGTTATTCGTGAATAAGTAGCTTTTTCTCTTGGAACATGCAAAACGCTGAGCAGCATAGCAATCTATGCAGTTCATTCTTTATTTTACTGTCTGGCATTGCAGCATTCGGTTAACGACCATCGATTAAGCTAAGTAAATAAGATACGGGAACTTGACTCTCTATTCATATTATTTTCAGTTTAGAAGAAGAAAGAGTTGTAGGTTAAAAATACAATATAAAATTGGAATCTTGCCTCTCAGAAGCACCAAGGCTTAAAAAATGCAGGTTCCTTTCCGGCAGGCATGCCGCCAATCTGTTGTGCCCTTACGGATTTGCATGCTGACCATCCCGTTCTGCCTTAACTATTTCTAATCCAAAACGTAAGCCTTTTGTTTATGCTTATATTTAGGAAAGGGCAGAACAAAATGACTGACAAAATTACAGTATGATAGTGGGGAGGCTAACTGAAAAGATTTCAAAGCTACTCATTTCCTTTTTCCATTCATAGAATAAAAGCGGATTTCTACTTTGAGTGAGGAATTAGCTAGCCACGCTTCGCGTAAACCAACCGCAAATCATGTCTTTCAAAAGAAGAAAGTGCATGCGAGGAAATCAATCAACCTGACTGACTGACATTTTTGACGCTGAGCCTACCAGCAGGTATTTCAATGTATCCGAAAAGTAAGTTGGGGCTAAGCAAATATCTAAAGTGCTTACGGGACAGGTGGTCGTTTGCAAAGAGTGCATGATCAGCGTCAGGCACATTCTGCGGTTGCTCCTGAACTTGAAGTTGGGCATCCACTTTTTCAACTCGAGAACTAAATTGGCAGCTGCGTTGAAGTGCTTGTACGTAGAACAAATCCGATCGGCTAATGTTTAATTTTATTCAATTAGACTTACATTTTTTGTTCCATATGTATGCCATGAATGAAAAAAACCACTAGCATCATCCATGGCACGACGGTTGCTGCAGAATAGAACGCGCGACTTGTAAAGTAAGCTTTTAATGGGTTGCTCTTTTCAACCCATCCAACTAACGAAGACTTATTCATCCATCTTGACAGTGTTGCTATTGTTTTACATGTCCAGCCAATCGCAGGAAGTAAAGATTTGTTATTCGTCTTATAAATTAGCCCAAGTGAAACTATCCAGTTTCTCACCATGAATACTCCTACAGAAAGATTTGAATTTAGTTTAAATTGCCAAGCTTCCAGTTTATTTAGATTGCACTAAAGCAACGAGTTTTTAAAATGGGATTTGCTGACTATTGAGGCACTTGTTTTAGTTTGCTCAGGCGATAGTAATTTATCTCATTTGTGTTACGAAGACTGTGGAAGAAACGCGCGTACTTACCTGAAGCAGTCTTTTCTTGCAAGAACTGGGAAACCTGTAGACAGTCCCACAGCACTGCAGCCTTAATGCCATAAAGAGCTGTAATGAATAATGCGATTTGTACTTTCCAGGTAAATAACGGACATCTTTGGCCATTAAGTTCGCCTAAAACGCATCTTTTATTTGTGAAAAATAAATTTGGACAATTGTTTCTGCAATTTACATTATTTCAATCAGGCAGATCTTTTAAAGAGGAGAGAAAGTAAGAAAAGATTGCGATAGTAAAAGGAGTCTAAGAGGCCTCTAAATACTTTGCATGTCACTTTTTTAAGTTATGGGTTCAGTGGAGCAAATTATGAAGCTCGAAATTAATGGCTTTTAGTAAAAGAAAAAACAGCATTAAAAAACAATGAAATATGCGAACTATTGCAGCATGAAAAGAAAAAGCAGCAGAGTCGACACAAAGTTATTAGACCAATTCACTTAGACGTTATCTTGCGAATTCATGGGGCTTTAATAAATTATCAGAAATTTTTCACTTCCTTGGAGAGAGAAGAGAAAGCACTACCATTGTCGCCAAGTTCATCTTGACTTAAGGAGTCTTTCCTGAAACGTATTCCGTCATAATTCGGTATCAGAATTCAAACTTACTCGTTCACAAAGTATATACTAGAAATCAATAGAACCACTGCTGCTGTCAAACTCAGAGCGACACAAATATCAGTTCTGTCCATTAAGACGTCGTTACTGTGGTATTAAGAAAACTCGGTCAATGAACTCGCTGTCGTTTGTAGTTCAGCCAACAAAAATTCGTCAGTAGTTAGTGGGCATATTAAAGCATTCTGATCTTCCAATCAATTAATTCACTGTAAACTATTCAGGAAGGCTCTGACGCACACTAGTTTGCTTTACAACCGTTTAGACGCTAAAGACTTGATTCGCTGTAATCGGGCTCACCCTGAAATATTTTGGATGGACATTTCCTTGTGCTGATCGCTGCTATTTTTTCTGACGCTATATCGAGCGATTAAACTTCTTCCGCTTTATTACAGAATGTCTTGAAACAGTGAGAACTTAACTTCTGGGCCACAGTGTCAGCTTATTACTACGAGTAGAAGAGACTTTAAATTTAATTACTGATCGCTTCGCACAGAGTTGCGAGGCGTGCTGATAAAATTTATTTGTAGTATTTTCTTACAAGAATTTTTTCTATTCATAACCAAACTTAACATTAACGCAGCAACAGAAGACAGGCGCGGACTTCATACTTATTTTACCTTGCATTTTCACTAATCCAACGCATCATGTAGTTTGATGCAACACTGAGTCTTCACAGTTTGGAATGCTCGACATTTTACAGCATTACAACCCACGATGGCTGCAATGCGAACTCTACCGCTGCCCTGTTTTGACGCTAGCACACTTCTCATACATTCACGCATTTGTAGCGTTGGTCTAAGCTCAATCAAGTACGTAGTGTTTGTCACATCCGTAAAATTTTATGGTGTGCGATTAGATCGGTCGGTCAAAGGCACCCGTTTCAGGCAAACTACTTTCGGATCCTCTTTGAAAGAAGCTCTCTGGCATAAGCGTACATATCAGCATGCGATAATCTGACATTTTATTTTCTTTTTTTCTTTAACGGGTTTTTAAACTGTTTCTTCAAAAGAAAATTTGTTCGCAAAATTTCCAAACAGTTTTTTAATTAACGTTTATTGCAAAAGCGTTCACTATGGAGCTTTCAGGTTTCTCCGTGACCCGTCATCAGCGGAAATTGTGCCGCCCGTCAGGTTGGTCTTCATGGTTGCAAACCGCTCCATTCGACCAGCTTTGGTGGAGAAATCCTTGCAGCCATGAAGACCGACCGACGGGCAGCACAATTTGTGCTGATGAAAGGTCACGGCTAAACCTGAAAGCTCTGTAGTGGAATGTTTTTGCAATAAACGTTAATAAAAAGGTGTTGGAAATTCCGTGAAAAAAATCTGACATTTTATCTATAACCCACAATACTTATAATAATAAAACCCAATCCAGCTTGCGTAAATTTCCATGAAAACTTTCCAGAAAGTCCTTAGAAATCAGCGAAGATTTAATCTGTCACACTGAACCCATTAAAGCTTGCTGCATTCATCTTAACTTTATGCAGAAGTTAAGCGAATTGTGATGTTTTAGTACGGGACTGTATGTTTTCATATTTAAATGTCTTTATTACGGTTGCACTGTTCCGTTGATGTGCCCAATAAACAAAAATACTTCCTCCGGAGCTTTCGGGTCTTTCGCGACCCGTCTTGAGCGGTCAGATTGTGTGTCTATAATATTGACACATAATGTGACCGCTCAAGACGCGTCGCGAAAGACCTGAAAGCTCCGGAGGAAGTTTTTTCGTTTATTGGGCACATCAACGGGACACTGCAACCGTAATAAAGACATTTAAATATGAAAACATACAGTCCCGTACTAAAACATCACATCTTCAAGATTATAAAGGGTGAGTACGGTACAACCCTTCTGTCAGCTGCACGACATTTGGAACACATAAGTTAAGCGAATTCCCCATATCCAGCCGTGAAAACGTTTTGCATTCGATTCAGTTAAGTCAAATCAAGTCGGCGTCAAAGTCTAACCGCGCCAAAGTATATGGAAACAATTCATTATTAGCCATACTGTCCTGAAAAAACGCAGGGGGCATAATCTGCGTCTGTATTATCCCGCTTACGTAGTCAGTTGTCCGTGAATTTAACTCATCAGTTATATAGACACTGTAAAACGAACTGACGATATTTGCTCGTCTTTTCTGGGCAATCTGTATTCAAATAGTCTCACTTTCCAATTGTGGCAAAGCAACCTATGCCATGCTTGCACATCTAAAACAGCAAAGCTGTGCTCGATATCGCCCCTTTCTTTCCAGTTTTGAGGTTACCATCGCCCTTGTCGCGAACAGCACCGGACGATGGCATGAAATATTGCGGGAAATCTCTGCTGAGGAGCGCCAGGTTTTTCCCGCCATTTCCTCGTACTGACTGTTGCGCGTAGAAATGCTCGCGGCAGCTCCAACAGTGCCGTTGTTATCCCTTGCTTCTACACAATAGATCCTCCCATACAAAAAGACGTTATGTACGCAACTTCATCTGTTCAGACGACACGTTTATTACAGTATTATTCTGAAGAGCAGCTAGCGTGCAAACCAATTATCCTTTGAGGTTGAGCCGCACAGACGTGACCCGCAGTCGTAAAGCGCACCGACTGACTACTCCGACACGATTCATCTTCTTCGTGACGAGGCGCATAACAACAGCAGAACCCGCGCTCTACAACGGACGAACAGGGAATGGCTATCAGTAACCTCTTTATCGCTGCCCATGGGGTAGGATGACACAATGGAATTTCTTTGTGCAGTCATGACCCTTTCTGTTCTAAGTGTGATCTCTTCATTCGACTGATCTTCCTGAGGCACTCAGTTAGGAATTACCAACGAAAGGGCATAATCAAACCGTCCTAAAATATCTTCGTGCAGCATTTCTAGATGCTGGCAGTAAATATGCACACCGTCTTTATCTTTACCACCTTGATTACTTTGACGAGGATCGGAAGTTGGCGAAGTTCTCCGCGGACGAAGTGGAATTTGAATAACATCAGCCCTGCCAGGAATGCACCGATTGCAGCTTTCTTTTAAGTCGAATTCAGTTCGTTCGACTAGAACTATTTGTTCGTTTCATTGAACTAGAACAGTGTTTCCCAACCTTTTTTGAGCCAGGGCCCCCTTTCGCGACCTTCAACTTGCCGGGGCCCCCCTGTCATTCTCCCCAACGTAATTCTCCTGCTTCTGTTATCCTCAGGTCCGCCTACTGTGGTTACGTTGTTGTCAATTTGTACAAGTAGTTCAGCACTTGAAAGAGCCGGCAGAATGTAGAATTGATTTCGCTGCCTACCGTGTTTGCCAAAGAAAAAACAGTTAAGCCGGGCCATCTTTAAAAACCTTATTAACCTGCGGATCTTGTCAGCCGCAAGTAGGACCCCATGGTTTGCGCTGTGAAAGTTGAGTGTGCGGCTGGGAAACCTGGCGATTCGAAGTCGACGCTGTATTTCTTTTCTACACTAGAACAAAATGGCTAGTAAGGAAGCCAGCCAGCTGCCATATACGGCGAATGCTCCTAGCAATATTCGAAGCCATTAACGCCATAAATTCTTTATTTGGCACTGAAGGCGTTCTTTTCGTATTACTGGACTTAAGCCAGCTAACTGCAGATCAGGGAGCATTCAGAGTACAAGCGCGGCATTGGGTTTCCTCTTCCTTAATTTTTCGGGCTGTTAGCAATGGTAACGCAAATTGTAAGTGAGGCTGCGATGTTGTTCTCAGTGCTGCGCAACAATGAATCTAAATTCAATATTTCGTCGGAGCAAGACGACAGCCGCTTGATCTTACCTCACTTAGTGCGACGGTTGGGTCTGGTGCAATGCTAATAATTTATCCACGTCCGGCTCGATAGTCGTCAGAAGTAATCTCAAGTCGCTTCTCCTGACTATCTGTAAGCGGTTTCTTTTTTTCCGAGAAGGTCTGTTACCGCACTAAATCCGCGTTCAACCAAATAGGACGACGGGAAAGGGATGAGGAACTTCTTAGCTACGTTCCATAGCCTGGGATACAGCTGTCTGATTTCCTGCTGCAGCCAGAAACTGGTATAGCCGCCCTTCATCTTGGGCTTCAGCTCCTCGTTGGCTTGCATCTCAATGAGCTCTTCCTGGTAAGCCACTTCAACCTCGGCGAGGCATGTAAACGGGTCCAAAACCCAGTCCGATATCGTCATGGACAAAATATCTCTGTACCTTTCGCACATGTCCTCATGGAGCATGCTGAGATGGTCACAGAAGGAGCGTATGACATCGTCAGGGAGGCCGCCATTCTTCTTGAGGTCGTCAAGGTTAGGGAACTGGCGGTACTCTCCGCGCCCCAGGTTTTGGTGGAAAATGGAAAGCTTGTCGATGAAAGCCTTTACAACCGTCTTGGTCTTGATAAGATTCAGTTGATCTCCATGCAACTGCAAATTCATCTCGTTAAACTTTAAGTAGAGGTCCGACATGTAAGCTATGTCAGCTCTCGATTTCTCCACGTTGTCGCGTAATTCCGTATCCTCAGTTTTGAGAAACTGTACGACGGTGTCAAAAAGGGCATAGAAGCGGCTCAAGCAGGCGCCTCTTAAAAGCCAGCGTACTTCTGTGTGAAGCAGGAGCCGGTTAAAATCTTCGTCATTTTCTTCGCATAGTTGGCTGAACAATCTCTCTCTCTCAAGGCACTGCTTTTGATTCTATTAACCGCAGTGATCACGTACTGCAGCGAACGGTGCAGTCTGTCACTGAGCCGCTTCGCCACCAGATGTTGCCGGTGAATTACGCTGTGCACGGCCAGCAAATCCGGTACCTTTTCTTTTAGATACGAAAGGAACCCGCGATGTCGTCCAAGCATTGACGGGGCTCCATCCGTCGCGACAGCGATTACGTTCGTTAGTGGTATCTCCTTCTCTTTAAAAAAAGTCTTCTACAGTACGAAATATTGATTCTCCTCTAGTGTCAGTCAGCAGTTCTTTTGCGAAGAGTAACTCCTGAACTAACTTGCCTTCCTTGATGAACCTAACATAGGCCAGCAGCAGCGCTTCGTTATGTGGCAACGTCGACTCATCCACCTGTAAAGAAAATTCCTTTGTTCTCAAGAGGTTGCAGAGCGTATTCTCCACATCAGCGCTCATTTCATCAACACGTCGCTGCACCGTATTGTTGTTTAAGGGAATCTTTTTAATTATTTCAGTTGCAGGAATGCGCAACACAGTACGCAGCACTTCCGAAACAGCCGGCAGTATCAGTTCTTCTCCGATGGCATGCGGCTTTCCAGATTTCGCGATCAAGAGCGCGCGCAATCCGTCGGTGTTTTGTCTTGATGCGAATGAAAAAATCCCTGGCAATTTAGGTCGCTTTTGGAAGTTATTATGAAGAGATTGGAAGTAAGAATGGTCATTATTGGCCTTGTCACCGTGCATCGTTTTCAGGTGTTTTACTAATATTGAGGGCATCATCAGTTCATTCGCAAAAGCCTTTTCCTAGATCAAGCAAAATAGTTGCTGCGAATTCGAGGGTGACGGTATAAAACCGTATCTTAGATATTCGACGTTGTATTGCCAACATTTCTTTTTTGCTTCTGCCATCTGTAGAAATTTACATCCGTTACTAACAAGTTCAGAGCCAGACAGTAGCACAGTGGTATTAAGAAATCAATTAGCCAAGCGTCATCTAAGCTCCCGCAGTAAGAACACAGGGGATTCTGTACCGGACGGTACTGTCCCTCTACGTCGGTCCTGGAAGCGGGAGCAGATCGCTTTCATGTGGTCACCCCGCTCTTTTCTGATGGTAGCGACGGACAAATAGGCTCAAAATAAGTCTATGAAGCATGAGGTTGCGACAGGGTCGTTCTTGTCCTCGCGCGGCGGACTACGGAAAGCACGCGATAAAATTTTCTGCCCAGGTTTGCGGACATCCTCCCTCTCCCTGGTGTTGTCGTGTCATGTTTGAGAAGGTAGGCTGGCTGACAAGATTTCGCATGGTTTCAAGTTCGGAAATACTTCCGCCCACCAAGGTTTGATGGCAAACAATGCCCGCAGTTTAACGACGAACTCTCCGCTACTGGCTGTCTTTTTAGATATCAAACCAGTGAAGAGTGGGGGATAAAAATGTTTGACTGAGTACTGCTTCAAACAGATCTACACCTCCCGTACTAGGCCTATTTTCCTTGCTGTTTTTGCGAACCGCAAGGCCATGCGTAAGGAAGGAAGGCAGACGGTCATAAGATGCTCCCACCTGTAAAGCAAACTGGGCGTGTATTCTCCTTTTTGCTGGTGAGCGCTACTGAACTTGTAGGTTTATCATTCGCTACTTAAACATAGGCGTGGTTAAACATAAGCAAACTAATCCTTTCCCGAAGAAGTTGACGAACAACCGGAGGCTGATGCTAGTTCAAAGCCCAAGCATAGCAAAATGGGTGACGTCGTCGAGCGCTAACTTAGGTTAAGACTTCCGCGACGGACCCTGTCGGCCGTCCTGAAGCCTGACACGCCGTGAGAGTCGTCGCGGAAACCTGCTGGCGTTTACGGAGCGCGTTTCTTAGAAAGCACCGCCTGTGGCTTAGTTTCTCTGGGAAATATGATCACAAGGAGCGGCAATAGGCGTCGCCGAAGTCCCGCGGGCGATAAGCTTCAGGCACAATACATAGCGCGCGACGTGCTTGTTAGCGGCCGAGGAAAAGACGTCCACTATAGCCAAGAAATGGGCACACTTCGTCGTTTAAATACCCGTAGTAGCGAGCATATGACTTCTTGAAATCCCGTTAGGTATCTACACTAGATCTAGAAATCAAACTGAGAAGTAGTGCTTATAAGATGTCCCCGTTAAGTGAAGAGCCACGGCAAGTGTTTCAGACATGTAAAAGGTAACCTGTACAAAACTGTGATGTGATGTGCCTTTTGCGTTGATGAGGGCTCGGGGGTTAAGCTACCGCCGACGTATTAAAGATGGACGGGACGCATTGGGACAGTCAAAAGGACCGCCGTCAGTCCCCTGTACTCACTAAACTAGCAGATCAGAGCTTATTATCCTTACAGATACTCCTATGGTTGTGACTGAATCTATTTTAATGCTCAAGCAATGCTGATCGCCTGGTAACATGAGCCATGTTTCAACTAGAACAGTGATTCCCAACGGGGGCCCCAGGGACCCCTTGGGGGCCCTGGAAAACTTGAAGGGGGCCCTGAGAAGGATTGGGGATTTAGGGGGTCCCTGGGAGCTTAGGGGGGCCCCAGGGGGTCCCTAGTATTCGGTGCCGCAGGACGAGAGCGCGCAGCCGTGCCTGTACGTAGTTTGGCTATGGAAATTAGCGAGTCTCGTGTATCGTACCCCCGGCTGAAGTTGACGCGGCAACATCAAGGGAGGTCAAGTGAAGATTACGCCGTCACAGTAACAATGGTTCGCATTCTTTAACCGTGCCGGCCGTCCTGTCCTGCCCTAGCCTAAGCCTAAGACTGAACATGTGTTCTTCGATGTTATTGTGAGACGTTGGCGAGCTTGATACACAGCGTAGCGCGC
The DNA here is from genome assembly GCA_037903355.1 of Trichuris trichiura. Classification (NCBI taxonomy): domain Eukaryota; kingdom Metazoa; phylum Nematoda; class Enoplea; order Trichinellida; family Trichuridae; genus Trichuris; species Trichuris trichiura. Next base: position 303,006 of record JBAJFE010000027.1, read on the forward strand.
TAAGACAGTTAACGTAAATAAGCGTCCCTTTGATGCTGCCGTCTTCGTTTCTGGCGGGGACAAGATACATGAGATCCAATAGCTTGTTATCATTGCCCTGTCGTTTACCCTGATGTATCCGGCGAAAGTTTTTCTTACTATATTACGCTGCGTAGCGAATTCCAGTCACACTACAAAAAAAGCCATTGGCTAAAGATAGCCTGACCGAAAGGCGAATTGTCCGATTTCTGTGCTTCGCCATCTGCTGCTGTGCCAAAGCGCAATTCAAAATGAATCTTTTTGGTTGGTTTTTTTCGCATTAGCGTACCACCCTGGCGCAAATCGGAGGGCTCGGAAAACTACAACCTGCAGGGGGCGATGACAGCTTCTTCGCGGGGGCGGACAAGCGCGCCTGGGGAGTAATGGCGGGGAAAATGCTCAGTAGACACTGATTATTCTCTCCTGTGCGTTGACGGTGGAAAGTAATAATAGCTCTGCGATCCTGCTTGTGTCTTGTTTCCTCAGTGCTGTAGTTCTCATCTATTCAGCTATCCCGTTATATCAGCTGTTAGGAAACTGCTTTGTCGCGACTACGGACCTCTTCTGAAATTCGACGAACTTCTTAAAAATATAAAGGTAAGTGTCTTGTAAGATTCTAGTTGAAACATGGCTCACGTTACCAGGAGATCAGCATTGCTTGAGCATTAAAATAGATTCAGTCGCAACCATAGGAGTATCTGTAAGGATAATAAGCTCTGATCTGCTAGTTTAGTGAGTACAGGGGATCCTTGACTGACGGCGGTCCTTTTGACTGTCCCAATGCGTCCCATCCATCTTTAATACGTCGGCGGTAGCTTAACCCCCGAGCCCTCATCAACGCGAAAGGCACATCACATCACAGTTTTGTACAGGTTACCTTTTACATGTCTGAAACACTTGCCGTGGCTCTTCACTTAACGGGGACATCTTATAAGCACTACTTCTCAGTTTGATTTCTACATCTAGTGTAGATACCTAACGGGATTTCAAGAAGTCATATGCTCGCTACTACGGGTACTTAAACGACGAAGTGTGCCCATTTCATGACTATAGTGGACGTCTTTTTCTCGGCCGCTAACAGGCACGTCGCGCGCTATGTATTGTGCCTGAAGCTTATCGCCCGCGGGACTTCGGCAACGCCTAGTGCCGCTCCTTGTGATCATATTTCCCAGAGAAACTAAGCCACAGGCGGTGCTTTCTAAGAAACGCGCTCCGTAAACGCCAGCAGGTTTCCGCGACGACTCTCACGGCGTGTCAGGCTTCAGGACGGCCGACAGGGTCCGTCGCGGAAGTCTTAACCTAAGTTATAGCGCTCGACGACGTCACCCATTTTGCTATGCTTGGGCTTTGAACTAGCATCAGCCTCCGGTTGTTCGTCAACTTCTTCGGGAAAGGATTAGTTTGCTTATGTTTAACCACGCCTATGTTTAAGTAGCGAATGATAAACCCACAAGTTCAGTAGCGCTCACCAGCAAAAAGGAGAATACACGCCCAGTTTGCTTTACAGGTGGGAGCATCTTACGACCGTCTGCCTTCCTTCCTTACGCATGGCCTTGCGGTTCGCAAAAATAGCAAGGAAAATAGGCCTAGTACGGGAGGTGTAGATCTGTTTGAAGCAGTACTCAGTCAAACATTTGTATCCCCCACTCTTCACTGGTTTGATATCTAAAAAGACAGCCAGTAGCGGAGAGTTCGTCGTTGAACTGCGGGCATTGTTTGCCATCAGACCTTGGTGGGCGGAAGTATTTCCGAACTTGAAACCGTGCGAAATCTTGTCAGCCAGCCTACCTTCTCAAACATGACACGACAACACCAGGGAGAGGGAGGATGTCCGCAAACCTGGGCAGAAAATTTTATCGCGTGCTTTCCGTTGTCCGCCGCGCGAGGACAAGAACGACCCTGTCGCAACCTCATGCTTCATAGACTTATTTTGAGCCTATTTGTCCGTCGCTACCATCAGAAAAGAGCGGGGTGACCACATGAAAGCGATCTGCTCCCGCTTCCAGGACCGACGTAGAGGGACAGTACCGTCCGGTACGGAATCCCCTGTGTTCTTACTGCGGGAGCTTAGATGACGCTTGGCTAATTGATTTCTTAATACCACTGTGCTACTGTCTGGCTCTGAACTTGTTAGTAACGGATGTAAATTTCTACAGATGGCAGAAGCAAAAAAGAAATGTAGGCAATACAACGTCGAATATCTAAGATACGGTTTTATACCGTCACCCTCGAATTCGCAGCAACCATTTTGCTTGATCTGGAAAAGGCTTTTGCGAATGAACTGATGATGCCCTCAATATTAGTAAAACACCTGAAAACGATGCACGGTGACAAGGCCAATAATGACCTTTCTTACTTCCAATCTCTTCATGATAACTTCCAAAAGCGACCTAAATTGCCAGGGATTTTTTCATTCGCATCAAGACAAAACACCGACGGATTGCGCGCGTCCTATAACATCTCCCTCTTGATCGCGAAATCTGGAAAGCCGCATGCCATCGGAGAAGAACTGATACTGCCGGCTGTTTCGGAAGTGCTGCGTACTGTGTTGCGCATTCCTGCAACTGAAATAATTAAAAAGATTCCCTTAAACAACAATACGGTGCAGCGACGTATTGATGAAATGAGCGCTGATGTGGAGAATACGCTCTGCAACCTCTTGAGAACAAAGGAATTTTCTTTACAGGTGGATGAGTCGACGTTGCCACATAACGAAGCGCTGCTGCTGGCCTATGTTAGGTTCATCAAGGAAGGCAAGTTAGTTCAGGAGTTACTCTTCGCAAAAGAACTGCTGACTGACACTAGAGGAGAATCAATATTTCGTACTGTAGAAGACTTTTTTTAAAGAGAAGGAGATACCACTAACGAACGTAATCGCTGTCGCGACGGATGGAGCCCCGTCAATGCTTGGACGACATCGCGGGTTCCTTTCGTATCTAAAAGAAAAGGTACCGGATTTGCTGGCCGTGCACAGCGTAATTCACCGGCAACATCTGGTGGCGAAGCGGCTCAGTGACAGACTGCACCGTTCGCTGCAGTACGTGATCACTGCGGTTAATAGAATCAAAAGCAGTGCCTTGAGAGAGAGAGATTGTTCAGCCAACTATGCGAAGAACATGACGAAGATTTTAACCGGCTCCTGCTTCACACAGAAGTACGCTGGCTTTTAAGAGGCGCCTGCTTGAGCCGCTTCTATGCCCTTTTTGACACCGTCGTACAGTTTCTCAAAACTGAGGATACGGAATTACGCGACAACGTGGAGAAATCGAGAGCTGACATAGCTTACATGTCAGACCTCTACTTAAAGTTTAACGAGATGAATTTGCAGTTGCATGGAGATCAACTGAATCTTATCAAGACCAAGACGGTTGTAAAGGCTTTCATCGACAAGCTTTCCATTTTCCACCAAAACCTGGGGCGCGGAGAGTACCGCCAGTTCCCTAACCTTGACGACCTCAAGAAGAATGGCGGCCTCCCTGACGATGTCATACGGTCCTTCTGTGACCATCTCAGCATGCTCCATGAGGACATGTGCGAAAGGTACAGAGATATTTTGTCCATGACGATATCGGACTGGGTTTTGGACCCGTTTACATGCCTCGCCGAGGTTGAAGTGGCTTACCAGGAAGAGCTCATTGAGATGCAAGCCAACGAGGAGCTGAAGCCCAAGATGAAGGGCGGCTATACCAGTTTCTGGCTGCAGCAGGAAATCAGACAGCTGTATCCCAGGCTATGGAACGTAGCTAAGAAGTTCCTCATCCCTTTCCCGTCGTCCTATTTGGTTGAACGCGGATTTAGTGCGGTAACAGACCTTCTCGGAAAAAAAGAAACCGCTTACAGATAGTCAGGAGAAGCGACTTGAGATTACTTCTGACGACTATCGAGCCGGACGTGGATAAATTATTAGCATTGCACCAGACCCAACCGTCGCACTAAGTGAGGTAAGATCAAGCGGCTGTCGTCTTGCTCCGACGAAATATTGAATTTAGATTCATTGTTGCGCAGCACTGAGAACAACATCGCAGCCTCACTTACAATTTGCGTTACCATTGCTAACAGCCCGAAAAATTAAGGAAGAGGAAACCCAATGCCGCGCTTGTACTCTGAATGCTCCCTGATCTGCAGTTAGCTGGCTTAAGTCCAGTAATACGAAAAGAACGCCTTCAGTGCCAAATAAAGAATTTATGGCGTTAATGGCTTCGAATATTGCTAGGAGCATTCGCCGTATATGGCAGCTGGCTGGCTTCCTTACTAGCCATTTTGTTCTAGTGTAGAAAAGAAATACAGCGTCGACTTCGAATCGCCAGGTTTCCCAGCCGCACACTCAACTTTCACAGCGCAAACCATGGGGTCCTACTTGCGGCTGACAAGATCCGCAGGTTAATAAGGTTTTTAAAGATGGCCCGGCTTAACTGTTTTTTCTTTGGCAAACACGGTAGGCAGCGAAATCAATTCTACATTCCGCCGGCTCTTTCAAGTGCTGAACTACTTGTACAAATTGACAACAACGTAACCACAGTAGGCGGACCTGAGGATAACAGAAGCAGGAGAATTACGTTGGGGAGAATGACAGGGGGGCCCCGGCAAGTTGAAGGTCGCGAAAGGGGGCCCTGGCTCAAAAAAGGTTGGGAAACACTGAACTAGAATCTTACAAGACACTTACCTTTATATTTTTAAGAAGTTCGTCGAATTTCAGAAGAGGTCCGTAGTGGCGACAAAGCAGTTTCCTAACAGCTGATATAACGGGATAGCTGAATAGATGAGAACTACAGCACTGAGGAAACAAGACACAAGCAGGATCGCAGAGCTATTATTACTTTCCACCGTCAACGCACAGGAGAGAATAATCAGTGTCTACTGAGCATTTTCCCCGCCATTATTCCCCAGGCGCGCTTGTCCGCCCCCGCGAAGAAGCTGTCATCGCCCCCTGCAGGTTGTAGTTTTCCGAGCCCTCTGATTTGCGCCAGGGTGGTACGCTAATGCGAAAAAAACCAACCAAAAAGATTCATTTTGAATTGCGCTTTGGCACAGCAGCAGATGGCGAAGCACAGAAATCAGATAATTCGCCTTTCGGTCAGGCTATCTTTAGCCAATGGCTTTTTTTGTAGTGTGACTGGAATTCGCTACGCAGCGTAATATAGTAAGAAAAACTTTCGCCGGATACATCAGGGTAAACGACAGGGCAATGATAACAAGTTATTGGATCTCATGTATCTTGTCCCCGCCTGAAACGAAGACGGCAGCATCAAAGGGACGCTTATTTACGTTAACTGTCTTAGCGCGCTACGCCTGTGTATCAAGCTCGCCAACGTCTCACAATAACATCGAAGAATACATGTTCAGTCTTAGGCTTAGGCTAGGGCAGGACAGGACGGCCGGCACGGTTAAAGAATGCGAACCATTGTTACTGTGACGGCGTAATCTTCACTTGACCTCCCTTGATGTTGCCGCGTCAACTTCAGCCGGGGGTACGATACACGAAACTCGCTAATTTCCATAGCCAAACTACGTACAAGCACGGCTGCGCGCTCTCGTCCTGCGGCACCGAATACTAGGGACCCCCTGGGGCCCCCCTAAGCTCCCAGGGACCCCCTAAATCCCCAATCCTTCTCAGGGCCCCCTTCAAGTTTTCCAGGGCCCCCAAGGGGTCCCTGGGGGCCCCCGTTGGGAATCACTGAACTAGAAATATACGTCTCCCAAGTAGACCATGTTTATTTCAGAGTTATGCAAATTTTCAGAAACGGAATAACTGCGCAGAAGGGTTCATGAAACAGCGTTAAGCAAGGACATTTTGAAAGCCATCCCAACTCAACCGACCTTTCATGAAAGCCATCTCAGTTCAGCAGAAAGGAGGAGGCAACTGAATTCTTCATCATTATCATCGTGCGGCAAGCAAAATAACCTGCCGTTCGATGCCTTAGCATTAATTCGGTTCACTGCCTTAATCGAATAGTGGAGTGAACTGTTCAGGCGGGCGCTCATGCGTTTCATGGCTAAGTGCTGCCGATGTAGAATGCCGTACACCGCTTTAAACATCAAGCACCACTTCTTTTGGATATCCAACGAAACCACAATAGCTGCTGGCCACCGATGGTGCTCCATCGGTATCAAGTGCCAACATGTTCATAAAGGAGATCTATTTTTCTTTAAAGAAGCCGTTGGCTACCTCAAACGACTAATCTTTCGTATCAGTCAACGGTTCTTTTGCGAACAGTAATTCTTGCACCAAACGTACTTGTTGGAACACTCTGTGTGCTCGTCACGTTGTAATACAGAACGATGTAGGTGTCTTTGCTCATTTTACGAAAACCTGACAGGTAAGCCATACGCAGATCGACTTCTTCCGGGATGAATGGAGTAGTAAGACGATGCGAGAAGACATATGCAACCTGACCCAGAACTGTTTAGCAAAAGTTCTTGTTTTATGAAGCGCGCATAAGCCAGTAGCATAGCTTCATTCCCCCACCACATCGACTCATCTAACTGCACTGCAAACTCAGTGTTCTTCAGGATATCGCATAAGGTATCTTCAGTATCCGAGGCCATCGTATCAATTCTCTCTGAACTCTGGTAACGGAATTTTGGTAACGATTGCAGGGGTGGCTTGTTGCATTCCAGTATCTCTGCTATGGTAGGAAGCATCAAGATTTTGCCAATACCGTGTAGCTTACCGGACTTCGCAATTATTAGCGCTATTTTTTAAGGTGTGAGCAAACCATTTTGATTGAGTTCTGAGTCAGAAGCCATCATATTCAGCGGGTGGCGACCGGAGACCTCTCTTAAATAACGAAAGTATCTCACACTCTTACAGTGCCTGTCAGGATGGCATCTCACAAAGAGTTCTTTCAATCTCGACGGCTTCATTAGAGAACGCTTCCCCGCATATTTGGCACATTGGCAACCGCCTGTTGGCAGAAGAGCATGTAAAGCTGAAATTCAAATATTCCATGCTGCATTAGCGACTTTTCTTCTTTGGGCTATCCATGAATTTGTGCAAAATTTCTTTGTAGAAAGTGACACGTCGTACGAGTCGAACGATGATCAAAGGATGAATCGAACAAGAAACTTCAGTGAGTCTTCAACGGCAACATAGCGAACGAAAACTGGGGTGCACTAAAGCAAGCTGAGCGTATTTATACAACTGAAACTGGGCAACAACTAGCGCTGCAGTATGAGAGAAACAACAGTGCATCCAGATAGTCTTTTGTAACGCTCACAAGAACAGACGGATATTTAATTGCAGAGGTTGGGAATGTCTGGACCGCAAAACATTCCCTCCCACCCGCTGAGCCAACCGCACAGGCATGCAAGATTCAGTGAAACGTGACTGCCGGAGTTTATTTTTTGAAAATGCGATAAACTTATTGTGAGTCTTATTAATAACATAAATCTTGCGTAACAAGTAGGCAGCATCAGGCTGGTTAGGAAGACTGCCTTGCTGTCGGCTCTCTGTCGACAAACCGACGTCGTTAGTCTTCAGAGGCAAGCAGTAGATGGCATTAGTGTGCGCATCGGTAGCGTGGACAGGCAGCTATTGCTGTAAGGGTCTTCACGTTTAACCTGTCCCCCTACCCCAATCCAGTCTATTTGAACTTCTCACCCCCTCTGTTGATCACTTGTTTAGACCATAATCAGTGAAACTGCTAGCCTCATGTTTAACCCACGTAAAAATTTAAAATGTTCCATCATCGTTCGTTCTTAAGAGGGTATAAAAGCCCACGCACTCAGACAAACATGCGGAGTTTAGGTCACATCATCCAAGACACGTCATGACTGGAATGTTGGATGGCATGGTGGACCGTGCATTGGCCATCTGTGATCATGATTACTTAGGACAAGAACTTGAGCACTTGCAAAGGACGTTTAAAGAAAATGGGCACCCCGCCTATTCTATTAACTCAATAATTCAGTGAAAATAGGACCGCGTGAAGCGTGAAAAGACCTGTTCCGGGGCGGCAGCTCATCCTCCCGTTCTACCCAAGCCTGGAAGCAAAAATTAAAAGACTTGGGAACAGACTGGGTTTCAGGGTCTGGTTAAAAAACTCAGACCTCCGTTCCGTTCTACGCAACGACAAAGAAAAGGTAGCACAGGACCAGTGTCCTGGCTTAGTTTACGAAATAAAATGTGAATGTTCAGCCTTACGTATTGGCGAAACGTGCAGTACGTTGGCACATAGGTCCCATGAGCACATAAGGTCTTAACGCGGTAGAGGAATGCAGTTAACTGACCGAACGGAGAACCCTCCAATATAACATGTGAACGACCGCCAACACTTGATCCGCGAGACGCTATGGAGCAGGCTACTCAGACGTCAGCAGTAGCACAGAACGGAGGGCAGTGTACGGGTGAACTGCGTGAGAAGGTGCTCTGCAAAGAAAGACACTTCATGGTCAGAAAAATAAAAGAAGCACTTTACAGAAAGGTCAATTCAAACATTAACAAGGACAGTGGCATTGCATTAAGCGACTCCAGAACTAGCGCCTTCAAGGCCGCAAACCGCATCCTCTTACATAAATCGCCTGTACAAGGACAAAGGTGCTCGACCGTTTCTTAGGAAATCTCCCATTCCCGTAGTCTCCCCATTGTTTTTTCTCCTTTTTTCTTCCTCCCCCATTTTAAAAAACTCCTCCCTCGATGCTTTCTGTTACTCTTTGCTTTTCTACCTCTTTTTAAATGTTGTAACTCGCTTGAAACATTCCAAAACTTCAGCGACTTAAAGTAGTTTAGTCTGACCAGTGATGTGCCAGCATACGTTCTGCCATTCTTTCATGCGCGGAAGATGGGAACAGGTGTTTCCCGAAAGCTTCGCCAAATAAACGCTTAACGGGTAGCATCTTCCTACGACCATTATGCTAATGCTCCATCGTCAAAAGACGCGACCGCATAATTACACGTGAAGATGCTATAGTCAATTGAAAAAAATTTAAGAAGAGATCAACTGCTTTAAGGGCAACAAATTTTATAATTTCTGTTCAATCAATTTTTATTACGCGGTTCTTTGTACTAAATGCCCCCAAAAAAAGTGTAGTTGTCAACAGAAAGCAGATACAGTGCTGAAAAATTTCAACCATTCCGTCTTGACTTTACCCACGCCTAAACCCCAACATAAAAATTATATTTTTGCTAAGGTTGAAGAGAAGAGTGGGAGGGCTGAGATTCTTCCAGCAACGTACCTCCATTCCGTTGTCTACTTCCACTGATTACTGTATTTTTTGAGTTTCATAGTAGATCTTCAGATTCACGGGTTTTTGCCTGTTGGGTGTATCTGTAAGTAAACTTCAAACACCTGTTCGGGAAACACCTGTTCCCATCTACGGTATTCGATTTGTTCTGTAATTTCTCTAACAATTTGCTCATCCATCCGTTGGTAGGGCATTTTGAAGTTTACTTACAGATACACCCAACAGACAAAAACCCGTGAATCTGAAGATCTACTATGAAACTATTCAAGCCTGTTAAAAGACATCCTGTTATTTTTTGAGTCGAATAATACAAGGTGCTTTTTCTTGCATCCGATAACACTGAGTTGCTTACTCCCATACGCCAGGCCTTTTTACGTTTACCGAATAGCTGCGTAATGTTCATTACTTTTTCTTCGAACCTGCGCTTCAGTACAGTAACAGCAAGCTAGTCGTTATTTGTGGGTTCGAATGAGGTAGGGACTCTAGGAGGAAGTTTAAGTTTGTTTTTTGTTCGTTTTTGTTTTGCTGTTCATCCGGCAACACGCTTATTGCCTGTAGTGCAAAACGAAAAAGCAAACTTGCCAGACGGTGAGCATTCCAATCATTTCATACCTTATCCTTGTTCTGAAAGCCAAGTACGCTTTTGGTTTTCCAGCATTGTTGCTTGAAAATTGCACTGGGCTGAATCATAGTAGAATGGTTGCCCCAGGCGACATGGAGAATTCAAGTGAATGTCAAGAGGATAAGTGCACTGCTGCGTACGAGTTGGTTAAGATGGCATTTCGTCTCGCTGCTAGACACCAGATGACGCTAACTAATCTATACGTTTGTCTGGCTGGGCTCGCCGACAGTGGATTAAAACTATATGAGAGACGCATGTCAAAGGCTTACTTGAACTGGTTTTTGGGGCACTTGCCTAGTCACTTCCAGTTAATTCCGCAGCCGTATGATAGGAATGAAGCAGTAGTGACGTGGTTGGATTTTCCTAATGTTTCGCTCCCTTGCCGCAATGTCTCGGTTGATAGACTGTTGGTTTCAAATAGAACTGAAAGTATTGACCCAACAGTCACAAATGGACAATAGATAGGTATCGTGTTGCTTCTTTACTGGATCTTTTAGCCACCTGATACTTCTGAGAATGTCAGTTGACAACAGCCATGGTTGGTCCTTTCCTTATTGATACGTATGTTCACTTCATGACAGCAATTGCTTAGCTCATTGAATAGTATTTCGTTTTGATCCACTTTTTTATTGGCAATTTATTTATTTTTGGAACGCATAACTAGTCTGTAGCATTCAAAGTGCAACAGGTTAGAGCAGTCTACTAGCAAGGCACCTTGTCAACTTGCAAGCATGTGCAGTTAGTTTACAGCGATGCTTACGTTAGTTAAAGCAGAAGCATGAAAACTAGATCTCTCCGCCTTCGTTTTCGATTCGGGTCAGAAAAATAGACATCATATGTAGTCGAACGTTTCTCTTTGGCCGCGATTCGCTGCCTTGACTATTGTCAACTATCAGATTTTGGACTTCTGTAGGTGAGCTCCAAACCCTGAGTTATCACCACTTCGCGTTGTAGGCGGGTAGTCTGCGGGACAGCCCCTGCGGTAACATGGTTTGGCGCTCCAGCGCCGTCCTTCGCTGGAGAGGAATATGGGTTTTCTAAGTCTCTGTGACGTAGCTTGTCGGCGTTCAACGACTCCTATTTTTTGGGATTTGCAGTTGTCTGGAGGTACCAGCACTTTGTCTCTCGGCTAAAAGGAACGAGGTCTTGCTCTCCTGTCATGGTCGGCCAAGTCCTCAAATGTCTTGAAATTTGCTGTGGCCTCCCACGACGATTTCAGCGTGCCCAATTTGCTTCGTAATCGTTGACCAGTCAGCAGTTCTGCGGGAGAACGGCCACTCGTCGTGTGTCGTTGGCCTTGTTGTATCATTCCTTAAAAGTTCGAACAGCCTTTTCGGACTCTGTCTTGGGGTGATAAGGTGTTGCTCTGACGCGCACGATATTCTTCTACCGACGGAGTTCTTCAAATTCTTCCGACGCAGATTGCGGCCCGTTGTCTGAGACGATGTCTGATGTACCTGGGCAGACCGAAGTTAGCGAGCAATCGTCAACCATGTTTTCCGACGCTCGCGATAGTGGCATGGCACTCAGCAACGGAATGGCGTTCAGTCACTCAGAATGTGCGCCGACAAGTATTAACCAGTTTTATCTCAGGCCAGCCAGATCTAATTATATGCTTACTCAAGAGTCACAGGGCACGTTCTAAGGAATTAGTGAGACTTCAGGTGGCACAGACTGATGTATTTGACAGGTTGGACAATAATGCGCATGCCTTTTGATGTCACTGTCGATCCCAGGTTACCATACGTGAAACCGCGCTGTAGATTTCATCTCACGAATCCCTGGACGGCCATCGTAGATCATTGTCGGAATTTGAGGACGAAAGCTCAGCTGTACTACTATATGCCCTTGCCAAAGAAGAATTTGGTCTCCATAAAACACTTCCTCACGTCTTTCTGGGAACAGTTGCATTTGCTCAGTGATTTCACGCTTCCGGCGCTGCCATCTACCTTCCAGATAATTCGAAACAGCTATTATTATCAGATCTTTTTTGGAGTGGCGCTGTAGTTCCTGTTTTGTAATCGCCAGTTCTGCAAGGCGTAAAGTTTTTAGCTGGTCACTGGCAGGATGACACCGTGAGCTGGGAGTAGTGAGAAGGCGTCTTTTCTAGCAGGCATGTATTCAACAGTATGGTTAAGCGTGCCAAGTATGAGTGTTCAGCATATTGGAGAGATTCATGGCCAGCTTACGAAGTTCGCGATGGCTCCCAAAAATGCGTTTTGATGGTTTCTGATCAGCTTTGAGGCCTCCATACAAATACTGGGCGAACTTAGTTACTGTTAGACTTTTACTTAGCAGAGTAACACAGATAGCGATATAGACGTGCGGAGAGTAAAGGTGAAAAGAAAGGTGTACGCAGCTAAGCTGAGAAGCAAGGGCGCAGCAGCTGAGAGAGATAAAGGCACAGTAGGTAGCTATGTGATTAGCAGGCTATATCTAAGGTATAAGCCCAACAAACTCCCCCTCGAAGTGGTATCAGTCACTGCTTTGATATCACTTCGCTCATCCCAAGGAGCATGTCTCGGAGTGCCTTATGACGGCTTCGATCCATTGGTTTCGTGAAGATGTCAGCCAAGTTCCTTTCACTCGGGTGATAGGCCAGGTCAATCGTGCCATCTTCGACCTTGTCTCGTACAAAGTGGTACCTTATTGAGATGTGCTTGATTCTATTTTTATCTGTAAGATTCTTCGCATGCGCTATTGCGGCTTGGCTGTCGCACAATAGTTTTGTTGTTCCGGCAACTAACTTGCGACCCTGTTCAAAACAGTGGAGGAATTCCTTTATCCACGTTACTTCACGCGCGCACTCGCTGAGTGCCACATATTCCGCCTCCATGGTACTCAAAGCTGTGATGGTCTGCTTTGCACTTCTCCATACAACGGGAGTACCACATAAGAGAATCACGTAGCCCGTGATGCTTTTATGGCTTTCTGTGCACGACGCCCAGTCAGCGTCAGAGTACGCTGTTAACGTTTCATTGGATTGTCGAAATGTCAGGCCAGACTCCTTTGTTTCTTTCAAATAGCGCAACACTCGTTTGGCCAAGTTCCAATGGTGTTCAGTGAATTTGTTGTTGTATTGTGCTAACTTTCCAACGGCAAAGGAAATGTCTGGCCTCGTCCTCTGAGCCAGATACAACAAACTACCGATGAGTTCGCGATAAGGAGCATTTGGCGTCGCGTCGCTAGATTTCCCGTCGTCCGTAAGTAATGGTCGCACTTCCATAGGCGTCTCAGCGCCCTTCGCGTTGCACATGCCAAAGCGTCGCAACAGGCGTTCGATATAAGATTCTTGAGATAACTTAATGCTTCCATCATTTGAATGGCTGAACTTCACTCCCAACATGTACGACACTATGCCTAAGTGCTTGCATTCAAAGTACTCGCTTAAAAACTGCTTTGCCTTCTTCCTGAAGTCATCATTTTCTGACAAGAGCAGTATGTCGTCCACATATGTAGCCAGTATAAGGTGCCCTTCGGGCAACTCTATTTTATAAACACACGGTTCTATCGGACTTCGTTGGAACCCCATTCGTTTCACGCATTCATCAAGGTGTTCGCTCCAACATCGGCCGCTTTGTTTTAATCCATAGATGCTTCTTGACAATTTGCAATGCATGTGCTCCTTTCCGAATTGAATGAAACCTTCTGGCTGTTCCATATAAATTGTTTCCTTCAATGTTCCGTGGAGATAAGCGTTCTTCACGTCGAATTGGTCAAGAAGCCATTTGTTACTTACTCCTAATGCGGTCAGAATCCTTATGATTTCGAAACTTGATACTGGAGCATAGATTTCATCGTAGCCTGTTCCTTCTCGCTTACAGAAACCCTTAGCGACTAAGCGTGCCTGATACCGCACAACTTCGCCTGCAGCATTAATTTTCTTCCGGAAAACCCATTTGCACCCGACTGGCTTCATACCTTCCGGTAACTCTTCGAGTTTCCAGACATTGTGGTCTCTCAGGCTCTCAATTTCTTCTTGCATAGCTCCCAGCCATTCTAAAGCTTCAGACCCGCTCGTTGCTTCTTGATAGGGGGCTGGTTCACCTGGGTTCAGCCCAGTGCAGGGCAAACTGTCAATGCGCACTTGATGACATTCCTGAATCGCCGTCTTACGGCTTCGGAGCGCCATGGGGTGACTTCTAAGGCCATGTTCCTCATTAGAAGGGACCTCGCGTCCGTTGGGTGCACTTCTGCAGGTCCTGGCGGGTTCCGACTCGTTCTCATTCTCTACACCCTTTGCGGGAGGCTCTGGTTCATTTCCCATTTCTTCATGAAGTTTGGAAGTGAGGTCCGCGTCAGGTTTTCCCCTGGAGAGACGAAGCTAATATGACTGCCGTCTTCCATGGTTGGACTTTCTGGTGGAACTGTTGTCTTTTCAACGAAAATACAGTCTCGCGTTTCCAAGACTTGCTGCAATTCCGGAACCCAAATCTGCCAACCAGGGCGTATCCGACAAGCAGACCTTTGCGTGCTCTCGGATCTAATTTTGAGTTCCTTTTCTGTGACGGTATGTGGACATAAACGTCGCAGCCGCAAGCCCTAAGATGACGCACACTTGGTTTTCTATTGAACCATAATTCATTGGGCGTCTTGTTTTGGTTGTGCTTGTTGGTCACCCTATTTCTGACGTAGGCGGCTGTACGTGTCGGCTCTGCCCATGCCGCACGTGGGAGTGCGCATCCAGTCATGGCACTTCTGACGAGGTTCAACAGTGTTCGGTTCATCCTTTCAGCCACAGCCTTTGTTGTGGCGTGTACACCATAGTGCGCTCGTGAACGATGTCTCCATTCAAACAGAATGCTTCCCAAGCCTTTCAGCAGAATTCTAAGCCGTTATCCGTGCGGATTCTCTTCAAGTTTCTACCAGATTGCCTCTCCGCTTCTGACAGCCACTGCTTGAATTTGCCCAGCGCGTTTCGCTTATTCTTTAGGAAATAGACGCTTACATATCGTGTAGCGTCGTCGATAACAGTAAGGATGTACCTGGCCTTTCTGAAGCTACAGAAATCCATAGGTCCCATGAGGTCACAGTGCACGAGATCAAGTGGATGTGACTTCACATTTCGGTCGACTGGTTGTCCGAGCCGAAATGGTACTCGAGATGATTTGCCTTTCAGGCAGTCTTCACAGGGTGACGATTTGTTTGCGCTGCAGCGTAACCCCTTACTGCTTTGCATCTCGCCATTTGGAGGATGCGTTCTTTGCTTACGTGCATCATCCGTTCGTGCCACTGGTCAATGCTGATTTCGTTGAAATCGGCGACTTGAAAAGATTTCGTCTTCACTTTGGTGTGCTCAGGCCTAGCTGTAGCGACGTACAGACGACCTTGAGGCGATGCTTCAATCAACAAGTTCCCCTGTAGATCATAGATGTGGCAACCGCGCTGGTCGAAAACAATTCGCCGATTATTTTCCACCATCTGTCGAACTGATAACACGCCGTGTTTGGTGCCAGGAACGAACAACGTATTGTGAGCTACGAATTTTTTCGAAAGCCCTTCATTTCGGGACAATTTCACAGTGATGGTGCCCTTTCCAGCTGCTAATGTCACCGATCCATCAGCGCAGTGCGCACTTGTGCATTGACGCCTTTACTTTCGTCCAGCTTAGTGAAATATGGTTCATCTGGGCACATGTGATGTGTCGCGCCTGAATCAATGATCCACCTTTCGGCTGTATCAGCGAGCATAACGCCGCACGACGCGAACATATTGCATGAATCGCCGTTTGTTGACTTTCCAGCTGTTTGCTGGGAACGACCATGTGCCTTTTTGTTTCTCAGCGCACAGTCTCACGCAAAGTGCCCCTTTTTGCCACATTTGAAGCAAGCTATATTGGTTCTAGCTGGCTGCTTTTTCTCCGCGAGTTTGCCTTCACCGGCTCTGGCAAACATGGCTTCCGCGGTTCTACTGCTGCTTTCGGCTATTAGCCTGCGTTTTACTGTTGCGCATGAGAATTTAGACTCCGGAAGATTGCAAGCTGACGATACTAGTACGCCCCAGTCATCGGGGAGTCCACACAAAATAGTCATGGCGAGATCGCCATCGTCGATTCGGTCACCAACGTTCACCAATTCGGAAACGATGCGATTCATTTTACCAAGATATGCATCCATACCTGCATGGTTTTCAAGTTTCTCTCCGTATAGTTGTCGCCGTAACTGTAACATTCGCAGTCTGCTATCTTTTGGCGCGTAAAGCCTTTCCAGTTCCTCTCAGACATCCTTTGCAGAGGTCAGATGCTGAACATGTTACTGCTGTTCGTCTCGGATTGCTAAGCAGATTTTCGCAAACGCTCTGCTTTGCCGGACTTCGTGCAAGTGCACCTTACTAGGGTCTTCACCGTCCCTGATCGCTTCGCCAGGTTGAACAGCAGACCTTAGATCACATTCCATCAATACGAGTTTCATCTGGAAACTCCAAGTGGCATAATTGGAGCCGTTTAACTTTTCGATGGACATGCATTGCACAGACGAGGCATGTTGCGCAGCGGTTCGTTCTGGGCCCATAACCAATGTTAGACTTTTAATTAGCAGAGTAACACGGATAGCGATATAGACGTGCGGAGAGTAAAAGTGAAAAGAAAGGTGCACGTAGCTAAGCTGAGAAGCAAGGGCGCAGCAGCTGAGAGAGATAAAGGCAGAGTAGGTAGCTATGTGATTAGCAGGCTATATCTGAGATATGAGCCCAACAGTTACCCCAACCGCAATACCTAAAGTTTCTTTATCAATAGTAGAGCAGCGTTTTTCGCTATCGCTCAACAGCCTCGATGCGAAACCAATTGGCTTTTCTTTACTTGAGGAAAATCAGTGGCATAACACGGAAAGGTTTCTATTCCAAGCATCAGTGAGTAAAATAATGGGAAGGCTGAAAATTGGGTGCTTCTTAACGGGTCGTATTTTCGTGGTGTAAATTGGTTTAATACGGCTTTGTCTAGCCTTTTTTTCGAAAGACAGGATGTCTTTTATGTCTAGCCTGTTGAAAATGTCTGAAATCAAACCGAAGCAAATGCCCTACCAACGAACGGATGAGCAATTATTAAGGAAAAGATTCAGAACAGATAGCATTAGCATCATCGCTGACGACGGGAAAAGGTTGGTTTCGAAAGCTCTGAAAATCGCTAAGTTGTTCCATCGTCGTCGAGGTAGGTTGGTTGGGAGCTAGCTCTGACGTCTGACTGACTAGCTAGGGCCAAAGCTCGACGACTCAGGAGAGCTGACAGCTGCTGCCTCGGCCGAAGTTGGTCGGACAGAAGGGCTTGCGACCAGGGAGAGCAGCCCGACGGCGGGGACTATGCATTTCACGTTGAGGACGGGTCCAGGCGGTACCGAAAGCTTCGTGGTAAACGTTTATTGTTAATATCAATAAACAGGATGTCTTTTAACAGGCTTGAACAGTTTCATAGTAGATCTTCAGATTCACGGGTTTGGCCTGTTGGATGTATCTGTAAGTAAACTTCAAAGTGCCCTACCAACGGATGGATGAGCAAATTGTAAGAGAAAATACAGAACAATTTGTATACCGTACGTTTCGGAACTGCTCGTGTTCCGTCCTCAGCAGTGTTGGGGAGAAGGTGTTTATTCGGTAAGGGGTATATATAGCGCATGGGTACAATGGGTGTTTGATTAGTTGGGTAGGGCGCAGCATTGGAATTTATTATTGGGCTGCGCCGATTAATAAATTCCAATGCTGCGCCCTACCCAACTAATCAAACACCCATTGTACCCAACAACTAAAGCTTGTTGAAAGACACTCCGTCTTTCGAAATGATGAATCATTTTGAAAATATAACTTTTTGGTACGGGATCATAGGTTTTCATGCTTGAAATTTTTTCGTACGGAGTTTGTCCCATTGAAAATACAAAAAGCTTTTAACTGAAGTCCGTTGCTTTTGGGCCGCGCGTGACCCGTCCTAAGCGGTATTAAAATTAATGCCTAATGATGAATCGTCTGCATCTACCACCTACCATTAGACCCTTTCTTGGGTTAGAAGTTCAACCTGGACATCTGTTTTTCCGACAGGAATTTCGTGTATGCAATAAGTGGCGGTGATTCCAGTAGCTTTAGGCATCCCAGAACATTCCACATGTTTTTGCTGATCACCGAATCACAGACGTTCGGATCATACAATATTTTTGTTGGACTTCATTCAAGACAGCTTCTCATCCGAAGCCGTCTACCGCCGCGATCGTGCTCAGATCAGTATCAGCACTAGCGCTGTCAGAGCTTTGTGCTTCATCAGACGTAGTCGCCATAACGGCGTTTATGACTCGTTTCTTATTCTGCGCGTTCACTTTCGCGCGGCTACCCTTCACGCATACAGCAGCCAAATGGTTCTCACCTCCACACGCGTAGCATTTCTTTCCTTCCGCTGCCCATGTTTGTCGGAGCCCGTGCGACGGATATCCGCAACAGATACACTCCAATAGATCCAACTGGCAAGAAGCATGCAAGTGGGTAGTATCCATTACCGCACTTCTGACATGACTGAGTGTTGTATTGTCAGCACAGTTTTGCAACTGAACCTGCTGAACGTCAGCCAAATCGAAACTTGTAAACGCGTCTTCGATCTGTTGCAAAGTAGCATCGTTCTCAGGAAACAGACGTAAGAGTTCCTATTGCCACTGTGCATTGTTGATGCCTATCACTATCTGGTCCCGAGGTCGCTCTGCCAGTAATATGCCGAATTTACAGCGACTTGTTAGGTCGCGAAGAGCGTTTGTAAACTGTGCTATCGATTCGTCATCGCGTCGGAAACGCTGAGAGAAGTGCAGCCGATCAACCATGACAGCGACACGTCGCCCATAGTTGATGCGCATCACAGACTTAAGATTGTCATACGACTGGTCATTCACTGGGTGCGGTTTGAAATGGCTGGCGAGCAACCGAAGGTGTTCTTTTTCAAGATTCGACAGGAGCAGCCTACCTGGTGCCGCTTTTGTTCCCGCGCCGAACAGCAGCCGTGACACATCAAACTCACAATCATACTGTTGGACATAAAAGTTCTATTCCTCCACGGTTGGGTCGAATGCGTCGAAAGAGAATCGTTGCTATGCCATTGTAATTTGCTTAAAGGTCATCCCACTCGCCAGATACGTAGCATTCAGAACGCAGTAGGTCGCTGCTGTTTATCAACAAGCTATCGTACCAAGCAGTAATAATGTGCAGGTCATAGTAATGGCTACACTAGCTAAAGCAAAAGCTTGATTATTACAGAGTATGATGAGTGAAGTGGGAAACACTTGGCACAGTATAGATTTCATGAGCGAATGCGTTTCCTTCGCTATTGTTATCTACCTTTAAAACTTCGACGATAAAATTATCAATATTAAGTTCATGGAATTTAGTGTGGCCTGCACTCCCGAATTCTGCTGAATACGATGAGTCGACAGGTCGGACTGGCTGGACGAGCACTTTGGAGCACGGGTGTTTTCGCAGACCAATGGAGATATACCTAGTGGAAACATACCGTATGCGAAGGGAGCCACGAGGAGGTATAGTAACGTGGTGTCGGCAAACCTGGCAGCGCCAGAACGAAAGCATTTTGGAGAACAAACCTTAGAAACATGAGTGACGAAACGTAATGGTTCCCGCTCGAGCGCAAACGGGGTTGTAGGATGGAGACACTCATGAGTCAGAAGTCTAACTCAGGGATGCAGGAGGTCTTTGACCCGTAAACCTTATGTTTATGCTTAGGCAAGGGCAGGAGAAGATGGCCGGCAAACGTATTGTTGCATTGCTCCTTAATCCGCATTTGACCTCTTTTGAAGTTATCGCCTCAGCCGACGGAGGGGTGAATTTGGACTAGACCCTGGACGAGCACTTTTCTAGTCAATGCGAAAGCGCCTTAACTCATCTGCGCAATTAATTTTCTCTAGGCTGCTTGAATTGGCTTATCGCTTTTATGTCAATGCAGATATCTGGCAGCGAATAGTGAGTACTGCAGTGTAACGCAGTTCTGCGTCAGTACTAGGGCAGTTGAATTGTTCATCTTTCGTGGACGAACAGGTTAATAAGTAATTCGCTAGCGGTTTCTGAAGGCCATTTAAGCCTAAATCAAAACGAAGAAAAACAACTGTGACGTTGATTATACTTTTTCCAGTTAAACCGAAAGTTACAACAACTGCCTTTGGCTACAGTTGGCTTGTTGCTCACATTATTCGTTGTTCAGGCCACTGTTGCTCATTGCTCTTCTTTGCAAACAGAATATTCACGAACAGTTCTTGAAGATCGCCTAAGCATAAACCAAACTTAAGAGAACTGAAACGTTTGTAGTACTGTTCCGATGAAGATGACTGCTTTGCTGTCCGGTGAAGAAAATGATAAATTTATTTGCCAACGTGATCTACCTTCGATGTACCCATCGCCCCTATTCTACTGTGCTCTAGATCTGTTGAGGAATGCAAACTGGCCTCTCTCTCTCTCTCTCTCTCTCTCTCTCTCTCTCTCTCTCTCTCTCTCTCTCTCTCTCTCTCTCTCTCTCTCTCTCTCTCTCTCTCTCCGCTGTCGTTTGCTGTAGCTGGTTGTGGTTTCTTTCGTTCGCTTTTCAGTGCGTTTAGTAAAGAGATGTTATTGTTGTGGTTCTTCCTGTTGCTACAGTTCTCAAGTCAGCTCTGAATATCACAACAAGATCCTTTACTCGCTTAGATTTCGTGTTTTTCTTTCTCTGGCGGCCTTTTTCTCGACCTCGATTTCACAGTTGCTCCTTGAACCTTAGTTTCCTGAAAGTGAAGAATTTCATAGAAACACTATGCAAAGTGAAGGCAGGCCGACTATATGCAGTCTCAGTGGTTCTACTTTTTAGCTTAGGTGTAGGAGACATGAGTAGCGTCTTAGCTACATTAAGTTTTGGTTTAGGCTTAGGTGGCCCATTTGAACTGTTGAGGAACTCAGTTTACGTAGAAAAGCAACGAGCAACAGTAGCTTGGGTCTCCTATGATGGTGGCCCGCCGGAAGTAGAGGCGGCACCTTCAAAGGAGGTCAAGTGGGGATTATGACCTCACCGGAACATTGGCCTGTCTAATCGGATTAACGGTGTAGCGATGCGCACGACTGCGTATTATTGGAAGAATGGAACACTGCCGACTATAACGATGTGTTTGACCATTCCTGCCATCTTCATACTGTAGGTCTGTCTGCCATCGTGTTCTGCCCTAGCCTAAGCATAAACCTGAACATAAGGTATGTTTCTTGGTTTAGATTTGGACGAGGGCAAAAAAGAGTGGTCGTCATTTGTTGTGTCTAATGAAGACACAACAAATAACGGACACGCTTGCCAGAATGGAACCTGCATTTCTCTGACGCTGGAGCGGCTGAGAGAAAACGTCTGAGTAACGCGTAAAGTGAAAGTACGCGAAAGTGAAAGTACGTGAAAGTAGTAAATCAGATGATAGTAACGCGCATAGACAAAATAACAGTAAAGAAAGTGCACATACCGTTCACCGGGGCAGAGAGGCCAGCGCAGGCGTCTTGTCTTTCGGTGACGTCGTCCTTCGTCGTCCACTGTGTCTTTCGCCGAAAAATAACGCATAACGAGCTTACGCCGTTTACCAAGACGTGATGCGGATCGGTCCGTTGACCTTCGACATTTTCTACGAATCACGAACCGAAGGCCAGCAGGCACCACTGTTGCTCCATTGTGTTCCCCGTGCCAGGAATCCATGCGCAGCTGTTTCATTTCCTCACATTCACTTTTTTCTATGGGTCAGTGACGAAATTCCAGGCTAAGGGGTCAGACAACGCAGAACGAGTTGTGCACCGTTTACCAAGACGCGACACGATCGGTCAGTTGACCTTCGATGTTTTTCACTCTTTTACAGGGGTCAGTAACAGAATTTCTCTGCAGAAATTCCGCGGGTCAGTAACTCAGCTACTGCATGTGCCACTGATGCTTCATTGTGCTGCCGCGCCAACTACTGTGCACGTGTTCACTAAACCGGCCGATAACGTCCCTCCTTTTCTACTGCCGCTTCAACTTCCGCCGGGCCACTAACAGATGAGATCCGCTTGAGCAACGAATAATGTGAGCAACATGCTGGTTGTTTTTTCAGTTTCCACATAAACGAAAACAAATGAATTTTTAACGCCGCTTTGAACTTCGTGTGCCTGTTTTTACGACGGAAGGATACAAAGCGCTTACTGTCATCAATAAACGGTCCTTTGAAGCCTTCGGAACTTTTCATGCTCTGAAGCTCCACTGACAACGGAGCATGAAAAGCTCCGGAAGCTTCGAAGGACCGTTTGTTGGTAAGTGCAAATAAACGCTTTGTACTCTTCCAAAATAAAAATGCGCAGATGAAATTTCCATATTAAAAGTATTAAGGACATGACAGACATCTCAGTTGTGAGGCTTAGGTGGTCTGCAGAAGAATTGCTGTAGAATTGCTCGTCATTTACTCTATTTCTATGCCTCTTCATACTGTATCATTTGTTCCTGGACACTAATGACTGTACAGCTGTGTGAGTCACTTCGCGTGTATGTTGCGCGTTACGTTATGTCCTGTTGAGTCTCTAGTAAAGCGGCTTACAGACACATCATATTATTCGTCCGCGAAGAAGTAGGCCAGGAACTATTAGTATTCATGTAGAATTGTGTGGAAACCACAGTGACGTAAACGCAGTAAATGGGGTCAAGCAGCATATATGAAATAAATAGTGCAGATTAACTTAGAAACGTGTACCAACTGCTGGAAATGCTTGTCTAGTAGGAAACGACGTCAAAGTTTTAAATCTCGAACCTGCTTTCTATAAAGATTTTGCAGAGTTACAGTACGCCTAGTAGGCACGAAATAGGAAAGATTCCGTAATTCAAGAACATCTCTGCAAATCACGGTTATTTTGCAGGACGTTATTTGTGGAAATTCGGAAAGGCTACTGCTGGTACATTTCTTGCAAATCTGTACTACGCATTGTCCATTCCCCACATTTCATCCGAAATAACAAAACGGAAAGGTAAGGCCACAGTAACGAGCAAAAACTTTCATTCTTCAGTGATGAGTTTTTTCCTTCACTTAAATGTCTAAAATAGTGAGGCTACGCGTCTGTTGAACTGAAGGAGTAACTGGTAACTTAAGCCCATTTTATCACACAGTACCGCTCGTTCATTATCCTTTACTTGCGCACTGAACAGCAGTGCGCAAGAGTGCTCTTCGAATCGTAACAAAATTGGATATTTTATACCATGTGGCTAAAGAGCGCCCGCTTTAGTGCAGGCGAAGAGTCACTACTGTTTTTCTTCCTAATGTTTTCCTTACTTTTACCAACGGGGATCTGCGTTGCTACTGAGCGAAATTTCAAATGATGTCGCAGTCACATGGCTGATTCATAAGAATTGTGCATGTATTTATATGCATATATATATGTATGCATATACATCTCTGAACACAATTGCATGTATTGCTATTACTGAAAGCTTGTTCCATGGATTTATACTTTGGCTATCCTCGTTGTTCCTCTGGTTCACGGGTTTGGCCTGTTGGATGTATCTGTAAGTAAACTTCAACATGCCCCACCAACGAATGGATGAGCAAATTATTAGAGAAATTACAGAAATCCCAACACCTTGTGTTACCACCTTGAGAAATTACAGGCTATCCTCAATATTAAACATATAGAGTCTTCGTTTAACTTCTGCAGTGATTTTTAACTTAATCCAGTGCGACGAAATCGTTACGTGATTCTGTTTTCTGTGAAATTCTATTGAGTGAACTGGAATGAACTTGTGGCGTCGGCTTTTGCTTTACGTATTAAATGTTGGATGTTTGCAACGGGACGAAGTTTCGTTGTGGATGTTTTCGCGGGCCCTTCTTGTTTATCGCAAGTGACGATTTGTGAACAAATGTGCTATCCAAGCTTGCAAGACCAGTTGTCAGGAAAAACTACAGAATGTAAATAACTGTGCTTTCGAAGTGGGCTATTTTCATCGCCAACAAGTGGAAAGAATGTCCGTCTGTAATTTAACAGGCCGCGAAGCTTTCTAGATACGCCTTATTTTGGCTTCAGAATCGGAGAGTGCTGTTGACCTGTTTGACGTCATGGAGGCCCTGCATAAAGGCAATTTACTCACGACATTATTCACGAACTTAACATACGATTAGGTTGTGCTGAAGTAGTAAAGCCTTCAGACGATAAGTTAACAGGTCGAAGTACAGCGTGCTGTCCTCACAGTTTGATCTCTTGACACTCTTTCTCATCGACTGTGGTTTAGTGTACAAATTGCCGTTGTACATTATGCAAAACATTCTTTGAGAGTGGCTTGTTGCTGGTGATCAGCTGGAGAGTTTTCCCGCACTGTGTAGCGTACATGTCTATAAAATTTGTACACTGGTAAGTTTGCTAATGACATTGCTGCTCGAAATTGTGTCTGTATCAGTGCAATGTGATGTGAAAAATAAGGCAAAGCTGTATTGTACGGCCGCGTAAAAGGCTTCATCAGTACGTACGGATTAACAGCCCATGTAGTTACAAATGTTTATTTATAAACAGTACCTTGACATTTAACCTTAATGACAGGATATGGGCTGTTCATCGTGAGTACTAGTGAAGTATACTGTCTTATTGATGGTAGCTAGTTATTTGCGGGACTTCTGTTTTGAAAAGTACAAAGCAGTTATTTCTATTGGCTTGGTCTATATCTAGTAAGTTTACTGCTTCCTATGTTCGAGCTTGGCTCCGCAGCCCATCAAATCGCATAAGTGGTTACGCGAAGGCTTATTTCCTTTGATTAGACATGCGATTATCATTATTAACGCAATATATTGCTAGTAATCCGTTCAGGCTTTCGCAGACGCGATTCCTTCTGATCCGTTCAACTGGTAGTTCAGCAGGTAACACAAGGTGTTGGGAGAAAGTGTTTACCTCATCCGACTATTTTCGTCTGCGTCCAGTGCGTTGCGTTTGCAAATTTTTAAAAGTCCAAGATGCAACCAAACTCCGTTGTTTTAATCGTGACTCATGTACGGATGACTATAGTGCAGCTATGCAGTTTTCGTGAAGGCTTAGTGTTCCCTTGCTTTTTTCTTATTTTTTGATGAGATTGATCTTGACCTTGCTTTTGTAACGAGCTATCTGCAATTTAACTATGAAAGCCAATTTGAATCTATTAACAAAACAGACGGGAACCGTGTCTTCATTTCGAAGTAAAACGATGTATCCAACCAGCGTATTTGTTTAACAGAAAATTATATCAGATTCACTTTGCAACTTTGAACTTTTTAATCAGGTTAGCAGAAGCGCCCACTCGATTAAAAGTTCAGTCTCGAGTTGCTGCTCAGGCAGAAACTTAAGGAAGGAAAGAAACTAGAAAGTTTGTTTGTGACACTTAAACTTTTCCGGCTATCAGATGCTCCCAAAATATTGAACAGCAGATACAGTGATTTGATAACAGTAACAGTAATTGGTGTCCAAATGAGCTTTTAGTTGCATGTACAATATTTTTCACGAAAGAACTGTCATGAAACCAAACTCTGGTTTTACTCAACTCAAATGGCGGCTAGTAACTGATGACAGCAGTTAAAGAGATGGGGCACTAAAGATAGCGGGCGTTCATTAGCTCGACAGTAAGGAATGATTACAATCAGCGTGTACAGGTACGATGAGGCATAAGAGACGCTGAAACGGCAGCCAGCATAGAACAAGAATAATACCTGCAAAACTGAAATTCGATTTTATTTCTAACCATCTAAAGAAGGCCCATTATGAGAACAATGAAATACAGCTATCGGCAGTTGGGATGTCGATGGTTCATCGAAAGCGAAGGACGAAGAAATTAATAAAAGGATAGATTTTAATGAGACGGCAGGTTTTCGAGAGTAAGATATTGGTAAGAGAGTAAGATTCTGGTACATAATTGTTACCTTGAAGATAGAAATTTTTGGCTTGTTGGTAGGGACCAGTTTTTCTATTACAAATGGAGCAGTTTTTTGATACGTCATGACCTACAAAGCTTCCACTATACGGGCATACCTTGTTTCATTGCGGAATCTGTTCAGGAGCATTGTCGTAAACGAGTCAGGCCTACTGTTTGCTTTTTCAATGTAACAAAAAGTATTGTTCGCACTATACTGCGGTTGGAAATGGTCTGCTGAATCTGCATCGACATCATGCCAAAAAAGTTCGCCAACGATACTGTAAACATCTTTATTGCAAGAGATACCAATGGTCAGCTGAGCCTTCAGTGTCTCGTAATATTTTTGCTGATATCAATTCTTGCTTCGACGTTGATGACTGCTCAGTGTCTGAGGCCGTAACTGCTGAAGGATTTCGTGACTGCCGCAACCTGGTTAAATAAGGTAACAATGAAGTTTTCCGCACTGACTGGCTTTTCCTTCCGTGAAGGATTTTTCTGTAGCACGCAGTTTGCAGCATTTTGCAAATGTTGCAACTTTTTTCGAAATTGATGTCGATCTTCTCGGACGCTACTGCTGCTTTATCAACTAAGTCAACGTAAAACCGTCAGCCCTTTGTCATCGTTTCAGCGGTGTTCACTGGAACCTCTTGTCGTAGATTCCATCTGAAGGAATCTACAACTCCTACGATCTAGGACATCTCTGTTCAATAATAAGAAGCAACTCTTTCATAAAAACCATACCACGAGATTGCAGCACTCATTTACATCCTCAGGCTCCACTCATGGTTCCAGTTTTCTATATGCTTTATACTACCTCTGCAGTCATTTCCCCTGCTGAACCATCTAATCGTCCAGAGTCATCTAGAAAAATGGATATTAACTTCTTCCAAACATCTTGTAATGTTGACATTTTAATTTCATCCCACGGATTACGAACATTCTTAATGGTGTACAGAATCGTGAATCCTTTCCAGAAGTTTTTCAGTTTACTTTGTCCAGAGCTATCGAAGAATCCACGTCTATTGTCAGTCTGCCCCTACAGAATTAATTTCTTGAATAGTAAGATTCAAAAGTCCAGATAACTCTTTGATTTACGGCCTGCAGAATAAGCGTTGTATTAGCTAGTAAGTAAAAAACATTAATGTCGCTGCAAATATTCACCAGAGTTCTTCGGCAGCAAGATGCACTGTCAATGATCAGTAGTATTTTGAAAGACTTTTTTTCCTGTACAGTAGTTCTGAACAGCGGGTTTAAAATAATAAAGCCAGTTTTGAAAAGACGCTATAATCCAGAAAGTCTGACTCCATTTGTAATGCACGGGCAGGGTAGACTTAACATAATTTCTAAGCGCTCGAGGATTTTTGGAATGGTGAATGAGCGTTAGCTTCAACTTAAAATCGCCAGCCGCGTTGACTCCTAACAAGAGAGAGCCTGTCTTTTGAAGCTTTGAAGCCAGGCATTGACGGTTCTTCTCTGGCTAAGAAAATCCTGTTGGGCATTTTCTTCCAAAACAGTTCTGTTTCGTGCGCATAGAAAATCTGCTGTTCAAGGTTCAATCTTTATTATCTTAGCTAAATCTTTTCTAGACCTTGCTGGAGCTTCTAAATGAGCACTAGCTGCTCCTCTTTGCAATTCTATACTGTGCAGATGACTTCTTTCTTAAGCCTCATGAAATAACCTCTGCTGGCCACAAACATTTCTTCTGCACTTTCGTCACTTCTTTCAGTCTTCATGGAATTGAAGAGATGTAGGTTTTTTATCTGAATTGTACTTTGACCTAAGGAAGGTTGTGCCTAGTTTGTTCTTCTATCCCATGGGTTCTGAAAGTGGGCGATATCGCCCCCTGTGGGGCGATGAGGAAGTACAGAGGGGCGATGGGAACCTCGTGCGGGGGCGTTGGGAATCACATAAGAAGAACTCTGGCAGAATTATCCCTAGAGCAGGAGGGCCCTCAAGGAGACCTTCGTAAGAAGGGTCTTTCTTAACTCGCCCTCACTAGAAGTGGCGGCGGCAACTGCAAAGGAAGCCAAGTGGGGTTGGAGGGCGCAATGGAACAGTGGCGTTTTTCTTAGCTCAACTCCCCCAGAAGTGGAGGCGGCAAATTCAAAAGCATTATGGAACAAGAAGCGGCAAGTTATGGGCTCCTGTAGAAAACTTGTTTATTGCGTTTCCATAATCTTATCTAGCGGAATGCGGATTCAGCACGGTTACGGAGCTGTTAAGCAGCAAGAGAAGTCGGCTAGATATAGTGAATCGAGGCAACCTTAGACTGATGATGACAAAGACGCAGCCAAATGTAGACACCTTGCTCTTACTGCATCAGGCACACCTGTCACAGTAAGTAGTTTCCGTTCACGTGCAGTCGCAAACTTGCGTTATAGTTTCTTTTGCATCTTTTCGCTTAAGCGTTTTCACTTCAATCTGGTTTGTTGTCACTACAATTCTGTTTGGTGTGGGTAAAAGGACAAATTGACGCACATTGTTTTTTTTTCGGGAAAGGCTAATGAATGCTTCTTGCTTATGTGACTTTATGTTCTGAAGAAAGTGAGAGAAGATGAAAGACAAGCAGAAATTTTCCCATCATAAAATGGTTGGTGGAAAAGCAGGAGTGATATAGTACGTCTACCACGTGACGAAGAGTAAAAATCTTTTCTGCAAACTTTTCTCTTGAGTAGTGGTGTTGCAAAGATTTTCCCACCGGGCGCGACGGAGGCCCACCGGCCTCCCGGCTACGCCACGTCCTACCCTCCAGCCAATCAGCAGACCCAAAATTGACCAATCAGAAGTGGGGGGCACTAGCACTCGGGAACGTTCACAGGGGGGCGATGGAGCGAAAAGTTTGAGAACCTATGTTCTATCCATACTAGAAGGATTTTTTTCATGTTAGCAGTAAGGCTATTTCGCTTTCTTGTTTTACGTGCGTTCATCGGAGTAGCACTTTTAATTTCGTCTAAGAACTGTTTTTTGTGGTTTGACCACTTGATTAACTATTTGGCGCGAGTGGTCTAATCTTTGATCTGTCTCAGCGTTCGACATGCTCTTTTCGCTAAGCTTGATTATTTTTAACTTTTGATTTAATATGAGGGATTTGCGGCACCCTTAACTTGAAGGCTTAGGGGCCATTATGCTTACTACACTTGGAGTGCGTTGAATTTCCGTATAAAACGAATCTTCACCATTGATGGAAAATAGCATTTATAATGAAAGAAATGATCAACCAAGAAACTTATCCATGGACAATTATCAGTAAAAGTCTAGAATACTAGTTAGGCATACTTTAATGACTGCTACTCCTGGTAAACAACTATTTTGCCTTCGCTGAACTGATAATCTGTAGGTCATGACGATATAAACTGTGAGCTGAAATAGAGAAATGCAGCGTTTCTAGGAATAAAATACTCAGATTATGACGGTTGCGCGGCGGCAGCACGTTAACCAGTGCTATTCATTTTGCATATATGGTTAGAGGTTACTGCACTACCTGACGCAGTTGAAGAGCTCCCTCTGATGAATTAGTTTTTTATGTCATAAGGGAGCCTACGTTACCCAAGACTACCAAAAATGGGAATGGAATCTCGCATCATATCTATCGCTAGTTTTCTGCTGCGCAACTTGTCCTAATTGGCACACCGCAATTATGGCAAAGTGCAATAAAGCGAGGTATTGTACTGTATTCATGGTTCTGAGTTTTTCAGGCGCTGAGGACGTTCACAAATGTATTTCAAATGCTTGTAAATTTCGATAAATTAAGAACGACTTGATTTGTAAAATAGAGGCCACAAAATTATTAATATTAATTATCCTTAATCAGTAGCATTATCTTATCACGGCTTCATTATTCAGAATATTTTCTCCCTTTCGCGCTTAAGCGAGAAATTTCTCCTTGCTCTTCCCTGAATTCCTAGTTTCCAATACTTGAGACATAACCTATAATTTCGATTTCATGTAACGAGACGTCTCAGGAGCGCACCTGTCGCCTTACAGACCATGCGCATTTCGGGTGGATTTCGTTTTCAGCTCATTTTCTTTGTTTAATATAATGCTTTGTTTTCTTTTCTTCTAACGGGAGTTCAGAAATTTTGTTCTAATCTTTTTGTAGCGGAATTTTCAGCCCGTTTTTAATGAACGCTTATGCAATAAACGCGAATACTTTGTTTCAAACGCGTCGGTTACTTGTTAATGGCTTTATACCGTTTTGCTTAGGCTGCATTTGTGCTCTAAATGCTCTCATCGAAATATGCAAAACTGCGCAGCTAAAATAGTTGATCAATTAAGTATGGTCCTGCTCGAAATGAAATTACTACATGTTTTAACCTTGAAGCTCACCGTAGTTCAAAAGTGGTCATGTGTGCGTGTTCATACGTGTTTCGTCTGCTTGTCTTGCTTCTGGTGGTCTATTTACAGACAATCTTCCTTTCCGTTTTTTCTTAAATTCAATCTAACTTTTCTAATCATACCAGAAAGGCCGTTGTTCTGAATTATGATTAGAAGGGAAGCTGAGTCCTGTTTGTTTTAGCAGAAGAGTCTTTTATGAGCATATGGTCAAATGTGTACATGTCAGATAGAGATAATAAAGTCAGTCGTGGCACCAGATAGGGAGGAATTTATCGTTCGGCTTAGCAAATTGGCAGGCAACCATGAAACGAATACAAAAGAAAGACCGCACGGTGCAAAAGAGCTTTGCCATGCGACTCGCAGCGGTTGTCTTGTGCTTAATATTTGTGTGCATTTATTTTAAACATGTTCATCAAAAAAATCAGGTAGATGAACCAGATTATGACGAAGCTGATCTTGGTAAGCAATGTTTGATTACGGTTTGATTTTAAGGTGGTTTTGTCATTTTTATAGATTTCTTAAAAATCAGAGACTCTGAAATTGCGACTACGGTGAAACTGATGAGACATTTAGACTCGAGTCGTGCCAAAAAAGGCGACATTGTTCTCAACTTTCAAGGGAAAACCGATCCATCCGAAGAAATCGATCGGGCTCCTTTACCGTAGAGCAATGAAACTAAGAGGTTGCGCAGCCACTTAAAATTATAACGTTTAAGGCTTTTCACAAGAGTGAATGAAAGCTTGCTTAACGGCCCAACGTATAAAGCTCTCGCCGATGTCCTTACTATTTTTCGTGAAGACGTGCATGAAACAGAGCATTGGTCAGAAGAGCAGCTGAAAAAAATAGACCACTTTTTGGAGTTGATGATGTCAACAAATCCGTTCAAAATTGCTTGGGAATTTATTCGCAGCAGAGGTTGGTAGTTAGAAGATTGTTCTGAATTAAACGTCAGCATTGCAGATTTGGCACCCAGAGACTCTGAGCATATGAAAAGTTTACTTTTTACGATATGGTTTGGTCTTTACAGTCGCGCTGAACATTCACTAGGAAGCAGTGGGTTTGAGCACGTCTTTGCCGGGGAAAAGCGGGATTCCATTGTTGAAGGGCAGCACTTTTGGGTTCGATTTTATCAATTGGAAAAGGCAGGAAAGATTAACTACAAAGGCTACATAGTCGCTAGACCAGTAAGATTTTGAAAAGTTTGCACGGTGATGAATTCCGCAGTTTTTCTGCGTTAGGAACTATCGGCGACCATTCATTACGACTGGGGCAAATGCAAGAAGGCAATTGGTGGCTTTCTGGTCGGCACAAGTCCTGAGTTCGACTTCTCGTTATTTACACTATGCTTTCTGACAAAGCGAGGCAGCAAAAGATGTCGTTTTAGCTTGGAAAAGTTTCCATTCGGCGTCACGTCCTTCAAGATTCAACGGAGACCGTATATAGCGACTACATATCCAGTCAGTCTGTAACTGTTACCTCTGTTCGAAGACTGACGATAAGTATTTGATTTTTCGCGTCCTACATATTCTCGTTTTTTATTCTAAACGGTGAAAGCGAATTAGTAAACTATAAAACTGACTCAACGCATGCTGAAGGCGTGCATGCAGTGTAGCTGCAACTTTAATCAACAGTTAGTAAAGCGTTCCCAAACATGTTTCTGTATTTAATGATAACGCTTGGTGATACGGCAAGACATTTTGATGATCAAAACTTTTACTCTGGAGCTTTCAGTTCCTCTCTTGACCTCAGTCAAGGGTAAATAATCATGGAAATAACGAGAAGATGGCTGTTACGGACGCTACTGGTCGTACAACGCTGACGTACTTGAGCATAAAAGATGACGTGTCTCATATGTTATCTTGAATGCCGCTAATTAATGTAGAAGGCTGCTGCCAGCCTGGAGTAAGCGACGAGTGCTGAGGAATAAAGGCTGTTTCTTATTTCGATTGAGCTGAAGTCACGCAAGCGGAAAACTAACGTCCGTCGAAGCTGCGATAGTTGAATCAGTTAGCCGTTATAAAGGATGTTGTAGGGTGCATGTTTCACAACTGAACCTGAGCACACAATTACCGTATATCACTAACTTCATCGGAAGCCGCACACGTTGTTGTTAGTTGTTCTAGCTGCGCTGAATCAGCAAAACAGTTTCAGTTCTTGTGCTCTACAGGTGTATTTTTAAAGTTTAAAGTTTAAACCAATCTTATTGACATTTTTGTATCTGTCAGCTGCTTTCGAACCCTTCTTTCATAGAAACCATCTAAAAATTTGACATAGTAAATTTCGTAGTGATGTATATTAAGTTTCATCAGTTTTTTGCTGATTCCACTGCTGCTTCATTTTTTTACATCTGTTGTTGTAGGAATTCGAGAACGGGTAGGACAGCTTTATTATAAGTAGGCAACACGACAGCGAAAACATAGTAGCACAACTGACTAACTAAAAGCAGGTTAGGTACTGTAGGAGGGTGAGTAGGCGTCGTCAGAATGCTCCACACCTGGCCACCGCACGGAGTGATGTTATCTTCAGATAGTGACTCTGCCACTACCGACTATCAGTTCCCTGAGAATGTGATGCTGACAACGACTCAGTGACTTTGTAAGAATGTCAGCGACGTTGTCGCTGCTGGGAATGTAGTTCAACCTGATCATTCCATCAAATTGTCCCGAATTAAGTGATACTTAATTACGACGCGCTTTATCAACCAGGTTGTTCATGTGCGCTATCGCCGCTTGGTTATCGCACATTATTAGTGTCTGAAAAGATACCAGTTGGCTGAATCCAACTACAGTGAAAACTCCCTAATCCGAACCTCCCTAATCCGAATCCCTCTCTAATCGGAATTCGTGGAAGAGAACAATAGAACGACAGTACACAACAAAGATAATTAGACTACTTGAAAATGTAACTTCTTGGTACGGGACCGTATAGTTTCATGTTGAGTTTCTTTTACGGAAATCTGTCCCGTTGATAATATAGGTGAATTTTCGTTACGTCGTTGCTTTATATTAACACCGCTGAAGACGGGTCTCGCTTGACCCGAAAGCTCCGGAATAATAAATATTATCAACGGGACAGATTTCCGTAAAAGAAACTCAAAATTAGACTACTTGTGTGAAACGCACAGTTATTTGGCGGAAACGGCTATAAGGGCAGCAAACAACTAGCCAATGGTCCTTCCGGTAAATGCTAACATAGGCACAGTCCAACCACGGCTTTGGCGAGCCAATCTGGACCAATAGTTTCGCTACAACAATTCACCTCGTGACATAGGCTTCCACAAATAAACGGAAATATGCAGCATAGCAGTCAATATTGACATCGGATAGAGCTTGTCGTATGTATACCAATATGCCGCGGAAGGACCGTCAATCTAATTGCAGGATATGCACAAAAATAGAATCGTGTTATGTGAAGGTATGGCTACCACTTATCTGAAAGCAGGACTACCACCGCATTATACGAGAAGAGACTGTATTTAAGGAGAGCAATACGGGAGTCATTATCACTGTGTTCTGGTGTGTTCGACGGTTGTGCAGTTGTCCAGATGTATAAAAGGAAGCACATTACGCTCACGATAGAGAAGGCGGAGATCATCAAAGCATTGAAGAGGGGAGTGACCGGCCGAAGAACAGGAAGAAAGCGATGGACAGCGCCTTTTATGCTTAAAAAGCGTTTGTGACTTAGCCGCTAGCAAACGTCAAAGCCTGTTGAAGCAGGCGCTAATAACTGACTACAAAAAATAAATTTAGACTTCTTGGACTTATATTGCACAGGTAGAAAGGATGGACACTGTCGCGCAACCCAGGAAACAAAGGTTACAATGGCCCAGAAATCGCACAATAATCGGGAACTAACTTAATTTTTTTTGATTCAACAGAACTGGCCAGCAATTACGAATATGGGAAAATAGGTTCATGGGAACTATTTCGCATGCCGCTTCGCGGTACAGCGTCCACACCATATAAGAAACTCGTTTCCGCTGGTCAATCGCTTTCCCGAATCAGACAAACTTCGCTGCCCTCGTTAAGTTATTCACCGCTTGCAGAGACTGACATCGCGCTGTAGACACCAGGAAAATGCATCTAAAACTGCATTAACTGCTTTTCTGTGGCCTACTGTAAGCCTCCTCCATAATCCGAATTCTTCTATAATCTGAACTACCCCCCGCCCCGACGCGTTCGGATTAGGTAGATTTCACTGTACCCTGTTTTCCCCATAATATGACTTGGTCTTATATTTATTTTTCTTCAAAAAACATGGCAGGGCTTATTTTCCGGGGTGGTGTATTATAAGCTCAGGTACTGCACTCTACACTTGTTCATTTATTTTTGTGCAGAAGCGCATATGAAGCGTAAATGCAAAGGAAGAAAAATATCGAAACACCTAGAAGAAAAACCATAGATGTAAGGCTAAAAAATGTACAAATAGCTACGTTTATTGGAACAGTCATGTCATCATTTTCTGGCACGTTTTCATGAATCTCCCAATTCTGAATTCCGGCCTGAATTTCGTGCGACTCCACCATTGAGCCCAGCCTCTCATATCTTGCAATAGAGCTCTCCTTGAACGATCATTTCTTGTCCAAGTAGCCTGCTCATGGAGCATTGGCAACACAGCTGTCAGTGATTTTGTCCAGTGAATTCTTCACTCAAGTCAGACCTGCGCACAATGAAAGCCTGCACTCTCCTGTCAGCAATCCGTTCACAAATGATACTCTCAAGCTCAGGAAATAAAGGCTTCCGACTTGATCCAAACTTTGCATTTCCCTCGTCCACATTTTCACAGAGTTTATCGTACCGTGCTCGCCATTTTCGGACCATTTGGAGATTGAGCTTTTTCTCTTTGCACAAAGCCGTCAGATTCTTGCTTTAGGAGTCCTCCACGATTGCTTTCTTGTACTCGACATTATAACTCTTCTTTGCTGCAAGCATTCTGCCTGAGAGTGAAAATATTATTCCTTTTTGCAAACAAAATTGCACTTTTGCAGCAACCTGTTGCACGGAAAATTGCAAAAATTACTGGGAGAATTCGTTCGAACGGACTGCATGAAAGATCACTGAAAACGCACATGTACCAAAGCACTTTACTCATAAGATCTACAGTACAGTAATGTAACCATACAAAAGCTGTATATTTTAAGATACGATACGCCCGTCACATATTCCAACGGATTTGCTAAACATACCTCTCTGGAGGACGATCGCAACTGGGCCTTATTTTCAGGGAGGGTGTTATGTATTTGAAGATACCGCCGCCTTATTTCCTAGCACGCACATTTGCCTCATCACTTCACACCTGCATGCATTCCTTACGCACATGAACGCACTCAGCGGTCGTGACCGCTCCATTAATCCCCTTTGCATGCTTGAGTCGGTTTCTGTTAATCGTGTGAAAGAGCCGACCCACTCACCTCCCCTTGTAGCTATTTATGGAGACTGTTCATCCCGTCGGGCAGTCTCTGTCTGGGTTTCTCGTCTCTAACGTCTGTACTCCGCGTGATAACTTATACTCAATAAACGGTTATTGGTGTGTCTCAGAGTGTATTGTCAGCAGCAAGGCTAAGACCCAACATTGGCGACGATCAGTGAGATCTTCACAGCGACGGAGACACTAGCATCACTGACAACCTACAACTCTTGCAACCACTCAGTTCAATCAGGCTAGCATGGCGACTGTAGGCAGCATAGCTGTTTTCGACACCAAGAATCCAACTTCTTGGGAAGCCTGCGCTGAACAACTGGAATGTTATTGCGAAGCCAATAACATCACTAAAGAGCTCAGGAAGAAAGCCACTCTCCTGACAGTGATTGGAAAAGAAGCATACGCAATCCTGCGGTCAATCATCTCTCCTGAAATTCCTAAATCGCAGACGTACGACCAGCTAGTTGCGACGATGAAAAGTCACTTCATGCCCCAGACGTCACTGATCTACAGCCGATTCCTCTTCCAGAAGAGCACGCAGCGAGCAGATGAAACCATCAGCGCCTATGTTACGGAACTGAGACAGCTGGCTGAAAATTGTAAGTTTGGGGCGACACTTACGGAGCGCCTCCGGGACCAGCTCGTATGCGGCCTCCGGGATGATGCTATCCAGCGGAGACTACTGGCTGAAACTTCGCTCACTTTCGACGAAGCATTCAAGAGGGCCTTAGCAGGCGAAGCAGCTGCTAACCAGGCCAAGGAGGTTCAAGCGCAGAACACCTCCACAGGAACCATTTCCTCATCACATCATGTGCAACATGGTAAGAGAAACGGATCCTTTTTCAGACCTCATGGACAAAGCAACGGCCAAAGGAAGACTTGCGCCGGTTGTGGAGGTCAGCACAGACGTGAGGACTGTAAGTTCAAAGACTGTGAATGCTACTTCTGCCACAAGAAAAGACACATCGCCAAGGTCTGCACAAGTCAGGGTTCAGGTCAACAGAAACCACAGCACGTGCCCGTCAGAAAATGGTCATCTGCTCACCAAGTCGAAGAGCTGGAAGTATACACGGAGAGCCACATTCACAACATACTTCCTTCTACCGACACCCCGAAGAAGATAAGAGTCACCGTCAACGTCGAAGGACAGCCGCTGACGATGGAAGTCGACTCAGGGTCCAACTTCTCGCTTATTTCTTCGAACACCTATAAGAGGTTATGGCCAAGCCATGGACCAGCCATAACGAAGGGTCACATACAGCTCCTTGACTACCAGAGAAATCCCTTAAAGCTACTGGGATTCTGCAAGGTTAACGTGACTTTCAAGCATAAACATGGAACACTCCGACTACTAGTCAGCAAGGGCAATCGTGAAAGCCTGCTGGGACTAGAATGGTTTCCATCACTTGGACTGAGCATCTCAGGGGTCAGCCAAGTTTCGGAAAGCTGTACCGTTACGAACGTCCTCAGGGAGTTCCAGGATGTCTTTTCAGAAACACTGGGAAGGTACACTAGCCCGGAAATTTCTTTGCCTCTTGACCCTAACGTTCCGCCAAAACGTTTCAAGGCGAGAAATGTTCCACTAGCTATCCGTACACTTATCGAAGACGACAGACTTCACCCAGATATTTGGACAGAAAGGCAACTTAAACAGGATGCCGTTGGGGCCATGACTGGCAGAAACCCAAGGACCTTCCAAGTGGGAGATCCTGTGTCTATAAGAAGTTACGATTCAACTCCCGCTTGGATTCCAGCCGAAGTAACTGCCGAAACAGGGCCCGTTTCATATGAGGCAATTACAGCGGACGCAAGAAAGGTCCGCCGACACGTGGATCAGATGAAAAACAGATCACACGATATTCCAGCTGCCGTGCCTACCGCAAGTGTTCCTTCTGACGACAGTGAACCGTGCACGGCAGAGAATACTTGCCGCACACAAAGGCGAAGAATTCGCCCAGGGCATCTCGATAGTTACCTTTGCTAGGGAAAAGGGGTGTTACGTATTTGAAGATACCGCCGCCTTATTTCCAAGCGCGCACATTTGCCTCATCACTTCACACCTGCATGCCAGTTCTTGGGATGTGGCGGCCCTGATGAGGATGTCAAAATATGGAGTGACTCCTGGAACACCATTGAGTGCGTCATCCATAATCTGCTGGAAAATTCCCGGAGCGATGCTCACTCCGAACTGCAAGCATTTGACCTTGAATGCTCCACGATGCGTGATGATCGTCTGGGCTTCAACTGAATTGTTGTCCACAGGTAGCTGTAGGTAGGCCTGTGCCATGTCTATTTTCGCGAAAACCTTTCCTTCTGGCATGCAGATTGAAGCAGGTACTCCAAATCTTTCGGAAGCTGGGTTTCCGAGCCAAGAAGGAAAAATGTCTATTTGAAGCCAAGACGGTTGACTTCCAGGGCTACAGGATCGATGCATCTGGTATCCACCCGTCAGCTTCGAAGCTCGAAGCAATTCATAAGGCACCAGCACCTCAAAATCAACAAGAACTTCAGGCTTTTCTAGGTCTCCTGAACTTTTACAACAGTTTTCTAAAGGACAAGGCAACTGTGGCAGAGCCGCTTCACCGTCTCCTGGATAAGACGGCAAAATGGAAATGGACTTACGAGGATGAGGAAAGCTTCCAGGCAGTAAAAAAGCTACTCACCTCATAAAGTGTGCTAGCTCTATTTGACAACTCGTTATCAACGACTCTCATATGTGACGCATCACCTTATGGAGTGGGAGCCGTCCTGAGTCAAAGGAAGCCAATGTGGTCAGGAGGTTGCAGTCGCTTTTGCATCACGTACTCTAACAACGACAGAACGCAACCACGCGCAGATAGACAAGGAAGCTCTAGCAATAGTGACAGGAGTCAAGAAGTTCCATCACTTTCTTTACGGCCGAAAATTCACACTGATAAGGGACCACAAACCGCTTCTTGGACTTTTCACTACTGACAAACCAACGCCAGAAATCCTTTCACCAAGGATGTTGAGGTGGTCCATCCTTTTGCAAGCTTACAAATTCAACCTGGTATACAAGCCAGGATCAGAAATCTCTAACGCTGATGCGCTAAGCAGGCTATCTCAAAAGCTGATAGAGATAGAGGTACCAGGCCTTCCGGAGATACTTTTCCTGGAAGAATTACCGGCATCCCCACTCACGGCAACCGACATTTCCAGGATGACTCTGCGTGATCCTGTGCTAAGCCGTGTACTAAACTGGGTATGGAAAGGATGGCCAGCCAAGGTTGACAAAGATTTTCAATCATTCGCTAACAAGAAAAATGAATTGTCAGTTCATAAGAACTGCCTCTTTTGGGGAAAAAAAGTCGTCATCCCACGACAAGGCCAACAGCAAGTCCTAGAAGAACTTCATCTAAACCACCCAGGAATCGTTAGGATGAAAAGTCTAGCAAGATGCAATGTCTGGTGGCCAAACATTAATGTAGACATTGAAGAGTGCGTATTCAAATGTTCTACCAGTCAGACCAACCGCCATTCTCCTCCATGTGCCCCAGTTCATCATTGGGAAGTCCCACGAAACCCATGGTCGAGACTGCATGTCGACTTCGCAGGACCCTTCGAGGGTGAAAGATTTCTCATAATCGTGGACGCCTATTCCAAACGGTTAGAAGTTAAAAGGATGAAGTCTACTACCGCCGAAAACCTATCATTCAACTCCGGGAATTTTCCAGCAGATTATGGATGACGCACTCAATGGTGTTCCAGGAGTCACTCCATATTTTGACGACATCCTCATCAGGGCCGCCACATCCCAAGAACTGGCATGCAGGTGTGAAGTGATGAGGCAAATGTGCGTGCTAGGAAATAAGGCGGCGGTATCTTCAAATACATAACACCCTAAGACCCAACAGAAGGCTTATATTAACGAGTACCCTAAAAGTAGTGCTGTGGCGCATTTTCGGGGAGGTCTTATTATAGAGTAACACGGTATTTATGAGGACTGTTCATTTCGTTTGACAGTCTCCGTTTGGTTTTCTTTCCAACATGTATACTCTACGTGATATCGCATACTCAATAAACGGTTATTAACAATGTCTCAGAGCGTCTTCGCAGCGATTAAGCTAAGACACAACAGTAGTACTTGTGGTAAACAAGTCGGTTCCTTACCTGCTAATTGGGCAGGCTCGTTTGATCTCGCCGAATCCTGCCTTTCAAGAACCGCCACGACCGCCTGTGCTGCTTAATCCGCACGTTTAATGAATGCTAAGGCATGGCACTTCAAGCTGCGGACGCAGGCGGGTGGCAGCGATTCGTGGTCCACCAAACGGCTGCCCGTGGCACATAGGCATGCGCGCTCCTGGTAATCCGCCTATTACCGAAATGCCCCATGCAGCGTAGAGATGCAAGTGCTTGGGCGTAATCCTTGTAGGTCAACCGCCGCAAGCGGCGACAGAAACGGATTAACGCCCATAATCCCTCTGCAAAACAACTGCAGAGGGGTATAAAAGCACGCGTGCCGACGGGCAGAGAACAGACCGAAGGACGGACCGAAAGAGTGACCGAACGACTGACCATTGCGTGTATCGTTGTGTACATTTATTATGCCACGCATATCTTCCGCATTAAACTCCACAGCACAAACTCAAGGAATCGTTGAAGCAGCCACGCTCTCCCGCGGCAATTCTACCACAGTACTCCTATCGCATATTGCGGAAAGTCGATGTTGGATCCACGAAGTACCGTGGGAAAAGCTGTACAAGGCTCCGCTGTGGCTGAACACGCGGCACGATGCGACCAGCCTCTTCAACCAAAAGTGCCATGTTAAGAAAGTAATTTACGCTTAAGACTGTTGGAAGTTTGCGCCTTTGAGGTCATGCATAATCAAAGTACTTTAATTGGTTATACAGTGCAAATGGAATAAACGAATGAACACCCATACTCAGACTGACGTCAAAGCAGGAGAGACAGAGAGAGGTTAGCGAGAGGGTTTAAAAAAAGGAGCGTCTAGACCAGCCATTCTCAACCTTTTCTGCGCTAGGCCCCCCTTGGAAGGTGTCCTCAGGTGCCAGGCCCCCCCTTTTCCTATTGGTCGATTAATTTTTGCGTTTTTTGTATAGGAGCCAATCAGCTTTCAACGGCAACCTCCTAGGATCAAGTTAATGCAATGATACAATGCGAATATATAGTCGTCAAATCATTTGAAAAGAGCACTTGGGGTTCTTCGAAACTAACAATGAAACAACTTCGTCGAGTCGAGTGAGAATTTATGCCAATCCTCTATAAAGGGATGCTGCTAAGGGTTAACCAATCCTCTATAGAGGACTGGCATAAATTTTCATCCTTCCGATCTACCTAACCACGCTTGTTCCAATAAGGCTTTTGATTGGCTCCTATACAAAAAACGCAAAAATTAATCGACCAATAGGAAAAGGGGGGCCCCCCACCTGACCCTCTCGGCCCCCCTTGGGGGCCCCAGGCCCCCCGTTGAGAATGGCTGGTCTAGACAGCTCCCAGACACCGTCACTCCCACGGCCGCCGATTAACGACGCTAAACAGGTCACAGAGCGGCCAACAATAGACACCATCCATTATCGTTAAACCTGCCTTTGTTGGAGACCGGCGTCCATCAGCAACTTTGCTCTTTTCCTTGTGACATGTGTCTGGCTTAGCAAGTCCAATAAAGACGGATTAAAGAAGCTGTGTAAATTAGACAATGGGACATACAACCGCGATCAAGGAGCGGAAATAAGGAAACTGTTAGGGTTTGTACCATACCATACTATCTTTTGTTAGCGAAGAAAATGAGGCTGGGCAGCGAGAGCAGAGAAAAAAGAGGAAAAAACGTAATCGCTCGAGTCTGTACAGTACACCAGATCTAAAACGATTCTCAAGTTCCTTTCCTCATAAAGCTTCTCGTAATGGACATGGGTTGTCCTATCCGGAGCTATAGACGAACATTATCATGCGCTCCAACTGCTGCCCATTAAATTGACTGCGTACACGAGCACATGGAATAAAGTGAAAAAATGGAGTAAAATATATAAAACAATGGAACTATTTGCATAGAACATCATATATGGGAGTATAAGAGAAGATGGATACATTTACATGAAACGAGGTGAAACAAACATGAAACGAGTTAACATATATGGAACAAAAATGGTGAATGGATATAACAAATGTGAAATGAACAATGAAATGTCGAAAAGTGGAATAACATGTATGTAGTACGACGGTACAACGCATACGCAACAATGGATGCAGTTGGCTGATAGACACAAAGAAGTATCACAAGTATTGTTAGGACAAGGCATGTCCATCACGAGAAGCCTACGACGAGAGGAGCCTGAGAATCGTTTTATCTTCTGCTTACAGTACCTAACTTGCTTTTAGTTAGCCGGTCATTCTAGTGTGTCTCTCAGTAGTGTTGCCTGTTCTTAGAAGTAAAAGCTGCCCTACTCGCTGCCAAAAATCCCAACAAATATGATTTTAAAAAGCTCGCTTTAAACCGCTAAAACGAGTGATTGACAATGTCGCACTCGCTGTTTACAGTATTTTTTGGTATTGTTGAGGACGGGTTACGCGCGGCTTGAAAGCTGCGGTACACCATTAACATTTCATATTTTTCATCGGGACGAGCTCCATACAAACAATTCAACATGAGTTTCGAGAGTATGTCTTTATTCTGCGAGGCTTTTTTAGGATCAGCGGATGATAAACTGTTCTGTTGAAGCAATGATGTCGACAAGAAGGGAAGTGCTCGAGTAGGAACAAAATTCAGATCTCTTCTTGGTATAATCTTTCAGTCACATTCAAAGGAAAGGAATTAATGTAGTAAACGCAGTCGTCAACCGCACACAGAACAAGGTGGCCAAACACTTTATTGTACCTACACAACACGAATCTCGCTCTACCTACGGTACACAACAATACGAACACCGCCAACGACAGAGAAAGAGAACAAACGCCGCCGCACGCCCCAAACGCTCTAGCCAACTCCTCGTCACGCTCTCTCGATTCTTGCCGTTGCAGCAGCCCACGCTCTCGGCACACCCTCCTGTCACCCCAAGCGGAAGCGCTCCCCCACGCTGCGCTTGTCAGTTCTTTGTCAGTAGGAGAATGACAGATTCACGGCCACCCGGTGACCTGCCTCGCGACCCCCGTGGACATATGACCACCCACCGGTTTATTACAATTAAGGTTAACAACGTTTTTGTCTAAATTTTGGCTTATTGCCTTTTGTTGTCTAGCGCTAAAGAAGTTTGGAAAATTCCTGCTTTCAGTATTTCATAGGAATTTTTTAAATTTCGGGGTTATTCGCCGTCCCTAGCGCTGCTGAATAGATCTTTCAGACTTGGTCCGTACAAACTCGTCTTCTGTGTTAAATAATAGGAATTGCTGGCCCGCTTTACGAAGATTTTACTTTACGGAAAAACTTCTCCAGTCCTATCAGTCTTCGTAAACCAGGGCATACCTGTATCCAATAGGTTTGATATACTGTCCAAGACGGACTGATTGCGCCAGACTTGCTGATCATTATTAAAGTGTCTTACTGTACTTTTCACGACAGGCTCAAAGTGCATTTATGTATAAGTAATGCTGATTTCATCTTATGCGTCAGTATTGTGACGTCTGAAAAATACTTAGGCTGTTCAATAGTTTGTTAATGGATGCGGATGGCTTCGTAAAAGTGCAACGCAGTAGGCAACATAAAAGAGCCTTGAAACATTCAATACATCCCTACAACCCTTCCGCGTGCTTCAGTAGCGACCATTTGGTGAAAATTGAAAACTGGGAGAGCAGATTTTGCAGTTTCACTGAAGAGCTTCAAGCCAGTCGTTTCTTCACTCGTCTTATATACGAACTGGAAGCTATTTTTGGAGATAAAAACAAGTCGGTAGACCTGGTATGCTATGCCTTAGGCAACTTCCATAGCAGTCTGCCCGCAACGTATCAGTTGGCTTTAATCGAGCTTCTGCGCCGTCAGTCATTTTTTAGCGACTCAAGTGTAGTTTACGACCCTGTGTTCGATGAGAGCGAAAAGAACCGACTTCGAACTGTCGGATGGCACGTGCTGGAATTAGACGAAACTGGTTGTCGAAAAGTGACCAAACCAACATTCTTTTTTATGCCATGTTGCCCTCTTTCATTGTTAAATAATGTGATTTTTGCCAATAGGTCTGGCCAGCTTGGGAACTTAATACTTTTTTGTGTCAGTTTGAAAGTTGCCGTTGCTGATCTGTCGGTATGCACGCAGGACGATTGCACAAATATTTGCTTTGCTGCTAATTTTTCTCGAGAGCATTACCTTGTAAAAGACATGTCATTTTGCCAAGCATTTTACTGCATGTCCCTGCAAACATTTCCACCCAATGCACGATTAAGCTTGCAGCACGAAATATCTCTTGAATAAAGGAAATAAATGAATAAAAATGCTTTTGATTAGCTTATGCGGATGTGTTCCCGTCTGCATATTCTTTCCTGTTGCCGTTAATCTGTTGCATGTGACGTAGGTTTCATTGCAGCCTTGACTACTGTATTGCAGTCGCCACCTGCTAATGCATGCGGAGGTAACATGTTTAACTAAACCATTCGGAGAATTACATTAAGAATATTGAAGGCTGTTAACCTTCTTTTAAACATGTTCCGTTCGACGGTAAGCCTGTTCGGTCGTCAGTTCTGTTCACTTGAAGCTACAGCATGTCTACAGCGGAAAAACCTGCTGTTTCAAGCGCACAGATACTTTCCCAAGCCAGGGCCAAACAAGCAATACAAGTACGACTATTCAGTCCTTGAATGCTCAGCCTACACGCACAAACCATTACGATTGCGTAGACTAGGTGGAAGAAATCCGGAAACAGGTTTTTTTCACTTGAATTTTTTAAGACGCATGTTATGGACATTTTTTCTTAAAGGCCATAAAGTAAACCAACGGGTTGGTGGTGGATACAAGTTCGATTGGTTCTGGGTGAATTTCAAAAGAGAAGGGCCAACTGATGGAACATTTTACGAAGAAAAGGCAAGTTTTTCAGCTTTCGTAATATACAAGAAAGACCTCCAACTTGCAGGTACTAGAAGTTCGCAGAGATGCGAATTACAGCGCATTCATAGCGCTGGTCATTGGTGCAAAAGGACGAAGGTGGATATTAGCGACAGAACATATGACTGCTGGGGACGTTATCCGAACATCCTGTGAACTTCCGAAAATTCTGGTACATGCCAAAGAAGGCGATTCCTGGCCGGTGGGCGCTCTGATGCCTGGTACAATAGTTAACTGTGTCGAGCTCTATCCAAATTGTACCGACGACTACATCATAGCCAGGAATGCTGGTACGTCGGCGGCCATTTTGAGAAAGTCAGGAGACCTTGTGATGATACAGGTTTGATTTTAAATCCACGAACTGATGATGGACAAAAGAAACTATATGC
Source organism: Trichuris trichiura (assembly GCA_037903355.1). NCBI lineage: Eukaryota > Metazoa > Nematoda > Enoplea > Trichinellida > Trichuridae > Trichuris > Trichuris trichiura. The sequence goes on from JBAJFE010000027.1 coordinate 347,825, forward strand.
AAAGTTTCAGGCGCCTAGCAAGCGCGAATACTGCATCAAACCTCAATGTATGGCTACGGTAGGCAGGTTGTCCAACGTGAACCGCAGCAAAGAACCATGGGGAAGTATGAATATGAAACGTCGAATGGGTATACGCATGGGTAGTGGTTTGTGGCATCGGAAGGACGGTTACTGTGGGCGTAAAGTGCATCCGCCTTTACCACCGCAAACCGTTGAAGAGCCGAGACCACCACCACCGCAGACAAATTTAGCTACGCTGTCAAAATGGGACCATAATGCAATTTTTGGCAACGGAACGACTAATTTGTTATTTGGCTTTCATCGTTAAAGAATAAAAGCTTACCTTACCCTCCCTTTAGGAAAGAATAGCTATCTGTTGACTGTCAGCATTCTCTGGACTATTGGTCTGCTAAGCATTATTTCAGTAACCTCCTGAACTAGAAATGACAAGAAAAAATGCCACCCAAGGTCCCACCATGCCATTAGACAATTATAGGCGTAAAATCGGTCAGGCGAATGCAAAGACGACCCACCGCAGGGAACAAACTTTGACTAAACGAAAGGAGAAAATGAAAGAAAGTAAGACACGCTCCTACAATTTTCTGTGCCGTTTACTTATCTTGCTTCTTGCTTCTGTTTCTCTCCTATACATTGTGCTGTATGTCTGTCTCACTTACGATTCTGAATGGACCAAAGAGAAGATGGAAGTGCTGCTGAAACTGATAAAACAATCCTACAACGGTGTGAGAAGTTAAACACTACTCACTGTTTGCTCAGTAAAGTGCTTGAGCTCGTGCGTATCAGTGCATATTATGCTTGCATGTATGCTGCGGCATCAACATACCACATATAGCATTAAGATGCACAAAAAACCACCTGTTTATAATATGCGGTTGTCCACAGTACTGCTTTAACATTCGAGAAAACTAATACAAAAGCTTATCAACGCTCATACTCGCTCTCTGAAGAACTGTCATCGTCAATGGCGTCCTCTTCTTTGTCCGAAAGTTCAGCCTGGCCAGTGTCACCAAATTCGATGCCGAAGTCTTCGTCTTCTCCGGTCCCCTCATTAATCCTAGCGGTTTCTGGCAGTTCGCCGTAGGTCTTAAGATTCCTTGCCTCCTCGGAATTGTACTTCAAAATAACGTCTGCTTTTTTGTCTTGAAAGTCACGCAAGCCAATCAGGACAATGTCACCAGCATTAATCCACACTTTTTTGCGCATCTTGCCCCGTATATGACAGATGCGCATGACCCCGTCAAAGCAAAATGCCTGCAGTCTATTATTGCCTAGCATTTTGATAACCTGAGCGTACTCTTGCCCATCCTCCTTGAACACAAGCTCGCGCTTCTCGGCGTCATTTTCGTTTTTTCCACGACGGCGGTTCTTACCACCTTTACCTTTATTCTTCGGCATGCTCTACTGCACCAAAATTCTATCACTTGTGGAACTTGGAGTTGTACAAAGCTAAAATTGATGCACAGAAGTTGTATAGCCGTTTATACAAACAAGTAACCAGTTTACAGTTACAGTATTTTGATAAGCAGGGTAGACTTCAAAATACAGTAAATTGTGCTAACGATGGTTCGTTGAACTGTTGACTGTTAGACCAACTCGTTTTCGTAAAAATAAGCGTAGGAAGAACAATTTCTTATTATTTATTACAAAGTAGAACCGGTACAGTATCTTTCTAAAAGAGAATTTTCGTCACAAAAGATAGGAATTTTTCCAGGTGTTTTCTCGTTCGTAGAAAAAGAAAAAACTCAAGATTTTAACTCTCGAAAACGCAAAGCAACTCTGCGGCTTCATTCACGCCAGGACAAAAAATAGAGAAGCTTTTGGCTCCACTTAGGTCTGTGATCAGAAAATTTCCCACAGAAAAATTCTCGTCTTTCTTTAATGCTGATGACAGGTTCAGATTAGACCTGAAAGCTTCAGGACAAAAATTATTAAATATTATAACTGAACTTCTATCGCAACGAACAGGCGACGTACCTCACTGTTGTATAGAGCTAATAACCTGCAAACATATTGGACACTGTACTTTGTCTTCTGTGCAGTTGTTACGTATCGTTACTCCTGGTTGTAAGGTCTTATACGGCTTTTCCCGTTTTTCGTTGTGCTGTTATCTGTAATTAAACTAAAACAACTGCTCTACCAACTAGAGCGTTCCGAAAGCTTTGAACAATAAAAAAAGTTGAGTGCGTTGATATCTGTACTTTTCTTAATAACGGCTCATCCATCCGTTGGTAGAGCAGTTGTTTTAGTTTAATTACAGATAACAGCACAACGAAAAACGGGAAAAGCCGTAGAAGACCTTACAACCATGAAAATTCAACCCGTTACAAAAACATCCAGTTTTCAAGTATCGTTACTCCGTGCTGCTTTCTTTGTGTGCTTATTAAACGTTGTGCTTACAAGATACTACACTTTAGCGAAGAGTTACACGACCTCATGGCCCAACCTAACGTGATCGTGCCACCTACCCCATTTCTGGAGCATCCAGGTGAACCGGTTATTCCATATCGCACGTGGATCCGTATTTTCAATAACTACTTGCTTGCTGCCTTTCCTGGAAAACTGTGCGACGAAAGGAAACGTGCTGTTCTTCTCAATTCATTGAGCGTGGAAGGTCAACGTCTGTTCTACTCTTTTCTGCCTTCAGAACCTACGTATGAGGCAACTTTAGGTGCTTTGGAACTTTTCTTCACCCCGAAAGTAAATGTCTGTGCATAAAGACATCGGTTTCGAAACAGACGCCAACTACCGAATGAAAGTGTAGACCAGTGTTTCCCAACATTTTTTGAGCCAGGGCCCCCTTTCGCGACCTTCAACTTGCCGGGGCCCCCTGTCATTCTCCCCAACGTAATTCTCCTGCTTCTGTTATCCTCAAATGCGCCTACTGTGGTTACGTTGTTGTCAATTTGTACAAGTAGTTCAGCACTTGAAAGAGCCGGCAGAATGTAGAATTGATTTCGCTGCCTACCGTGTTTGCCAAAGAAAAAACAGTTAAGCCGGGCCATCTTTAAAAACCTTATTAACCTGCGGATCTTGTCAGCCGCAAGTAGGACCCCATGGTTTGCGCTGTGAAAGTTGAGTGTGCGGCTGGAAAACCTGGCGATGCGAAGTCGACGCTGAATTTCTTTTCTACACTAGAGCAAAATGGCTAGTAAGGAAGCCAGCCAGCTGCCATATACGGCGAATGCTCCTAGCGATATTCGAAGCCATTAACGCCATAAATTCTCTATTTGGCACTGAAGGCGTTCTTTTTGTATTACTGGACTTAAGCCAGCTAACTGCAGATCAGGGAGCATTCAGAGTACAAGCGCGGCAATGGGTTTCCTCTTCCTTAATTTTTCGGGCTGTTAGCAATGGTAACGCAAATTGTAAGTGAGGCTGCGATGATGTTCTCAGTGCTGCGCAACAATGAATCTAAATTCAATATTTCCTCAGAGCAAGACGACAGCCGCTTGATCTTACCTCACTGAGTGCGACGGTTGGGTCTGGTGCAATGCTAATAATTTATCCACGTCCGGCTCGATAGTCGTCAGAAGTAATCTCAAGTCGCCTCGCCTGACTATCTGTAAGCGGTTTCTTTTTTTTCCGAGAAGGTCTGTTACCGCACTAAATCCGCGTTCAACCAAATAGGACGACGGGAAAGGGATGAGGAACTTCTTAGCTACGTTCCATAGCCTGGGATACAGCTGTCTGATTTCCTGCTGCAGCCAGAAACTGGTATAGCCGCCCTTCATCTTGGGCTTCAGCTCCTCGTTGGCTTGCATCTCAATGAGCTCTTCCTGGTAAGCCACTTCAACCTCGGCGAGGCATGTAAACGGGTCCAAAACCCAGTCCGATATCGTCATGGACAAAATATCTCTGTACCTTTCGCACATGTCCTCATGGAGCATGCTGAGATGGTCACAGAAGGACCGTATGACATCGTCAGGGAGGCCGCCATTCTTCTTGAGGTCGTCAAGGTTAGGGAACTGGCGGTACTCTCCGCGCCCCAGGTTTTGGTGGAAAATGGAAAGCTTGTCGATGAAAGCCTTTACAACCGTCTTGGTCTTGATAAGATTCAGTTGATCTCCATGCAACTGCAAATTCATCTCGTTAAACTTTAAGTAGAGGTCTGACATGTAAGCTATGTCAGCTCTCGATTTCTCCACGTTGTCGCGTAATTCCGTATCCTCAGTTTTGAGAAACTGTACGACGGTGTCAAAAAGGGCATAGAAGCGGCTCAAGCAGGCGCCTCTTAAAAGCCAGCGTACTTCTGTGTGAAGCAGGAGCCGGTTAAAATCTTCGTCATGTTCTTCGCATAGTTGGCTGAACAATCTCTCTCTCTCAAGGCACTGCTTTTGATTCTATTAACCGCAGTGATCACGTACTGCAGCGAACGGTGCAGTCTGTCACTGAGCCGCTTCGCCACCAGATGTTGCCGGTGAATTACGCTGTGCACGGCCAGCAAATCCGGTACCTTTTCTTTTAGATACGAAAGGAACCCGCGATGTCGTCCAAGCATTGACGGGGCTCCATCCGTCGCGACAGCGATTACGTTCGTTAGTGGTATCTCCTTCTCTTTAAAAAAAGTCTTCTACAGTACGAAATATTGATTCTCCTCTAGTGTCAGTCAGCAGTTCTTTTGCGAAGAGTAACTCCTGAACTAACTTGCCTTCCTTGATGAACCTAACATAGGCCAGCAGCAGCGCTTCGTTATGTGGCAACGTCGACTCATCCACCTGTAAAGAAAATTCCTTTGTTCTCAAGAGGTTGCAGAGCGTATTCTCCACATCAGCGCTCATTTCATCAACACGTCGCTGCACCGTATTGTTGTTTAAGGGAATCTTTTTAATTATTTCAGTTGCAGGAATGCGCAACACAGTACGCAGCACTTCCGAAACAGCCGGCAGTATCAGTTCTTCTCCGATGGCATGCGGCTTTCCAGATTTCGCGATCAAGAGGGAGATGTTATAGGACGCGCGCAATCCGTCGGTGTTTTGTCTTGATGCGAATGAAAAAATCCCTGGCAATTTAGGTCGCTTTTGGAAGTTATTATGAAGAGATTGGAAGTAAGAATGGTCATTATTGGCCTTGTCACCGTGCATCGTTTTCAGGTGTTTTACTAATATTGAGGGCATCATCAGTTCATTCGCAAAAGCCTTTTCCTAGATCAAGCAAAATAGTTGCTGCGAATTCGAGGGTGACGGTATAAAACCGTATCTTAGATATTCGACGTTGTATTGCCAACATTTCTTTTTTGCTTCTGCCATCTGTAGAAATTTACATCCGTTACTAACAAGTTCAGAGCCAGACAGTAGCACAGTGGTATTAAGAAATCAATTAGCCAAGCGTCATCTAAGCTCCCGCAGTAAGAACACAGGGGATTCTGTACCGGACGGTACTGTCCCTCTACGTCGGTCCTGGAAGCGGGAGCAGATCGCTTTCATGTGGTCACCCCGCTCTTTTCTGATGGTAGCGACGGACAAATAGGCTCAAAATAAGTCTATGAAGCATGAGGTTGCGACAGGGTCGTTCTTGTCCTCGCGCGGCGGACTACGGAAAGCACGCGATAAAATTTTCTGCCCAGGTTTGCGGACATCCTCCCTCTCCCTGGTGTTGTCGTGTCATGTTTGAGAAGGTAGGCTGGCTGACAAGATTTCGCATGGTTTCAAGTTCGGAAATACTTCCGCCCACCAAGGTTTGATGGCAAACAATGCCCGCAGTTTAACGACGAACTCTCCGCTACTGGCTGTCTTTTTAGATATCAAACCAGTGAAGAGTGGGGGATACAAATGTTTGACTGAGTACTGCCTCAAACAGATCTACACCTCCCGTACTAGGCCTATTTTCCTTGCTATTTTTGCGAACCGCAAGGCCATGCGTAAGGAAGGAAGGCAGACGGTCATAAGATGCTCCTACCTGTAAAGCAAACTGGGCATGTATTCTCCTTTTTGCTGGTGAGCGCTACTGAACTTGTGGGTTTATCATTCGCTACTTAAACATAGGCGTGGTTAAACATAAGCAAACTAATCCTTTCCCGAAAAAGTTGACGAACAACCGGAGGCTGATGCTAGTTCAAAGCCCAAGCATAGCAAAATGGGTGACGTCGTCGAGCGCTATAACTTACGTTAAGACTTCCGCGACGGACCCTGTCGGCCGTCCTGAAGCCTGACACGCCGTGAGAGTCGTCGCGGAAACCTGCTGGCGTTTACGGAGCGCGTTTCTTAGAAAGCACCGCCTGTGGCTTAGTTTCTCTGGGAAATATGATCACAAGGAGCGGCACTAGGCGTCGCCGAAGTCCCGCGGGCGATAAGCTTCAGGCACAATACATAGCGCGCGACGTGCTTGTTAGCGGCCGAGGAAAAGACGTCCACTATAGCCAAGAAATGGGCACACTTCGTCGTTTAAATACCCGTAGTAGCGAGCATATGACTTCTTGAAATCCCGTTAGGTATCTACACTAGATCTAGAAATCAAACTGAGAAGTAGTGCTTATAAGATGTCCCCGTTAAGTGAAGAGCCACGGCAAGTGTTTCAGACATGTAAAAGGTAACCTGTACAAAACTGTGATGTTATGTGCCTTTTGCGTTGATGAGGGCTCGGGGGTTAAGCTACCGCCGACGTATTAAAGATGGACGGGACGCATTGGGACAGTCAAAAGGACCGCCGTCAGTCCCCTGTACTCACTAAACTAGCAGATCAGAGCTTATTATCCTTACAGATACTCCTATGGTTGTGACTGAATCTATTTTAATGCTCAAGCAATGCTGATCGCCTGGTAACATGAGCCATGTTTCAACTAGAATCTTACAAGACACTTACCTTTATATTTTTAAGAAGTTCGTCGAATTTCAGAAGAGGTCCGTAGTGGCGACAAAGCAGTTTCCTAACAGCTGATATAACGGGATAGCTGAATAGATGAGAACTACAGCACTGAGGAAACAAGACACAAGCAGGATCGCAGAGCTATTATTACTTTCCACCGTCAACGCACAGGAGAGAATAATCAGTGTCTACTGAGCATTTTCCCCGCCATTATTCCCCAGGCGCGCTTGTCCGCCCCCGCGAAGAAGCTGTCATCGCCCCCTGCAGGTTGTAGTTTTCCGAGCCCTCTGATTTGCGCCAGGGTGGTACGCTAATGCGAAAAAAACCAACCAAAAAGATTCATTTTGAATTGCGCTTTGGCACAGCAGCAGATGGCGAAGCACAGAAATCAGATAATTCGCCTTTCGGTCAGGCTATCTTTAGCCAATGGCTTTTTTTGTAGTGTGACTGGAATTCGCTACGCAGCGTAATATAGTAAGAAAAACTTTCGCCGGATACATCAGGGTAAACGACAGGGCAATGATAACAAGTTATTGGATCTCATGTATCTTGTCCCCGCCTGAAACGAAGACGGCAGCATCAAAGGGACGCTTATTTACGTTAACTGTCTTAGCGCGCTACGCCTGTGTATCAAGCTCGCCAACGTCTCACAATAACATCGAAGAATACATGTTCAGTCTTAGGCTTAGGCTAGGGCAGGACAGGACGGCCGGCACGGTTAAAGAATGCGAACCATTGTTACTGTGATGGCGTAATCTTCACTTGACCTCCCTTGATGTTGCCGCGTCAACTTCAGCCGGGGGTACGATACACGAAACTCGCTAATTTCCATAGCCAAACTACGTACAGGCACAGCTGCGCGCTCTCGTCCTGCGGCACCGAATACTAGGGACCCCCTGGGGCCCCCTAAGCTCCCAGGGACCCCCTAAATCCCCAATCCTTCTCAGGGCCCCCTTGAAGTTTTCCAGGGCCCCCAAGGGTCCCTGGGGCCCCCGTTGGGAATCACTGTATGGTGAAGGAACGCCATACCATTATTAGTACTGAAGAAATCAGTTAAGTTTTTTATCTAGAAAAGGCCTAGGAAAGTGCAACTCCATTTTCGGACTACTTTTATGCAAACCAGTTCTGCATATGTTTTGCTTATTTAATCTTGATGGAGACTTCAAAATTAACATTTGGTTTCTCAATGGAACAACGAAGGGTAAACAAAGAAATGCGCTCACTTTTCGTCTGTATAGTATATAAGGAACGACACTGTAGGCTGTCTCGATAACAAATTGACTTACGCGTTTGAATTTCTCTCTTAAGTCGCTGCATTTTTCCGTTTAATTGTATGCAAGTTCACGCGTCACTTTCTTTATGTTAATCTGATACCATTAAAGTTCGCTGTCGTACGGCAGACCTTATAGAAGACAGAACTTTGTTAGAAATTTTGCCAGACGCCGTATACAAGAGAGAAATTTCAATAGGCTACAGGCGCTTGCATAATGGCTATGCGAATGAATACTGCTAGAGCTGACGTTCAGACGCGTACTATACTAAAGACTACGGAAATCTGGAAGGGTAGCAATGTTTAATCTTAGTTAAGGACGTTTATTTAGGCGTTTACTGTCAAAAAAAGTGTGCATTTTTCAAAAGAGCCTTTCTTCGTGCTGATGTTGTGCCCGCCGATTTGTATTGGCACTGACGCCTTAGGCTAGACAGCTTCGCAACATTCGTAAATTGGGCCAACTGCTGGTACTGCTTACCTCTTTCGACGTGTTTAAAATTTTTTCAACGTTAGTCTTGTACAATTGGACTGGATAGGTGAAATACTTTGCCGGTTAACTGAAGTTTCATGGAGAGTGGAAGAAAAACATTGCACCTGCCTAGCCTGTTGTGCTACCAATTTTGCCATTCTTGGCTAACTGTCCAGAAAAAATATTTTATTATCCAATTTCTGCTTAGATAGTATGAGTTGTTCTGATAATGTAGCCGTCATTATAGGGAATAGATAGTAGTATCTTTCGAAAGACAGGATGTCTTTTAACAGGCTTGGGTTGTTTCATAGTTGATCTTCTGATTCACGGGTTTGGCCTGTTGGATGTATCTGTAAGTAAACTATTAAAACTAAGCCTGTTGAATGTAACTGGATGTATCTGTAAGTAAGCTAAAGTTTACTTACAGATACATCCAACAGGCCAAACCCGTGAACCAGAAGATCGACTATTAGTAGTATCTCTTTTGTTTCTTGTTAGTATATAAACCGGACCCGTCCTCAGCGCTATTAGAATTCTAATACCGGTAAGAACGGGTTACGCGCAGCCTGAAAGCTACGGGACTACAGTAAAAGTTTTTATTTCAGCGGGACAAATTCTGTATGAAAAAGCAGTTCAAAGATTGCATGGTTGCAAAAGTGTGGATTTGGACGGCCATTAGAGTATTCCAAAAAAATGTTACTGTTGACCTGCTGGCAGTGGGGTAACAGAGGAGCTTCTTATTGTAGAAATTGTTAAATACTTTAAAGGTACTCATATTCGTTGGCGCTTAAAGTATTTCTTCTAAAAACAACCAGATGTCTCAGTAATTTTAGCTTCAAATGATGGATTTGCGTTTATTTTCAAGGGACGCTTTATTTTTTCATGTACAGAATCTACACTAACTAAATACGGTTTCGTACGTTGTCATAGCTTTCCAAGCCCTGAATGTTTTGCGACTCCATTCCCTGCAGATCCCCTGGCCGCAGTGTCTTATATCTAGTAACAGAGCTGTCACTGAATAAGCACTTATTACTCTTGTAACGGCCTCGTGATGCATTGGACACACGGCCGTCACTGGTTTTACCCAATGAATTTTCACTCAAGTAACAAGGCCTTGCAAGCTCGTCAGCTTTGCTGGGCTCGCAAAGTCGATTTCTGACTGTTTTATCTTCAATCAAGTCATTGACTTTCACCTGTAAACGCTCTTTGAATAACTTACTGCATTATCAAAAGTCTAGAGATAGTTTCAAAAGACGGGGTAGGGTGTCCTTTACAAGCTTAGGTTGTTTCATAGTTGGTCTTCTGGCTCACGGGTTTGGCCTGTCCGATGTATCTGTAAATAAATTTCAAAGCGCCCTACCAACGAATGGATGAGCTCCCTTACATTGCTGACGACGGAGCAAGAGCAGCTCTGAAACGTACGGTATCCACTTTGTTCTGTATTTTCTCTAACAATTTGCTCATCTATTCGTTGGTAGGGCACTTTGAAGTTTATTTACTGATACATCAAACAGGCCAAACCCGTGAACCAGAAGACCAACTATGAGTCCAGAGATATGACATAATGATTCCCGTAGGAATTGCATAACTTACTTACTTCCTATGGGAATCATTATGTCATATCTCTACAAGTAAGTTATGCATCTCTTTAGTGCAGTGAGTGCTTGTCGAATCCGAAGCTACCTTATATTTAACTGCATATTAATATTGAAAAAGAATCACCTTCTAACAGGTGGATGAAAGAAAATGATGTTGATACGGAAGTGCGATCCGTTAAACGTTTATTTGGTGAAGCTTTCAGGAAATGCCGGTTCCCGTCTTCCTGATGCGAAGACGAGAACTGGCGTTTCTCGAAAGCTTCACCAAATAAACGTTTTAAGGATAGCACTTCCGCATCACTGTTTTGCTTATTAATGTTATTTTAATGTTTAACGCGTTCGTTGGGTGTTGGAGCGATGTAATACATTTGTACGGCTGCAGATCGTAACTAGGGCTTATTTTCGGTTCGGTCTTATCTAGGGGAAACGTGGTGTTTCAATACTTACTGTTCGCGCTGAGCAGAGGCCCTGTTTACTCTTAGCCGACTAGCTCGTTTTTTTGCAAGAAAGAAAGTTGTGGCAGCGTTACCAAGTGTGCGCACTGCGTGACGCCGCCTACGGTAACTATTAATTGCTGGCATAAATGTTTTCTCAAAAAATTTCTGAAAAGCTTTATGGTACTCTAATCGACAAGAGGGTTCTATTTTGCTCTGGTTTCCTGGCTGCTCACTAGACTTGTTTATTTATGCACCCTAAAGTTTAACTATCATTTATATTAGCAAACGGTATAAACAGGAGAAGGGTATAGTTTCGTGGTTCCTACAAAGAACGAAGTCTGCTACATTACATGATCGCTAAGATCCATACATGTGAAGCTAAAAAGTAAACTAGGATGTCCTTTGGGCAGGCTTACACAGTCGTCTACGTTCAAAGGCATCAGAAGTTCCACGGCGTTTTAAGATTCTCTCGCCAATTGTCGTTCCAACGTGCATCCCCACAGAAAAAGGTCGGTTCGTGGTTACAATAAATCACACTCACGCATCGCATAGTATTTCACTGTTGCACAAGTCGTGCAACTCATGCGAGAAGAAACGGCTGCTTCCCGAGTATGTTCATTTCAGAATGTGCGTGCGGAGCAATTGCAGTTCAGCTTTTTGAATCCCATTCCAAGCAGACAGTCTTTGCTTCTCGTAGGTTTCACATTTACCGACTATGTTTACCCTTGTTCTTCATTCGCTCGGTTAGACTGCAACTGCTGAATGATTGTGCCGCTTATAGCGTGGAACGCCAGTGAAAGTAGTCATTTTAGATTGACAGCCAACAGCAATCGTCTGTTTGCTCCTACGGGCTCCCGGCTTATTCTGCTAGCTGATAGCACGATAAGATAGACAGGAGAAAAGTGCAGTTGTATAAAGCAGGCAACGAACGAAGAGCATTTGCAAGCATCCATTTGTCGATCATAATTGTCCGCTTTTTAAATGGCGCTCAAGCAGGGTATACCTGTCTTGCATTCAAACAAAAACATTTCCGCATTGCTACGATTTAGGCATCTTTATCGTCGCTGCCAAAAGAACCGCTTTTGGTACTTACGGTGGAATGTTAAAGAACACAACTCCAACGCAGATGGGAATTGCCGTGGCACAAGCTGCCTTGCAAGAATCCGGCGTTTCGCCCAATGATGTTGGAACCGTCGTCTTTGGTAACGCAATCCACTCAGCCAGGGACGGGCCATATTTGACTAGGCACATTCTCCTTGGTACTGGAGTACCACAGTCTGTGCCAGGCCTGATCGTTAATCGATTATGCGGCTCAGGTTTTCAGTCTGTGATAAATGTCGCCCAGGTAAAATGTGGATCCAACAAAAGAGATGAAATCCAGCAAACCTCTTTTAAGGATTTCCTTACTGGTGATTGCGATATTGGCATAGCTGGCGGTACTGAAAACATGACTCAAGCACCCTATGCCGTGCGAAATATTCGTTTCGGAACGAAGCTAGGCTCCACATACGAGGTACTTCATTTTACGTAGGTAGGCGTTTGTACACTTTCGCTTATCACTTCAGTTCGAAGACATCCTATGGGAAACGCTTACGGATTTTTACGTAAGAATGCCCATGGGTATGACGGCCGAAAAGTTGGGTGCAAAGTACGAAATTACGAGAGAAAAATGTGACGAGATAGCGCTTCGCTCACAGACTCGTTGGGCGCTTGGTAGGTTACCCACAAATGCATCAGCTAATATGAAAGCCTGAAAGAAAAATTTATGGGACCTTTGTTCAGCTAATCGCGCTGGCCATTTCAAAAATGAGATTGTTCCAATCAAAGTTGCTGGCAAGAAAGGAGAGGTTCAATTCGACACGGACGAGCACCCGCGCCAGACCAGCGCCGAAATGTTAGCCAAATTGAAACCAGTTTTCAAAAAGGATGGCATTGTGACAGCCGGCAATGCCTCTGGTGTTAATGATGGTGCTGCTGCAGTGGTTATGGCCACAGAAGAAGCAGTCAAAAAACACAGGCTAAGCCCTATGGCGCGCTTGGTCGCTTGGAAAGTGGTTGGCTGCGATCCCACCATTATGGGCATTGCTCCAGCAAGTGCAATTCGCGGACTGTTGACTAAAGTGAACATGAAGCTGAGCGACATTGACATTGTCGAAGTGATACACAGCTTCTGCATTTTATGGGCACCGTCCATTTGTTTTTCAGGTGAATGAAGCGTTCGCTTCGCAGTATGCCGCTGTCGAGAAGGAATTGGAACTTGACCCGGCTAAAACGAACGTCAACGGTGGTGCTATAGCGATAGGTCATCCTTTGGGTGCCTCAGGCGGTCGTATCATTGCTCATCTTGTGCACGAACTAAAGTAAGAACAACAAGAGTAGCATTTTCACCTTACGTTGCTCATTTCAGGAGACGACAGGTTAAGTATGGTATAGGGTCAGCTTGCATCGGCGGTGGCCAAGGCATTGCTATCCTTCTTGAGAATGTATCCACTTGAAATTTTTAAAATTGGCAACACGTTAATTTTTTAATTTCGGAAAACATTGCATATTTTAGCACATATGCGGTTGGTAGGAAGCAGGCCAACCTGCTAGGACAGGGACTTTATGCATGTGGTTGATAACAAAATAAAAATCAAAGATTCATCTCCTTTATGCATTTTAAAATTAGATAGGCAACATCGTCTTGTTGAACGTTCCAGTCAATCACAGCCCCTCCATCTCTGCCTATCTTTACGCTAACATTACCATTGACAACTATACAGCCAGTAGTTTCGTCTGACTGACACTGAACGTTGGGTTGTATCCTGAAATGTTGCCTGTAGTTTATTAGGACAAACCATTTAAAAATATACTTTTTTATAGCGCTCTCCAGAGCTTGTAATGCCTCCTGGAGGGTATAGGAACTTTTTAGAACGATGTTGACGGTGAAACGCAACTGATGTTCTTTGAGTTTAAGCAGGTCCATCGCTTCGTTTGGCGGATAGACGTTCATAAGCTGGTTGGCTTGATCGATCACTAGTGTACCTCTAAACGGCCAACGCGATCTGCTAGGATCCGTTTGGTTGCGTAGTGTTCGTTTGATGAAGCCACAAGAAGTATGGACAATAATTTCAGGCGATGTTCTTACATGTACCGTATGACCATTTTCCGGTTTGAACACTGGCAGCTCTTTAACGCATCACTTGATTAAAGAGAAAATGCTGTCATCTTCTCACCTAACTCCTTTTCAACCTTTCGCTTCAGGAATTCCATTTTTGTCTCTTCCCCGTGTACGAACATCACGCTACGAGGCTGACAATTTCTAATCAATTGAATGATACCTTTTGCATCAGCATGAGCACTGAATGACATATACTCGACGCTGAGTTTTACTTCCAGCTGAAAGTCAGAAGTTAACAGAGTAATAGGAATTTGAGAAAACCGTGCCCACCGTTTTGCCGTTTTCAATGTCTAGTCGCTTGGCGCCAGTGATCACTTTGTGCCCTATTGTTCCTTGCACGCAATATCCAGGCATGATTACCATATTCTTCTCGTCGGAAGCCCATTTCTTGAACATGCGAAGTGACTGACCAGAATGCAGCATGCCCGGAGTAGCAAAGAGAACCATTGGTCCTGGCTGGTCAGCGAATGCTGGTTCGAAAGGCTGCAAGTAAAAAGAAGACATCCATGTAATGAAGACAAGAAAGCGACATACGGAGATATGCCTGAATTCGAACATATTCCTTTGAATAAATGTCTTCTTGATTTTTTCACTAGTCCAAGTTATGAACAGCTTGTAGTAGTCTGTGGCCTATAAACGGCTGCTGAACAATGGTTCATCGTCACGATCGTTCACTATACCCTCTCGGCGAGACCCTGAGAAAAGTACACTGGAACTTTCAAGTTCATGCGCTCCCAGTATGACTCGAGCAGGATGCACAACTCCTGGGCGCGACCAAGGGCGAAGACAGGTATGAGCACTTTGCCGCCACGTTCAACGCACTCATGTACCTTTTTCAGGAATTCTCGTTCTCGCGCCCTCTTGGAGTCTCGAATCGTTGTAGCATAGGTTGTTTCTGATATCAAAACATCCGGTTGGCAACAGTCTATCTCAGCAGCGCCGAGGTGACGATCTGGTGTCATATTAAAATCACCCTGCAGAAGTAATATACACACTAGTATCAACTGATGAGAACTGTCAGCGAGCTTGTGGCCAACTGACCGTGTAAACAACTGACTCTGACCCAACTCTCACTTCAAACATTGCGGCACCTAAGACGTGGCCCGCGTAGTAAGCTTTAATTTGCAAGAGTTCGTCAACCTGAAGACCCCGCAAGAGCAATAGCATCTAGTTTGAAGCAGAGTCATTCTCACTTTGACTGATTCGTGCAAACCAACTGGTATCACTTTGTGCATACATTCTTTGATCATCTGCGAAGTAAAGAAGTTTGCGTCGCCTCTGTAAGTTACTTGCACTTTTCTGTAGTCTTCCTTCATACTGATAACCATTAACACACGATCGATCACAAATTGCAAATACACACCAGTAAGACGGGCACCATAGCTTTGGTAGGACAAGTCATATATATGGGTCCACCGTAACCAACCATTTCAGTCATGTATGGCAATGCGCCGCAGTGGTCCAAATGGAAATGACTGAGGTGTATCGCACTAGCAACAACATTCATCAACTTGCATTTGCTCACCTGATAATCACACAGTGTAAATAGTCGTCCAGCTTACCATGTCGTGTGATGTAGCTGAAGTCAGGAAAGCGTCTCTACAACGGCAATCAAATAACGCTATACATTTTATTAAGCCTACAATTTTGCTCACTTCGTCGTTGTAACCCATGTGCATGCCACAGTCCAGCATTACATTGCGACCGCCTATGGAGATCAAAATGCAACTGCGTCCCACCTCTTGACCGGCTCCTACAACGATCAAATTAAACATGTTGCAACGAAAGTTTTTCGCTTGCTGAGTAACAAAAGAGACTGAGATGACTTATGGAAAATTTCAGCGTATCGAAGAGATCGCCATCTTTCACTTATGGACGGAAATCTTTCCTGGAAAATACGATAACCACAATCATTCATAGCGCATAAAAACGCTTCAACTAGCTACGTTTCTTTTTGACGTTAAGTCGCAACAAACCAACTTCAGTAATAACCTTGTCGCAGGCTCTAGCAGTTTCGAACAGCAGGGAGCAGGCGAATATTTGCAATACGGAACGTTTCATTAGCGCATAGAAAGAATAGTAAATGATTCTATGGAGAAATCATAAAATTGGTCTGGTGTAGGTACTGCTACAAAACTTCATATGTACTGAGCGAATTGCTCATCCATCCGCTGGTAGGCTATTTGCTTCGCTTATTTCAGAAAACAACAATGGGCAAGACAGAAAGCCGTAAGAAAAACTCCTTCATGAAAATACTCAGACCCGTTAAGAAGCATCCAGTGTTCAAATTGAACATAATGTGCAATTATCCTAAGCATGGTCGTACCTGAGAAAACAGCAATGACAATATCGGAAAATATTAAATCAGAATGCTTCTGGAAAAATGGCCAACGAACTGTGATGTGTATTTCTGATTTTTGAAATTCTCTACGACAGCAAGTAAATGCAAAATTGCGAATGAAGCAATACGCTGAGCTTTGAGAAATAACTGTACATCCCGTAAAACATTGCTGAGGTACTGTTGATTATCGCATGCGTTTAACCACGTTTAATAAGCTTGCTATTGCACCAATAAACAAAGAAAAGATTAAGAAGAAAAGAAAGGCTACATTTTACATGGCTGTAGTGGTTTGCTAGGTAGGCTAAAAATAACTAATATCATTCTTTTCTTTTTTATGAGCCTGCAACAAATGACCACGAGTTCAATCACGTAGAGCTTATAGAAGCGTACGAGTAAACACGAAAAAAACCATTACCAAGAGGAACAATCTTAATTTCTGGCATTGTCATTGGGCTTAGCAGGTAAATAATGCGCCCAGGGTACAGTAAGACAGCTAACCTGCGCCAAGTCATACAGTTCCTGGTCAATCCTCAATCAGTTGGTCGAAGTTTTAAAAGTAATATGCATTAGAAGAAAATATCTGTTTTTAGCGTTGCTGGCTTTAGTGTGCTTACTCAACACTATTTGGGCGCAAAGCGATGCGATCTTTTTTGCGTTTCGTCCTGAACTTAAACAGTGATTTAAATATTTTCTTAAGAAATATCCTGCCTATCTAATAGTCAGTCAGTAATAGACGACGCAGCCCCAGTTGTGGGTCTTTCCTCTCAAGCGCACACCAGTTACTTTACAACTTCGCAGTATGTGTAAAAAATGTAGGTAGCGCCTGACGTCAACTAGTTTCTCATTAAAACAGCGCTTGCCGTCTGATTACGGAAACCAACGCTAAGCTGTGAGACGAAACTGCTGCAGTTAGTCACAATTCCCATTACAGCAAGCGTTTCACGTTGCCGTAATCGTTCACTTGCCGGATAGCTTGCCTTATTTTCGGGGAGGGATAGGCATAAGCCCTCCCCGAAAATAAGGCCCAGTTGCGAGAGTCCACCAGAGAGACAAATTTAGTAAGCCCGTTGAAAAATGTGAAGGACCTATCGTATCTTAAAATAGACAACTTGTGGATGGTTAAATTACTGTACTATATAATGGCGGCCTTCGTTATCCGCGAGTTCTGTACACCGCAGTTCGTCCGGCGTGAAATAGTGACGTCGTCTTTTCACAAAAACGTGCGCACCGCTGGCTGGAATTACAGTTGCGGTAATGTGGTTGCCTCCCTGAGCAGCAGCGTGATCGTCTGCCCGGGCGCAAAGGACTTTTTCTGCCCACAACGCTCTCTAACCGTGCACAATGCTAATGAGGCCTTGTCATTTTTCTGATTGTTGGTTATTGCTTCGTGCGCGTTGTCGAGTCTATTCGCTGTGCGCGAACATCAGTTTCCCTGCAGCGTGGTAGGTCTGAACTTCCGCGTCGTTTAACTGGTGTCGCACAGAAGAATGGCTGACAGAAAGTAAGTAAGTGAACTGTGGGAGAACACTTGCGTCAAGAACGAAGGCTTCGATTCACTGAACTGTTTACTGATGTAAGCGAGTACACGATAGAGGAAAGAGTCTCGGTTGGGGAAAACAATGCCTCCTTATATAAGGCATGATGACCCCATTAGCAGGGTGACTGAGTTCACTTTAGCGCGACCTTGTCATCGGTGCGCATTTGAGGGACCACATGCCGCGGTCAGTCTCGCCCCGGACGCTGGTCATTGCACCCATTAAGGTGCGACCGCGGTTGGGCCACACTGGTGCGAGACTATTCAGAGCGGTCTTCACGCTGTGCGTCCTCGCTCTGTGCCCTGCGGGATTCATCCTCCTGCTGGCACTGCCACGTGAACAGAGTGGTTCCCCTAGGGCTAAGAGGCAACGTAGCGTCCTTACTCTTCATGAGAAAGTAGAAGTCCTTAATCTTTTGATAAGCGGATTGTCATTTGCCGAAGTGAGCCGCAGGATCGGGAAGAATGAATCCAACAATCCTACGATGAAACGGAAGGAAGCTGAGATTCGAGGAAACGTGCATTCTGACCCTTCATTGGGGAAAAAAGCTGCTGTAGTTCGCAACAAAGTCCTCGTGAAGGCCAAAAAACCGCTAAGCATTTGGATAGAGGACATGTCGCGGAAGAATGTCCTCGTCGACGAGAAAGTTATTCTGGAGAAAGCGTTGAGTTTATGTCAGCACTTCTCTGGCGTGAATGCAGAGAACGAAAGAAAAAGGTTTACTGCTAGGAAAGGATGGCTAGCAAAATACATGAAGAGCTTCAACCTCAAGAACTTAAAGATCACTTGGGAAACGGCATGGGCTGATTTCGTAGCTGCCTCGACGTTCCCGAAGAAATTCAAGGGGACAGGACGAAATACGCAGCTAGAATGTAAGCTATTTAGCCTTTTTCATAGGGTAGCCTATATAACGCGGAATTCAACTTAACGTGGTAAAATGCTCAAAATGTTGGACGAATTGAGCGCGGATAAAAAGGGCCACCTGTAGTTTACGAGTAAATAAAGTGCTTTGGAACATCTGCATTTATAGCGATCTTTTACGCAGTCCGTCCGAACGAATTCTCTTAGTGATTTTTGCAATTTTGTATGCAACAGGTTTGTGCAAAAGTGCAACTCTGTTCGCAAAACGAAATATTATTTTCACTTTCAGACAGGATATTTGCAACAAGGAAGAGCTATAATGTCGAGTACAAGAAAGCAATCGTGGAGAACTCCTAAAGCAAGAATCTGACGGCCTTGTGCAAAGAGAAAAAGCTCAATCTCCAAATGGTTCGAAAATGGCGAGCACAGTACGATAAACTCTGTGAAAAGATGGACGAGGGAATTGTAAAGAAGTGGATCAGTAAAATGTGGATCAGGTCGGCCGCCATTATTTCTTCAGCTTGAGAACATCGTTTGTAAATGGATTGATGACAGGAGAGCACAGGCTCTCACTTTGCGCAGGTCTGACGTTCAGGAATTTGCCCTTGCAATGGCATCACACTTGGAGGTATACTCAAAAAAATTCAACACATCACAGCATTGGCTGGATAGCTTTCTTCAGCGACAGGAACTGTCACTAAGGAGATCGACAACTTTGCTCAAGCTTGAAGATGCTGAAGTTATTAAGCGTGCATTCGCATTCAAGTTTTTTGTTGACAGAATCGATTTTTCTAAATACCAACTGTGCAACATGATTGCTATGGAAGAAATTGCGGTGTTTATGGGCCAAAGATTTTAAACAACAATTGACTTTAGGAGAGCTTCGTTAATCTATATTCCTTCTACTGGTTATGAAAGTGTTCGCGTCACCTTAATTCTGGCAATTCGTTTGGATGGAAAGAAAGTCCCTCCTCTAATCATTACAAAGGGGAAGAAAAACAAAATTGAGCGCGTTTCAGGTATTTATGTTCTTCAAACCTGTTGTATATAGCAGCACTTAAACTACTCTTCCTTATCACGTACGTTGGGTCTCCTGCGAATCAGGACGACACGGTGTTGGGAGTGTCATTGTCGGTAGCGCGAGAAGTAGGTCATTTGTCGCTCTCTCTGACTTGCAGTTCACGAGTAAACGTTCTTCACGTTGGCTGGCTCTCTCACGCGCGCCCGAGTTACAACAAAACCGAAAACGCCTGGTGCACACAGTCAGTTACCAGGAAGTAGGTCGATTTAGCGCTGCCACGTATTTTGCGAGGTAGCCAAAGAGGAAAGATAGTCTGTGATTCAGCCAGCATTCACCCTCTCTAAAGAAATGAAGAACTTTCTTTCAGAGAGAAGAATAGAACAGGTAATGAATCCTGCATGAATGACTGCCTACCTCCAGACTCTTGATATTGGAATAAACAAACCATTCAAAGACAATTTGCGGAGTGAAATCAATTAGTACATTGAAAATAAAATTGTGATGAACAGCGCGACGGAAATTACGGAAACTGCTTCCTGCAGGACGGGCGGTGAGAGCGACCTTGAAAGTGACACACGCAGGGTGGGCACAGGAAATGGCCGTCAGGACACGCGCAGGACGGTCACCGAAAACGTCCGTCAGATGTCACCTGGCCTACGAAGCGACGCTCAGCCCCTGCCAGGATAAGGAGTATATAAGAAGCACCCGCGGAAGGCTGAGAGAGATTCGTGTTGTGTCGGTACAATAAAGTGTTTCACAACTCTTTTCTGCGTACGTTTGTCAACTGCGTTTACTACAAAAATAAAGAGAAATCAGCATGGAAAGTTTATGAGGCCCAGCTTGGAAGAAGTCGTGACTTGGGTGAAGAACTCATGGGACAAAATCACTGACGGCTGTGTTGCCAGTGCTCTACGAACAGCCTAATTGGACGAGAAATGCTCGTTTAAGGAGAGCTCCATTGCAAGACATGGTCCTGCAAGAATTGGAGTCGCATGAAATTCAGGCCGGAATTCAGAATTGGGAGATTCATGAAATCATAATACACCACTCCGGAAAACAAGCTCTACTATTTTTTTAAGAAAAATAAATATAAGATCAGGTCTTATGGAGGAAACACGCTATTATTCTTGTCTCGCCTTATCGCTTTGTTCGAGGGGTGACTTAAATGAACATATGTGCAAATAAGGCAGGCTGTGTTTTCCAGTTGAGTATTCTGTACAGCCCGCAGCAGCAATAAGGTTCCCTACCTTTGCACTAGCCTGAAAACTGGATGCTTCTTAACGGGCCTGAGGGTTTTCATGATGGAGTTTTCTTACGGCTTTATGTGTTACTCGTTGCTGGTTTTTGAAGTAAACCGAAGCAAATGCTTTACCAACGGATGGATGAGCAGTTATTAAGCAACAATTCAGAACAATTTTACACTTTCGGTGCTCTCGGGACCAACGTTGTCCCGTCGTGAGCGATGAGGGTAGTGCATTAGCCTTAATAATTGTTCATCCATCCGTTGGTAGGGCATTTGCTTCGGTTTATTTCAGAAACCAACAACGGGCAAGACATAAAACCGTAAGAAAAACTCTATCATTAGCACGCACTAGCTGCTATTTTGAATGACTTTTGCAGCAAAATCATCGGTTCAGCTGCTGCAAAGGAGCACTTGGAGAAGCTTTCACAGGTTTCCCTACTTCGCCATCAGTACCTAATTAGTAGATCTAATAACTGTAAGCTAAGGCCAACGAAACTAAGCAGTACAGACAGCGACAGCAAAATGACATCGTTCAATATACGGCAAGATGAACCAATAGCGGAAAACAAAATCTGCAATAACAGAAGGCAGAGATCGCTAAAGAATTAATTGAACGGCAGCAAAATGAATAGAGGAGAAACAAATGGGCTGAATCAAGTGGAATAAAGTAACAACTGCAGCTGAAGCCCAGATAACTAATGGAAATGAATAGGAAAGCAAGGTTTGTACAAACTGCCACAATGTACAAGCGGTTGAGCAACGGCTATAAGTTCAGCGCGATGAAATGGGAATGTCGAACGAACGGCCGCAAACCTACGGCAGTAAAACGATAGAGATGGGCTAAGCGGGTTGAACATCAAACTAAAGGAGTTGAACGGTAGAAAATTAGCTTAATACTGATTCCCAACGAAGTCCCCTGGGGGCCCGCGGGAGTCGAAGGGGGTCCTGAATGCTAAGGGGGCCCTTGGGGGTCCCCGGGTTGTGCCTGTACATTCTTGTCTAATGTAACTTTTCTCGTGAAAACAGAGAGTAAGCAATTTCTGAATATCACGGAACATAACGGCAATACGGTTGATTGTATGGCCCGTTGATGGAATCTGAAAATAAACCGAAGCAAATGCTCTACTATCCGGCGGGGCTGATCATAAAAACAACAGGTGGCACCCAGCCTTAGAAGGGAAAACATCTGGTCACACGATAACAACAGCTGCGGAATCTTGCCCGCTGGCCCTTAATTACCTGATGTCGGACTTGTTATTCGGCACACTCCCCCTTGATGTGCAATCACAACAAGCGAATGTGCGAGGCTTGCGCATCTTTGCTGAGCGCCTTGGTTCCTGTTCCGGCGGGTCGTTGATCTGGCCGGAAGGCGTCTCTGTTGTTTCAGACCGCGTGGGGAAAGTAAGGATAATCTCGTCGTCCTGGCTGTTCTCCAATGCGCTCGTTGAGTCCACTGCTAGTGCAAGCGGACGTAGATCTCGAATATGGAGAGGGAGACCGTCGACCTCCACGGCCTGGCTTGATATAACGCCCGTCACGGTACCTGTCTGATATCGGCGGTCACACCGAACTCCTGCTGGCTTTACCCACACTGCGTCGCCGGCAATGTACGGGCTGTTCTCCTGCGACGTCTCTTTCGATGATACGTCTAACTGTCGAATCCTGACGGCGTACTTGTATACGCCGTTGGCCGGGGTTGCCTGCGAGGTTCGGTCATCACGTGGCGTGATGTTGTATAAGTACACCGCCTCTTCTATCGATCAGTCCTTCTTCGCGGCTATGACCTTCACAGTGCGGTGACATCTTTCGACTATTCCGTTTCCTGATGGGACATGCGCGTACCTGAATCGCATGCGGACATCCCACCGGGCTGCCAGCTGAGCGAACGTCTTGCTGCGAAAAGCCGTGTCGTTATCTGTGAGCAATTCTACCGGAGCTCCACACTCATAGAAGACGGTCTCCAGTTGTTCTACCACGTCAGCGCTCGTTTGCAGCCTCAAGGGATGCTAAATGGAGAATCGCGACGGTCCGCAATCGATGAGGGTTACGTATGGCCTTCCCCTGAAATGGGTGATATCCATCCCCAACCTCTGCCACACTCTTTCCACGTTCAGTTTCCCGTGCTTCTACTTCACAGGCGCGGGGTCAATGGACTGGCAAGCCTCACAGTTGGTGACATTTTGCCGAACTTGCTGCTTCGAAACAAACGGGCTGACCTGCCTGGTGAAATTGAGCGTTCACCTCAAGCCGGGATGACCTGCATTATGGTGAACCTTGGCAATGATCTGCTCGACGCTTGAGTCGACGGTTAGCGCGCACGCATGCACTGACGTCTTGGACGATCCGGACCAGTGCTGCGGGATTCTTGTCAGCGCGTCAGATTTGTTGTCCGCGGACTTCACCAGCAAAATTTTCAGGTTCAGGCCGCATTCTTCAACCAGCGATAGCACGATGCCTATTCGTCTCCGTATGAGCATCTCGCTGGCGGCCTTAATTTTCAGCCTAGTTCTGCTTGACAGGCCATAGGAAATCCATCGATGGACTGTCGACGAGTCCGTCATGAGCTCAATGACGTTCATCTGCCATGATAAAGCCAGGTTGAGGCCCTTAATGACGGCATCGAGCTCAGCCATATTTATGTGGCAGGCTTCACCCCGGCGAAGCCAGGCGGCGTCTTCCACGATAAAACCGCCGACCTCAACGGCTACACCGACGGCTAGAGAGATGGCATCCACCCAGACTCTCGCCCCATTGCCGGATACGTTCCATCCTCCTCTTGCCGGATCTCGAACCTTCACTTCAGCGCAGATCTCCCGGAGAAGCGCTCTTAACTCGTCATCGTCGTCAATAACCTCGTCCCAGCTCGCTGTGGCGTCATTGGCTTTCCTCTTGGCGAATGCAGTTGCGACTCGTAGCCAGCCGCAGACGGGGAGGTGACCAACTAGTTTCCCGCAGTAGGAGAATACGTCCCGGCGAGTTAATTGGTCTGGCACAATGGGAACTTGGTTGTCTCTCTTCCACGTCATCTGATCGTGCTCGCGCCAAACTCTGAGGCCCAAGACTCGAGCTCCGTCAGCGACGCGCTCGTGAGCCCTGCATGACCGCCCATAACGCGCAAGGTGTTGTTCCACCTGGCAAGCTCCAACGACATCTTCATTCACCAGAAAGTCATAGATGTAGGCGGAGGTACCTTTTTCTACGTTCGGGTCCTGGGAGAGCACGCACTTCACCACAGCCTTCATAGTCAACGGAGCCACGTTTAAGCCAAAGCCCAGGCGAGTCAGGCAATACCTGCGCCGTTTAAATACTACAGTCTGATACGGCCACAGGGATTTGTCAATGCCAGTCTGCAGGTATGCCTTGTTCAGGTCGATCACGGAAACATTTGCACCCTGCCGCCTCCACTCACGCAGTTTCTGGGCGCACACGTCGGAGTCAGCCGTGTGTGTCTCGATACAGTCGTTTAGCTCCCTGAAGTCCATCACGGGTCGCACCTTGCTCTTGTTCCGCTGAACGACTGCCATTAGAGGGACCAATCCTTTGGCCGCACCATACTTGCTTTCATCATATGGTACTAAGCAACCGTTTTGGATCCACGTCTCCAGTTCTTTTTCGTATGGTGCTCTGACCCCATCAGCTAGATGGTATTCCTTTGCGGTGTTCCGCTCTGCACCTTCTGACCATTTACATACGGCTGTCCAAGAACGCGTATCTGCACTATACGACGCCGCGAAGTCACGCTCATCTAATTTGAGGCCCACATCAACGACTGGAGGTCCACATGGACAGCCTACATCAACGGCTGTGCAAGCCACGGAACTTCTTAGTCCAAGTTGAACGCGCCTCTGATTGCCCACGATCACTCTCCCCAGAGCGGTAATTCCGTTCATGCCGAGGATGTAATCAAAGCCTAGCGGCTTCACGGGCGTCGCAATAATTCTTACCTCCATTGGAACCCCTTCGGTTGCTTGCAGACGCGTGGTGCTAGAGCCTTCGCACTGAAACTCTCTGCCATCAACTGCTATCAGGCTTGTAGACTCTTTCCTCCATCTTTTGTGTTAGGACAAGGCATGCCCATCACGAGAAGCCTACGACGAGAGGAGCCTGAGAATCGTTTTATCTTCTGCGTACAGTACCTAACCTGCTTTTAGTTAGTCGGTCATTCTAGTGTGTCTCTCAGTAGTGTTGCCTGTTCTTACAAGTAAAAGCTGTCCTACTCGCTCCCAAAATCCCAACAATGGTTATGGGCCCAGCAGCATCGCCTCCGCGCCAGTGAGGGTGACGTACAATTGTAAGTGACTTCAAACCAAACCGTCATTATGGTAATGTCGGCGGCGAGTGTGCCCACTGGCACAGCAGCAATAGCGAAGTTGAACGGACTCAACTACGCTACGTGGAGCTTCCAGATGAAGCTCGTGCTAATGGAATGTGACCTCTGGACCACGGTGCAACCAGGGGAAAATCGCCCAGACGCACAGTCCGTTGAAAAGTTACAATTGTACGAACCCCGCCAAGGAAGAGCGCTAGCCAAAATTTGCCTAGCGATTGGTGACGAGCAGCAGCAGCATGTGCAGCATTTGTCTTCGCCTAAGGAAGTTTGGGAAGAACTTCAGAAGCTTAATGCACCGAAGGACAGTAAATTTCGAGTGATTCAATTGAGGCGTCGGCTGTACTGCAAAAAATTGGAAAGCCATACAAGCATGGACAGCTATTTGGCAACTATGAATCATTTGGTCACGGAGCTCGTGAGATAAGATAAGCGACGATGACATTGCGATGACAATCCTTTGTGGACTGTCGGATGACTGGGACAACGTTGTGTCTGCTATCTGCAATCTCCCAGCGTCATAATTCTCTTGTGCGACAGTGAAGCAGAGACTGCTAGCTGAGTCACAGAGAAGAAGCAATTGTCCGAGCAAAAACGCGAACGCTTTAGCCGCCAGAGATCCGGCTGCGACACGGCCGGCTGCAAAAAGTTCCGGAAGAGCAGATGTAACTTGCTACAAATGCTCGAAGAAAGGACACTACGCTAGGGAATGCAAGAGCAAACAAGGCCACTGGAAACAAGAAAAACGTGTTGCTGAAGACAGAAAAAGTCGAATGTTTCATTCGAACCTGTTTGCGTCTTGTGGAGCAGCGTCAGCAGAATTGACAGGTGCCTGGATCATTGATTCAGGGGCAACTCATCACATGTCGCCAGAAGCGCAATACTTCTCAAAGTGGGAGAGGAACTGTTTCTCCAACACGCACGTTCGAATCGCTGATGGATCAGCGTTACCGATAGCCAATGTTGGCACAGTTGTGGCGAAAATAAGCAGGAACAAAGGTCTCCTCAATGAATTTACTGCCAAAAACACTATATTCGTGCCAGGTATCCACAGTGGAGTCCTGTCTGTCGCCCAAATGGTAGAAAATGACCGCAAGGTAATTTTCGACAAGAAAGGTTGTCACATCTATGATGCGGACAACAATCTTATGATTGAAGCCGAAAAGCGTGGGCGTCTGTTTGTCGTGAAGACATCGCCAAGCCGAAGCTACACGACTGTTGTTAGAAACTGTACTGCAGAGCGTCAGATGCTCGACCTGAATCTATGGCATCAGCGAATGATGCACGTAAGCAAGGACAGAATCCTGCGAATGGTCAGAAGTAAGTCCGTCATTGGCCTTAATTGCAGACCAGCTAGCCCAAAGAGCTGCGATGATTGCCTGAAGGGTAAGTCGTCGCGTCAACCATTCGAAAAAGTTCCCCAGCATCAATACAAAAGGGAAACCGTCCCTTTGGCTTTGGTCCATTGTGACCTTATGGGACCGTTCGATGAACCAAGTTGGGGAAACGCAAAATATACGCTTTGTATCATTGACGATGCGACGCGGTACGTGAGTGTATTCTTCTTAAGCAGCAAAGCTTGCGTGCTGAACAAGTTCAAATCGTGGAAAATATTAGCCGAACGGCAAACTGGAAGGAATCTGCTGAAAGTCCGGACCGACAATGGACTTGAATTCTGCTCCAGAAATTGGGAAGCTTTCTGTAGTGCGCATGGCATTATTCATCAGCGTACCATGGTCTATAGCCCGCAGCAAAACGGCGTTGCGGAGCGAATGAATCGCACGTTAATGGACCTCGTCCGGAGCACGTTGTCTAGTACTAACCTTCCAAAGGGTGCGTGGGCTGAACTGACAAATACGGCAGCCTATATCAGAAACCGAGTGACACATCGCCACGATGAACTGAAAACTCCTTTCGAACTTTGGTTCAGACGAAAACCAAGTGTTCGTCACCTGAGAACGTGCGGATGTAAGGTGTTGACTCACATCCCGAAACCGCAAAGGAGTTCCAAACTGGAGCCGAGGGCACGCACTGGCACTTTGGTTGGATACGCCTTGAGAGGAAAGGGGTGGCGAATTTGGATGCACGACACACAAGAAGTCATTGAGTCCCGCGATTGCGTTTTCGAGGAAGACAGTATCGGCGAGAAAGCATGGGATCGCTCGCCCCCAGTTGTCGAC
The DNA here is from genome assembly GCA_037903355.1 of Trichuris trichiura. Classification (NCBI taxonomy): domain Eukaryota; kingdom Metazoa; phylum Nematoda; class Enoplea; order Trichinellida; family Trichuridae; genus Trichuris; species Trichuris trichiura. Next base: position 375,089 of record JBAJFE010000027.1, read on the forward strand.
GATACGTATTCAAAGGTCGCCTTTCCGGAGGAAGGACCAAATGCGAATAGTTATCCCCGAGTCTGCTTACCGAATGGACTAACAATCAAGGATAATGCTCAACCATGCACTGAGCCATATCGTGTTGAGGACCAAACGACAGGAGAGCCAAGTCAAGAAGTCACAAGGGAGAAACCCTCAAAGTGTCATGTCAGGATGGAACAAGCAAGGAGTCACCCGATGACGCTAAGGAGCCGAAAGAGAGCTCCCTCTCCAAGTGAAGAGCTCACTCCGGTGGACACACCATTTTGTAGTCCGTGTGCCACTGAGGAAGATGGGACATTGTCCTATCATGACGCTGTAAATGGACCCGAAGCAGCAAAATGGCTAAAAGCAATGGAAGAAGAAATGGAAAGCCTACGTAAGCACGAGGTGTGGTGAATGGAAGAGCTTCCAAACGGCGTAAAGCCAATCAAGTGCAGACGGGTCTTCCAAAGGAAAACGAATTCTTCAGGAGAAATTGTCCGTTACAAGGCACGCTTAGTTGCCAAAGGCTACTCACAGCGAGAAGGAGTAAATTACGAAGATGTATATTCTCCAGTATCAAGCTTTGAAGTCGTCAGATTGTTAATCGCCGTTGGAGTGAGCATGAAATGGAAAATTGACCAATTCGACGTCAAAAACGCATACCTACATGCAAAGCTGAATGAAACGATTTATATGGAACCGCCTGAAGGGTTTCTTCTACATGGAAAAGAAGGTATATACTGTCGACTCACGAAGAGTCTCTACGGATTGAAACAAAGTGGACGATTTTGGAATGAACATCTGGATACGTGCTTGAAAGGGATAGGATTCCAACGAAACCAAATAGACCCGTGCGTATACACGCTCACGTTGGATGAAGGGCGTCTCGTATTGTGCGTTTACGTCGACGATATGTTGCTCATATCAGAAAACGACAAAGCCAGGGAAAGGGCAAAGCAGCTCTTAAACAGTAATTTTGAATGCAAGCACATGGGCAAGGTCTCGTATTTGCTCGGCGTCAAATTTAGTCATGGTGATGACGGAAGCGTTACACTGTCACAGCAGGCATATATAGAACGCCTCTTACAGCGTTTTCACTTGCAAGACGCAAAGGGTGCCGCAACACCAATGGAAGTGCGACCGTTCTTACTGGAAAAGGGGGAGACGGAAGATGTTAACGCAGACGTGCCTTACAAAGAGCTAATTGGCAGCCTACTTTAACTTGCCCAGAGAACCAGACCAGATATTTCCTTTGCTGTCGGAAAGCTGGCGCAGTATTGTAGCCATTTCACAACGCAACATTGGAATTCAGCCAAGCGTATCCTGCGCTACTTGAAAGAGACTATGGAGATTGGTATAGTATACCGACCTTCATACGAGCCACTGACAGCCTATGCTGATGCCGATTGGGCGTCCTGTAGCGAAACTAGGAAAAGTACTACAGGGTACGTCGTGCTCCTGTGTGGAACGCCTATAATTTGGAGAAGCACAAAGCAAACAGTTGCGGCGCTAAGCACTATGGAAGCAGAGTACGTGGCAGTCAGCGAATGCTCAAGAGAAGTAACTTGGGTTAGAGGATTCCTTGAATCTGTCGGACGAAATCTCAAGCTGGTGCTTGGACCAACAAAATTGATGTGTGACAATCAGACTGCGATTGCACATGCGAAAAATTCAATGGACAAGAACCGCACTAAACACATTTCAATGAGGTACCACTTCATACGAGAAAAGATCGAAAACGGCACCATTGAACTGATATACATTCCTAGTGATAGGAACCTAGCGGACATTCTGACGAAGCCGTTAAATGGAGTTCGGCAAAAAATGCTCCGAGACAGGCTTCTCACAGTTAGCGAAGTGAGCGCATGTGAGGCATCACTTCGAGGGGAGATTGTTAGGACAAGGCATGCCCATCACGAGAAGCCTACGACGAGAGGAGCCTGAGAATCGTTTTATCTTCTGCGTACAGTACCTAACCTGCTTTTAGTTAGTCGGTCATTCTAGTGTGTCTCTCAGTAGTGTTGCCTGTTCTTACAAGTAAAAGCTGTCCTACTCGCTCCCAAAATCCCAACATTTTGCAGCATGCGACGTGGGCGACGCACTTCGAACAGCCCGTATCCACTAGTACCTCTCGTTGAACGCCGTCCACGTATAGCTGAACGGTGGGTAGCGCCTAGATCAGTGAGCAAAGGGGAAGGAGGCTGGCGCTGATGCCTGCTCCCCGTCTTCGTTTCACTGGTGGGGAGAAACAGCGGTTCCAAACCGTCTGCGTCCATGATTCCGTGGCGGACGTCGGGGACTTTGTCCCACATTCTGCTGGCCGGCGGCAGGAACCCGTCGCTGAGCCTGGCAATCCCTGGCGAAGTGGTTCAGCTCGCCGCAGGCGTAGCAGCGCAATGTTGAAGTGCCGGTTTGCAGCTTTGCTTCTGAATCTCCAGCGGTCAGGCAAGCGTGGGTCATTCCGGAGGGACGACCGTCCGTGATGATTGCTCTAGTACGCGTCAAGATCTGATTCAGACTGAGGTCTTCCATGCGTGCACCAGCTCTCTCAAGGGCTGGCGGACATTGTCCGGCAGTCCAGAGATGAATGCACACGTGACTGCTTTCTCTGGTATACCACCAAAAAGTGACGCCAGTCTACGCAGGTCAGCCAGGAAAACGTCGGGAAGTTCATTAGCATGAAGACTCCTCTCTTTGAATTGTTCATAGGCGATGAAAGGGTCCACTGCAAAGGCGGCCAGAAGGCATGCCTTCAACTTTTCAACGCTTTGTCTCTCTCCATCACTCAGCTGCAAGTAAACGGCTAGCGCGCCACCGGTGAGACGAAGGGGAATGACGCTGGCAACATCTTCGACTTTCTGTAGCTTGCAGATCAGTTCCACAGATTGTAACTGTTATGCATTGGACGAATGATAACTATTGTTGGTTGTACTTGAGAATGTTATTTAGCTACGGTTAGCCAACTTGCCGTTTCCTCTTGCGTGCTTGAACGATTAAAAGAGAGGTAGGAGCCTGTACGTGTCGAGTACTCAACAGTAACCATTCAGCGACTGATTGCCCCTGAGAGCCATCGAACTGAGGGATGAGCTTCAGATCAACAAATCCACCTGTTCCGTGTGAACCCCTGACGCCTCGATAGCTTGTAGCAACGCTCTGATTCGCAACGATTTACTCGACAACGATATCGCAATGACAACGGTCGACAACCTGGTCGGTACCACGAACTGTGCACACTGCCCACGTTGGCTTGTCATTGCTCTTATATACTCTTAAGGTCAACGCGGGGCTGATCATAACAACAACAGGTGGCACCCAGCCTTAGAAGGGAAAACATCTGGTCACACGATAACAACAGCTGCGGAATCTTGCCCGCCGGCCTTTACTTACCCGATGTCGGACTTGTTATTCGGCACAAAAACCCATAGCCCCGTTAAGAAACATCCTACTTTCAAGATCACGGAGCATAGAGAAAGGAACTCGCCATCAGCGTAGCGTGGCGCTTCTAATTCAATAGAACCCTGCTGCGTCCAAGCTAAGTCACTGACAATTCGCAGACGCTCGCTGGATACTGAATGAGACTGCGCAATTCCTCCATTTGGCGACGACTTCACGACGACGAAGTTTCGACTAATTCCATATGACTAAGGAACCTTTTTGACCTACCTTCATTCACTCAGCAAAGAAGCGAGAGGCGCAGTTACAGGTCGTCTGAAATTTTTAGATCGCGTGACTGAAAAGCATTGCCTACGTGTCAGAAATTAGATTTGGATTCGTTACTGTCTTTTCCATATGGCACAGACCGGTACAAACATCGAACTTTTAAATTGAAGAGTTTTAAAATGCAGATTAAAAGTTCGTTGTTAGCGTCGGTTTCCACCAAATGGAAAAGACAACAGCAAATTCATTGTTGAAATCTTCGGTAAACTGCGTGTCACAGGTACTCTAATAAACGCGAAAGAACTTCAAGCGAGAAAGCGGAAGAGCAGAACCACGCAAGAACGGGGGGGGGGGCTGAGGAGTTGCGCGTCTCGAAAGGGGACCCCGGCGCAGAAAAGGTTGGAAATCACTGGCTTAAAGCAATCACCCATCCACAGCAAGGGAAGATAGCGAATGACAGCTAGGGTAGAAACAAGAGGACCTTTCGCCACCATATAGGGTGAAGTAAACCTACGGCCGGTCACCGTGTACCGGACTCGGCACTCGAAGGAGAAACCTAAGGCAACGTGAACGCCCGGCAAAGTGAACCCTACGACAACGTGATCGCAGGCGGAGTGAACGCTACGGCAAGGTAAAAAATATGGCACAATAATCGACGGCAAAATAGAACTCACCCATTTCCACAAACTCAACTGGCAAACAATATTTCCAGATGACAGCATCAAAACTTCGATGAGTAGTGCGTTTGAGTTGCAGTAGCTTTTTAACATGACACCGTGTTGTGTAAACTACTTACTGATCATTACTTTTAGTCTGTGTTTCTCGTACGTAGTTGGTGGATTTGGTTTCTGCTCTTCTTGTTACAAAGATTTTGTGCACCAAAAGGTAAGTATAAGCTAACTGTTGTTCCAATTGCTTTCCTGCTGTCAGTTTTATTTGTTTCACTGTTGTTCAGGTCAGGTGCAACGATTTTCATAAACTTGACGCTTTGAATTCTTTTATTGAATTGTTTTCAACTAAGCTCCGAATGACAGCAGAGATTTTGCTGGCATTGTTTTTTAAAACCCATTTGAAGCGGATACGTTGTGCATCAATTTTTAAGATTTTAGCCAACTATCCGTACTAATTCAGCATATTCAGTTTTGAATACCTGTTGTTTTGCAATGGTTCGCATAAATTCTTTTCTTCTTTTGAAAAGGTTTCGTGGTTCTCGTTAAGTTTTCAGCTATTATAACGGGTAACAGCGGTATCAAACTAAAAGGGAAATAAGACTTGGAGAACGAAAGTTCTGAATGTCGTGCGGCAGTAGTTCTCTTTCGAACGTGACCTATGTACAGAGCATAGTTTCTCAACTTTTTTTACCCCAGGGCTCCCCCCATAATTCACAACCGCTGAAGTCGGGTCCTGGTCGACCCGAAAGCTCCGGAGTTTACACGCATTAAACGGGAACTATTCCGTAATAAAGCTTTTGCATTATAAAAACATACGGTCCCGTACGAAGAAACCACGTTTTCAGGGCTCCCCTAGGTTTTGTCAGGGCCCACCGTTGATTGGGACAATGTCCTGCCGCATTAGCCTCCAGGCCCCCCTAAAATCTCCCAGGGTTCCCCAGGGGGGCCGCAGGGCCCACGTTGAGAAACACTGGTATAGAGGATCAGTGTTTGTAAGAACATGTCGCGTGGTAAAGGTACAACCGTTGTCATTTCTCGTCGGTAAGTGAAAGTAACAGTTTCTGTACAAATGTTCTTAATTTAAAAAATAGGCACTATAAATGCTTCCCATTGTTTAGCCACCTAGCCCTTCCTGAGTGGTCATGGTTTCCGGAGAACGCTCTGACAAGGTTGCAAAGGATAGAGCAAAAGCAATGGGTGCAGTGGACGAGGAAGAACCCGACTTCAGCGACCCAGAAGACTACGTAGATAACGTTACTGACGAAGAACTTCTTGGTAACCTATTGTCTGACCGACCAACCGAAGAAGACATTGGCCAGTCAATTGTCATCGTTGATGGTGTACCAAAAGTTGGTCCTGATCGCCTGGGCAAGTTGAAAACAATAATGAGCAAAATATTCTCAAAATTTGGCCAAGTGCTGAACGAGTACTATCCGCTTGAGAATGATGCCACGAAGGGGTACGCATTTGTTGCCTACGCGTCCAAGGCCAATGCAGAAGAAGCAGCTTCAGTTTTGAATGGATATAAGCTGGATAAGAGCCACACATTTACAGTAAACTTGTTTTGCGATTTGGAAAAGTATCGCAATGCGAATGAAGATTGGTCTCCACCTGAACTTCGGCCCTACAAGGATCATGGCAATCTTCTTGCCTGGCTTCTAAACGATGAATGCTATGATCAATTTGTCATTCAGGCTGGTTGCAATCCATTTACTATAGGTGCTTACTGGAATAGTTTGCCCGAACCATCACTGATATGCGAGAAGAAAAATTGGTCAGAGGCAGCAATTCAGTGGTCACCACAAGGTACCTACTTGGCTACTGTGCATGCTAAAGGCATCGCATTTTGGGGCGGTATGAAGTTTGACCAAATAGTTCGTTTTGGCCATCCATTGGTTGGGTTATTTGACATTATTTCGTGTGAACAATATCTGGTCACTTTCAATGAACCAAAGGGTCAAGACAAGGACGTTGCAGATTGCCTGAAAATCTGGGATACTCGCACTGGCGACTTAAAGCGTGTCTTTCCGTTCATGTCTAACGTATGCAAGTTTTGGCCGTACCTTAAGTGGAACCATGATGGAAAGTATTTTGCTTTCATCCGCGATGATACATTGAGCATTTTTGAAACACCATCTTTCACTTTGGTTGACAAAAAGAGCATGGCCATTGAAGGCATTCGTGACTTTCAGTGGTCACCTACAGAAAATTATATTGCTTATTGGGTGGCAGAGCGCGATCAAGCACCCGGTCGGGTAGCTTTGATGAAGGTACCGGAGAAAACAGACCTTCGCAGTAAGAACATGTTTAACATGGCAGAAGCAGTTATTCACTGGCAAAAATCCGGTGACAATCTTTGCTTCAAGGTAAAGCTAATACTCCATATTTTGCCCACCTGTTCGTTTCAACGGTTCGTTTCAAGGTGGATCGTTATGGAAAGAAGAAAGAGGAAAAGTACGGGGAGTTTAAGTACACAAATATATCGCACCATTTAGAAATCTTCCATGTTCGTGCGAAAGAAATACCAGTATCAACGCTTGAAATCAAGGATACGGTACAGGCGATTTCCTGGGAGCCTTTGGGAACCAAATTCGCCACCATACAAGGTGATCTAAAGTGTTTCATCCACTTCTATTCGGTTCGGTCCGATCCTACCGTTGTAACTATGATAAAAGTACTCGAACAAAAGCAGCAAGTGAATTCTATCTTTTGGGCTCCAACTGGTCATCACGTTCTCTTCGCTGGTCTACGAACCCCACTGAGCGGGACTTTGGTTTTTGTCGATACGAGCGGGTCAGACGTGGTAGTATGCAACCAACAGGAACATACCGGAGTGACGGACATCGAATGGGATCCGTCGGGTCGCTACGTGGTTACCAGCGTTAGCATATGGTCGTCGACCCGGTCGGCTGATTGCGGTTATATGATATGGAACTTTCAAGGTCGCCTTTTGCAGAGGAAACCGGTGGTAGAATTTTGTCGTTTTTCGTGGCGACCCAGGCCAAGGTCATTACTATCGGATGCGGAGATGAAGAAAGTGAAACGCAATTTGAAAAAATATACGGAAATGTTCGAAGAGCGCGATCGTCTCAACTTGCTGAAGGCGTCCGAAGAGGTGGTACGACGTCGTCGTGAAATGTTCGAAGAGTTTCAGGAACTGCGCGAACAACGGCATCGTGAATGGTTGGCAGAACGGGACGTCCGAATACGACTTCGCGGAAAAGACGTTGACGACGATGCTCTTGATTCGGATTCGTACGAAATCGAAACGGAAACGTTGTTGTCCGAACAGACTTTTCAAGACTGATCCTTTTGCTTCCCACTGCAAAATTTTGTACTTTCAATTATGCGAAGCCATTTAATTTGCATTTGCAAGTTGTTCCGTAGAACTGCATTTACTGCGTAAGGTTGCGCGTTGCTTGCGCGCAGCAATACTGGAAGGTAGGCACACTTATCTTGTTTGTATTTAAATTTTGCTTGTTCTCTCTTTCTGAATGCATAACCCTATTTGGATGAACTTCACCAGAAGAAAGATGCTGTTTCCATAGGGAGCAACAAATGTAATCATCAGTGATATGTCGACTTTTGATTAAGCAGTTTGCATTAGGAAGTGAGCAGTTATTGCGTTTAAAGTTTAACACCATTATGATGCGGTGAAATAAAATGTCAGACCAAACTGTTAATATGGCAAGTGGAAAATTTCAATGGAAAGCCTTTGCTTTGAAAATGACTGCAGTGAAGATTCTTTCAAAAGATTTACTTCAAAACAGATTACTAGTTTTTTCGGTACGATGATGCGCAGTAATGAAATGTCATTGGGTATAGGAACTTTGAGGATTAACCGTAGCGTATAGCCGTAACTCTGTGCTATACTAGTTTTTTGTAGTTTTACTGTAGAAGCTGTTTTATAGTTGATCTTCTGGTTCACAGGTTTGGCCTGTTTGATGTATCTATAAGTAAACTTCAAAGTGCCCTACCAACGAATGGATGAGCAAATTTTTAAAAAAATTACAGAACAATTCTTACCGTATAGACGTATAACGGACGTATAACGGCCTCATTTATGTTGTGCAGCTCACCTACAACCACGTATCAGCAACACCGATTGAAAATGCAGCGGAAAAACGAGTACTTATTCGATCTAAGAAGACGCTAACCGTATAGAAGTATAACGGTATAGAATTGTTCTGTAATTTCTCTATCAATTCGCTCATCCATTCGTTGGTAGGGCACTTTGAAGTTTACTCACAGATACATCAAACAGGCCAAACCCGTGAACCAGAAAATCAACTATGAAACAACCGAAGCCTGTTAAAAGACACCCCGTCTTTCGAGAAGCTGTTTTTAGTTTTTTTGTTGCTCTGTTACCAACCGTTATGTTAATTCACATACCCGTTAAAAGGAGCTTCATTTTCAATGCAGCTCTGTTACCAAAATCAAATGTGGAAAATTTTAATTAGATACAAATTTATTTAAGTACTTAAAGAGGGAAAGTTACCAAAGGTTAGGGTCTTAGATCGAATAAGTACTCGTTTTTCCGCTGCATTTTCAATCAGTGCTTCTGATACGTGGCTGTAGATGAGCTGCACAGCATAAATGACATTTAAGTACGATAGTTTGATGAAGCGAAAGTTCACACCTGCTATAACTTTAGAGAGATAAATTTCAGTAACTTTGAAATCTCTAAGAATCTGAAGCCTCAAAATTCCTAGGTAACAGCGATTGAATCTCTGCCTCTATTTGTGACCAGTAGAGTAATCTTGGCAATAATGGTGTTTACTGTGCTCGTAAACATTCAGTAGGAGTAGGAGAAACAAAAGCTGTTTTTAATTTTTCGCGCCTGATTTTTGAGAAACGCGTAATTTTTTTCCGTTAAGCATGCAGGCGTCTTGTTCTGCCCTCACCTGAGCCTGACCCAAATTTTTAGGTAGAAGCTTAGGTAAGGGAAGAACAGACAGGAGGGCTGGCAAAGCCACATTACAACAGTAGGGTGCTTAATCGCTCAGTCGGTGTTATTTATCTTATTGTATTTTTACAAGTATAACAAGCCTGATTAGCGTAATGATACTGTATTATTTACGGGCGAATAAAAAAGAAGGCCCGCGGTGTGAAGATGACTTCTTTTGAATTAGTCTGACAGCTGCTTGCAATCTTTCTTGTTAACAGTCCACCATTCGTACCACAGCTTCGCAAAAACAACGAAAAATGCTGCTCATATGGTTTCATTTTCATGCGTCTTCCTATTGGATGACACTTGCCGAGGCTTCGCAGAGTTTAGCCCTAAGCCGTATGTATTACCAAACCTGTTAAGGTGTGCAGTGTGAACGAACAGATGAGACAAATGACTGCATCAGTTATGGAGATTAACGCGAATCCCTACCAGCAAGCCCTTTCGTGTCAGGACTTCTTACGGACGCATTAAGCATGCAACCTCTGCCTGAGAAGTTCGTTTCGACCTTTCCGCCTATTCCACCATTGTGTTTAGCCGCTTCAGCGCTGCGCTTAGCAACAGTTCCTATTTCAGGGGTATTAAAGTGCGCCTATGCACTGCTCGTTAGGCCAGCCACAGTTGCAGGCACTTGCGTGTTAACCAATCCACGAACTTCATCAATCCCACAGAGGGCGCACACGCAGGCCCTGCGAGCGCACTCAAAGCGGTGGAATAAGCTGTGTTGCAGCACCCACAAGACCGTAGTGAACTCATATCTGCATGAGTTTACGTGGCAGCAAAGGCTGCAATAGTGTGAAGACCTACTCGTAAAGATCAGGGAAACTATTGCAGGCGTTTCGACGCGGCAGTGACGCGCACATGTTTCGCAAACCCCTGAGCACTGTCTTCCGAATAAAGCTTGCTAAATGTTGCCAAGTTCATTAGCCGCGACCGCTTTCACAAGAAGTGGATTATGATTTAGACAAATAGCGGCAAGTGCAAAGCATGGACAGGAAATACGATGGGTGTGCGCGTCCAAAATATGATGCGTGGGTACGATGCAATGCAAAAGAAGTGCAACGTGTTCAGTGTGTACTTTGCGGACTGCGTGGTGAAACTCATTGGCGACGAACAGTTGCCATGACCGAGTTGCACTGAAACTGCAGTTTGTGTTTTACTGCTACCGCTAATTGCTTTAGTGGCACGATAGGCGTGAAGTGGACTGAAACAAGTTTGTCTAACAGAGTTGCTAATATGGCTTAATGCAAATCTTCGCGAAGCGTCGCAAACATCGTCCAATGAGAAGCGAAGTTAAGGTTGCATCTTAGGAACCTGCATGTTTCGCTGTTTTCGCGAAGTTAGAGTACGACACGTGGGCCCCTAACAAGAAGGATTCAGCACATCGATGTCTGCGAACTTTAGCTACTCTATCATGTACAACGTGACTGAGCAATGTTTTGACTCTGCCAAACGCCGTGGTGCTAATATCGTTAGGAAAATGAGTGTACAAAGACTGTTCAGATAACGAACGATTAAGCGAAACGTTTGAAGTTTGAACAGTTGCGAATGGGGTGATACTGTTTCACTTTGAATTGTTAAGTTCCGTTACAGTAACCGTAGTTTTGCAAGGCACAAAAATGATCTTTTATCAAGTTTCTGCTATGTTGAACGATTGATGAACCTGAAGATCTGCTACTTTCACAGTTCTTGCATGTACAGCGCACCACGACTTGGCTTTGGCGACAACGTGCGGCATACATTTCGGGAAAAACGTCAGACTACTGTGGGTTGCTTTTATTCATTTGTTTCTTTTGACTTCGCGTCTTCCTGAACAATAATTTTTTGCACCAGCTCAGCGCCTAAATGATAGAATCCTTTGATAATCTCATTGGCCGCTTCGGAAAGTGTCTTGTTGTCCGCGTTATTTTTACGTAACATAGATATGAAGGAAGGTTTCCAAATGACACCAATGCTTGTGCCCTGCCAGTGATTGTAGAAAAATAAAGCGAGCTGACCGTACGTCTCCTGTAATTGCAAAATCGCGACAAAGTAGATCGCACAAACCTAGTTTCGGCTTACTCTGAGATCACGAAGGTAAAGTGATACCGAGTTGAAGTCAATCACTGGCATTGCTAAAGGTGTATGTGGTACGTCGATTGCTTCCTGTGGTCGTTGCCGACATGTTACTTTGCCCTCGGCTAACTGTATAATCGCATTAAAATGCCGCAAAGGTGGAGCGAAGCTGTTCGCTCGATTTTTCCAGTAAGTCGTCGTCAGTACTGCAGGTTTTTCTAGTTGGTCAATTGCATTCCGGGCCAGACGACAAATCCAGTCCGCAACGGAGGCGCATGGTTGCTGTTGAGTCCAACGGTTTCCCAATCGATTTTCCGGCGTAACCAGACAAAAAGGCGGCAACGATGGTCTTAAGTTTCTGAATTCTCTCTTTATCTCTGCGATATCGTCATCTTAACGTACGGCGTTTCATTTGGAAAACGAGAGGTGCGCTAAGTCGCACGCAAAATTACTCTTCAGCTGCCCTCCTATATTCACCACAAGAGGATTGAATGTCCAATCATAGGTAGCTAAGAGACGAAGAAAGCGTAAAAAGCCGCTGAAGTGATGCCTAAAAGTGCTTAACGTTAAAATTTTCAACCTACTTGACCAGTAATTATCGACCTAGGTGACGTGTAAGGGAAAGGACACAGAAAAAGAGAAAGGACTATGAGTTCCACGGCTTCGTCCTTCAGGTAGTCACTTAGCATACGACAACTGATCCACTGCTTTGCAGTGCGTATTGTGCTAGCAAGGGCTTCAAAATGATTGCACAACCTGCGGGAAACATGGAAAATATTTTAGTTAGCAGTAACGTCGACCTTTTTACTTACGACGTCATATGACGCGCGTGAGACACTCTGGACGTATTCATGTCCGCGGTCAGTTTACTTCCATCCGGAAGTGACTCATATACAGACTCTTCTCCTGCACAACGAATCAAAAGTCGGAACACGTATCCCCCCTAAATGGTTAAATCAAATTTTGAAAGCAAACGTTGGAAGGGTACCTCCAAAATTAAAAGGTCACAGCCGAACGGTTTCGTCACGCATTTTAATTTTTTTAGACCGTCCGATATAATCAGGCAAACCGCTTGCTTCAAGCGACGAAGCTCCGAAATATCTTTCAGATGTTTTGCGTTCAAATTAATGCTTGCCAAGACTTAAAGAGGGAATCGCTTTTGTCTGCTCAAACTTAGATATGTGTTCACCTTCTAAGGATTGTCGCCAGGGAGGTAACTGACCAGCATTCCATTTCGGTACAGCGCAGTCGAACACGATATCCACAAATTTCTGACTATCTTGCGACGCCACTGGCGAATTAATCTAAAGTTAACGTTTAGAATAAGATTTCACGGCAAAGGTTAGTATGTTAAAAAAAAAGATTTAAACAGGAAATGATAAACTGTGCTGCGTCTGATCTCAAACCTCGCAATCGTAGAACGCAGGAGACAGTTTGGCCACATCAATAATGTTGAACGGCAATTCGCTGAGAAGATTTAGCTTCTTTTCAAGGTGATCAAACGTATCTTTGAAAGTCTGTTCCTTAGCCTGCGCGGCCGCTTTTGGTTTTTTACGAAAGGCATTCTTGGGTGGATAGACTATTAAAGAGTCATTCGAGCGAATTGCCTCCTTGGGTATACTAAAATGCCTGCAAAACACGATTCCCTAAGCTAAAAATAAAAAGAGTCGTTTGAACACAAACCTTTGCATAATGTATTCGACAATTTTCACAGTAACGGTCGTTCGCTGGTCTTCGTCGAACAAAACTGCCTCGCAAGTGCCATGACCTTGAAATTTCCTTAACTGAGAAAGTTCTCCCCAAAATTCGCGAAACTTCGCTGCCTAAAGCATGATTGGGTTCCTTAGAGAACTTTTAAAAAGGATAAAATGATACTTGCGGTTCTTCCGTCCGTGGCCCACGAATCAAACGATCGGTCTGACTGTTGGATTCCATTAGCAGACCAAATACTAGAGGCGAAGGCTCCGGGAAAACGCTGTCATCTTTTGGATTCACCTACGCAAAACTACGGTTGACTTATCCAGTTGGTGGCACTGCGAAAGCAGCTCAAAAAAACAATTATAATAAGGAGCTATATTTTAAAATGTACTTAAATGATAGCTGTTCCCTCATTACTGAAGCAAGCTTTTAGTGGCCCTGATGAGGACCTTTACGGTTATACTGACGCGAAAATTACTGTCCCATGGTTTTTATTATCAGCATTAGAATGTAGCATTCTTGCTCTAAGCTAAGTAAGTGTAAAACGGAGAAATCGTAAAAGGGACTACAAACCTTGGAAAAATCTATCAACGTTTTGCCTATCAGCAAAATACGATCGCCGAACGCTTGAAAAAGAGTAGATTGAATCTTAGACCATGAAGACTCGTACACCATATATGCTGAATCAATGTATCTTGAGCAGGTTTGAACTGACGTGCAAGCGAATTTACGAAGGCAATCACGGGCGTTAAGCCTGAAAGGAACGTTTGATGGACAAGGAAGACCTACACTGCACTGACGTGAAGCAAATGTCAAACTTTTCGGCGAAAGGCAGCTGTTGTTGAAATAGTCCAATGAAGGTTAAATCCGGCTGCTCTTCAGATATAGCTTGCAATGATAACGACGCTTCGTGTTGGACCTACAGTACTATCATGTTTTAAGGAGAGCAACAGAAGTGCTATTTGAAATCGATACCTGTTTCCAAATGGTTTCCGTGCAATCAGAGCATATATTCACAAATCCAGTTGGATCAATGAATACTAACTCAAAGTTTTCTTGAAATGACGCAATGGATACGTTGGACACGTCGCCTTCTTTAGGGCCAATGGATATGGGCGTCACTTTCATGTTTAAATGCACTGAAGAAGGCTTATTTCCCCACACATTGCGCAAAGATGATGCTACCTATGGCTGACAGAACAGCTTTGAAGTTGCTCCACACAGTGTCACCTTCGCGTAACTGCTTTCCTTTCAGCAAATGCGATACGAACATTGAGGCGAACGTGCAAGACAAGCCGCCACATCCTCTGTCCAATTGTCTGCACCTTAGCCAAGCTCGCAACAACAGAACAACGCAAATACATTTTTCCGGCAGCAGCAACAAATAGTCTCTTGTGCTTAACAATGTTAAGTCTCGCAATATACTTTGATTATAAAGGGGACTCGGCAAAGCCTCTTAAAATTATTTGACACCATAAAAGATTTAGAGTTAAATTCGCATGGTTACTCAAATTCAAGTTACGGGCTTCTTCGAACTTGTCCTTGGAGAGATGAATGACAGAAGGGGCAAATCTTCTCAACGGGAAAGTGTTGGGAGACGCAAAGGCAAACAGGTTGACTTGACAACAATTTTGCAAAGGATCTGAAAAATTAACAACTTTGTAAGTAGCGTTACTCAGGACAACCTAACCTGGAGGAACGATCACCATGGTCAATTTTCTCGGGTCGTCGTGACGGTATGTTATGGAAATTTGCTTTACCAAAGCACTGGACCGCACTCTGTCAGCCACTGCGAGTAGCACAAAACTGGTCTTTAAGTGATAAGCGTAACTGCTGGCGTCACCCTTGTCGAACATTCCCTGCGGAAATAACAAATCAACTAAGGATAGTCGTACGAACGAAATGATTCTTCAAAAAAGTGTACTTCCTCGTAGCAGCCTGGGTAAATGTGTGCCTATTGTCTAACGGCATGCACACTTGTTCGGCTTTTAAGCTGCTGAACGCTGAATGTCTTTAAACGGAATTGTGTATTTTAACGTTGATTGCTAGTTAGGGCTTTTTCTCGTTGACTGACGATAAATATGAATTTTAAGCTACAGAAAATGAACAAATCAGTTCGGCATATATGGCCAAGTATGGCCTACATGCTACTCGTACAAGTGAGTGACTGAGGCAGGAAATCAATTATAGGGGGTCTGCGACTTAAAATGTGTTTCGTTCCAAGCTTTCTATCGCAAGTTTAAATGCCTAATCAACGCATTTAATGCCAAACCGGACAGCGGAGGCGGCGATTTCCTATTGGCAGTTCCACCATAAATCTTTGTTGGCCACACGTAGGTTCAATGCTATCATTGATATACACTTAGATTTAGGCTTAGGCTAAGATTAAAATCAACTGTACATTATTAAACCGATTCCAGCATAGGCGCAGTGGGCTGCTACGGTGGGACGTTTTTCCGGCGAAATGGATATGACGAACTGTAAAGAATTCAATTTAAATATTAGAACCGGTTGAACGTCAGAAATTCTTGCAGCCTGTCTTAAAATGATTACACTCTGAAATTAGCATATAGCTGAAAGGAATCATGCTGTACAAGATTGCTTTATAATGCAACAATTCTGTTCTAGAGTTAATAACATAGATCGCGTATGGTAACTAGACTGACGTACATACACATTTGAGAGCTCAGTGATCCATTCGATGTATCTAACTGATACTTGCAACATAATAATAATATTATAGCGACAACCCGATGAAGTTCTTTCCCTACACGTGATTCAATAATAGCTGGAAGAAGGCAACCCTGTGATGATTGATGGTGTGCCAGGGGTAGGCTGCTTTAAGAAGGCATTAAATTTTGCTTCTATGCTCTTCTGTATTCCTCTTTACATTTCTTCGTAACTTGTGAAGGCACTTGAAGCTGTCGATTAGCTTTTACAAATCTCTCGCAGTAGCCATCTCCTATATATATACGTACACATAAATAAGAAAATGTAAATCTCGAAGCAAATGTGTTCTGCTCAAATGTATAGGCGAATGCATTGTAAATCGGGGCCCCCTATATTTGGCGCACTTAATAATTAGACGTTGACCATAGGTCACTTAAGGATAGCATATGCTGACTTACTTTCGGACATACGCTCGCGGACAAATTTAAACAATGTTGGTTAGTTCAACCGCTGAAGACGGGTGACGGTTAAACACCCGAAAGCTTCGGTATATTTTTTCTCCATGATTGACGGGACCCTGTCCGCGAATAAATATTAATCATGAGAGCCTAGGGTCCTGTGGAGAAAAACTATGCGTTAAATACGTCATACTCATGGATTGTCAACAGTCTAGAAATTAATTGAAAGCAGGCTCTCCTTTCAGGTAAACGGTAAAAATAAAAAAAACTGCTGTCTCTTCAAGCCTACAAACCACCTAATCAAGTTTGTCACGTTTTGTTAGTGCAAAAGAATAAAATCGCTACAGAGCGCTATGGATTAATACAATTAGTGCGTTAGTGCCTTGCGCAGAAAGACCTGATTCGAAATTCGAAAGGCAAACTGCTTTTTTAGACAGAGTTGCGCGCATTAAGATTACCTGCTCTATAGGTCCGACTGATCGAACGCAGATAAGAACACTAATTACTCACAGAATGCGTAGTGTTCAAACAAGATTTAACTCAGGCGCTCCGATTCTGTTTAAAAGAAACCGTACTTACTGTAGGCATCTCTAACGCAAGATCAATGCTGGCAACAGAATCTATGCAAAGACCCAATGGGTAACTACCGACGATATGAATGGCCACGGGTGGTAGCAGAATGAAGTGAAATCGTCCTGATACCAGTCGCTGCAGACCGAGAACATAGGCTTGTAGCTTGAATCGATTGGCTGCCTTGACTATCAGACTTAGCTAAAAAATATATGAAACGTGACGATCATAAAGTACCATAGCGTAAGAAGATTAACTGGAAAGCATCAAAGAACTACTTCAACCCTACATTATCATAAATCTCGGTGGCAAAACTCTTCTGTGTTGTCTCCAGTATCATCGATTTTAAAGCAGCTACATAATTCTTCAAAACATCTTGGGTTTCCGCGTCTTTTCGAATGGACGACAAAAGTGCTTGCGCCTAAAAGTTGCCTACATTAAATTTGTTGTTTAGTTAATACATTACTTTCTACGTCGAACCTGTAGCTCGTACTCATCCGTTTCTGAAAACAATGTTTCAGGCACACTTCGTGACATGGCACTCTCTCAGTTTTGACTATGAGTACCGCGTATTTCCCTTACAGAAGCATCTGGAACGTCAATACAGTATCGATGGTGTGCAAGCTACCATGCACAAGGGGAATGATACTTGTGGGCACACAAAATAAAACTGATTTTATCTACCACATGACACCGGTTTTTTTATCTGCCCCACTCTATAGAAAAAGTGAGCCAGCTGCAAATTTACTGGAGCGACAGTTGGGCATATATTATTGCTGCGGTAATTTTTTCACTTCGAGTGACTGACATTTGCAGTTGATTTTCATTGAAATCCGTTATAAATGAAAAACGTACTTAAAATGTGCTAAGCATTTGTTTACTTAGCTTCGACAGCCTTCTTTACTTTAACGTATCGAGAAACTGTTGAAATATATTTCGCAAAGGCAGCTGAAAAAAATAAGCATGAAATTTGGAACGAAATGTTTGCAGTCGGTTGCTCTGCTAAGTAGTTTTCACGAATGACATGAGCGCCTTATTGCATACTGTATGCGTATCTTCTATTTTGACATTTATTCTCGCTGTTTTGTTTTTGGCATGCAGTTGTATACAAATAGGCTTGGTTGTTAGCGATAGTGGTAACGTGTTCTGTAAGAATTTATTTTGATTTGAACTTTTCGAAATGTGTTGTCAAAAACGAAAGTACGTTTCGGTCGTTGTGTCGCGGGAGGCCGTTCATTGAGTGAGTTAAATAAGTGCGGACAATCTTGAATTGGTTGAAGGGTGGCTGAATTTGGAAACGTTTGTTCTTCTTTGCTGTTAGCTGAACCTGCGCCTGAAGTCTGCACAAAGTCTAAATTCACTAAGATTTATGCGCTTATTTGAAGACCCTTAACGCTTCAGTTTTACGTCGCAAAATGGAAACTGTTGCCTGTTCTGTTTGTCATTGCACGAAGACTCGCCATTGTCTGCTCGGCGTAAAGATATTAAGAACTTGTAGGGCAAAACGGCTTTAAATATTTACGTCAATGTTTGAGTCGTTTTTTTGTAATCTGCCCATTTCAGTTTCTTGCCCTTTGACGGTTGTCTTCAATCATGCCAGGGTACATTCGATTGAATAGTCAGCAAAGATGTCAGAATGTTGGTGAGGCATCAAGCCAAAATCTTCTATCTAACGAGGCCACTTTTGCTCCTAATCAAATGCTCCAGGCAGCGACGGATGCGCTCAGTAACTGGCAACACGTTCAAAACTTGGACGAATTCTTCACAAATATTTATGAATATCACCAGCGCCACGGGTTTTACTGCTTACTCCTAGCTGATTTGCTTGAACTATTTCAATTTATATTCGTCGTTGCTTTTGCGATCATTTTAACCACGTGCGTAGATTATCGCATATTGTTCGACGGACGCATTGCTGATATGACAAGGGCGAGCCTTTGGGACGTCATTGATTGTTCAGGTGATGGTGCAGCCTGCTCTTTGAGCAATCCATGGATGATTGTAACTATAATTTTTGCTTCTGTTTTTTGGTTGCATCGATTGGTGCGCTTTTTCTATCGTTGTACTGTTTTCTTGGACATAAGAAATTTCTA
Organism: Trichuris trichiura; assembly: GCA_037903355.1. Taxonomy (NCBI): domain Eukaryota; kingdom Metazoa; phylum Nematoda; class Enoplea; order Trichinellida; family Trichuridae; genus Trichuris; species Trichuris trichiura. The sequence goes on from JBAJFE010000027.1 coordinate 393,915, forward strand.
CTACACTGTTCTCAAAGTAGAAGACAGTATGTTGCGAAACATGACATGGTACGACGTACAAGACCGCCTTTGCGACAAAAACGCTCCATATAAATTATGTATACAGAAGTCGCATCTTACAAGTATGGACATATACCAAAGAATTCTTCGTCGCAAGAATTACATGGTTGCCATGTTCAATAAGGGTCTGTTGCCGGTGCGCCTGAAGCTGCCGCTTATAGGCGACGTTTGCTTCATGACGCTTGGGTTTAAGTTCAACTTAGAATTGCTGTTTTTCTGGGGCCCATGGGCTCCCTGGGAGAACTACTGGCAATTGAAAGCTGACTACAAGCGTCGCGACGGACGTCAAAAGCTCAGGGACCATTTGTCAAGAGTTATCCTCTGGTTTGGTTTGGTGAATCTTCTTTTGGCGCCTCTGGTATTCATCTGGCAGATTTTGTACTGCCTGTTTACCTATGTGGAAATGCTTAAACGGGAACCCAGCATCCTTGGTACACGCAAATGGTCCATGTATGGGCGCTACTTTTTCAGACATTTCAATGAGCTCGATCACGAACTGGACAATCGGTTGTGCTATGCCTACAAACCTGCGTCTTTGTATATGCAAATGTTTTATTCAAGCACTGCAGAAATTATTGCGAAAAACGTCGCCTTCGTCGCTAGTGCGCTTTTCTCCGTCTTCTTCATTCTCAGCATCTACGATGAAGACGTTTTGCGCGTACATAACGTTTTACAGTTGCTGACCATCAGTGGGTGCATCGTCGCCGCTTGTAACATGTTCATACAGGTAAGCATTAATAGTCATTCGATTTTAATGCAGTAGAACCTCTGTAAGGAGACCACCCAATGGACTGACAAACTCGACAACGTAGCGAGATGGTGAACGTGTGAGGCTAGGCTAACTGTAGTAAGATGCACATGTGCAGTAGAACCTCCGAAGTTGACCACCTCCCTAAGTTGACCGAATTTTGACCACTTGGTTGGTCCGCACGTTAATAATATAATATACCCACAGCCTCCTATGTTAACCACCCCCTATGTTGACCAGTTTTTCCCGGTCCCTTGGATGGTCAACTTATGGAGGTTCTACTGTACTTTAGTTTCTTGTAAAAGTCTTCCTGAAAAACGTCATGCGTAATCAAAACATGGTACTGTCGTTCATACGGTATCTTGCAAAGTCAATGCGTTTAATGCTCTTTTCTCAAGGTTTAACCGTTCTTTCTGAAAATGAGTCAGTTTTGGTCTGCATCTTATTCTAATCACAAAGAAGTACTAAAAGCACTCTCCACACTAAATACACTACTGAGCATATCCGGGCACTTTTTGACAGCAAATCACTTAAGCTGCAACATTAAACCCCAGACATCTTCATCTCTCTGGAAAAAAAATATATACATATAGTAAAACGTCCGTATCCGCGGGGGATATGTTCCAGGAGTGACCGCGGATGAGAACAAAAGTTTTATGAACGCGTACATAGCGTGACGTTAAGCGTTGTCCATTACTAATAGAACCTTGAGTGCTAATCCTTGTTTCTGCAGGTAACTTTTCGCATCTAGGATGAAACGCTGGTGGAACGATTCGGTGAATAATGGTGCCATAACCCACGCATTACGTTTGTGCGGCCAGAATACGGGTAGATGCTTTTTGTTCTCAATGGCGCGAAGATTTTTCGCACGATAAACCAGTCCAGGCTTTATCATATGTTCGACCGCGTTACGAAGTAACATCAGCGTGTCCCCTATCTTCGAAAGTTTTAAAGTCTGTTGTCTGTTTTAACTTTTATGGATATAGGTTCTCTTGGGCATTCTTTTCCGAAACAACGCTGTTTCGTCGCAGTTAAAAACTTGTTTTGTATGGTGACACCCATCGGCACTGGTCGTCTTTAACTCAGCCGAAAAGTTGGCAGCTACAGAATAATCCGCTCATGCGGACTCGCTCGTAATTTTTACATTTTTTAAATTTAGACGGCATTCGATCCTGTACAACCACGCTCCGTTTGCTGCAAATTGTTTTGCTTTCTTATGCAAGCCTTCCTTATCTTGCTTCTTACGCATATGCTCATGGAAATCCAATGCTTTTCGCCTAGCGCTTGTCCATTTATGGGTAAATTTTTCTTGTTCCTATCTTCGACCCAAAAATTTAACAGGTTTTTCGTTTTTACTATCTTGTCGCGCAATATAGAAGCTATCTTTGCTCTTTGCATAGCAGCAATGGAGCTACCGTGAATTTTATCTTTGTTCTTTACAATCTACCGAATCGAAGATTCATTCTTTCCATTTATCTTAGCCACTGCCGCATATGATTTACCTTCCTTTTACAAAGTCAAGAATTTTCACTTTTTTCACTTATAGAAAGCATGTCACCGCTTCGCTTAGGTTTATCATCAGTACCGGCAGTATTGGTCTTTCGTTTCCGTGTCATTATTACGGTAAACGGAAGCTTCAAGACCAGGTTCTCACGTCGATTTCGTAACGTTCCAAGGCAGTTTTAGACGAGTCGTGAATCATTTAGATTCACGACTCGCGATCAATGTTTTTCAATGACTCTGCAATCGCGAGAAACGGACCCTAACCAGAAAAGCGGACACTAACTAACAGATGGACTGCTTACCAATCAAGATTTCGATGAAACGAGTGGATAGATGTCTGAAGCAAGCGCATTTAAGATTGGCAAGTCGTAGCTTCTTTACTTGGCAAAAGCGCACAGAGAATATGATTGGCACTAGGATAAAGTCGAATGTTTGGACAGGTCAGGCTCTGATACTTCCAATTAACGCAGTCTCTCGCACGTTATCTCAAACGTCTCTTTGAATGAAGCTCATAGTACTGTTCGGCTATTTTTATAATGGTATTACGAAAATTCGACTCATGAAATTTATTTTGCAAAGCTTTCGAGAAGCATCCGTTCTCCGAATTTCCGCGATATCATTACGCATTTTCACATGCCTGTTAGAAAGAGCCTTGTTCTCAATGCAGTGTGCAGCTGTTTACCGAATGTTTAATGTGCATCCGCAGATCAGTGAATCATCGATAAGGAAGCATACGACGCCACTGGCTTGTCACCGTTTGGCAATACAGAATTGCTCTGTGCTGTCGGCTACGCGTACCTGATCGCAGCGAAGAGCAGTCCTTGATCTGCTTCTTTCTACGGAATATGTCCCGTTAAGGATACAATAAACTTTTAATCTCCGAAGCTTTCGGGCCGCGCGTGACCCGTCTTCAGCGGTACTAAAAGTGATATAGTCTCAAGTGAGAGTCGACAGGTGAAAGCATTTTAACGGTTTAAGGCGAGTGTTTTAAAGTCCTGTTTTTAAGGTTTCTTTGTTTGTCAGCCAAATGCGTGTCATGTGGCGTATATGTCGAACCATCTTACGCTGTACATTGTTCCATTTTTTTCTTTTTCATGTTTAACTCCACTGTTCATTTCCTGTTCGTTATAAACGTTGCCATTTCTGTTCCATATGTTAATTCGTTTCATGTTTTTACCATCTTGTTCCATGCAAATTTATCTATTTTTTATATTTCCATACATGATGGCTTTTCATAGTTGATCTTCTGATTCATGGGGTTGGCCTGCTTGATGTATCTGTAAGTAAACTTCAAAGTGCCCTACGAACGAATGGATGAGCAAGTTGTTAGAGAAATTACAGAACAATTCTATACCGTTCGTTTCGGAACTGCTCTTGTTCCGTCGTCAGTAGTTTAAGTGAGAAGGTTCAGCAAACATTAAGATACATCAAACAGGCCAAACCCGTGAACCAGAAGATCAAATATGAAACAAACTAAGCCAGTTAAAAGGCACCCCGTTTTTCGAAACACATGATGGCCTACATCAATTCTATTGTTATGTATATGTTATTCAATTTTTTCAACTTGTTCACGCGCGGCCCGAAAGCTTCAGAGATTAATAGTTTATTGTATCCTTAACGGGACGTACTCCATAGAAAGAAACGGATTAATCATGGAAACCTACAGTCCCGTACCAAGAAGCTACATCATCAGAGCAGTCATTATCATAAAAAAGCTGTGGAAACCCATACTAACTAAATACAGTAGAACTTCCGGGTCTAGTATGTTGTCTCCCCACCGGAAGTTGAGGCGGCTACTTCAAAGCGTAATCTGCGAATCTATAGCGTAATAAATGGTTGTTATCGGCACAACGGGACGGACGTTATCGTCAGGTTTAGTGAAAGCATGGAATTTAGCAAGTGCGCATGCATTGAAGTTACGAGAAACACAATGGGGCCTGCAGGTGTTCAAGCTGAGACGTCGTGTAGGAATTGGTGAAAAACATCGCAGGTCAACTTTCCGAGCTGAGGCGTGCCTTGGTAGACAGGGTAAATCTCATTCTGCATTATGTCTGTCCGGGATCTAGTGACAACTTGCCATCGACAAGTGGAGGCACCGTAAGGAGGCACTGACGCCTTCTGCCTGATTACGTACATCCGAGTGAACCCGTCGGATGCGCCTCCAGCGAAATGGACGCGTCGCCTTCGTCAGGGTGAGCGCCTGCGTTAGCAGTACGTATGCTTTTTCCCTTTTTGCGTTAGTCATTGCTCCCTTGTTCAGTGATCGCTAAATAACGTTACTTTGCGCTATGCTTTTTGTGATTTGCGCCACGGTCAAAACTGCAAACCCAACAGCAGCAACGAACACGCGTCATGTCAAGGTTAGGCTTAGGCTTAGGCTTAGGCTTAAGCTTAGGCTTAGGTTTAGGCTTAGGCTGAGGCTTAGGCTTAGGTTTAAGCTTAGGCTTATGCTTAGGCTTAGGCTTAGGCTAGGGCAGGACAGGATGGCCGGCAGGGTTATAGCACGCACTTGGAAACAATTACCGGAACAGCGAACCGTTTCCAGCTGTGCAGCGTTCCTTCGCTGATACGCATCGCTCGCATGTGTACACAGTGAACAATAGCTTAGGTCACGCATTGTTGAGGCGACATAGTACTGATCACGTGACCGCCTTTGAAGTTGCCGTCTCAACTTCCGGTGGGGAGACAACATACAAGACCTGAACCTCCAAAGTTGACCACCTTCCTAAGTTGACCGAAGTTTGATCACTTGGTTGGTCCGCACGTTAATAAGCCCAAGGACAGCTTCTTTGGTTTCTTTTTGTACGGATTTTTCGTGTCCCGTTGAATAGACTTTTATTAATAAACTTTTATTAATAAACTCTCCGGAACTTTCGGGTCATTCGTGACCCGTCATCAGCGGTCATAAGTTGTAGCAGCGAATGCCATCTGTCGTTTCTGTGGATTTTTAAAGCGGGCATTTTTTTGGGCAAAAAATGCCCGCTTTAAAAATCCACAGAAACGACAGATGGCATTCGCTGCCAAAAACCATTCCTACAACTTATGACCGCTGATGACGGGTCACGAATGACCCGAAAGTTCCGGAGAGTTTATTAATAAAAGTCTCTTCAACGGGACACGAAAAATCTGTACAAAAAGAAACCAAACAATGAAATTATTTGGTCCCGTACGAAGACACTATATCTTCAAGGACAGCTTCTATACATTGACCACCTCCGTAATTGGGAAGTTGACCGCTTTAGCCGTGACCCGGTATATGGACGCAATGCTGATTTGCACTCTGTAAGTTGACCACTTCAGCTTGCTCAGTGTCAGTCGCTAGCAGCTGTTAACCGTCATTGCCTTAATGTGCTATTACTCAACTCAGCGAAGTTTTTCATTACGGTGCATTGGAGATTCCTGATAACGGAACAGATTCCGTCGCTTTGACGATGCTTTTCCCATGCTTGCTAGCGCAGCTTGCGCGTTTCCTCAATTACATAACCTCTCACCTGCGCGTCAGCAGCATTCGCCCATTGAGCGAATGCTGCTGACAGAGGACAACCTCCGTAAGTGGGAAGTTGACCGCTTTAGCCGTGACGTGGTATATGGACGCAATGCTAGTTTGTTCACAGTAACTTGACCAGTTTGTTGAATGGACAACTTACGGTGGTTCAATTGCAATCTATTCAGCCGAGCCACTTATAGCCACAGCCAGGTATGTTGATCAGTTTTCTCCGGTCCCTTGGGTGGTCAACTGATGGAGGTTCTACTGTAAATAGAATTATGCTTAACGATGAGTTCGATTCACGCGTGCAGAAACGCTAAGAACCGCTTCGACTTCTTACGCAAACAGCGAAGTGCGTAATATTAAAGTGCATGGGAGGCCGAGGGAAAAACCGTAGATACAAAGGTCTCATAGTACAGTGATACTCCCCTATCCGAGCACGCCGGGGTGAAGGATAGTCCATATTACGGACAAGTCCGGTTTATGGCGGAAGCTTACAGTAGGTCACAGAAAAGCAGGCAATGCAGGGGTCTCGTCTGAAATCAGCCCTCCGTCGGCAGTGGCGGCAACATCAAAGGAGGTCAAGTGGGGATTAGTAAGACTTAATCGGCTTAGCACACCGAGCAGCTAAGCACGCGCAAATGGTCTGGCACACTAACGCTGATGAATTTATGCAGTGTACGCATGATTGCAGTAACATTTCCGAAGAAAAGTATGACAAATTTATCGTAAAGGTGGGTGAAAACGTCTCAGTAACGCGCGCAGTACACGCTAACGTACAGCAAGGGTACATACCGTCTAATGGTGCGCCTTCACCCACGAAAACGCTGAAGAAGCTGGGTACACTTCAGTCGGGCGTGTGCGGCACGGGCGGTGCGTTCACCGGGCTCTTGTTCGACCTGTGCATACAGACGCGCATAGAGAACAGAAACGTTAAAGAAGCATTGTACCATCCGCTTTGGCAAGGCCGCTAGCGCTGGCGTCGCGTCCGCTCGGGGCGGGTGCAACATGCGAATGTCGGCGAGGATGACCTCGAAAGCGTCGAAGGGTCCCAAACGTTTTTTCCACATGAACTCGCTCAGGTACGACACGACGACGCTCCGATGCGTTCCACACCGCCGCTTGTTGCCGCGCTTCAACTGAGCCCACATGGACTCTACGGTCTGCGTGTTGGCGCCCGTGTCTCGGTCGACGAAGTTCGTTGAGTGATTCACTCGCGAATGATTGTACCCTTCGCGGTCGAGACGGCGGTAGGCACGCCACTCATCGGTCATCACTGCAGACTGCGGTCTCACATGGGACCGTACAACGGGTAGGAGGGTGTTCGCCGAACGGTCCTTCACGGGTTCGACGTGAACTTCGCCGTTTTCCCGACATACACCGCCGAAGAGCCACAGCGGCGAGTACATCTTCCCTCGATTGTGCTTTCTTCGGGTAAAGAGGGACTCGTCCAGTTCCACCGTCATACCCGCTCCTCCCAGTTGCACCGGTCTTTCGGCCAACGCGTCTGCATTAACTTGCCGCAGGTGGCCGTTCCACAGCACTCCAGTGCCGTGGCTGAATCCTAAAGCACACATACTGCCTACACCAACAACAGAAGGCGTGCGAATCCGCACCCAGCTCGTGTAAGCAGAATTTAGTCGTGGTGTGCTCACGACTCCAGTTGAAAATGATCTCGACGGCCTTCTGCAGCTTTACCTTGTTCCGTGGAACTACAGAGGACGCACTGCAGTGCGTAGCGCTCGTAACGGCTTCAGCGCATAGTGCCCTTACCGTCGAACCACGTCCCTGTTCGTACGGCCACTTCCTTCCTGCAGGAACGTTTAAAACACCTCCAGGCCATGCCACCTCGCGTCAAACGCATCGCCTCTCCGCAAACGGGGCACAGCCTTTCGCTGTGCAGCAGCCCTTTTTCACGAAGGAAATTAGCCGCCGTTTCTTCATCCTGCACCGTCTGGTGCAGCCAGGCGATGTTTGTTCGGTTGCTTTTCCGGACAGGTTCACTTCGAATTGCGCACGGTGTGTTCATGCTTTACAATGAGGTTCGCACATTTTGCCACGGCACAGTGCCAACCGGAGCGATGACCTTCGATGTTTCCGACGAATAACTAACGGAACCCTGGGATACATCTCTGCAGTCACATTGTACTCCCTGTGCCAGCAATGCATGTGCACCGGTTTAATCCCTCACCTTCACTGTTTCGCAAGGGTCAGTAACCGAATCGGTGACACCTGCAACCATTACTCAATTGCGCAGCTACGCAATTCGTGCACAGGTAATTCGCGGGTCAATAACACCCTCTCTGCGTGTGCCGCTGCCGCTCCATTGTGTTACCCACTCTAGAAATGCACGCGCAGGTGTTTCATCCCTCACCAGCACTATTTCGCAAAGGTAAGCAGCTGCATAAGTGACATGGAAACGCAATTTGCAGGTCAGTGACCGGTCAAACTGCAGGTGGCACTAACCCCCCTTTGTCTCTTCGTTCAACTTGCGCGGCACGTGTTCATCAACCCACAGTATACCGTCACACCCGTTGCGCGGCTTATCCGCATTATCGCAGCGTATTAACGTGTGAAGTTGCCGCTTCCGCCGACGGAGGGCTGATTTCGGGCTAGATCCCAATGCAGTTTTAGATGTAGGTTCCTGGCGTCCACAGCGCGATGTCAGTCTCTGCAAGCAGGGAATCAGCTTAACGAGGGCGGCGAAATCCATCTGACCAAGGAAAACGACTGACCAGCGGAAACCAGTTCCTTGTATGGCGTGGGCGCTGTACTGCAAAACGGCATGGGAAATAATTCCCGTGAACTTACGAGGAATGTTTGGAAAGTTTCCGGAGAGAGGGTGCAGTGTCTAACAGGGCACCAACCGATGTATCAAAACATGTTTAGTCGTACCTCCGTTATGTTCAGACTTGAACTGCGGAGTCATCTTATCTGGCGATGCGCTAGTGTGGTACAAGCTGCTCCTAAACCAGTGTTTCTCAAAGTCAGGGTCGCCGGTGCCCCCTGTGAACGTTTCCGAGCGCTTGGGCTCCCAATTCTGATTAGTCGATTTCGAGCGCGCTGATTGGCTGGATGGGAAGACGGAGGGTAGCCGGGACGTCATAATGTAGGTGCTGCGCACAAAGTTCTTTGGGGAAACAGTTTCCTGGATAGTGTGTCGAACACTTATTTTCTCGCCTCCGAGCCTGCTGCTTCCTCGGTCCTCCCTTCCAGGCAATCAGAATTGCGGGGCGCAAAGCCATGCTGCTTTCTGTGAGGCAGAGAGGCACAATATCTGACCCGCAGGCCATACCTTCCTGTGCACTTCAACACGATTGCCCAGGTGGGGCATGTGCCCCCCATAGATCAGAAGGGCCCCCTTGGCGACTTGCCCCCTCTCGATTTCAAAATGGCTCCCCGGTTGGGCACATGCCCCAGCGTTAGAATCACTGTCTTGAACTAATCGTTTTTCTCGTTACATGGAAAATCTTCGTTTTCAGGTCAGAGCTAACATTAAATTCTATCCAAGCTTGGTTGGCCGCTGAGCAGGATTATTCAATCTTTGCAGCAGGTTCACGGAAGTAGTGCACCATTTAAATCGTTTGTCGATGAGTGGATAAGGCGTTTTAAGGAGGGCAGAGAGCGTATCAAAGACGACCGGAGAGCAGAAAGACCAGCAATGGCAACGAAAAAAGAAACCGCGGTTTTTGTCCAGAATTTAGTGGAAAGAGACCGCAGAATTACCATCAGGAGGATTGCTAGAATGGCTGGGAACTCCTTCCATTCAGTATTCAGAATTTTGGTTGAAGCCAGTGCTCTGAGGAAGCTTTCAGCTCGGTGGGTCCCGAAAGCGTTGAGCGAAGAACAGCTGGTTTGACGCGTTAAATTTACTTGGGAGCTTTTAACGAAGATTGAAATGAATGAGGCCGGGTTTCTTGACCGTATCATTACGGAAGACGAAACGTAGATGTACCAATGTCACCCCGAGAGTAAGATCCAATCCAAGCAGTGGTTACCGAAGGGGTCAGCAGGTCCGGTCAAGTTTAGAGCGGAGCAGTTGGCTAGTAAGGTAATGGCGACCATGTTCTGGGACTCGGACGGAGTAATTCTGACTTCCTCGAAAAAGAGCAAACAGTAACGGCAAGTTATTACGAAGTAGCATTGCGAACAATAAAGACCGCACTGGCAAGAAAACGGCGTGACAAGTTGCACCTCGGTGTCCTTTTCCATCACGATAACGCGACAGCTCGTTAGTCAAGGACTGTGTGGACTGTTCTTCGTGAGTTTCGGTGGAAAGTCATTCCGTACGCGCCCTACAGTCCAGATCTCGCCCTGTCAGACCTTTTCCTTTTCCCAAAGTTAAAAAGCATTTAAGAGGTACGCTGTTCGAGTCAATGGATGACGCGAAATGCGCCATCTCGACTTGACGCAATATACGGCCCCCAAGATTCTACAGGGAAAATCTGCGGAGGTGCAGACATCGTCTGCAGAAGTGCATAGAGGTTGACGGAAGATATGTTAAAAAATCATTTTGGTATCTTTGCAAATAAAAAATTTAATTTTTCCTTAAACTTCTCGATGTACAGGCGGCCCTCGTTATTCGAGGTTAATTCGTCCAACATTTTGAGCATTTTACCGCGTTAAGTTGAATTCCGCGTTATATAGGCTACCCTATGAAAAAGGCTAAATAGCTTACATTCTAGCTGCGTATTTCGTCCTGTCCCCTTGAATTTCTTCGGGAACGTCGAGGCAGCTACGAAATCAGCCCATGCCGTTTCCCAAGTGATTTTTAAGTTCTTGAGGCTGAACCGCTTCATGTATTTTGCTAGCCATCCTTTCCTAGCAGTAAACCTTTTTCTTTCGTTCTCTGCATTCACGCTAGAGAAGTGCTTTTATGAGCTCAACGCTTCTTCCAAAATAACTTTCTCGTCGACGAGGACATTCTTCCGCGACATGTCCTCTATCCAAATGCTTAGCGGTTTTTCGGCCTTCACGAGGACTTTGTTGCGAACTACAGCAGCTCTTTTCCCCAATGAAGGGTCAGGATGCACGTTTCCTCAAATCTCAGATTTCTTCCGTTTTATCGTACGAATGCTGGATTCATTCTTCCTGATCCTACGGCCCACTTCGGCAAATGATAATCCGCTTTTCAAAAGGTCAAGGACCTCTGCTTTCCCATGAAGATTAAGGACGCTACGTTGTCTCTTAGCCCTAGAGCAGGGGTGGGGAACCTTTTTGGTGCCGCGGGCCGTGTAGCATACTTAAATGAAAAGAGCCTGCTTTATTTGCACGTATGTTTATTAAGTCCCCCCTAATGGGATGCTTGGAACTGCTTTTTCCTGGTGAGGAAACTCTGAGATAAAAGGCAGAATTTTGAGACACTTCTGCAACCCAGTTGTCAAGAACATAATCGCAAATACAGAGAACGAAATAACTTTTTTGTACTTCGAAGACGTAAAGGACAGGCGGCCGGCGCAAACCGACGAGAACGATAGCGAGAGAAGGCGAGAACGATGCCAGTGACTACTGAGAGCAAAAACAGCAGAAGTGCTCTAGCAAGTTCGACAGTCGTTATCTCGAACAAAGCAATGGTCCACGCTACTTATGCGCGCATTCACACGATAGTGGCGCCTACTGCTTGTCACCGAGGACTAACAATGTCGGTTTGTCGACAGAGAGCTGTCAGCAACGCTGTCTTCCGAGCCAGCCTGACGCGCCCTGCTTGCTACGCAAGATTTATGTTATTACTAGGCTTCACATACAATACGTTTAACGCTTTATGAAAAATAACTTCCCAGAATCACATTTCGCTGAATCTCGCATCCATGTGCGGTTGCCCCAGCGCGTGGGCGGAAAATGGTGTCGCGGGCCGGACGTTCCCCACCCCTGCCCTAGAGGAACCGCTGTGTTCACTTACTTGCCTTCTGTCAGCCATCCTCTTATGCGACACCAGTTAAACGACGCGAAAGTTCAGACCTAAATCGCTGCAGGGAAACTGATGTTTGCGCACGGCGAGTAGGCTCGACAACGCGCACGAAGCAACAACGAACAATCAAAAAAATGACAAGGCCTCATTAGCATTGTGCACGGTTAGAAAGTGTTGTAGGCAGAAAAAGTCTTTCGCGCCCGGACAGACGATCACGCTGCTTCTCATGCAGGCAACGACATTACCGCAACTGTAATGCCAGCCAGCGGTGAGCATGTTTTTGTGAAAAGGTGACGTCGCTAGTTCACGCCGGACGAACCTTATTGTATAGAACAGTGTTTCTCACGGTGGGGCACGTGCCCCACTAGGGGGCCCCTTTTGAAATTCAGGTGGGCCCAGAGCGCCAGGGGGCCCGCTGGGGGGCCCATTTGAGCTGCGTGGGGCACATGCCCCACCTGGGCCGTCGTGTTGTCGTGCATCGGAAGGTGAGGTCCGAGGGCGGGGTATTGTGCGTACTGGTTAAGATAACGTTTCATGCTATGCGTGATGCCGGCTACCCCCAATCCAGCACATGAACCAACCACCGCTCGTCAAAATGACCATTCAGAACACGCGACAGAAGGGATGGCATGTTTGTCACCGTGACCTTCCCTGCGTAGGGTTGGGTAAGAAAAGCTTCCTGCTGAGAAGCATTTAGCGGAGAGCACATGGTTCACATCAGAGAATGGTTGTCCGCGTTATCAGAATGCGCCATAGTTTTTGCGATGTATTTGCACCTGCTTTACGATTCAACCAGCGATTAGCACGTGTTCGCAGCTGCAGCTTGGTAGCAATGACTCTGCTTTAGAATTTTGTCAACGATTACCATCTGTTGCCCCGGCTCTGTGAAAAGTCGGCTCCCTTTTTCTTCCCTTTCTTTCCTCGCGTCTATTGTCCACGCAGCTACAATGCAAGCATACGCGTTAGCGACAGGGAATTGCCTGTGCTGCTCACATATTTTCTGGAAACACTTTGTCGGTACGGCTGCTTCTCTCCTATGCTCGTTTCAGTTTTGCAAGATGTCACTGCAAGAAGAGCTGCTGGAGTTGCAGTTGAACGTGGAGTTGAAGGGCAGGTTGTCACATGGTTGTCAGCAGTTCTGGCTGCAGAGAAATCCTAGAGTTGTACTGTGGCGTATGGGATGTGGTAAAAAAAGTTACTGGTTTATCTTCCCTCATCGAGTCTAGTGGAGCACGCATTTAGTATCATTACGGACCTAATACCAAGAAACACTGTCAGCTACAAATAGTCAGACGCGGCGATCTATGTTTGCGAGTTACCTCGATCGAGCCCAACATCGACAGGCTAGTTCGATTGCATCTGGGCGAGCCAAGCAGCTCTTGTTGACTTCTCGAAAAACAATTTGCAGAAATAAATCTGTACAGCTATAGTTGACCTTCTAGCGTTGCAATCATTTCAGCCAATCAGTGCGTTGAAGTTGGCCAATCAGAATAGGGGGGCCCGGACGCTCGGAAGCGTTCTCAGGGGGGCCCAAGCTTGAGAAACACTGGTATAGAACACCGCGGACAACGAGGCCGGCTGTATATAGCGAGCCCTCGTTATCCGCGGTGTTCTATATAACGCGGTTCGTCCTCCGTGAAATAGTGCGTTTATCTTTTGCACGGCGGTGCACGAGACAAAGCCTTGAACAGTCAGTAGTTGCTGGTTTGTGGGGAGACGCATCAGTGAATGCGAGGAGTTAGGTGCCATTGATGAAGAGGTTATGGACATCGTGAATATTGCCAGGGAGTTGGGAGGTCAGGGTATCTCCGACGTAATAAACGACTATATCAGGGAGCACAAAGAGGGCTTTGGAAAACCGTTCACCAACGAGGAACTCGAAAAACTGACGCAATCACCTACACGTTGTCACGACAACGTTTATGGAAGATGCAGAAGCTCAAACACTCTCGGATTGGACGCTGCAATAGCTTGTCAGTATTTTCCGTCAAGCGCGGGTTTTAAAGAATACGATTTCTGATTACAATTCATCCGTGGAACGTGGCATCATGGTTATACGGGGAGTAGCGGCTTCGTTGAAGCCGCTACAAGATTTTTTTGATAAAGCGAAGAAAAGGCAGATACAGCCTCCTATGACAATGTTTTCAAATAAAGCTCTGGCAGCAGCGAAGCCTAACATCTTAAGGCGAGACGTTTTGCTACCAACAAGTTCAAGAAACCGTAGGAGTGGCCGGTCTCCAGGGGATCTGCGCCCATCCACAGAAAGTGGGTAAATTGATTCATGATGTCCCAAACGTTTCTGCCATAGACGTTTTGCTCTATGTGGATGAGTTCTGTGTGATGTTCACTATTTCTGCTTTAGTGCTCCTATGTATTTTATATTTCCCCTGCTCTGTACCTATTCTGCGCACCAGTAAATCGCTTAGTTCATTAAAGCAAGGCGATTCGCAAGCGTTTAAAGAAAGAGCATTTTACTTTCATCCTTTCTTGTATCTAACGGCCTGGACTCTGCTAGCTTCATTGGACAAGCACAGTCTCATTGATATCCTTATCTCGTAGCTAGATTCTGTAGTACCAAGCTTCGAAGGATCATTGCGTATGATAACCGTTCTGAAAGGAATTCAAGTGGGCAGGACAAAATACCCATTTGAAATAGAAACTACAAGGGGCCCTCGTTATCCGCGGGGTTCTATACAACGCGGTTCGTACGGCGTGAAATAGTGACGTCATCTTTTCACAAAAACATGCTCACCGCTGACTGGCATTACAGTTGCGGTAATGTCGTTGCCTCCCTGAGCAGCAGCGTGATCGTCTGCCCGGGCGCAAAGGACTTTTTCTGCCTACAACGCTCTCTAACCGTGCACAATGCTAATGAGGCCTTGTCATTTTTCTGATTGTTGGTTATTGCTTCGTGCGCGTTGTCGAGCCTACTCGCCGTGCGCAAACATCAGTTTCCTTCCAGCATGGTAGATCTGAACTTTCGCGTCGTTTAACTGGTGTCGCACAGGAGAATGGCTGACAGAAGGTAAGTGAACAGAGTGGTTACCCTAGGGCTAAGAGGCAGTGTAGCGCTCTTACTCTTTATGAGAAAGTAGAAGTCCTTAATCTTTTGAAGAAGGATTGTCATTTGCCGAAGTGGGCCGCAGGATCGGGAAGAATGTATCCAGCATTCGTACGATAAAACGGAAGGAAGTTGAGATTCGAGGAAATGTGCATCCTGACCCTTCATTGGGGAAAAGAACTGCTGTAGTTCGCAACAAAGTCCTCGTGAAGGCCGAAAAACCGCTAAGCATTTGGATAGAGGACATGTCACGGAAGAATGTCCTCGTCGACGAGAAAGTTATTCTGGAGAAAGCGTTGAGCTTACATGAGCACTTCTCTGGCGTGAATACAGAGAACGAAAGAAAAAGGTTAATTGCTAGCAAAGGATGGCAAGCAAAATACATGAAGCGGTTCAGCCTGAAGAACTTAAAGATCACTTAGGAAATGGCATGGGCTGATTTCATAGCTGCCTCGACGTTTCCAAAGAAATTCAAGGGGACGAAATACGCAGCTAGAATGTAAACTATTTAGCCTTTTCATATGGTAACCTATATAACGCCTAATTCAACTTAACGTGGTAAAATGCTCAAAATGTTGGACGAATTAACGGCGAATAACGAGGGCCGCCTGTATTTGGCTTTTCTCATAGGGTAGCCTGTAACGCGGGTCCAGGTTAACGCAATGAAATACAGTGGGCCCTCGTTATCCGCGGATTTGACTCAATGCGGTTTCTGCTTAGAAAACAGTGACTTAATTTTTAGCAGAGATTGACGAATCGCTGCTGAACATAATAGCAGCGCAGTGTCATTTTTCGTGTATGTTGTGGTAGGATTCAATCATGCGACCTGAGAAAATGGTTTTTTTCTATTCTTATATCTTCTCAACCCTGCCCATAATACTAATACGTCGTGCTGCTATGATGAGCTATCACTGACCTGTTGCTTTTAGTTTCTCATTTCCCAAAATTGAGCTTAGGTACCTCATACTATTGTAAGTCAGCCTCTGAAGTCACAATGGCTTATGAATAATAGTAAAATTCCTTGTCCATAGAAGCCGTTAAGTTTGAATATTGATTGTCTCAGAAAGGCTGCATACGTTTTCGGAAGAAATATTGTAAGATCGCTTAATGCAGCAAAATTTTAAATTTACTTGAGCTGTCGCCTGTTTGATGGATTAGCAGGGCCGTTAACAACAGCAAAGGTTGAAAAGGGTAAGAGCACAGCGGAGTTTACTGAATTTAAAATGTCGTTTGGTGTGCAATAATTTTAAGTAGAAAAAATGCAATTTACACCATAGTTTAACTCAGTGTTTCCCAACCTTTTTGGAGCCAGGGCCCCCTTTCGCGACCTTCAACTTGCCGGGGCACCCCGTCATTCTCCCCAACGTAATTTTCCTGCTTCTGTTATCCTCAAGTGCGCCTACTATGGTTACGTTGTTGTGAATTTGTGCAAGTAGTTCAACACCTGAAACAGTCTGCAGAATGTAGAATTGACTTCGCTGCCTACCGTGTATTCCAAGGGAATACCAGTTAAGCCGGACCGTCATTAAAAACCTTGTTAACCTGAACACTGAATTTCTTTTCTACACTAGGGCGAAATGGCTAGTAAGGAAGCCGGTTGCCATGTACGACGAAAGCACCGTAACGATATTCGAAGCCGTGAACATCTTTAATTCTTTAGTTGGCACTGAAGACATTCCGTATTGCTGGACTTAAGCCGGCTAATTGCAGATCAGAGAGCCTTCAGAGTACAAGCGCTGCACTGGTTTTCCTCTTCCTCAATTTTTTGGGCTGTTAGCAATGGTAGCGCAATATGTAAGTCAGGCTACGATGCTGTTCTCAGGGCCGCGCAACACTGAATCTAAATTCAATATTTTCTCGGAGCAAGACGACAGTCGCTTGATCTTACCTCAGTGCGACGACTGGGTATGGTGCAGTGCTACTAATTTATCCACGTCCGGCTCGATAGTCGTCAGGAGTAATCTCAGGTCACCTCGCCTCACTATCCTGAACGGCAGGATCGCTCTCGTCCTGCGGCACCGACTACCAGGGACCCCCTAAATATCTAATCCTTCCCGGGGCCCCTTTCAAGTTTTCCAAGGCTCCCAAGGGGCCCCTGGGACCCCCGTTGAGAATCACTGGTTTAACCACTTCTATTAGTGAAAAAAACAGCAATTGATGTCAGAACTTTCACACCATCTAAGATAGTCGTTGTTCAATACTGACAAATGCTAAACGACATGGGCGTTAATCGTTGAAGATTGAGAAGGCTGAGAGAAGAATCTTATGCTTAGGTGACAATAGAAGATGATTGTCTCAAAGCTTTCGGAACGCTTCTGCTTCTGTTGCCAGCAGAAGTTAAACACGCGCAACATCTGGTTGCCTGCAGCTATCTTTATGAGCAAGATACGGATGAAGGGCTAAAGGGTTTTACTGATCAGAACAGCTCATGCTTCATCTGATTTTGATGCCTCTGCATTTTTGTCTGAATGTTCTCTCATCCTCCCACTGAAGATCATATATCACGGGAGCATGTTACCCAATAAAAAACTAGAGGCGCTTTGGTATGCCATAATCCTTCTATTAACTGGGACAGAGACTTCAAAGTTAATTATGAAAATGAAAAGGGTTTTGAAAACGGGGTTTCTTGGTACGGGAACAAATGTTTTCATAATGAAGAAGTTTATTACGGATAATTCCCGTTTGTTCTGTATATGTAGAATAAATCCGGAGCTTTCAGGTCATTCGAGACCCGTCATCAGCGGTCTTAGGTTGTTGATATGATTCATGGCAGCGAGTGCCCTAATGTTTCTGAGGATTTTAAAGCGTGCATTTTTAAAGTTTTCTGTTCGTTGGTTCTGGCATCTGAGTCTGTCAGCGTACTTCTATTTCTTGTTCCGTATGTCTTGTGGATTGTGTCTTGGCTGGGTAGTTTCGAACATTTTTTTGTTGTTGGTTCACTGTTTTTTCATTTTGCATTCATTTTTCTTTCTTTCTTTCTTCTTTTTTCTTTTTCTTTCCATATATATCGCAGTCCTATCCATTTCTATTTGTTCTAATTAGTTGATTTTTCTTTTTTCTTTCCGGGCTATTGTATTTCATCTGGTGAGAGAGCAACAATTATACCGCGTCACAATATTTGTCCAAATCCCACTTATGTCCACTCCTTGATCGCGGTTGTAGGTCGTATTGTGTCTAATGTATAGTGCTTCCTTAATTCTTCTTAACCGTAAATTGTTTTCGTAACATAGAACTCTTGGGTGGAGTGGTTGGGTACATTGCGTCGCATGCTCCACTACAGCAGAGGCTTTTTTGGCTTTTTCCATTGTAAGTTTTGGGTCCACGATTGGTCTGCCTCGCTGTGTGGTTAGATTGGTGCCATTGTCAAGTATTGGCACCAAGCCAGTGCCAAACAAAAAGACAGGACTAATATACGCGGTTGAATGTTCTTGCTCAGGGATTTACATTGGTGAAACGGGAAACACCCTAGAGCACAGATTCAATGAACACATGAAAAAAGTCACAAGTTACAATAACGCGAAAACCATACTTGACAATGGCACCAATCTAACCACACAGCGAGGCAGACCAATCGTGGACCCAAAACTTACAATGGAAAAAGCCAAACAAGCCTCTGCTGTAGTGGAACACGCGACGCAAAGTAGCCAACCACTCCATCCAAAAGTTCTATGTTACGAAAACAATTTACGGATAAGAAGGATTAAGGAAGCACTATACATTAGACACAATACGACCTACAATCGCGATCAAGGAGTGGACATAAGTGGGATTTGGACAAATATTGTGACGCGGTATAATTGTTGCTCACTCACCAGATGAAGTACAATAGCCCTGAAAGAAAAAAGAAAAAACAACTAATTAGAACAAATAGAAATGGATAGGACTGCGATATATATGGAAAGAAAAAGAAAAAAGAAGAAAGAAAGAAAGAAAAATGAATGCAAAATGAAAATACAGTGAACCAACAACAAAAAAATGTTCGAAACTACCCAGCCAAGACACAATCTACAAGACATACGGAACAAGAAATAGAAGTACGCTGACAGACTCAGATGCCAGAACCAACGAACAGAAAACTTTAAAAATGCACGCTTTAAAATCCTCAGAAACATTAGGGCACTCGCTGCCATGAATCATATCAACAACCTAAGACCGCTGATGGCGGGTCTCGAATGACCTGAAAGCTCCGGATTTATTCTACATATACAGAACAAACGGGAATTATCCGTAATAAACTTCTTCATTATGAAAATGAAAAGGGTTGTGCAACTAGATGCCTTCGGTTTGTTTGAGCAAAATGACAGACCACACATCACAATTGTAACGTACTGTTGGGGAATGCAAGCTGGCACGTTAATATGAGCGTATCAAATACGCGTGTCAGGATGACTCATGTTTGGCGGATTGCCAACTGTGTGTGACACGCCGTTCGCTGCCTAGCTGGTCGCGCTCGCTTTCGCTTTGCTGTCGTTCGTTGTGGTCGGTTGTGTTTTCTTTCGTTCGCTATTCAGTGCGCTTGGTAAAAGAATGTTAATGTTGTGGTTTTCCTGTTGCTACAGTTCTCAATTCGGCTCTCAATACCACAACACCTACCAGGCCTAAGAAAGGCGCAAAAATAAGAACTCTGTCTTAGTTCTTCATTCTGTTCGCGATTATCAACGTGCCTGCACGGATTATTTGTTCGAACGTCATTGTAACATTCGCTCCTCTCTGTGTTTAATTAAGAGACTGCGTAAGAGGTAGCCGTTTGTTGAACAAGTGTCTTAACTTTCGCCCTCGAAAGCAAACAGGTGGACCTTGATAGTCTTAGAGCATATCTGGTACCTTCGTGAGCCATAACAGATCAAAGGCAAAATGTCATCTTTGACTGTGTTATAAAAGTTTGACAACTGGTCAAAAAATTTACCTGTGCAGCTTCTGATTCATTAGAACAATTCTGGCTTTAGCGACCTAGTTCATAGTGAACAAAAGGCGCCTTATTAAGGTTCTGTACGTCGAACGGCGTTCTGCGACAAGTTGTCTTTAGCCAAAGGTCGAATGACCATTGGCAAAATCTGCAGAGCCTTTACGCCTAACAGTACTACGAAAGTTCCCGTCACTTGCGTTCTTCCTCAAGTCTCAGTCATCAATGAACAGTGAATACTAAATTCCCGGATCTACTCAGGTCTGTGTCCATTAGTCTGTTTTGAGGAATACTAAAACCACGATGCCACTGTATGGTAAACCAGCATCAATTGATGAATAGAATGTGCTTGCAATGCCTGCTACGTAACAGACATAGGCAATAAGATGTTACCACGTCCAAGAGGACATGTCAACGAATGCCCCGTCGCGAGAATGGTAAACAAAGATTCAGCAAGGGTTAGTGATGAAGCTGAGAAAGACAGTAACAGATCTGAGAAGACAACGGACGACAATTTCATCGAAGGGTTAACGTAAGAAGAGCATTCTTCTCAGCGCTCACTTGACCTACGATGAAATATCTCTCAGTGCCACCGTAGTTTCGCATGCAGTCGTAACGAATGTGTTGACCTAAGTGTACTGTGAAGCGCTCTGGTTCGTTACTAATAGAGCAGCTGCGACGCATTAGCTCGTCAACTCATTGAGCAGCCTTTCTCTGAAGACAGAATGTCTTTGATTGAGTGAAAAGCATTTATGTTAGACCAGTGATTCTCACGGTGGAGCATGTACCCCATAGAACTTTGTGCAGCACCTACATCATGACGTCCCGTTTGAGAAACCTTCTGTTAGACCATAGGTTCTCAAACTTTTCGCTCCATCGCCCCCCTGTGAACGTTCCCGAGCGCTGGTGCCCCCCACTTCTGATTGGTAAATTTTGAGTCCGCTGATTGGCTGAAAGGTAGGGCGTGGCGTAGCCGGGAGATCATCAGGTTTTCAAACTTTTCCCTCCGTCGCCCCCGGTGGGAAAATCTTTGCAATACCATTACTCAAGAGAAATGTTTGCAGAAAAGACTTTTACTCTTCGTCACGTGGTAGACCTCCTGCTTTTCCACCAACCATTTTGTGATGGGAAAATTTCTGCTTGTCTTTCGTGTCTCCTCCCACGTTTTTCAGAACATAAAGTCACATAAGCAAGAAGCATTCATTAGCCTTTCCCGAAAAAAACAATGTGCGTCAATTTGTCTTTTTACCCACGCCAGACAGAATTGTAGTGACAACAAACCAGATTGAAGTGAAAACGCTTAAGCGAAAAGATGCAAAAGAAACTATAACGCAAGTTTGCGACTGCACGTGAACGGAAACTACTCAATGTGATGGGTGTGCTTGACGCAGGACGAGCAAGTTGTCTATGTTTGGCTGCATCTTTGTCATCATCAGTCTAAGGTCGCCTCGATTCACTATATCTAGCCGACTTCTCTTGCTGCTTAACAGCTCCGTAACCGCGCTGAATCTGCATTCCGCTAGATAAGATGATGGAAACGCAATAAAGAAGTTTTCTACAGCAGCCCATAACTCGCTGCTTCTTGTCCCATAATGCTTTTGAATTTGCGGCCTCCACTTCTGGAGGAATTGAGCTAAGAAAAACGCCATCGTTCCATTGCGCTCTCCACCCCCACTTGGCCTCCTTTGAAATTGCCGCCGCCACTTCTAGTTAGGGCGAGTTAAGAAAGATTCTTCTTACGAAGGTCTCTTTGAGGGCCCTCCTGCGCTAGGGATAATTCTGCCAGAGTTCCTCTTACGTGATTCTCAACGCCCCCGCACGAGGTTCCCATCGCCCCCCTGTGCTCCCTCATCGCCCCCAGGGGGCGATATCGCCCACTTTGAGAACCTATGTGTTAGACTATTGGCAGTTGTAGCCCGCCGGTGGCAGGCTATCACAGGCAATGAGAACGTGTTCTAAAAGCGCGTGAGTGATTCAGTTTATCACTAATAGCAAAATTAACCCATTTGCTCATTTTCGTTAGTTATTTGTAAGAGATGACCGACAGAAAGGACGTGAGTGATCGAAGCAATTTTTCGCACCCAAAGAGGGGGACTCTAAAGTGTTGTTTCTCTAAGAGAAAATAATGATTTTGGATCTTTTGAATAGCGGCACGTCATGTGCTGGAGTGTGCCGTAGAGTCGAAGAGATCTTCTACCTCACCAACATTAGCTAACGTGAAGGCATTGCACAGGCAATGATTGTTGTTAAAGACGAACTAGAGTCAATGGTGTCAGCTGCGGTTCAGCGCTTTTACCTTTCGTTTACAGCGTTGAAATGAGTTTTTTTGTACGGGATTGTAGTAGTTATTGTGGATTATGCAGCTTTTATTGCTACGGTGTTGTCCTTAGCTTCGTACAAACTTTGTTTTTACTGAAATAACGGAGCAATACCGTAACAATAAAGGCCTGTATTTTTTGCTTACAGCTAAAAAGATGTGTTCTGAAATTAATTCGTATTCCAATATATTCTGGGATTATCGTACGTCGTTATTTTTTAAATATGTTCTTCATTAAACTGTTTATTCAGCACTAATTGATATTAAAAACTATAAGAAATTTCATGCCCATTTGTAGTGTACATGAGAAAGCGCGCAGGTTGTTTGCAAATGATTCCATATTTTAAGCACGGGGCTTTACGCGGGAAGTTCTGGAACCAAAAACCGCTGATAACGAGAGCCTACTGTACTCAAATTTTTGGACGAATTAACCGCAGATAACGAAGGTCGACTATATTATGTATATACAGTCGGCACTTGTTATCCGCGGGTTCTATACAACGCGGTTTGTCCGGTGTGAAATAGTGACGTCATCTTTTACACGCCAGTATACGCGATAAAACCTAGAACAGTTAGTGGTTGCTGGAAGCGTTTGTGGTGAGGACGGAGCCAGTGAATGCCAGGATTTAGGTGCCATCGATGAGGAGGTCATGGGCATAGTGAATATTGCCAAGGAGTTGGGAGGAGAGGGCTTCTCCGACATGATAGAAGACGATATCTGGGAACACATAGAAGATTGTGGAGAACCGTTCACCAACGCGGAACTCGAGGAACTGATGCAATCACCTACGGGCAGCGACGATGACGTTATGGAAGAAGACGCTCAGACGCCCTCGGATTTATGCTGCAAAAGCTTGCCAGTATTTTCCGGCAAGCGCAGGTCCTAAAGCAGGGGTGGGGAACCTTTTTGGTGCCGCGGGCCGTTTAGACGTTTATAAGACCGTTGGCGGGCCGTATAGCGTACTTAAAGGAAAAACAGCCTGCTTTATTTGCCCGTAGGTTTATTAAGTCACCCCTAATGGGATGCTTGGAACCACTTTTCGCTGGCAAGGAAACTCCGAGATAAAAGGCAGAATTTTGAGACAATTCTGCAACCCAGTTGTAAAGAACATAATTGCAACTGCAAAGAACGAAATAACCTTTTCGTACATCGAAGACGTATATGACAGGCAACCGGCGCAAACCGTTGAGAACGATAGCAAAAGAAGACGAGAACGACACCAGGGACTACTGAGAGCAAAAAAAGCAGAAGTGCTCTAGTATTGTGGACAGTCGTTATCTCGAACAAAGCAATGGTCCACGCTACTTACGCGCGCAGACACAGTATAGTAGCGCCTGCTGCTTGTCACCGAGGACTAACAATGTCGGTTTATCGACAGAGAGCTGTCAGCAAGGCAGTCTTCCGCCCCAGCCTGACGCTCCCTGCTTGTTACGCAAGATTTATGTTATTACTGGGATTCACATACAATACGTTTATCGCATTATGAAAAATAACTTCCCACAATCACATTTCACTGAATCTCGCATCCATGTGCGGTTGCCCCAGCGCGTGGGCGGAAAATGGCCTCGCGGGCCGGACGTTCCCCACCCCTGTCCTAAAGGATTTGATTGCTGACTACGGTCCGTCCATGGAACGTAGCATCATGGTTACATGTGGAATAACGGCTTCGTTGAAGCCGCTACCAGATTTATTCGATAAAGCGAAGAAAAGGCGGATACAGCTCCCTATAACAATGTTTTTAAATAAAGCTCCGGCAGCTGCGGAGACTAACATTTTAAGGCGAGACGTTTCGCTATCAACAAGTTCAGGAAATCGTAGGACTGGCTGTTCTCCAAGAGATCTGCGCGCACCTACAGAAAGTGTGTAAATTAATTCATGTTGCCCCAAACGTTTCTGCCGTTCTGCTCTATGTGAATGTGTTCTGTGTGTTGTTCACTATTTCTGCTTAAGTGCACCTATGTATTTTATATTTCCCCTACGCTGTACCCATTCCGCGCACCAGTAAATCATTTAGCTCATTATAGCAAGCGATTCCTAGACGTTTAAAGAAAGAGGATCTTACTTTCATGCTTTCTTGTATCTAATGATCTTGACTCTGACGGCTGGCTCCATGGGACAAGCGAAGTCTCATTGATGTCCTTATCTCGTAGCTAGATTCTATAGTAGCAAGCTTTGAAGGATCACTAGGTACGATAACCGTTCCGGAAGGAATTGAAGAGGGCAGGACGAAATACGCGCCTAGAATATAAGCTGTTTGATTTTTTTCATAGGGTAGCCTATATAACGCAGATCCAGCTTGACGCGGCGGAATGCTCAAAATTTTGGACGAATTAACCGCGGATAACGACGGCCAACTGTATATATATATATGTATATGTTATAATATACGGTATATATATTACAGCCTATAAGAACAGCCCTCTACCTAAGTAATGGGTGGTAATAATTGGCCCAATCGCTACTTCCTAGGCTCGCATTCGACTTATTAGTCCTATGAGCTGAACAGCAATTCTACCTCGATTAGACTCACTAAGCGATTAACTGGGCCAATCATTACTACCCATTACTTAGGTAGAGGCGTGTTCTTATAGGCCGTAATAAACGGTTATACAGTAGAACCTCCGAAGTTGACCACTTTTCTATGTCGACCACCTCCCTAAGTTGACCGAATTTTGACCACTTGGTTGATCCGCACGTTAATAATATAATATACCCATAGCCTCCTATGTTGATCAGGTTTCCCCGGTCCCTTGGGTGGTCAACATATGGAGGTTCTACTGTGTATATATATACAGTATAACCCCTGAAGTTGACCACCCCTATATATCGACTACCTCTATATATCGTATACAGTAGAACTTCCGAAGTTGACCACCTCTCTATGTCGACCACCTCCCTAAGTTGACCGAATTTTGACCACTTGGTTGGTCCGCAGGTTAATAATATAGTATACTCACAGCCTCCTATGTTGACCACCCCCTATGTTGACCAGTTTTCCCCGGTCCCTTGGGTGGTCAACTTACGGAGGTTCTACTGTATAACAAAATGCAAAGTTCGAAGCGAATATGCTCCCCTGTCAAAGCCATCGTAAGTCGGGGTCCCCCTGTATTCATTGGTTTTACGTATACATTAAATATTGGTTATGTGTAACAGGTCCATTCGTTTTCATTTTTCTTCCCTGTTTGTAACAAGTTTTACGACGCGAAGCTTTCAGTATGAATGAGCACGCTCCGTCATCAGTGTTCAAATGAGTCATCCTGTTGCTACAGTTCTCAATTCGGCTCAATACCCAGTACAGTTGAACCTCCGTAAGTTGACCACCAAGCAGACTGGGGAAAAGCGGTTAACATAGGGAGGCCGTGGGTATAAGTGGCTTGGCTGAATAGATTAGCATCTGTACGCGTTTTATTCTGTTCCACAGCATCTATTGGAGTTCTGTTAAAAATGGTGAGGTCCATAGAAATAATGTCATTGTAAAGTCATGCAAAAAATTTTTAGGGTCTACAATGCTTGCTGAAAAAGGTGTCAACTCTAATCTAGTGCTTGTTCTAACTACAAACATAAGAGGTAAGGCAGGCCTCCGCGCTAGCTACCCCACTTAGCATCTCTGAGCATTTTTCGCCAGCAGAACATTTCAGCTGCGCTAACTTGCGCCCGATGTCCTCTTCCTTCAGCTTTTGTATCATTTTCGTGTCATGGTCACTTTCCTCTTCTGCGTCGCCTTCTGCGTTACTTGCTTCTACGCTCATTCCCGCTTTGGCTAGTATAGATAGAAAGATTGCTTGTGGGTCAGGTTCGGGAGAAGTGGCCAAATATTGCAACGAATTCTCCGAAATCTACTCTTTCAAACTTTGCCTCGTGAGTCGGACTATTAGGCTGGAGCTCGACATCATCCTCGTTGTCTCTGACGAATCCAGCTTTCTTAAAGCACTTCCTTATTGCCTCCTTATTCCAGGAAGAGCTGATCCAAAGTGCAGGGTCCAAAGCATTAATAAACGTAGCAGTCGAAGTCGCTCTCACGGATGAGCCGGTGACTTCTGCTGTGCGAATGACCCACTGCAGAAGCTGGGTCCGGTATTTCGCTTTAAATGTTTTAATTACTTTTTGATATAGGGGCTGGGTTTTTCAGGAAGTGTTTGGAGGCAGGTACTTCAATGTGACGTTTGTTAGATGCCTCGCGCGGGCGGGGGGGGGTTGGACAGTTATCTACTACCAGTAAAATGGGACGTTTCATTCGCTTCACCTGTCGGTCAACACTTCTTACCCGTTCCTAAAATGTGGCGACTGTCGTCCAGGCGCATTTATTTAATCTCCAAGTGACAGGGAAGTCGTCAGACCTCAAGTTCCTAAATGCGTGGGGCTTCACTGACTTACCAATGACCAATGGCTTCAGTTTCGAACACAGAGAGCTGTTCTTTCGAGAGCTTCCTGCTTTTACGTTTGTTATCTTTTAGTACAAGGCTTCTGTCAGGCAGAGCCTTGAAGAACAAGCCGCAATCATGAGCTTTAAATATGTCTTCTTCCTTGAAGACTCTTGCGAAATAACGAAACTTTGTGATGAAGTCAATCTTATGCCGCGAATCTAGCGCACTTTCCGCTAGATTTGCTGCATAAAGTTTTCTGAGAAATCTTATGACGGAGCTTGAACTTCTCGAGCCAACCGCTTCAAGCTTGGAAACCTGTCAACCCAGATTCCACGGCAAATCTTCTATTTAATTTCTGAGCTCTTGAGTCAGAGATCTGCGCATTAGCTGCTTTCATTTGCTTAAACCAGCGTTTCTCAAGGTTAGAGCTGCCATGGCCCCCCTGTGAACGTTTCCGAGCGCCCACCAATTCTGATTAGTCGATTTCGAACGCTCTGATTGGCTGGATGGGAAGATGGAGGATAGCCGAGATGTCATAATGTAGGTGCTGCGCACAAAGTTCTGTGGGGAAAATGTTTCCGTGATAGTGTGTCGAACACTTACGTTCCCACTTCAGAGCCGGCCTCCCCCTCAGTCCTCCCTTCCAGCCAATCAGTTTTGGGGAGCCCAACACCATGCGCCTTTTTCTTAGGCAGAGAAGCACGATATCTGACCCACAGGCCATACCTTCCTATGCACTTCAACACGATTGCCCAGATGGGGCATACACCCCTGGAAGATTAGAAGGGCCCACCAAGGACCTCATTGGCGATTTGGGCCCTTTTGAACTTTAAAAGGGTCCCCTGGCAGAGCACATGTCCCACCGTGAGAATCACTGGCTTAAACCAACTTAGCGTTGCTTCATTGACTTGGTCGAGGGAGGTTCTCCTTTTTCGCTGCGCGTCTCCGCTTTCCTTATCATATCTTTCCACGGGATCACGTTTACGTCTCTGGATGTTGCTAACGGTAGTCTTGCTGACATGAAATCGTTTCGCTGTCTTCCTTTGACTGTTGGTTTCGAGAAAGTGGATAACTTCCATTTTTTCCTTCTGTAGGAGCAGAGCTTCTTGCGACGATATACGACAGATATAAGTCTTTTTATTGAAAAGATGTTCTGGTCAACTTCGTGCATACGGTACAGAACAGCAATGGTGGTACGACAGCAATACGACTAATTCGGCGACCCAAACCATTCCCGCGACAGCCGTTTATATAGACCGTCGTTGCTCCCTACTTAGGTGAATGACCCTGGAGAAACCGTGACCAATGGAAGGACAATAGTCCAGGGAAACAGCGATGCATGGGGACTGTGAGCTCAAGCAGGGTGACCTGCAAACCTGGGCACGGCTGTATAACAGGAGGGGGCCACAGTCACACCGCCCTGCGGGTAGTCTTAGGTTAAGGCCATGTGAGGCCAACGACCTCAGGTTTTTGACATCAGTAGGGACTTCGTCTAGCAGGTGGTACAGGCACACTTTCAGTCAACTCTCTCAGTTCTTTCCGTTCGGCCATGGTGCAAACTGTAGCCAGCTTGGTAGCTATTACAGCGTAAGCCGGACAATCTTTACTCACGAAGACACGTTAAGGCCATCTCCGGCACCTGCACAGCAAAGCGAATGAATGGAATTAAGCTCGACGCGAACGAATACGAGTAGACTCGATTCGTCTTATTTCGCCCCATGGGACAACACTGTCGACACCTAGGTGAGAAGTTATGTATTTGAGGACACGTGCAAGCTGCGCCGGCAAGTATGAAAAAAGCATCGTCAGAGCGACGCAACGGGTTCTGTTATCAGGAATCTCCAATGCACGGTAAGGAAAAACTTCGCTACGTTGAGTAATAGCACATTGAGGCAATGTCGGTTAACAGGTGCTTGCGACTGACACAGAGCAAACTGAAGTGGCCAAATTACAGAGAGCAAACTAGCATTGCTTCCATATACCACGTAACGGCTAGAGCGGCCAGCTTCTCACTCACGGAGGTGGTCGATGTATAGAGGTTGTCCTTGCGCTTATTAACGTGCGGACCAGCCAACTGGTCAAGATTCGGTCAACTTAGTGAGGTGGTCGACAGAGAGAAGTGGTCAACTTTGGAGGTTCCGCTGTAATTGAGAGTGACAGAAAAGTCAATTTTTGTACAAAAAGTAGAGGTCAACCGGTTATTGTTGTTGTTGCTATTATCTTGTGTAACTTATTTCGCGTAATTAGGTTAATCAAAGTGTTGCGGACTTCTGTTCCTTCGTCCCTGTTCATCGCCGTGTTGTTGTTCGTGTAAAAGGCATCCCTAATTTTCCATAGTTGCAAATGTGGTTTGTTGGTGATAATATCTGGGTAGAGTTGACCGTCACAATGTGACGCATGCTCCACTATTGCGGACGCCTTGGTTGCTTCATCACCTCGTTTTGCTAAAGTTTTTATGGTTACCCTCGTCTTTTTGTTCTTAATTGCGTTTGGTCATTCATGAAATTTTTGAGACGGTTCAGATAAATGAAGTGCTTTTCATGGCCGTGGGTAAAATGTTGCCTGTTTCCCCTATGTGAGGCAGAGCATGTGTACTTAATGTCGCAAGTGATTCCAGGTTTTTCGCTTGGGGATAACGCGATCTTGTCATTCCTGACAGTGGATCTCAGAGGTGCTGCGCTTGTAAAATAAACTTTATAACCAATGACCTTAGCCATTCGCTTATTTTCTCTTTTAAACCTTTGTAATAGGCAGTATAATACTTGATTTTCGGTTCACGGCTTTGGCTTGTTTGGTGTGTCTGTAAGTAAACTTCAAAATGCCCTTCCATCTAATGGATGAGCAAATTGTTGGAGAAAAATGTAGAACCATTCGACATCTTACGTTTTGGAACTGCTCTTGTTCCGCCGTCTGCGGTTTAAGAGAGAAGGTGTTTATTCGGTAAGTTGATTGAGTAGGTACATGGGAACAATGCATGTGAGTTAGCTCAGTAAGGCGCGGGATTGGGGTTTATTATTTTGCGCACTTCGTACCTCGCTAACCGTCGCACCATTGTCACGATTGATGGTAGAATTACTTCTGATGTCAGAGCGCCTCCATTGTACGCTTAAAAAAAAGACTTTCGTGAGGGTCTCGTGCGCATTGAGGTACGCGCTCTACGGTTACGGTGGCGTTGATCAAATTCTCTGTGGCCTTTCGAGGGTTTACCGTGGGTTGACGCCCGGGACCGGTGGTCGGCTCCCCGATGAGTGTTCATACGGCGTTCTTGTACCTCAACCCATTCCTCATGTGTTGCCCGTTTTTCCTACGTAGGCGGCGTTGCAACCACATTTTGTTTCGGTACGACACCTGGTCTGCTGTCAAAAGGAACTTTGATCCTGTCATTTCTCACAATCGAACGAATATTAGAAGAATGTTTAAACCGAAAATTGAAATTTAGGGAATGTCCTAACCTCTTAATCATTTCACTTAAACCACTATATTAAGGAAACATCTTGGCACTCCATGTCCTTCCCACTCAAATTGAATAGCCTTTTCTCTAATAAAATAATGTTTTCATAATGAAAAAACTTTATTACGGATCGGTTCCCGTTTATGTATATAAAAGAGATTCCGGAGCTTTCGGGTCATTCGAGACCCGTCATCAGCGGTCTAAAGTTGTAAATATGATTTTTGGCAGCGAATGCCATCTATCGTTTCCGAGAATCCTCAGAAACAATAGATGGCATTCGCTGCCAAAAGAATTCGCTGTTTCCCGGCAATAGAGAATACTCGGAAACGACAGATGGCATTCGCTACCAAAAATCATATTTACAACTTTAGACCGCTGATGATGGGTCTCGAATGACCCGAAAGCTCCGGAATCTCTTTTATATACATAAACGGGAACCGATCCGTAATAAAGTTTTTTCATTATGAAAATATATGGTCCCGTACCAAGACACCACGTTTTCAAAATAAAATAATGTTGACCATTGAAAAACAAAGCAACCTAAAATTAGCTTCTCTGGATGTCTCAGTCGTGAAACGAGGAAATAAATTACAAGCAACCGTTTATAGAAAACCGACGCACTCAGACGGGCGCTTACGTTTTTCTTCTCATCACCCCAGTCAGTTAGAAGGGCTATAGTAAAAGGAATGGACGACTGAGCTCTGATAGTATGGTAATCTCACACATTTGAATGCTGAATTAAACTACAGTAAAACCCTCGAAGTTGACCACCCTTATATGTCGACCGCTTTCTTAAGTTGACCGAATTTTGGTCAATTGATTTGTCCGCACGTTAATAAGCGCAACGACAGCTTGTATACATTGACCACCTCCGTAAGTGGGAAGTTGACTGCTTTAGCCGTGACCTGGTATATGGACGCAATGCCAATTTGCTCTCTGTAAGCTGACCTCCTCAGTTTGTTCTGTGTCAGTCGCTAGCAGCTGTTAATCGCCATTGCCTCAATGTGCTATTACTCAACGTAGCGAAGCTTTTCATTACCGTGCATGGGAAATTTCTGATAACAGAACCGATTCCGTCGCTTTGACGATGCTTTTTTCATGCTTGCCAGTGCAGCTTGCGCGTTTCCTCAATTACTAACCTCCACCTACGCGTGGGCTGCATTCGCCCGTTGAGCGAAATATGACGAGTCGAGCCTACTAGTATTTGTTTGCGTCGAACTCAGCTCTATTCATTCGCTTTGCTATAGCCGCGCGGCAGGGGGCCTTAACGTGTCTTCGCGAGTAAAGATGGTCAGGCACTCGCAGTAGTAGCTACCAAGCTGGTTACAGTTTGCACTATAGCCGAACAGAAAGAATCGAGGGAGCTGGCACAGAAAAATGAGATGAAAAATGCCCAGAGATGCTGGGCGGCGTAGTTAGCGTGGAGGCCGCTTTTGCTGCTTATGTTTGTAGTAAGAACAAGCACCAGACTAGAATTGACACCTTTTCCGGCAAGCATTGTGGCCTCTAAAAAGAGTTTGCATGAATTTACAATGTTATTTTTATGCAGCTCACCGTTTAATAGACTTCCGATTGATGCTGCGCAATAGAATAAAACGCATACAGATGCTAATCTATTCAGCCGAGCCACTTATACCCACTGTTCCTGTATGTCGACCACCTCTCTATGTTGACCAGTTTTCCCCAGTCTGTTGGGCGGTCAAATTACGGGGGTTTTACTGTATATCTTAAATACATTACGCAGTAATGGGTAGTCCTGTAATTTCGTCATTTCCATCATCAGACAGCATGAATCAAATAAATCACTACTATAGCAGCTTAAGTTGTTCTGGTGCTTCCCTGGTATAGCCGCTTAAGCGAAAAGATTAAGAGGCTAGGGCATTCCTTAAATTTGAACGTTCGATTTAGCAGTTCTTCTAATCTTCGTTCGATTGTGAGAAATTACAGGACCAGGGTTTCTTTTGACAGCGGACCAGGTATCTTTGACGAAACAAAATGCGGTTGCAACGCCGCCTACATAGGAAAAACGGGCAACACATGAGGAATGGGTTGATGTACAAGAACGTCGAACGAACACTCATCGGGGGGCCTACCACCGGTCCCGGGCGTCAACCCACAGTAGACTCTCGAATGGCCACAGAGAACGTGATCAAAGCCACCGTAACTGTAGAGCACATATCTCAGTGCGCACTTGACCCTCAAGAAAGTCTTTTTTACTTTAGGCGTGTAAAGGAGGAGCTTTACCTTCAAAAGCAATTCTACCATCGGTCGCGACAATGTTGCGGCGGTTAGCGAGGTATTGAGTGCGCTAATTAAAAAACCCCAATCCTTCGCCTTACTGAGCTAGTCCGCACTCATTGTTCCCGTGTGCCTATCTAACCACCTTACTGAACAAACTCCTTACACCGCTGGCGACTGAACAAGCGCAGTTCCAAAACGTATGGTATCGACTGTTCTGTCCTAGTTCTCTAACAAGTTGCTGCCGTACACGAGGTGTGTTGTCATCCATTCGCTGGTAGGCACTTCGAAGTTTGCTTACAGGTACGCCAAACAGGCCAAAGCCGTGAAGCCAAGATCATCTGTGAAACTACTGAAGCTTGTTACAAGACACCCCGTCTTCCGTAAGGGCAGTATGAATAGTAGAACTGTCGATCTTGCTGCGTGTTCCTCTAGTTTGGAAAATGCATGTAGGATCGCAAAAGAAAGCAGTGGTAGCATTGTTGAATATAGATGTTTTTATAAACTCTGATTCTCTTGAAAAGGATTCTTTATTGCAAATAGCTTTTGCCCTCTCCGCCGTTCCACTGGCCACGCCTTTCATTTTTGATCAAGAATAATGTGAGGAGAACAGTAAGTATCTGTCTAAGTGAGTTAGCTTTTGTAGGCAGTCGTTTTGTGCCTGCTTCCTCGCCTGATGACGAGCGCACCTGAAAAGCGGAGTCTGCTATTTTCCTTCTTTTCAATGGTGAAAGAGATATGTGCTGGGAAGAGGTGGTTAAGGTGACTGAGGAATGCTTCACCCTCACCAGACTTGATGATGGCGGAATTGTGATGTAACGTTCAAAAAGCATCGGGACAATGGACCCATTTCAATGGAAAAGCTACTTGTTACAGAGGTTCCGTTAACACTTCCGCTAAAGCGGGCGATAGGGAACTTCCTATTGGTGCGCCTTTGGTTTGCCTGAAGATTTACTTTTTAAGGAGCATTTGCAATTGGGAATACATTTAAAGAGATCCTTTACATCGTAGCTGACCAAAATTTCTGAAGGACGTAAGGTCACCGTCTTGATTTCAGCAAACAATTCCTTACTATTCTTTGCTGAGGATGTTCTGTTGTTCTGTTTCCCGCTAGTGGTGTAGTGTCTTTTTCGGATATGACGCCAATCGCGATGTGACGCTTTTTACGCATGAGAGCATCCTTCTGGGAGCAATACCAGGTTTATAAATCTTCGGTAGCCCGTCCATCTCTGTGCATTGCGTTGAAAATTGAATAACTAGTAACAGGTCCAATTATTTTCTTAGTCTCTGCTAACACAATTCCCTGTATTATTCTATCGTTCACTGTAAAAAGAAAAACAACAATTTATTGAAAACTGCGTAGCTTTCGGAACTGGTACGTTTCGCCTTCAGGGCTCGAGTATTGGGTTTGTGGAAGCTGTTAAATTTTATGTGCGAGAAATGGATTCATGTCAAGTTTTTTTTACGGAAAGTTTGTCCCGTTGAAAAATTTTTAATATTCCGGAGCTTTCGGGTCAAACGAGACCCGTCTTCAGCTGTGTTAAAGTAATGAAGTAACGAAATTTTCACGGTGTTAAAAAGATGTGATGAATGTTGCGCGGGGATGTTTTAACTGTTTAAAGTCGAATGTTTAAAGTAGATTTCCTTGTGTCCTCCTCCTCTTCTGTCTGTCAGCTAGCCATTTTTCTTGTTGTGGATATATGTTGTTATTCAGAAATTTCATTTTAAGGTTCTCCATTTTTGTTGGTTTTCATCCGTAGTTCTTTGTTTTCCTTTGTGTGTTTAGTCAAGTGAGCAGCATTTAGAGCGGGTGTCAATGTTTGCCCATAGTTCAATTATTTCTGCTCCTTGATCTCTGTTGTACGTCTCATTGTGCTTGATGTATAGGGTTTCTTTGATTTTTCGCAAGCGTAAATTGTTTTCGTAGCATAAAACTTTCGGATGGAGAATCTGGTTGCAACGTGCGGCGTGTTCTACGATCGCGGAGGCCTGTATTGCTTTGTCCATGGTAGTTTTTGGGTTCGATATTTTTCTTCCACGTCGTCTTGTAGGATCGGTGTCATTGCTGAGAATGTTTTTTGCGTTTTTATAGGTGGTTAGGCCTTTCATATGTTCGTTGAATCTATGTTCTAAGGTGTTTCCCGTTTCCCTGAAACTCCTGAACAAGGGCATTTGATTGCGTAGACCAGCCCTGCTCTTTTGTTTTTTGGGATTTTGGTTTTGTCCTTCCGGAGAACGGTCCTGAGGTTGGGGAAGCTTTTGAAAAAGACTTGGAACCCTAACCGTTTTCCTAGTCAGATAATCTTTTCTCCTAATCCTGCCACATAGGGGATAACCAACCGTGTGTCAGGCAAGATGTTTGGTTGATGTGATTCCCGGTTGTGGAGCTTGTCCTCGAACACTTGGTTGATGAAAGATTTCGGATAGTTGTTTTTGTAAAAAATCTTTCTAATATAGTTAAATTCTGATTGGATAAATTCAGGTTCGCATAAATTGATCGCTCTATTGGTCATGCCAGCAATGATACCACGCATTGCCGATCGTGGGTGATGTGATGAGAAATTAGGCTACTGTTCGGTG
Source organism: Trichuris trichiura (assembly GCA_037903355.1). NCBI lineage: Eukaryota > Metazoa > Nematoda > Enoplea > Trichinellida > Trichuridae > Trichuris > Trichuris trichiura. The sequence continues at coordinate 428,536 of JBAJFE010000027.1, forward strand.
TGTGTCGGCGTTCTGTATACTCTGGTTTTGAGTCCCTGATTTGTGCGAATAATCAGGGCGTCCAGGAAGGGGAGGTTTTTATTCGCCTCTTTTTCCATTGTAAAGACTATTTGATTCGGCCGGATGCTGTTTAGAAACTGTAGAAATTGCTCCTCTTTCCCATCTTTTATAATTACGAAGATATCATCGACATATCTTTTGTATAGTCGTGGAGCAACTTCTCTGTCTGCAGTTTCGGACATTTCCTTTTCAAAACTTTCCATGAATATTTCCGCCATGACAGGATACAGTGGACTGCCCATAGGAACCCCGCTAGATTGCTTGTAGAACTTATTGTCAAACATGAAGTAATTGCCATCTTGCATGCAGAACGACACTAGCTTGACAATGTGAAAGGGGTTTAAATTAGTTCTGCTGGACAGAGTTGTATCTGTATTGAGGAGATTGTATAAGGTTTCGACAGTGTCTGAGATTGGAATGCTCGGGATTAAATCTTTCACATTGTAACTGACTAAAATCTCGTCTGATTCTAGATGGTAGTTTCGTATTTCATTGACGAAGCTTTTACTATTTTTCACGAAGGACGATTCATTGCCAGTTAGTGGTTTGATGACTTCCTGGCTTCCTTTACCTTCCCTAACTTGAAATCTTTTCCGTAGCAAATGTGTCAGAAGCAGTTGACTGTTACAGTAGGAGACGTGTTCTGCTATGGCCGATGCCTGAATTGCTTCCCACCTGGATAAATTTCCGTAAACACCACCAGGCTTTTGTTCAGGCGGTAGTCGTATATTTTATCATGTCTTGACCATGAATCTCGCTGAGAAGGAGGTTTTGAAATACATTTTGAAACCAATCCCTTATCCCATCCGCCTAATCTTTTCTCCAAAACCTTTCATTACTGATCGTGATTGATGGAATGAGAAGTGGAAAGCTACGCAGCTGTTCTCTGTATATTGTTGTTTCTTTTTTTATCGTGAACAGCAGCGGAACAGGGATAACTTTAGCGAAAATGAATTTAAAAAATTGGTGTTAGGTTTAGCTGTGATCCTTCTAAACCACTTCAGCCGTTTTCGTGATAGTCGGACAACTTCCTGAATTCCATTGTCAACCTCAGCATCGGTAAAAGGATTACCGGCAACTCTGAAATTGATAACTTATCTTCTTCCCCTTCGTTGTGTTCGTTGAACTGCTAAAATTATTCATTCATATTTAGACATTTGAGGTTGCATGTTATGATGGCTTTGGATATCTGAAGAATGTCTTTATTACGGATTGTCTCCCGTTGTGAAAATAACAAAGAGATCTTAACACTTCTTCCGGAGCTTTCGGGTTCTTTCGCGACCCGTCTTCAGCGGTGAAATTATCAATTATCTAAATGAAGACGGGTCGCGAAAGAACCCGAAAGCTCCGGAAGAAGTGTTAAGATCTCTTTGTTATTTTCACAACGGGAGACAATCCGTAATAAAGACATTCTTCTATATGAAAACTCACACTCCCGTACAAAAACATCATGTTTTCAAGGCTTTGGATATCTTTATTTAAAGCAGGGGTGGGGAACATCCGGCCCGCGAGACCATTTTCCGCCCACGCACTGGGGCAACCGCACATGGATGCGAGATTCAGTGAAATGTGATTATACAAGGTTATTTTTCATAAAGCAATAAACGTATTTTATGTGAATCTTAGTAAGAACCTAAATCTTGCGTAGGAAGCAGGGAGCGTCAGGCTGGCTCGGAAGACAGCGTTGCTGACAGCTCTCTGTCGACAAACCGACATTGTTAGTCCTCGGTGACAAGCAGTAGGCGCCACTACACTGAGTGCACGCGTAAGTAGCGTGGACTATTGCTTTGTTAGAGATAACGACTGTCCAGCATGCTAGAGCTCTTCTGCTTGTTTGCTCTCAGTAGTCATTGGCATCGTTCTCGCCTTCTCTCGCTATCGTTCCCGTCGGTTTGCACCAACCGCCTGTCCTTTACGTTTTCGAAGTACAAAAAAGTTATTTCGTTCTCTGTAGTTGCGATTATTTTCTTTACAACTGGGTTGCAGAATTGTCTCAAAATTCTGCCTTTTATCTCGGAGTTTCCTCACCAAGGAAAAACAGTTCCAAGCATCCCATTAGGGGTGACTTAATAAACATACGTGCAAATAAAGCAGGCTGTTTTTCATTTAAGTATGCTATACGGCCCGCGAACGGTCTTATAAACGTCTAAACGTCCCGCGGCACCAAAGAGATTCCCCACGCCTGATTTAAAGCTTGATTTTGACCTTATTTCGATTTGAATTGACATGTTCGTCATATTTTGCTTAATTCTTGTTTAGGATGAGAACGCTGTCTTTTGTCCTGAAATGATGATGAACACAGTACTCGCATATGTTCATTATCTTCCAAGTTCTTGGCGTATTCAGGCGCATAGCGAATGGGTGCGACGGGAATTTTCTCGTTTCTACCAGTATCGGTTTACATTCATTCTGGAAGAGCTGTTAAGTCCGATTGTGTGTCCTTTCGTTTTGTTGCTCTGGTTGCGTCGATCAGCAGGACAGTTTGTCGACTTTTTCCGAAATTTCACTGTCGAAGTGTCTGGCCTGGGCGATGTGTGCTCCTTAGCTCAAGTCGATCTTCGCAATTACGGTGATCCGACATATCAAATGGCCAATAAACCTTTGTCCAAGGAAGCCAGCATGGCGAAAGCTCGTCATGGCAAAGTGGAAATGTCACTATTGCATTTCATCTCCACCAATCCAAGATGGGAACCGCCCGCTGACGCAGTTCAGTATCTCAATTCTTTCCGTGCCCAAGCGGACAAGGACGCTCGTTTGTTAGAAGCGAATGCAGATCTGTTTGAAAACCCGCTGACTCAGAGCCTTTACACTTATTTAACACCGTGTGCAGTTCCTTGCTTCCGGCAGCCTCGTGGCCGCGGTGTATCGAAAAGCGTTATGCCACTTGATTCAAGTCAGTTGAGTAGCCTTAGCGCTTCCAGTGTTTTCGCCTCCGCTTTTCATCAACGGAGTCATACTCCATCGGTTGTCTGTCTCAGAGCACCATTTGCCTCTACTGGTGGATCGGCTGGACAGTCGCACTTATTGAATCTTCTTTCGCCTGTGAATTTGGACATACTGTATCTTCACGAGTTGCACAAGCGTCGTCAGCAAGTTGGCACTTACGGTTCCATACCCTCCTCTTCCGCAGATGAATTACCATTTGACAGAAGAACAAGTGCAATGTGAAGAACTCATACGTGAGTATAAAAATGTAATTTTCGGTCGATTTTTATTAGCGCCCAGTTGCAGTCTGTAGCGCCTTAGCCTTTCTTTACCATAGCCCTTTCTGTTCAGTATGGGCATGTTTCCATGTTTCGTTGACTGTGTAGTGAAGAACTGCTGATTTTGTTTGTCACAGAGCAAAAATAATTTTACCAACCTCGTTGCGTGAAGCATAGTAAATATTGTTTTATATTTGATTTAATATTTTTTCCTGTGCATTTGTTGAAAGCATTTTGCACCGCGCTTCAATCGTTTTTGGTTTGCTTGAACATTGCTGGTCTGATTACCATGTTGTGGGTTTCTCCGCTTCCCTATCTCTCTTTATTTATTTAGGTCAGTATCTTTGTGTATCGAAGTGTGCAATGAAAAAAAATTGTGGAAACGGCTTTGCACAATTGGATGTTAATGTAAAGGCACGTCTATGCACTCGGTTTAGGTGATGTGAAAGAAGGACGTTTGCAATGCAATTGGATTTGGACATTACTATGTAGCAACGTGTGTTCAGAAAATCCCTTCATCAAATGGGTTGTACGTTTTAGGGTTCTTCTGTTTAGCATTATTTTGTAACCGGTAAAATTGCTGAAAAAGAATTTTTTTGTTATAGAAAGCTTTTATTTTTTCTAGGTTGGATAATGGCACCGAAGGCAGTTATTGTTTTAGTGACGCCAATTTTTGTGGAAGTATTGGGTGAGGTCCTCGACTTAGGACGCATTTCGTTCTAAGCTTTCTATAGCAAGTTTAAATGCGTAATCAGTGTACTCAATGCCAAACCGGACAGCGGAGGCAGCGATTTCCTACTGGCAGCTTCGCCATGAATCTCTGTGGCCACACGTAGGTTAAATGACATCATTGATATACACTTAGATTTAGGCTTAGGCTAAGATTAAAATCAACTGTACATTATTAAACCGATTCCAGCATAGGCGCAGTGGGCTGCTACGGTGGGACGTTTTTCCGGCGAAATGGATATGACGAACTGTAAAGAATTCAATTTAAATATTAGAACCGATTGAACGTCAGAAATTCTTGCAGCCTGTCTTAACATGATTACACTCTGAAATTAGCTTATAGTCGAAAGGAATCATGCTGTACAAGATTGCTTTATAATGCAACAATTCTGTTCTAGAGATAATAACATAGATCGCGTGTGGTAACTGGACTGATGTACATACACATTTGAGAGCTCACTGATCCGTTCGATACATCCAACTGATACTTGCAATGTACGGGTGGGTTTCAAAAAGTTTCGATCCTAACATACTCGTTCTGTTTGATTCAAACTTTTTTTTATTTTTTATGTAGATAGACGTCTGTGAGGACTGCATAGAAAGTTATTTGAGAATATCTCTTTTCCCGTTACTGCAGGAGGTTTTTTTCAAGACAAGTTTTGAAAAATTGCAGCGACATGCGAAGTTTGTTTAACGGAGTATCAAGCGGTGAAATCTACCGGTGGTTGTTGGACGATTACAAGGACGATGCCCTCTCCTATCCCCACGTCAAGTCTTGGATTGCAGAGTTTCGCCCGAGCAGAGAACCCATCTCTGACAAACAAAGGCCTGATCGATCAATTGAAGCCACCTCTGATGTAAATGTTGCAGCTGTGGAGAAGATGGTTTTGGAAAACAGAAGAATCAGGATTGCAGAAATCACGGCAGGAACTAAACTTTCTTTTGGCATAGTCGAAAGCGTTCTACATGATCACCTGATGCTGTCAAAGGTCACTGCACTTTGGGTGCCAAAAACACTTTCTTTTTTTAAGAGAGAACTTGGCATAGTACATTCGAAGGAGATTTCGCAGTTGCTTGAAAAATTAGAAGAAAATTTTTTGGGGCTCTTCGTAACAGTTGATGAGTCGTGGCTCAGCCACTACGACCTCGGATCTGAGCAACAAAGCAGGCAGTAGAAAGAAACGTGCTGATTCCCTGAGACCGATAAGGGCGCGCATTAAACTCTGACTGGAGAACGTTTTGGCAACGATCTTCTGATCGATTACGTGGAATGTCGAGCTACCATCACGGGTAATTATTATGCAAATTTGCTTCATCTGTCTCGTGTTGCAAGCAAAAACAAAGTCGAGGAAAGCTGCCACGAAAGATGCAGCTGCTGCAAGACAACGCTCCAACTCACAGGTTAAAAATTTCGCTAACTGTCATCCAAGAATGCTGGTTCACAACCATTTACCGTGTAGCCCAGATCTTGCTCCCAGCGACTACTTTTTATTCAGTAATTTGAAGCAGCGCCTTCGAGGAACGATATGTAGAAATGAGGAGCTACAGTTAGCAATTGAAGAGTACTTAACCTCTCGTGAAGAAAACTTCTTCGGTGGCCTAATGAATTTGAAATCTCAATGTGAAAAGTGCATTGAAACTAATGGACATTACATTTGACCATGATAAAGTTTCATTTGCCTAACTTATCTGGAAGTATGTTAGGCTCGAAACTTTTTGAACCCTCGGTAATAGTATCACTATAGCGACAACCCGATGAAGTTCTTTCCCCACTTGACTCAGTAGTAGCTGGAAAAGGTAAAACTGTTATGACTGACAGCGTGCCAGGGGTAGGCTGCTTTAGGAAGGCGTCAAATTTTGCTTCTATACTCTTATATTTCTAGCGAAAGCACTTGAATCTTGTGATCAGCTTTCGCAAGTCTCTTGCAATGGTTATCAACCACATTTCCGTACATATAAATAAGAAAATACAAATGTCGAAACGAATGTGCTCTGCTATCAAACTCATCGTTAGTCGAGGCCCCTCATGTTCGCATATTCAGCCTGCTAATTGTCTATCTTTCTCTTTCAGATAATTTAAGCGCATGTTAAGAAATTGTTGTAAATTTATATGCACAACACTCAGAGTTCGGTTAGGAGCTCTATATTAACGTCAGCACACGCCTAACAATCAAGCACAAGATTCATGCGAAAACGTAACCTGGCTAGCTGAGACAGAAGCGAGAGCCAAAAGCTGCGATTCAGAAGAAGCTGCAACTGCTGAGCACTCGTCTTGCATTACAACCAGGAAGATTCATCCTCAGAGTCGTAGCCTATTTTTTCTTATAGAAATAAGTTTTCATAGTTCAGCGTCTTTAATACGGTAGCTGCGTCCCGTTGGTAAGCACAAAAAAGAAAAAAGAAAAAAAGAACTTCCAGAGCTTTCGGGTCTGTCGCGACCCGTCGTCAGCGGTCAATATCTGTGTAATGTATGCGGGGAGATTTCTCTTGCATCGTTTTCCATCTTTTAAACCGAGGATTTTAAAGTTCTCTGTTAGAGATTTCTTCTGCGACTGTCAGCTGCTTGTCTATTCTTTTTTTAGTCTATTCTTTTTTAATCTATTCTTTTTAAATTTTCGTCCATTTTTGTCCCTTTGTTCTTTCCAGATGATTTGTGGTTCCTATAAGTTTCCATTTGTTCCATGCTTGTAGTGACTTCTTTAACTTTGTCCTGTGTTTTTGTATCTTACCCATCAAGAGTGCAGCAGTTGTGGCGGGTGATAATATTTGTCCATACATCACTTATATCCGCCCCTTGATCTCGGTTGAAGGTTGTGTTGTGTTTGATATAAAGGGCCTCTTTGAGTTTTCTTAGACGCAGGTTGCTTTCGTAACAAAGAACCTTGGGCCGGAGGGGTTGTTCGCAGTGTATAGCGTGTTCCACCACAGCGGAAGCTTGAATAGCTTTGTCCATGGTGATTCTTGGGTTTGAGATTGGTCTTCCGCGTTGAGCAATTGGGGTGCCACTATTGTCGAGGATGTTTTTTGCTTTTTTGTAACAGTTTAGCTTTTTAATGTGTTCGCTGAATCTACGTTCTAAAGTATTGCCTGTTTCTCCGATGTAAACTCCTGAGCACGTACATTCAACTGCGTATACTAGGCCTGTTTTCTCGGTTGTAGGAATTTTTTCTTTTGTCAGTACGAAGAATCGATCTGAGATTGGCGAAATTCTTGAAATAGACTCTGAAGCCTAATCTTTTTCCTAATTGGATAATTTTCTCGCCTAGTCCTACTACATAGGGAACAACTAAATGTGGAGTGTATGAAATGTTTGGAACAGGGGGTTCACGTTTTTGGAGTTTGTACTTGAAAACTTGGTCAATGAAGGATTTAGGGTAGTGGTTTTTGTAAAAGACTTTTCTAATGTAGTTAAGTTCCGGCTTTAGATATTCAGGATCACAGATATTGATTGCCCTGTCAACCATTCCGGAGAGGATACCACGCATTACTGATCGTGGATGATGAGATGAGAAGTTGAGATATTGGTCAGTCTGCGTGGGTTTTCTATAGACTCTGGTTTTAAGCCCTACATTTGTGCGGATAATTAGCACGTCTAGAAAGGGGAGGGTTTTGTTTTCTTCTTTTTCCATGGTGAAAACTATTTGGTTTGGACGCATGTTGTTGAGAAATTGCAGAAATTGTTCTTCTTTTCCGGCCTTAATAATTACAAAGATATCGTCCACATATCTTTTGAAGAGGAGTGGGGCGATTTGTCTATCGACAGTTTCGAAAATTTTCTTTTCGAGGTTTTCCATAAAAACTTCTGCTAAGACTGGGGATAAAGAGCTGCCCATTGGAACTCCACTGGATTGTTTGTAATATTTGTTGTCAAAGGTGAAGTAATTGCCATCTTGCATGCAGAAAGAAACCAGCTTGATAATGTGAAAGGGATTCAATTTTGTTCTGCTGGGTAGGCTTGTATCTGCATTGAGGAGACTGTACAACATCTCCAATGTGTCTGGCACTGGAATGCTCGGGAATAATTCTTTTACATCGTAACTAACTAGAATCTCATCGGGTTTCAAGTGATGGTTTCGTATTTCATTGACGAAAGATTTGCTATTTTTGACGAAAGAGGGTTCTTTGCCGGTTAAGGGTTTGATGATCTTTTTTAGGTATCTACTGAGTTCGGTTGTAGTGCTGTTGATTGTAGAAACTATTGGTCTTAATGGGACATCCGGTTTGTGTACTTTGGGAAGACCGTATAGCTCAGGGGGTCTATAATTCGACGCAAACTTAAGACGTGTTGCTAATTTGGAAATTTCTGATTCTTTGGTCTCTGCGGCAAACGTAACGAGAAGAGATCGGAGATTTTTTCGAGACTCATCTGTAGGGTCGGCGGGTAGAGGTGTGTAATTTTCTGTGTTTAATATAGTTGTCATCTTTTCTGTGTAGGTGCTTCTGTGAAGTAGAACTATTCTATTCCCTTTATCTGCTTTTGTGATAATTCTGTTGGAATGCCTTTTTAGTTGATGTAAGCAATTCATCTCATATCGGTTTAAGTTTGGAGTAGCGTTAAAGCTGTGACATAAGATAATTGAAGATAAACTATTCCTAATCCGTGTGGCTGTCTCTGGGTCGACTGAAGATAGGCTGTCCTCAATGGAGACAATGATGTCGAGAAAGGGTGGCTTTTTTGGGGTTGGGACAAAGTTTAGTCCTTTCTCCAGTATGGTCTTCTCACTTTCATTTAGAGGTATAGAGCTAAGATTGATTACCGCTGTGCTTAGTTTCGACGCAGCGTTTCTACGTGGAGAGCTTCTGTGCGGGTGTGAAGAAGTAGTCTGAAGTCCGGTCTGAAGTCGGTCGAATTTTCTTTTGAGTACCTGCTTTTGTGAAGTGCATGCGGTTTTTGTGGCGAATTCCACGTGCTGGACCAGGGTTTCGTAGATATTTTTATGTAACCATGTTCTGAGGAAATCCAGCGTGCCAATGTAATCTGCTCGTAGTTTTGCTAGTGTAGATCTGTGTTTCCTTATAACATTTCGTAGTAGAGATAAACCCGCGGTAAATAAGATTCTTTTGGTTTGATTGTTTTCGTACTGGCCCCATTTTAACTTGAAGCAATTGGGTAGAATTCCATGGTCTCTACATTTAAGCAGGAAGGTTAGTTGACCTTGTGTAAGTCCTGCTTTAACACGTATGTTTTCCAGATGTCGTGCAGCTGACAGAAGGGGTGTACCGTACTCACCCTTTATAGTCTTGAAAATGCGATGTTTTGGTGCGGGACTGTATGTTTTCATAGTTCAGCGTCTTTAATACGGTAGCTGCGTCCCGTTGGTAAGCACAAAAAAGAAAAAAAGAACAAACAAACAACACAAAATAGAAGGGTTTTTTGGGTTATTGTAACTATTGAACGTTTTACAAAGTTTACGAGGTTGAACGAGCTTTTCCAAGAGTCTACACCGGGGAAACAGGCAATACTCTGAAACATAGGTTCAATCAACATATAAAAGAACTAGGTGGAACCAAGACCCGACGGCTCAAGACAGAGCTGAAGGCTGAGGTCCCTGCCGAAATTGGTCAGATTGAGTGGCTTGCTACCATGAAGACAGACCTGACTGGAGGCACACAAAGCGCTGATAACGGATCTCGATTGACCCGAATGCTTCGTACTCAACGTTTATGCAATAAATGCTATTTTAAAAAACAAGTTGAAAAACCGCAATATTTTGCACAAAACGTTGGATCTTGTTCGAATTCTCCCCACGGAAGTTGAGGCGGCAACTTCCAACGCTAATGCTCAGCGATATTGCGGATTAGCGGAACAACGGGAGGGACGTTTTACTGTGGGTAGTTGAACGGATGCCTACCAAATTGAACGACAAAGACAATGGAGCATCAGTGGCACATGCAAGAGGTGCAGTTAGTGACCCGCGGATTACCCGCTATGGAATGCCGTTGCAGCAATGGAATGACGCTTGCGAAACGGTCACTAATGCGGTTACTGACCCTTGAGAAACAGTGAAGGTGAAGGAATCTAACAGCTGCGCGTGCATCGCTGGCATGGGACCCACAATGGGACACCAGTGGTGCATGCCATCGGTTCGGTTACTGAACCGTCGAAAACACCGTAGGTCGCCGCCCGATCCGCGTTGTGCCTCGGCAAACGGTGTGAACATCATTGTGAACTATGAGTACGCCGTCCACAAGTCCAGGCACGCCTTCTCAGAAAAGCACCCTAAAGAACGCTGCCTGACTGCAGCAGATGGTACCAGATGAAGAAGCGGCGTTGAACTTCCTCCGCAAAAAAGGGCTGCTGCACACTGACAGCCTTTGCCCCTCGTGCGGACAGGCTATGCGTCTGGGCCGCGGTGGCAAAGCCTGGCGGTGCCACAAACGGTCCTGCGACAAAGAATTGTGCGTGCGCACCGGCACGTGGTTCGATGGTAAGCGCACTCAGTGCAGTCGTCGTTTTGAGCGCCATACGCTTCAATGTGTCGGCAAAAGATAAAGCTGCAGAAGGCGCTGCAGATAATATACAACTGGAATCGCGGGTACACGACGATCAAATTCTGCGAGCACGAGCTGGGTAGTAATGTGTGCGCCTTGTATTGTCGCTGTACGCAGTATTTATGGTTTAGGGCTCAGCAAGGGTACCGCAGTGCGGTGGAACAGGTACCTGCGGCAAGTTGTATGGTAAACAAGCCGGCTCCCTACCTGCTAATTGGGCAGGCTGGCTTGCTCTTCTCTCAGCTCCCTACCAGCTAATTGGGTAGGCTGGTTTGATCTCACTGAATCCGGCATTTTCAAGAAACGGCATGACCGCCGGTGCCGCTTAATCTGCACATTTAATGAATGCCAAGGCATGACAATTGCAGCTGCGGACGCAGGCGGGTGGTAGTAATTCGCGGTCAAGTAAACGGCTGCCCGTAGCACATAGGAATGCGCGTTCCCGGTAATCCACCTATTACTGAAATGCCACATGCAGTGTGGAGATGCAGGTAACTGGACATAATCCTTCTAGATCAACCGCTTCAAGCGGTGACAGAAGCGGATTAATGCCCATAATCCCTCTGCAAAACAGCTGCAGAGGGGTATAAAAGCACACGTGTCGACAGGCAGGGAACAGACGGTAAAGAGGGTCCGACGAGCGCCGTATCGCTGACCGTTACGTATGTCGTTGCGTACATATTGTTATGCCGCGCACTTCTGCAATAAACTCCTCCGCACAAGCTCAAAAATCGCGGCAATTCTGCTACAAGTTGCAGCAGAAGCGCTGAGCAAAGCACCGGTGCACCTGGGAGGACCGTCGATACACAGTTTTTGTAAGGTTATTTGGGTCTAGTATGTTGTCTCCCCACCGGAAGTTGAGGCGGCTACTTCAAAGCGTAATCTGCGACTCTACAGCGTAATAAATGGTTGTTATCGGCACAACGGGACGGACGTTATCGTCAGGTTTAGTGAATGCATGGAGTTAAGCAGCTGCGCATGCATTGAAGTTACGGGAAACACAATGGGGCCTGCAGGTGTTCAAGCTGAAACGTCGTGTAGGAATTCATGAAAAACATCGCAGGTCAACTGTCCGAGCTGCGGCGTGCCTTGGTAGACAGAGTAAATCTCATTCTGCGTTATGTCTGTCCCGGGATCTAGTGACAACTTCCCATCGACAAGTGGAGGCACTGACGCCTTCTGCCTGATTAGGGACACCCGAGTGAACCCGTCAAATGCGCCTCCAGTGAAACCGACGCGTCGCCTTCGTCAGGCTGAGCGCCTGCGTTAGCAGTACGTATGCTTTTTCCCTTTTTGCGTTACTCATTGCTCGCGTGTTCAGTGATCGCTAAGTAATGTTAGTTTGCGCTATGCTTGTTGTCGTTTGCGCCACGGTCAAAACTGCAAAACCCAACAGCAGCAACGAACACGCGTCATGTTAAGGTTTAGGCTTAGGCTATGGCAGGACAGGATGGCCGGCACGGTTATAGCACGCACTTGGAAACAATCACCAGAACGGCCAACTGTTTCCAGGTGTGCAGCGTTCCTTCGCTGATACGAAATCAGTGCACAGTGAACAATAGCTTAGGTCAGCCATTGTTCAGATGACGTAGTAATCCCCACTTGGCCTCTTTTGAAGTTGCCGCCCGAACTTCCGGTGGGGAGACAACGTAAAAGACCTGGTTATTTTGTCTACTCCCATTACTACCACCATGTTGAAACTGAACTGAGTGGCCGCACTGCCTGCGACAATCTTCGTTCTCCAGCGGACGGTATGTACGCTTGTTTTACGTGCACTTTCACTGTGGCGTATGTTAAACTGCTCCCTTAGTAAGTGCTACTAAGTGCTAAAGGATGCCAGCGCTAATGCGGAAATCCGTTTAAGCGAGCCATTGTCCACAAATCCCCTTAATCCCCACTTGACCTCCTTAGAAGTTGCCACCTCTACTTCCGTGGGGAGAATTGAAACAAGACCCAAAACGTTTACACAAAACCACCCGTTATGAAGAAAGAAAGAAGAAAAAACTAAATGAAAGTAACGCGCTTAAGACGGATTAAAGAAGCTCTGTACATTAGGCACAATGAGACATATTACCGCGATCAAGCAGCGGAAATAAGTGAATTAGGGACTACCATTATCATGCGCTCCAATTGCTGCTAATTAAGTTGATTGAATACATGAACACAAGGATTAAGTAAAAAATAGAGTATCACGTATGGAAATGTAAGAGAAAAATGGATAAATTAACATGGAATAAGGTGGTCTAAGCATGAAAAGAATTAACATATATGGAATAAAAAATGGAAAGTGGACACGACAAACGTGAAATGAACGATGGAATAAGGTATGAAAAGTAGAATAACATTAACATAGTAAGATGGTACAACACGTACGCAAAAATAAACGCAGTCAGCTGAAAAACAGTGGAGCTCCAAAAACAAGACTTTAAAACACTCGTTTTAAACCGTTAAACCGTTAGAATGGCGATGTCGCACTTGCTATTTACACGAATTTTAGTACTGCTGAGGACAGGTCACGCGCGGTCCGGAAGCTACGGACCTCCGCTAAAAGGCTTTTGCATTTCCAATGGGACAAACTCTGTGTAGTAAACGCAGTTGACAAACGCACGCAAAAAAGGGTTGTCAAACATTTTATTGTACAGACACAACACGAATCTCTCTCAGCCTTCCGCGGGTGCTCCTTATATACTCCTTATCCTGGCGGGGGCTGAGCGTCACTTCGTGGGCGAGGTGACATCTGACGGACGTTTCCGGTAACCGCCCTGCGCGTCCTGACAGCTATTTCCGGTGACCATCCTGCGTGTGTCACTATCAAAGTCTGTCCTGCAGGGATCGTCGCTTTCACCGCCCGTCGTGCAGGGAGCGGTTACCGTAATTCTCGTCGCACTTTTCGTCACACTCTGTAAGAAAAGCAATTCAAAAATGTTCTTTATACGAACTGTTCACGGATATGAACGACACATGAACCCCATTTTCAAGTGGTTATTAGAAATGTACTGTCGCCTATTAATGAACTTGCACGAACGAGCTGCATAAAGTGCTGTGACAGCCATGCTTCAGTGAGGACTTCGTACTGGGCAGTTTACTGAACAACCATGAAGAGGATCAACGTGGCCTGTGCTCATTGCGCAAATAGAAAGTCGTGTAATCAAGTGATTACAATAGAAGCGATAAGCACCATTGGGCGAAGACGCGTTTTGACTGCGCGAGTGAGCCGGCCGCAAAGCTGATACACTCAAGATTACGAAAGTCTGCTGAATATCGTTTATCTTAGCAAACAGAATTCTTGCCTAACTTATCACTGATTTCTTACCTCATCTCAGCTCTCACTTACCTGGAATGAAGTAAGCAACGCCTCAGCGTAGGTTTGACCACCTGAATTTACTTAAAAACTCCAAGTGCCTATCTGGCGCGGGTTGAACCGACAGAATAAGGGAGGTAAATACTCGTTTATTCAACCAGAACGTCTGCAAGCTTCAAACCGAGAGAAAACCGATATGACAGTCTTTGGTCTTGTCCTTATATAATCCTCTGGTCGCACCCGGGTCAGGTCACATGCAACAGCTGGCGGCCCCTTGGTTGCACGACAACATGTTTACAGCAGCCTATCTTAAATGTTTTACAGAAAACAGCTAAACACAAGTTGCAGGTGCACTTTTTAAAACAAAGTACGATACTCAAACCTTGCAGCAACTGCCTACGACACTAACAATAAACAAACCTGACGACTGCTGATTCATTCAAAGTTAATTTCGAAAACAAATGACTTTTTAACACTTTTTTTAGAATTTCAAGTGCGCGTTTTTATTACGGAAGGGTACAAGCGTTTAATTTCACTCGCCAATAAACGCTTGGGGTCTAGTATGTTTCGCGGGCGCCGGAAGTGTAGCCGGCTTCTTCAAAGCGTTATCTGCGAATCTACGGCGTAATAAATCGTTGTTATCGGCGCAACAGGACGGACGTTATCGTCAGGTTTAGTGAAAGGATGGAATTTAGCAGATGTGCATGCATTCAAGTTACGGGAAACACAATGGGGCCTGCAGGTGTTCAAGCTGAGACGTCGTCTAGGAATTCCTGAAAACATCGCAGGTCAACTTTCCGAGCTGAGGCGTGCCTTGGTAGACAGGGTAAATCTCATTCTGCTTTATGTCTGTCCCGGGATCTAGTGACAACTTGCCATCGACAAGTGGAGGCACCGTAAGGAGGCATTGACGCCTTCTGCCTGATTAGGTACACCCGAGTGAACCCGTCGGATGCGCCTCCAGCGAAATCGACGCGTCGCCTTCGTCAGGCTGAGCGCCTGCGTTAGCAGTGCGTATGCTTTTTCCCTTTTTGCGTTACTCATTGCTCGCTTGTTCAGTGATCGCTAAATAACGTTACTTTGCGCTATGCTTCTTGTCGTTTGCGCCACGGTCAAAACTGCAAAACCCAACAGCAGCAACGAACACGCGTCATGTTAAGGTTTAGGCTTAGGCTTAGGCTTAGGCTTAGGCAGGACAGGATGGCCGGCAGGGTTATAGGACGCACTTAGAAACAATTACCAGAACGGCCAACTGTTTCCAGATGTGCAGCGTTCCTTCGCTGATACGCATCGCTCGCGTGTGTACACAGTGAACAATAGCTTAGGTCACCCATTGTTCAGGTGGCGTAGTAATGATCACGTGACCGCCTTTGAAGTTGCCGCCTCTACTTCCGGCGCCCGCGAAACATACAAGACCCGAAATTATTGCAGTTGTTTGACTCGTTAGACCTAAAAACGCAGTGTGCATTTAATTGGTTTGACTCTTTATTCATGAATACAAAGTAATGTGGTTTAATTAAAAAACGAAATTTCAAATGGCAACATAGACTTCTATGCAACAGCAACAAATGCACTGTAAAAAACTTCAGTTCAAAATGAACATTTAAAACTATTCAGTCATTTTTTACCGTCCGCTTTGCTGGCCGCAGTTGAGCGTGCGTAGGGCTACACGCGGCCGGCTGGCCTGCTACTGCTTTAGACGTGTTTCCATGTGTTTTACGAAAAGAATATGACTATCCATAGCCTGCTCGAAAATGTGATGTTTTAGTACGGGACTGTATGTTTTCATATTTCAATGTCTTTATTACGGTTGCAGTGTCCCGTTGATGTGCCCAATAAATGAAAAAACTTCCTCCGGAGCTTTCGGGTCTTTTGCGACCCGTCTTCAGCGGTCAGAAGACGTGTCGCGAAAGACCTGAAAGCTCCGGAGGAAGTTTTTTCATTTATTTGGCACATCAACGGGACACTGAAACCGTAATAAAGACATTGAAATATGGATCCATAGCCTGCTAGCCCTTCTTCTTTATGGATACTGGGTTTATTCTAAGTATGCCTCTTCATATGAACGCGTTTTACGCTTCACCGGAATGATACAAACGTTCCCTCATTGCTTCTTACTGGTCTTAATAATCTTTGCCGGAGAGTACAGCCCGCGTCTTTCACAGTTGAGCAGCTTTGAAACAGACCATTGGATATTTGCAAACAGGAGCGTTATGCTGAGTTTAAACTGCAAAAGAGTAGCTTTAAAATAAATGCACCTACAAGATATATTTTGCTAATTTATCAGGTACATCAGTCTCTGTTCTACTTTGACAGTAGCTCACTAAGCCGCATAGACTGGTTGTGCGTTTGTAAATTTCGAAGGCATTGGTTCCAGCTTTAATCAGTCATAAATGAAGCACCTGAGAGTACTTTTTGCACTTGTGATGTTCGTTCAGATCTGGTTGTTGGAAGCAAGTCCAACTTCTTGTCCCCATGATGGCCATAATAGGCAAATGATGCGTTTCGGATGGAAAGATGACAAGAAGCTATGCTATACGTTTCTGAAAGTGAACCCAAGCAGAGACTTCGATCCCGGGATAATGCCGAACAAACAATTTCGCAAGCTGTGTCAAAATAACTTCAAGAAAGGCTTCATTTCTCCCATCAAAAAAAGTGATGATGTAAAAATTGGCAAGCAGCATCCTCTACTGAAAGTTTATTCTGGAGTGACAATTAAGTTCTCATTGCATAAGGGTGGCGTCTATTATAAGTGGCCTAATCATTATATCTATATCTGGGAGTACAGTTACGAGTACGAAAGCCCAGCCGAAACTGTTGCCAAAACATCAACTCGCAGCCACGGGAGTGAGGAGAAGGACGTTTACGGGTCAAATCTCGACGAAGACTGGTTTATGTTTAGGTCACACGTGTACGACTCTCAACTCAACGAAGGGAAGTTTCCAAAATGTACGATTGTTAAAGTCTCCGATAAGAGAGCGTTCTCTGATAAGGTTATACCATGTGCAGAGTTGGAAAAAGAAAATGACTTGCACATACTGTGTGCTCACTCGACTTACAACGATTGCGTAGAAGAAAAAGTTAACAGGTGTTCGTACGTCAACAGAAGTAAAAATATCAATGGTTGGTACGATTATCATTATAGGATAAAGGTAGAAAATGAGCCGCCGTATGGTCGTGAATGTGAACATTACTACGACCACGGTAAAAACTGCACACCTGTTTGCACTGGCAGGTGGTCAGAGTGGATGCCACCAACGCTTCCACTATGTGCGAATAATGGAAAGTTTACGAGAAGGCGGTTTCAAGCGCAGTCGAATGAGAAGGATGTGCATCTGTGCAATGAAAACGATAAATCGTGCTGCCAAATGTCAACAGAACACATCATTGATGATTGTTACGACTATGATGAGACGAAGAAAGTTAAGCTTGATTCTTCAAAGTGCAAAAACGGCGGTTCATTAACCAAAGCTCCTAATGGTTATAATAAATGCGACTGTGCATCGGGTTTCAAAGGAACTCAGTGCGAGGAAAATGCATGCGCAAATGAATGCAAGAATTCTGGCACCTGTATAGTACGGAATGTAGGCGTCCTTTGCGTATGCCTGCCTGGTTTCAGTGGCCCAAATTGCGAAACCGTCCTTAAACTTTGTGGCGCAGAAAAAGCTTTTTGCGAGAATGGTGGTTCATGCATATTTCTAACTGAAAACCAAGGTAGCTATTGCAAATGCACAAAGAACTTCGGAGGAGATCACTGCACAGAAAAAACTGAGTACTGCCAGACGGACACCTGTAGCAATTCTGGTGTATGTCACAACGTAACTGAAAAGCATTCCTTCTATTGCAGGTGCAACGCAGGAAGAACAGGAAAGAAATGTGAAGTGGATGAAACTGGTTTTGGATTTACTATAAAAAAATTTACTGCGGGAAAGGGTCCTCCTTATCTTTATGTTGCAATTGGTATTATTCTTACGCTTCTGTTTCTGACATGCGGCACTGGAACTGTAATTCATCATCGTCGTCGTAAGCATCGCAAGGGTCATCGTGGCAATGATATGTCATCCTACTCGTCAGCGTTCAGTTCAAGGTTTGCTTCTACTCTGTCGCGGTTTTCAACGACCGGTGGCAGTAAGGCGACATCACGAATGAGCACCAAAACAGCGGATAAATCGTTAGCGACGAAACGGGGAGCTAGCAAACGCTAGTTCTTTCTCGCGGAAGTTGCCATAAACGGCTACCTTTCACGAGTAAAAACTTAAAATTTTTGTTGCCATTGTAGATCTTTGGGTCAATGATTAAACAAAATTTCAACCTATATTAGTGCGAACATACTGTAAAGTTATCTCCTGCAAGCTTTTTCACTGTTTTTATCCGTAATGACTCCAACAGGCTGCGTAAGGTGCTGAGGAAGGCATCAGTAGTTGACCTGCCAAACTGATCAGTGTGTTACGGTTAGAGGACCGTGAGAAACTTGGATATCATTATCACCCCAGGTTTCTGCGCGGAAACCGTCGTTATAGCACCTGGCAGATCAGAGGGCGCCGATTCCCAATAAAATATTCACATGAGGTCACCTCTGACAGATCTACGAGGTCACTGAGGCTTGATTGATCGGTCTGTCAGTAATCCCTCTTGAACTCGTTTCACCAATTGTACTACCAGTATATAAGCGATGAATGTTATACTAATAAACCCTTTTGCTTTCTGTACCTCAAGAACACGCTGAGTATGGTTACTAACACTTCATCCGCAACATATTGGTCCTCCGAGCCGGATCGCTGGTGATCCTTTTTTCTGTTGACGTTCTGCCGTTCCAAGTAAGCATGGAGCAGTTTAAGAGGTCCCGAGCAGGACTGAATTCTCGTGTGGCTTACTTGAAACGCGAACTACTGGATGCGATTGAGTCTGAGAAGAAACCGTCGCTTGTGGAGGACATGGAAAGGTCGCTCACAGAATACATGAACAAAGCGAACGATGTTCAGGAAAAGATTGAACAGTTACTGGCCAACGAAGACCAGTTAAAGGAAGAACTCGGTTCCTGGATGCGCTTTGATGGTGAAGTCCGTGAGCTACGTGTCCAAGCGAGGGACTATGTCTCAAGATCAATCAACACTACACTGGAGAACAAGAGTGACGTCGTTCCGCAGGCAAACGCAGGGTCCGGACCGTTTTTGCCGAAGTGGAGTCTGCCAAAATTTAGTGGGAACTTGTTGGAGTTCACTTCATTTTGGGATCAGTTCGAGGCTAGTGTGCATAGCAGACAGGAACTGGGCGACGTTACTAAACTGGTGTACCTCCTTTCTGCATTGACTGGCAATGCATCGAAAGCGGTTGAAGGTTTCAGCGTTACGAACGCGAACTACCCGATGGTAGTCGAGGTACTAAAGGGTCGATTTGGGCGCCCACGCGCAATAGTGGAAGCTCACGTCAAAGGTCTGTTGGCTATAAGCAAGTGTGATCACTGCGCGAATGCTTCAGAATTGCGTGAATTCCACGATCAGATCAGCCTGCACATTAGAGCGCTGGTTGCACTAGGGCGCGACCCAGCGAAGAATGAACTCTCAGCAGCAGAGATCTTGCTAACAGTCTTCAAGGAAAGACTCCCTGAGAGACTGCAAAAGGCGTGGGAAGAACGACTTTCCTCTGCTGTAGGGGAAAAGGCTCCTTTGGATATGTTCTTCCAGTTGCTATTGACTCAGGTGGAGGAAGCTGTTGACAGTGCCAACAGGCCACGCAAAGCAGTGAAAAACGGCTCGCCTCCACGGAGGCTATACTCCGCAGCTGCGCTGATAGCAAAGGATGACGAGGTCAAATCCTGCGCATTGTGCCACAAAGGGCACAGAACAGCCACCTGCCCAACGCTCTTGACAGCGTCGGTGGAAGATAGATGGAAGGTGGTACGTAATGGTCACTTGTGCTTCGTTTGTCTAAACGCAGGTCATCGTTCGCTGAAATGTCCATCCAGAAAAGCCAGTTTAATACAGCAGTGCCAACGCTTTCATCACCCGCCGCTGTACACGGACTTCGACGCTAGACAGGTCAAAGTTGGACTTGTTCAGCAAAGACAAAGGTCTACAACCTGGCTGCAAACTGCTATAGCGAAGCTTTGTTGTCCCAATGGCAACATGGCTATAGTAACGTGCGTATTCGATGCAGGGTCACAACGATCCTTCACTCGAAAACAGCTAGCAGATGATTTGGGGCTTCAGGGACAGACGGAAGCCATACGCATAGCCACGTTTGCAAAGACTAGCGGGGCACTTGAAAGAGCGCGAAAAGTGTCCCTCACGTTGAAGGCGATAAGCAGCAGAAACGACGCTGGTCAATGGATGCAAGCCCTATGTGTGCGTCGTATCTGCTCGGCACTGGAACCGCAACCACTTCTGCGGAAAGGGTGGTCACATATCCATGGCCTAAATCTGGCAGACAGGTTCCCACGCGCAAGCTCAGAAGTAGATGTTTTAGTTGGACTTGACCACTACTACGATTTTATGCGAAATGCAGTTAGGCAAGGTAGGAACAATGAGCCGATCGCAGTCCAGTCGAAGCTAGGTTGGATCTTGTGCGGTAAAGTGGGAAAAAGCCCAGCACATGGGAAGACCACAGCATTACAGGCTACCATAGAGGAACCGACTGAGGCGATGCTAAAAAGATTTTGGCAGCTGGATGCCATTGGAGTGTCAGAGAACGAAGATTCTACGGAGAAACCGTCGATAGTAATGGAAGCGTTTCAAAAATCAGTCGTCTTTGATGGAGAACGATATATAGTGAAACTTCCATGGAAGGTAGAGAAGAACCTACCAAACAATCTCCACTTGGCGCAGCAGCGTCTGGAACAGACGGAAAGACGGTTGCTCAAAAGAGGTAAAGAAGCTACGGCGTATTTAAGTGCCATGAAGGAATACGTCGTGAATGATTGGGTGGAGGAAGCTTCAAAGAAGATAGCTAACGAAGGTGAGGAATGGTACTTGCCTCACCATGCAGTGGTAAGAAGCGACAAGACCACTACACAATGTCGAATCGTCTTCGACGGTTCAGCAAGTTTCCGTGGCGTCTCACTGAATGATCAGCTGGAAGCAGGCCCAGCAGTGCAGAGAGATTTAGTCGGGATACTGATCCTATTTCGACGGTACCGGTTCGGAATACAAGCTGACGTACAGAAAATGTTCATGCAAATTAGGCTGCATGAAGAAGACCGAGACGTAGTTCGGTTTTTATGGCGCAATCTGGAAGTTGATCGTGAACTAACCATTTACCGGTTCGAAAGAGTTTGCTTTGGACTAAAATGCTCCCCATTTCTAGCGCTGGCGGTCGTTAGACATCATGCTCTGCTGAATGGTGGAAAGTTCGCCCAAGCTGCGACAGAAATCCTTGATAAAATGTACATCAACGATTTAGTCACTAGCTATGACAGTGCAAAGGACGCGACAGCACTGGTTCACGATCTAGTGGAACTGATGCAACAAGGAGGGTTTACGCTCACAAAGTGGGCCAGCAATTGCTCACTGCTAAACGATATGGTCGAAAAAGATTCCTCTGAAAGCGAAGCAGGAAAAATGCTCAACACTTTAGGATTTTGGTGGGACTGTTCACATGACTTAATGGCCGTTAAGGCCCCTCAATTGAATGCGCGGTCACTGGACACGAAAAGGCAACTACTAACAGCGCCCGCACGAGTGTTTGATCCATTCGGCTGGTTGGCACCATTCACGGTAATCGCCAAGATTCTAATGCAGAAGTTGTGGACACGTGGTATACAATGGGATGAAGTAATCCCAAAGGATATCTCAGCAAGCTGGATTAGCTGGAAAAGGCAGTGCACTTTGATGATGGAAGTTAAAGTGCAGAGGTCGCTCAGAATTCCTCCGGAAGACAGGCGGGAACAGGTACAATTGCATACGTTCTGTGATGCTTCCGAAGTGGCCTACGGAGCAGTTGTATACCTGAAGGTGAAAAGAGAAAACGGTAAGCATTTCACGAACATTATAATCGCGAAATCCAGGGTAGCGCCGGTAAAGAGAGTCACTTTACCGAGACTAGAGCTGTTAGGGACGCTTATCGGAGCTCGGCTGACTAGCTTTGTAAGAAGTCAGCTGAAAATACCAGTAGATTCGACATTTTATTGGAGTGACAGCGAAATTGTCTTGGCATGGATTAAAGGTGCTCCCGGCAACTGGAAACAGTTCGTTCGGAACCGTGTGGAGGAAATCCACCAGCTAAATGAACCTATGCAGTGGAGATACTGTCCAACGAAACATAATCCGGCAGATCTGTTGAGCCGTGGATGCACGATAAAGACATTAAAGGAAGAAGCCACCTGGTGGCACGGGCCTTCGTGGCTATGGTAAGAAGAAGTCATGTGGCCTAAACAGATCATTGAAAGAAACGCGCCGAAAGAAATGCCACTCGTGAAACTACTGCAGGTGCGTTTAGATAATGGAACAAGGGTTGACTCTCTGACAAGCCCAACTGGCCGGGCGCCAGGGTTGTTACGGTTAGAGGACCGTGAGAAACTTGGATATCATTATCACCCCAGGTTTCCGCGCGGAAACCGTCGTTGTAGCACCTGGCAGATCAGAGGGCGCCGATTCCCAATAAAATATTCACACGAGGTCACCTCTGACAGATCTACGAGGTCACTGAGGCTTGATTGATCGGTCTGTCAGTAATCCCTCTTGAACTCGTTTCACCAATTGTACTACCAGTATATAAGCGATGAATGTTATACTAATAAACCCTTTTGCTTACTGTACCTCAAGAACACGCTGAGTATGGTTACTAACACTTCATCCGCAACACTGTGATTACAATTGACAGTTATCCGCGTCCTAAAGCTAGGAAAATATGCTTTCGATTAAACGTCGCTATTGAGCAAAGAAGCATTAACAGAAATATATGTCCATAAAAGTGCTTCGCCCGAGTGGCAGTGCGCAGTTCAGAAAAAACGGAGATGCACAGCTTACAGTTACACGAGTAAAATATGCATTAAAAGCGCGTTGTTCGATGCGAGAAACCGATGCTAGAAACAAGTGTGGTGGAGAACTACTTGACAATAGAAAAGTTTTGATTTGGCGGGTCTGCTCTCTGGTAAGCTCCGAAACTGCTAAGTTTTTGTTCTGAATTTTTCCCTAATAACTGATCATCCATTCGTTGGTAGGGCATTTGCTTCGGTTTTTTCAGAAATTATCAACGGGCAAGACAAAGCCGTAGTAAAGAATTTCCATCATAAAAATACACAGACCCGTTAAGCAGCACCCAGTCTTCGACGACAGCTTAGTTGTTTTGAGCAACCATGTTTGGTAGAAGCATGCTTTTCTATCGCAATGTTTACTGAAAAGTGCAGTCGGGCGTTTAGGCAATGACGTTATCTGGAATAGAAATGCCAACGTTAAATGACGCTCGTCATAGTACACAGTACTTTTTTCGCTGTCTGAAGCTAACAATGTCCGCATATATTTCAAGGTATGGCAGAGGCATGGAAAAGGTTTGGTTTTCCCAAATAAACTAATGCCTCCTCGTAGGCAGCCAAAGCGCGACTGATCATTTCTTCAAGACGTATATGACCATTCGGGTGATTTGTCTTAATAACGGTGCCAACGAGGACAGGAAAGAAGCAAATGAGCAAGAAAGCTCTTCGAGGAAAAATTGCTTCGAAGGCCAGCCAAAATGTTTCGAAGGAAGGAAGGTCAACCTGTCCTTTGACAAAATCACAAAGCATTTGATGGTAGCGATTCACTACGCAACGTTGGTGCTCGCGTCGGAACGAGGCTGACGTTGACCAAATGAGCAAATGGGCCAAGTCCTCCAATGGAGCACCTTGCTCAATCAATTGCCAATCTATGAGAGCGACGACCTTGTCGTCAGGCACTCCATTTTCTGACTTTTTGAAGAGAATGTTATTGGTCCATAAGTCACCGTGCTTCAAAACGGTGGGCACAATTTGGCCTATCGATCGCAGCAACGCAGACCACCGTTGAACGTCAAGATAACGTAGGACCACTTCCTCGTCAACGTGAACAAAACGATCCGGATATTCTTTTTTCAACTGTGCCAAACCGTTAGTCAGAAATTGTCGGAAATGTGTCGCCTCTTCCACGTTTCCAAAAATCCTTGTTAACTGATTTTTCCATTCAACCTTTGTAGTGAGACACCAACAATGGAGCTTGGCTAGAATGGATGCTACGTCCATCACTTTGGCCAAGTTCATCCCGGACGATATGTCCTCAATCAGAGCAGCACTACCAGTTAAATCTTCCAAAAGCAACAATCCTAAAGACAGTAGGCCTTCAAAGAGATCTTTCCTTTGTTTAAGAATTGCTACGCCAACGTACAATGGTCTATCCAAACGCTTACCTTGTATTTCATCAGCTGCTTTTCTTCCGTAGAAACATGCTGGAATCGGTATCGGCAAGTCTGATTCGCTCATGAACATAGCGTATGCATCGACTTCATTGTTGTGAAACATAGCGATACGCTGCGCTGGGTCAATCCTCTCGTGAGGTTCTTCTTTTTCAGCCATGAGGGAAAGTTTACTTACTAGTTCAGAGTGGTCCTTCATTCTTGGCACCTTCAATACGATGGATGCGGGAAGGATGGCCTTTTCTTCTCCGATTTCCTCGTTCCATTGCAACTTCAATAGGTATATTTTGCAAATTGAACCGTAACCTTGGCCAATGAGTTCTCCGTGACAACTGCGTAACTTAAGGTCAACGCCGAACTTTCTGTTCAATTCAGTCTCGACCAGTTTGCATAAATGCAATTCCAGATAACCAAGAGAATTCATCTTAACCTGAGAGGCTGACAAGTAGACAACGATATGTAGCGACCACTAGATTCTCTTAGAGTAAACAGAACTGACCAGATCGGATCAATTAGCGCTGACATCAACTACCGAGAAACCTTATCAGCGCTACAAATAACGGAACGAAAGTGTCCACTTTGCTTATCTGTGCCGACGACAATCTGCGCTACATCAGCACTGCAATAAACAAGGTGGATTGTTGGGTGCTGGTAATAAATTAACTTTGTCGGGAAACTGAAGAGGACACAAATTTTGATCGTTGTGTGGTTAACTGTTCGTCAACCGAACGATCGGCCCTCCATTTGGTGAGCGTCGCTGATGCCGATTCGAGCAAGTTCAGTATATCCTAACGTTAAAGCGGGAAATATTTCAGCATTTGAAACGTGTGTGCACCGTGCCGCCACGGGAACTTGTCTCACAAGTATACTCTTAATCATTATGGATAATTGTACATTGTTGTTACGACTGAACCCATATTTTCAGCGAAACGGACAAGTGGGCGGAGCAGCCGTCTCAGCATAGCCCAACCGCCAACGCGCAGCAGCATTCGTTGCTCATGGTAAGCCAACCATCAAAAGTCGAATAAAACAAACTTATAACCGATATTCAGACGAACTTGAAGAAGAAACTTATCTATATACTTTCTACTCGAAAGCTGCACTATTACATGAACTATTTTTCATATGAGACACGTAAGCAAACTAATAGTGCCCGCGCGTTACCCATAGATGGATGAGCACATGTCAAATAGACGTTTATTCCGCTCGTAACCTCAACCACACATTCACGACCACGATACACTGACCCTTCTACCTTTCCATCGCTTCTACAGCCTTCTGTTTGGCCATCTGACGACGCATAACTTGTTTCTTTTGTTCAATACGAGCCTTCCGTTGCTTTAAGGATTTCTTCTTGAAGTTCCACCTTAATCAATATAGTATTTTAATAAAAATGACAAAAAAGACGACTAAAAGAAACCGTTTTTTCTTTGGCGCCGGTTCCTCAATTTTCTGTACCAGCACGTGCTCCGGGTTGGCTCGAATTGCAGCATGCGCCTTCTTGTACATCTCCTCTATCTGAACAAACTAGTATAAATGAGGTAGTCGGAAATTATTTACCATATGTGGAGCAATGCCCTCCTTGATGTAGACAGAAAATTGACGCTTATAAGCTTGCTCGTCTTCGTTTTTCAACTTTTTCATGTACTCCATAACGTGGATACCATAGATGCGTGCCCTGTGAATTTCTGGATTATATTCCTTCGTCTCTGCGTCGTATCCAGGAAAACGGCGATGCCTGCAACCAAAAATTTTCTTAAGTCTTAAGATGGGAACGCTGAAGTCCTTACTCATGCGGAATATCCAGTCCGCCATCGACAGCACCTTTCATAACGCCAAATACACGTGAGCCAGTCGTAGTGCGAGCTAAGCCAACATCCAAAAAGCAACGGAATGCGCCTTGTTGTCCTTCTTCACTTTCCACATTATAATCCTTTCCCGTCGCTTCTTCTACGCCTTTACAAACACTGTCAAGATTACGCTTTTTCAAATGCTACAAATCAGCTGAAGTTTGAAAAGTTCACATATGGATGGATCGTACGCGACGGGCAAGCAGCAAACCGGTGCAATATGCTGCAGCGTAGTTTGTGAGTCCTACTTTTACGCCATACTTGGGTAGCTCATGCGAATACGCCGAAGTAAGCACAACATCGCCACCAACTTTCGCGTAGGCAATCTGGCAAAAGAAGAAAATAGCATCGAACTCACATTCAATTTTTCAACGAACGACAGAACACTTGCATACTTGTGCAACAACGTCCTTATTGGTTATCCGAACAACTAAACGGTACTTCGGCGTATTGTACTTATTCTTATCCTGCACCACCAGGTACCTACGCGCTCGATAATCTGTCTTCCCTTCTGAATGAGCGATTTATCAAACGAGAAGTACAACGAATCTAGCTAGACTTACGGCGGCGTCGACGAAACTTTACTTGATAACGTTTAAAATAGGCCTTGTTTTTGATTACCTTTAGAAAGCCCTGAAGAGGAACAAAATTGCAAGGAACGAAGACAAATCATACAAACCGATTAACCGTACCATCCCTTTTTACAATCACTGCGATGTTGTGCACTACAGTACTCTTAAATGATGCTCAGTCAGACGGAAACTGCAGCACTGTTGCTGCTGCTTAGACCTTCAGTCAAATCGAAATGAAAAGTAAAATATTAGCAGACCGAGAAACTTATTGACTAGCGAGTGTTAAATCGCAGCAAATTTTTAAACCTAAGAAAGGCAAACATTTTCGAACTTAGGCGTGTTTATGGATTATTCAAACATATGCCATCTTCTTTGACTGCTAATGTCTGGATTCTGTGCGGTACGCATGCGATGTAGAATATCCATATCATACACGCCATAAATAAGTTCCACGTGTATATACCACCCATAGTGCACGTATGCCCGTAGACCCTCTATATCACAAGTATCCTGTTTGTAAGCAGCGTAAACTGTGTTTATGCCATTCATACACCAAATATTCCCGTTATGAAAACATATTGCACCTGCTCCGTCTGTTAATGTCTAGGTTTTGCACGGTGCACATGCGCTGCAGAACATCCAATCCATACATGGTATAAACCAGTTCTGTAGGCAAATGTGAGCCACATATAGTGCATGTGTGGCCGCGGACCCTGTATATCACAAGTATCCTGCTGGTAAACAACATATACCGTATTTATGCCATACAACAAAAGTTTCCATTATGCAAGTGTATCACAAGTACCTTATTTAGAAGCAGTGTATACTGTGCTTACGCCACATATAGACGAATTTTTCGTGTCACACAAATATATTGCACCTGCCTATTTAATAATCATGCAGTACACTTTGACCGTAAGGACCTGCTACGCTGTAGAGACCATTTACACGGTAGATATTCTATATAAAGCAAAATGTACCAGCTGCGAATCATACACAGCGTGGATATTCTTCCTATGGAAGTATATACAGCATACGTACTACATGTATACGACAAAAAACTCGTCTATAAGGGGTATTGTGCTTACGGGCAAAGCGTACTGCGCAAACGTTGCAAATGAAAATGTTGAATGTTTACCATACACATCCTCTGTATTACACACATGTTGTGGAAGCTTTGGAGGGCAGAAAATAGTTATCATGTAAGCAGCAGGCACTGCGTACGTACGTGCTGGCCGTCTAGTGAGTGCGGGTACCCTCTATGCGTTAAGTCCGCTGGCGTAAGCTTTATTTCGTCAAACGTCACACAGTCGTTGGGCGTAACTTGCACCGAATTCCCCAGAAGAACCCATGTTGTTCACGCGCCGTCCTTTTATAGGACTTGGTTGACCTTGTTCGTTAAGTTCTGAGTATGTGACAAATATTGTTTTAGGTCGACGAATAACGACTTAATTGTGATTAACAAGGGAAACGAGCATAATGTGTTTTGATACACAACACTATGTACTAAGTATGCCAGATTTATACCAAATTCGACGCGTGAATGCATTTGCGACAACAGGGGAAATTGCACTCTTTCTATACGGAATGTAGGTCCCGTTTGAAAACTTTTAATTTCTCCGAAGCTTTCGGGTCGATCATGACCCGTCTTCAGCGGTCATAAATTATGGATATTTAAGACCGCTGAAGACGGGTCACGATCGACCCGAAAGCTCCGGAGAAATTAAAAGTTTTTAAACGGGACCTACATTCCGTATAGAAAGAGTGCAACATGAAAATCCACAGTCACGTACCAAGAAGTCCCATTTACAACAGGGGAAATTGCATCTAATCCAAGTTGATTTGAGGTGAGGTTTCATAGGTTAAGTTGGTTCCGGTCAAGTGCAGCTGAAGATAGTCGCTTAGCTCGAAGTTGCATTGCTCCGTAGTCCACATGCAGTCTTTTTAAAACATCAGCACATGCGGTATACGGTAGTTCATGTTTGCGTTGTTTTCGTTTGTTTTCTTGCAAATGCGATTGTAGTTGTTTTGCGATATTTTTTTGCCTGTACCACTTACTGGACGAGGCCCCTGCTGATGACGACAACATGAGGTCTTTGGCCCCACATGGACTTAACTTAAGACTACCTATAGGGCGACGTGATTGTGACCCTCTCCTGTTACAGAGCCGTGTCCAGTTTGCAGAAGGTCACCCTGCTTGAGCTCGCTGTCCCTACGCTTCATTGCTTCCCTGAACTATTATCCTTCCTCGGTCATTCACCTAGATAAGGAGCAACGACAGTCTATATAAACGGTTGAGGCAGGAATGGTTTGGGTCGTCGGATTGGTCACTGTCGCTGTTTTGTACCGTCTATACGAAGTTAACCAGATTAGTCTTTCAATAAAACACATATATCTGTCGCGTATCGTCGTAAGGAGCTCTGCTGCTACAATTTTTTCTGTTGGCTCCTAACGATTACTGTTGCTATCAACATTCTTTACAGGTAAGTGGATTCTTCCGGCTGAGAGGTAAAGAAGCTATAAACACGTAAGCGAAGGCAAAAAATCAGAGTGTAATATCGGGGTAACGATCCTGCGCATCAGCAGTACTGTACGAATGACTTGTACTTTTGCTTTGCCTTTCGAGGAAACGCGTAGCACGCTGGACATTGCATCTTTTGGCCACGAGGTTACGAAGGATGACCCACGTTCCGGGTTTCTCGGTGCCTTCTCCATTTTTGGAGCATCCCGGGACTCCAGCAATTCCGTTTCGCACTTGGAGACGTATTTTCGAGAACTACTTACAAGCTGCCTTTCCTGGCAAGTTGCCAGACGACCGAAAGTGCGCTATTCTCTTGAATGCCATCGGCACGGAAGGCCAACGGCTGTTCTATAACTCAATACCTCCTGAAACTACTTACAAGGCTACGCTAACCGCGCTGGAACAACTATTCACGCCTAAAACGACTGTGCGGAGCGCCATCGGTTTCGTAAGCGGGACCAGTTGCCTGAGGAGCCCGTTGATCGCTACGTCGCTGCTTTGCGCGAAATGGCGCCGAATTGTGCGTTCGGTCCTCTCGAGGATGAAATGATACGAGACCAGCTAATTGAAGGCATTTCCTCAGAGGGCATTCGTGAACGCTTACTTTCCATGCCGGACTTGACTCTGGAGAAAGCATTGATTGTCTCGCAGCGAATGGAGATTGCCAAGAAAGACGCTACTTTATTTTCAACTCAAGGCTTGACAGCTGCAATGCAAAGCACAGAGGGTACTTCGCCTGCGTCATTTCGCCCAACAGTTGACAAGCTGCCGCCTACTCGTCGATGTTTTCGCTGCGGACGTGATTCGCACTTGGCGACTGCTCCTAATTGCCCAGCGAAGCATGCGCGTTGTCGAAAATGTGACAAGCTTGGCCATTTCGCTCAGGTCTGTCGATCCGTCAAACGCTCTAGTCAGAATGAGGTAGTCCATTCGGTATCGACTGTCTGCTGCACTTATATTCGCCGCCTCTACGTAGATATCGAATTAAAACTCAATGGTAAAGCTCGCACAATAGAATGCATGGTGGACACGGGTTCGACTGTCTCCCTTCTACCTGAAGCTTTTCTACGCCAACACTTCGGTGAGGTTCCACTCCTAACTCCGACAAAAGTACTGACTACGTATACTAGAAGTGCGCTACCCACGGTGGGTTGTTTGCTTGCGCTTGCTTCTTATAATGGAAAGACGACATCCGCCTGTTTCTACGTCGTTTCGGCAGGCATACCGTTAGTTGGTATGGATCTTATCGCACCGTTACAGATTGTTGTCAGAGGCGCACATGTAGTTGCAACAGTGCAGCCGAGTGACCAAAGGCCTAAAACTTTTGGAAGTATAAGACATTTCGTTCATAAAGTGAAGATACGCCCTAATGTTAAACCCGTTCAGCAGAAGATACGCCCTAATGTTAAACCCGTTCAGCAGAAGTTACGCCGTCTTCCGTTGTCGATCAAGGACGCTGTTTCTGAAGAACTACAAAGGTTGTTGCATGAAGGAATAATTGAACGTGTGGATGCTTCTGAATGGATTTCACCGATAGTTGTGGTGCAGAAGTCCGGTGGCATCCGTCTGTGCGTCGATTTGCGCGAACCAAACAAAGCAGTTATTGCCGACTCCTTCCCATTGCCGCACATAGACGATTTATTACTACGTTTTCAGGGCGCTTCGTTGTTCTCTACACTGGATTTGAAGGCCGCTTATCATCAACTGAACCTCCATGAAGACAGTCGGGACTTAACCACTTTCATCACTCACGACGGTCTTTTCCGTTTCCGCCGTGTGTCTTATGGCTTGTGTTCAGCACCGTCAGCGTTCCAAAGAATAATGACCGAAATTTTACAAGGACTGTGGGGAGTCGTCTGCTACTTAGATGACATAGTCGTATTTGGTCAGTCAGTTGATGAACATGACCGCAATCTGGATGCAGTTCTTCGCCGCCTTCAGGACTATGACATCACTTTGAATAAATCAAAGTGCACTTTCCGCCAAAAAGAATTACTGTTCCTGGGTTACAAACTGTCATCTGCCGGAATACGCCCAGACATGTCGCGCCTCGCGGCAGTTTCTGAAATCGCTGTACCAAAAGATATCCATGAACTCCGCTCCTTCATTGGTCTGCTTTCTTGGTATAGCAAATTCATCCCGAACTTTTCCACGATTGTAGAGCCCCTTCGTTCGCTCACGCGCACAGGTAGCACGTTTGCATGGTCATTGGAAGCGCAAGAATGCTTTGAGAAATTGAAAACGCTAATTCTAGAAAGCTCTGCATTAGCCATATTTGACCCTACATTACCCACGATTGTGACTACGGATGCGTCCGATGTCGGCATCGGGGCGGTCCTATCGCAGAGGTACCCGCATGGGGGTGAGAGAACTGTTGCTTTCGCCTCCAGAACACTAAGTCCGACTGAACGCAGGTACTCCATTGTTGAAAAAGAAGCGCTCGTTTGCGTTTGGGCTGTTGACAGATGGCGCTGTTGGTTATGGGTTATACCGTTTGAATTGTGCACTGATCAGAAAGCATTGACTACATTGCTTACTAGCAAAGCTGACGGCAGAGCAAGTATGCGCATAGCCAGGTGGTCGACCAGGTTATTGCCTTTCACTTACAGTGTACGCCATAAACCAGGATCGCTGAACGTCGTTGCAGATGCTCTCTCTCGTTTGCCTACTTCCTATACTAGTGAGGAAGACTATGAAAGTGAGATGGTGGTGGAAATTTCCAGTAATGCGATGGGTATTAAGTATGATGAAATTGTTGCGGAAACCAAGAATTGCCCTGTTTTACAGAAAGTCGTTAACTACATTCAGAATGGTTGGCCGGTAAATGCGAAGCGCATGGAAGACAAACTCGTTCCGTTTTTTCGTGTCCGATATGAACTCGCCACGCAAAATGATTGTGTGATACGAGGTACACATAGAATTGTCATTCCTGAAACCCTACAAGCGCGCCTTGTTTCCTTGGCGCATGAAAATCACCAAGGAATAGTTCGGACAAAGATGCGTTTACGTGAATTGTACTGGTGGCCAGGAATGGATTCTCAAGTTGAAGCGTTCATTAAACATTGCTCAGCGTGTCAGAGCATGGATAAAACGCTCTCCTTCTTCAATCCTCCGTTGCAACCTGTACCATACCCGTCTGCTGCATGGGAAAAATTAGGAATTGATATTGTAGGACCATTGCCGGGCGCGCCGTATGGACAGCGGTTCGCAATAACGCTCATTGACTACTACAGCAAATGGCCGGAGGTGCTCTTTTGTTCCCATGTTACAACCAAGGAAGTGACAAACTTTCTGAATGATGTGTTCAGTCGCGAAGGCTACCCAAGAGAAATTGTTACTGACAATGGAAAACAGTTTACGTCACATGAATTCAAGTGTTTCTTCGAAGAACGGTGCATTCGCCACTGTAAGGCCTCTCTGTATTACCCGCAGGCCAATGGTGAGGTCGAAAGATTCAATAAAGTGTTCAAGGACTGCTTGCAAATGGCATACGTTACTCATCGGCGTACAACGGATACGGTTAGGGATTTTCTAATGACCTACCGGTCAACGCCTCATTGTGTAACTGGAGCAACCCCTTCGTTACTGTTGCACGGAAGGACACTGAGAACAAAACTGCATCCCCTGGTGGCGTCTCGTCCCGTTAACGATCGCGCAATACGCGAGAAAGTGACCAGGAGGCAGGAATACCTGCGCCGCTACGTCAACGATAAAAAGAAGCGAAACTTGCCACACCTCTCAGCTGGAGATGTTGTCTATACACGTCAGCCTTCTTCCGCAAAAGGCCATAGTCGCCCGTCGTGGCAACCAACGATCATTCAAAGCCAAGTCGGAGAAGCCACGTACAGAATGGCGGACGGGCGAGTGTGGAACGCATCAAATTTGGCACGTCGCTAGCTTTTCCGAGGAAGAGGAGAGAGATGTAATATCGGGGTAACGATCCTGCGCATCAGCAGTACTGTACGAATGACTTGTACTTTTGCTTTGCCTTTCGAGTAAACGCGTAGCACGCTGGACATTGCACAGAGCTTTCAGAACGCTCCTGTTTCTTTTTTGCAAACAGTAGCACGCCGGACGCTCTGGTTTTTTGTAGTCGATTATCGCTTTTTCAGTTCTCAACGGGAAAAATCCGTTTACCAATGAAAAATACCCCAAGGAATCCCTAAAAAATGTTCCATCTTTAGCTGCTTGTACGT
Source organism: Trichuris trichiura (assembly GCA_037903355.1). Lineage (NCBI taxonomy): Eukaryota > Metazoa > Nematoda > Enoplea > Trichinellida > Trichuridae > Trichuris > Trichuris trichiura. Next base: position 461,819 of record JBAJFE010000027.1, read on the forward strand.
ATTTATTACGGAAAAGCCAAAAAGCGTTTATTTATACTTGGTTGTTTCATAAGTTCGTTTTGGTTCTTTTAAATGCTTTAATTTAATGTTTTCTGTAGTAGTATAGGAGAATGTGTGCTTCAATAGTACCTGCTTTCTGTTATATAGGGTAGAGGGGAACGAGTAAACGTGTGTAACGGGTGTGCGCAGTCTCTGGCGGGCGACTCTGTAACAATCTGGCGACGAGTTACGTGTGAGCTGACAAGTAGAAACCGTCTGCTGTTTTCCTTCTTATGACGATGACGCCGAAGCCTGGACCCGGGGCCCCAGCGGAACGGCTACCCATCGCAGTCTACCGACCTTTTAATTCTGATGCCGAAGCATGGGAAACTTGGTCGCTGCAATTCCGTGGCTACATTAGCATGAACCGAATAGACGAAGACAGCATTAAGAGAAGCTGTCTCGTAGCGTCGCTCGCCCCGAAATGCTTCGAGGAGCTGAGAAGAGCTTGTCTACCGAAATCGCCTTTCGATTTCACTTCCGCGCAGCTGGAGACACTGATGCTAAAACTGTATGGCAGTCGTGTCTTGCTGCTAAAGGAACGAGCGCAATTTTTTGGCCTGCAGCAACAGATGGATCAGACGCCAAGCCAGTTCGCAAATTACCTACGCCATCGTGCCACAAACTGCGCCTTCGACCAGTTCAATACAGAGACGGCGTTAGTCGTTCAGTTTGTAAATGGCATTCGGAATCAATCGGTGAAAGCGAAGCTGCTTGCCAAAGGGAAAGAATTCACGCTGGAAGACGCTGTCAACTATTTACAAATTGCGGAAGATATTCAGCGCGAGGACGCCAAGTCGCCGAACGAGACTACTGACACGGAATGTCGCGCCGTCAGCGCTCACTCGCCCAAGGGTCGCATGGATCTACGGGGGCAGAAATGCGACCGCTGTGGAAAAGATTCCCACGACAGGCGAAGGTGTCCCTTCAAGCAGTTTAAATGTTTCAACTGCGGGCGCACTGGGCACCTTTCGCGGGTTTGCTGGCAGAGAAAGGCGAATGTGGATGCAAAGCGCCAACAAGACGGCAACTCGCGACCGGGTAGGCGCGGCAGAACGATTAATCATCTACGAAGCATGACAACGTCAATGCTGCAAGTCTATCGTAATGGTACGACGAGTCCGTTCACTGTGGAAGTCACGATCAATGGGCGTCACAGCGTAATGGAACTTGACACTGGAGCAAGTGTAACAATTGGTGATTCCACATTGTGGCAGAATATTGGCTGCCCTGCACTGTCATCGCCTACTATTAAGTTACGAAGCTTCACAGGACATGCGGTTCCTTTGAAAGGCGAAGCTATGGTGTTGGTAGAATGTTGCGGTCAGCGGAAACGCTTACCAATCCGAATCGCAAAACAGTCGAAAGCAAACATGATGGGTCGTGACTGGATCCAAGCTTTTGGAGGACAAGACTCCATGCGTACACTGTTCGTTCAGCAAACATCGGTGGGCCAGGTAGTTAGTGAGCCGAGTCTGCAAGACTTGCTGAATCGTTTCGCCGAGTTGTTCAAACCAGGGTTGGGACACTGCACAAAAGTCAAAGCCCATTTGGAGCTGAAAGAAGGAGCCCAAGCAGTGTTCAGGAAACCGTACCCAGTGCCCTTCGCCCTGCAAGAAGTTGTAGAGGCCCAACTACAGCGGTACGTAGAGTCGGGCACATTGTCCCCAGTGGACCGATCGGATTGGGCGGCACCAATCGTAGAGGCGTGGAAGAGCAACAACGAGATCAGGATATGCGCAGATTTCTCAACAGGGCTGAATGATAAACTCGTCACGGATTCTTATCCTATTCCTCGACCGGAAGATCTTCTTCACGTCTTAAACGGAGGAAGGAAGTTCACAAAACTCGATTTGTCCGACGCGTACCTACAGGTGGAGCTCGATGAGGAGTCAAGGAAAATTGTGGTGATCAACACGCAGAAAGGGTTATACCAGTATAACCGGCTTTCATTTGGTGTGAAGTCCGCACCCGCGATCTTTCAAAGGGTCATGGATACGATGCTTACGGGAATCCCTCAGGCTGCAGCATACCTCGACGGCATAATCATTACGGGGTCGTCAGACGAAGAGCACTTGAGTACTCTAGAAATAGTTTTGTCCTGACTGTTAGAATACGGTTTTCGCATAAAGCGAGAAAAGTGCCAATTTTTGGCGGACGAGGTTGAGTACCTCGGGCATATTGTTAGCGCCGTTGGAGTACGAGCGGATCCCAAGAAGACGGAGGCAATCCGACAGATAAAACCTCCAGGGAATGTTGCGGAGTTGCGCTCATTTTTGGGAATGGTCAATTTCTATGCACCTTTTATTCCGCATTTGACCGAGTTGGCTGCCCCACTGAATTATTTCTTAAAGAAGTCAGTTCCTTGGACTTGGAAGCAACGGGATATCGCAGCCTTCCGAAGCATCAAGTCAATGCTGAGTTCACCCTTGCTATTAACGCATTATGATCCACGTCTGCCAATCTTGCTGGCAGCAGATGCTTCCAACGTTGGCGTCGGAGCGGTGTTGTACCATCGTTTGAAGGACAACAGTATCAGGGTCGTGGCTCATGCGTCGAAGGCCTTGAACGACGCTCAAAAGAATTACGCTCAAGTAGAAAAAGAAGCCCTAGCCTTGGTATACGGTGTGAAAAAGTTTCATAAGTATTTATGGGGTCGAGAATTCATTTTGTTAACGGACCACAAGCCACTTGTGTCCATTTTCGGCTTGAAGAGGGGAGTCCCTCACACGGCAGCATCACGTTTAACACGCTGGTGTGTTACGTTGATGAACTATTCCTTCAAAATTGAGTACCGCAACACAAACGGTTTTGGTAACGCAGATGGATTGTCGCGCTTGCCTTTGTCTAGCGAAGATCTGTTCAGCAAGAATTTTGATCGGGAGGAAGCGGCAGGTGAGCTGATGATTCGCCAGCTGGTGGCGGACGCAGAACGACAATTGCCAGTAACAGCTGCGGAGATAGCGCAATGCACCCGCAAAGACGGTATATTAACAAGGGTTCGACATTATATTCTGACTGGCTGGCCGACTAAAAACCCACAGGAAAATTTAAAGCCGTTTTTCATGAAACGAGCAGAACTCAGTGTGTGTTCTGGTTGCGTGTTATGGGGAGTCCGTACGATAATTCCGGCAGTCCTTCAGCAAACGGTACTGAAGAGTCTACATAAATGTCATCCCGGTCGGGATCGCATGTTGTCTACGGCACGACAGTTCTGTTGGTGGCCGAACATGGACAGTGAAATCGAGGATATGGTTCGACAATGTGAGACTTGTAACTTGGCTCAAATGAATCCCCCACGCTGTGCTTTGAAGCCGTGGTCGGCGGCGGCTAATCCATGGGAACGTGTGCATGCTGATTTGCCCGGCCCCGTGGAGGGGCGTATGTATCTTCTCTTGGTGGATTCGTTTTCCAAATGGCCAGAGGTAGTAGCTCTGCCTAATGTTACGTCAGCAAGTGTGATTGACGCACTAAAAACAATATTTGCGCATCACGGAGTTCCTCTTGTGCTCGTCACAGACAACGGGCGTCAATTTGTCTCGTCGGAATTTGCACTGTTCTGTTCGCTTAATGGAATTCGGCATGTTACCACAGCCCCGTACATGCCGCAGTCCAACGGCCAAGTGGAACGGTTCGTAGATACCTTTAAGCGCGCCTTGGCGAAGAAACAAGATGGACAGACAGCACGGGATTGCATCCGTGAGTTCCTAATAATGTACCGCAGCACTCCACACTCTTCCATTCAATGCAGCCCATCAGAAATGCTGATGAAGCGACGGATAAGGACCGTCTTGGACCTGATGACGCCAAGGGGAACCGAAAGTGTGGAAGTTAGTCGCTCCAGAATGGAACGGCAAAAACGGAACTATCAGGAGAGAAAAGCGTTTCGGGTCAACCAGACTGTATGGACGCGCGACTACAGGAAGCCAGGACAGCCGTGGACGAAAGGAAATATTGTTGGTCGCCATGGGCATGTTATGTATGTGGTCAGGGTTCGTGGCGTCCTATGGCGCCGCCATGTCAATCAACTTCGATCCTCAGACGCGGGCACATTGATTTCCGCCCCAGAAGAAATCATACATCCAACGACATCACCCGATGATGCAGGAAGGATGAACTCCAGCACTTAGCGCGTTTGAGAAATTAAAGGGGGAGGAGTGTCGTAGTATAGGAGAATGTGTGCTTCGATAGTACCTGCTTTCTGTTATATAGGGTAGAGGGAACGAGTAAACGTGTGTGACGGGTGTGCGCAATCTCTGGCGGGCGACTCTGTAACATTTTCCATCAAAAATACAAACTGTTTAGTCAACAATGTGTTCTTCACTATAGATGAGTTTTTCCCAACGACTGGCCAGCTGTTTCATCCCTAGCAACTAGAAATGTGGGGGTTCGGAGGAGAAGTCGAAGAGCCGGTTTTGGAAATCTTCGTCATTAGTGAAGGAAGTACCCCGCAAATTGACAGTAAGCAAACGGGAAATGTAATAATCAGATGGAGCGAGGTCAAGCAAATAACATGAATGAGGAAGCACCTGCCATTCGGGTTCCTGGATGGCTCTTTTTGTGATTACAGAAAACCACCCTAATCTGGACCTCTATAAACCCGATCCCTCTTTAATTCGGACTCGTAGAAGAGAACAACCTAACGACCGTAAACATTAAAGAATTAGGTTACATGTGCGAAACAGACACTCGCTTGGCGCCAACGACTATAAGGGCAGCAAACAGCAAACCAAGGTTCACTTTGGTATACGTTACCATCGCCGCACACTAGTCACGGTTTTGCTGAGCCAATCTCGGCCAATAAGTTGATTGCAGCAATGCACCTCGAGACAAAGGCTTCCCCAAATAAACAGAAATGTGAATCAAAGACCTGGTGTTTTTCAATCGTATAATGTAACTGCGGCGCTACCTTCCATGCTTCGTTAGAAAGACTTTATTCGATACTCCAAACAATACACAACAAAACGAACCGCCAAGAAGAGACAACGAGAAAGAGACGCAACAGCACGGCACCAGTGCAAAAGTCCACACGACAGTCACGCGCGATCGCAATGCTTCCAGCTGCAGCGGTCCACGCTCTCGCCAAGCACTGCTCTCGCCCCGCGCGAAAATACGCTCCGCGTTGTACTACCCTGGTCCTTTTTTCTGGCTGGAAGATCGGAACAGTCCGCTGCGGCGCGATGAGTTGTTATGTAGCGTACATTGCAGCCAGAGACCTGCGTCGCGACCGCCCTGGTCACATGAACACCTGTTTATTACATATAAAGCTACAATCTATTCCCATATAACGCGTAAATTAATTCCTGGAAAACCTCGCGTTACACGAGTACGCATTATGCAAGACACGTAAAGTATGGGAAAATTGGGTTTTGGGGTACATCGCCCGGAAAATTGTTAACCTCCAAACAATAAAGGAGCAGGTCGCAAATAAGCAGGGTATAAAAAAGGGACTCCAGCGTTCTTGTAAGCCAAATTCCCGCTTGCAGAGACTGACATCGCGCTGCAGATGCCGGGAATCTACGCCTAATTGCATTATCTGCTTTTTTGTGATCTACTGTAAACCTCCTCCATAAAGCGAATTTTTCCGTAATCCGTACTGCGCTCCGGCACAACACGTCAGGACGGGAGGTTTAGGTGTACTTGCCACGTGCAGCCAGGCATTGTCATGCTAAAGCATAAAGGGATGCTGCTTCTTTTCCTTTTTCCGCTGAACTGCGCTCGCCAAACCTTACAGCGTGCAGTTCGAAAAAGTAAATAAAACAATTGGCTTCAAGAGAATTTTCAGGTTTTAGAAAAGCTAGGTCTGCCCCCAATTCACTTCCTTCGTTTCGCTTCACTTTGTCATTTTGTACGGTTCGTTTTCCGCGGACCGCGAATGGGTCCACAAGCCCCTGCAACAGCTCGATTCCTTAGGAACTGTGACCGGGCCGGTATTTTCGGCGTCCAGTTCGAAAAAGCAAATAAAATCATTGCTTTGAAGATAATTTTAACGTTTTCGAAAAGTCCCACCTGCTTCCGGTTCACCTCATTCGTTCCGCTTAGTTTTGCCATTTTGTAGGCGCCGCTTTCTTCGGAGCCCCCCGTAGACCAGAAACGGATCCACAAGCCCCTGCAACCGCTCCATTCTTTCAGAAGTGTCCGTGGGCTAATATTTTCAGTTTGCAATTCGAAAAATTCAGTAAGACAATTCCTTTGAAGATAATTTTAAGGTTTTAGAAAAGCCAGATGCTCCCGGCTCACCTCCTTCGTTTCGCTTCACTTTGTCACTTCCTAGGGACGGCGTCCAGCAGAGCCGTCCGTAGACCGCGCATGGATCCAAAGGCCGCTCCAACTGCCCATTCCTTCGGAACTGCACGTGGGCCGGTATTTTCGGCATTGTAGTATGTTGGCTGCCTCTTCAGTTTCGCTTATCGCTCACCGTACCTGCGTACGCTGATCGTAATCGTTCTCTTACTGTCGAGTTGATGCACGCCCGCTATCTCTAGTGCTCCGTCTCTCTTTGACTGCCTTCTTCTGTCTACAGTTGCTAGCCGTCATTCAAGTTGAGTAAAACCAGAGTTTGGTTTCGTGACAATTTACTCAACTTAAATCCATGGAACGACTATTGAAGCCGGATAGACTGGATGTGGATCCGAACTCTCCCACCGCCGCGGTGGAATGGAGGCATTGGCGCGCAACGTTCGAGAACTTTCTCGCTGCCCTGCCGCCGAATGCCGTGGACGCCAAAGCGCTACTCATGAGTCACGTTTCGCCGAGGATGTTCTCTTCTTTAGCCGGAGTCAGTTCTTACGAAGATGCTATGCGCACGCTAGAAGAGATGTTCGAAAGGCCAGTCAACGAAGTGCACGCTCGCTACCAGCTAGCCCAGTGTTTCTGAACGTGGGCCCTGGGAGATTTTAGGGGGGCCCTGGAGGATAATGCGGCAGGACATTGTCCCAATAAACGGTGGGCACTGACAAGGCTTAGGGAGCCCTGGTGGGCCCTGACAAAGCCTAGGGGGCCCTGGGGCAAAAAAGGTTGAGAAACTATGGGCTAGCCACTCGAAAACAGCGAGCTGGTGAGCCATTAGAAGAATTACATACGAGCGCTGAATGCAACTTCAAGGCCGTATCGGCGTCCCAGTATCAAGGAAAACTCGTACGTGATGTCTTTGTGTCAGGACTACAGTCACACATTATTCGTCAGCGACTCCTGGAGAGCAAGGATTGCGACCTGGCGTCGTTGCTAGACGTTGCGCGAGTTGTCGATTCAGCACAGAAAGGTTCAGAAAGTTATCTTCTGTCGACACCCGCTAACACGACAGCTGCTTCCACTGTCGCTAATGATTGCCGACAGTCCGACGATGTTAACAGCCCGGGCAAACCGTACGCGACGATTACTACGAAGAAGACGCACTGTTTCTTTTGTGGACGCTCCAATCACGAACGTGCGTCATGCCCAGCTCGTGAAGCTGAATGTAGGAAGTGTGGTAAGAGAGGGCATTTTGCTAAAGTATGCCGTTCCGCCCCTGCTGGCCAGAGTTCAGCTTGCCCTCCTGATCAAAGAAGTTCTGCGGCTTGTCTCGCTGTGTCCTACCCTAAAAGGAGGAGGCCGAGGAGACCCGTTGCGCTGAGCAGTTGCGCTAACTTCCCAAGCTCTCTGTCGAAGGCTGCCATTGCTGCGTTACTGAACGGCCGCGAAGTCCGCTGTCTGGTCGACACTGGAAGTTCTGAAAGCTTTGTCCACCCACGCGTAGTCAAAGCGTTTGGTCTTAAAACTTGTCGTTCTCGAGTACCTGTAAAGATGGCGTCTGGATCTTCCACTGTCTCTGCTCTGGGCCACACTAGTGCTAACCTGCTCATGAAGGAACGCTGTTACGAGGACGTCCGCTTAGTGATCCTGCCAAATCTCTGTGCCGACGTCATCCTTGGTCAAGATTTTTAGCGTTTACATGAAAGCTTGACACTGACTTACGGTGGGAATCTGCCGCCTCTTACCATTTGTAGTTTAGCCGTCTTAAAGGTAAGCCCTCCTCGGCTGTTCGCTCACCTCTCCGCTCACTGTCACCCTATAGCCACTAGATCGCGTCGCTTCTCGCGGGATGACATGACGTTCATTCGAAAAGAAGTGCAGAAACTGCTAAACGAAGGGATTATCGAACCCACTAGTTCGCCATGGCAAGCTCAAGGATTAGTTGTGAGGGACGAGAGACGAAAGAGTAGGCTGGTCATTGACTATTCTCAAACGATAAATAGGTTTACGCTTCAAGACAGCTATCCCCTACGCAAAATCTATTGTTTGGGGCACGGTTTGGCGAAGTACAGATTCTTCAGTACTATCGACCTGAAAAGTGCGTATCACCAAATCCCTCTTCACCCGCAGGACAAGCCGTACACCACGTTCGAAGCAGCTGGTGGGCTGTGTAAATTCGTGCGTGTACCGTTCGGAGTTACTAACGGGGTCGCGTGCTTTCAGCAAATCATCGACTCGTATATCAAGGACGAACGGCTAGAAGGGACCTTCGCGTGCCTTGATGATATTACGGTTTGCGGATCAACTCAGGTTGATCACGATAGAAATCTGGAAAACTTCCTGAAAGCTGCGCGAAAATGGAATTTCACACTCAATAAAGATGAGTGTATCTTTTCCATGACCGCGGGTCAGGCTCAACTTCAGGCGGCAACCAACTACGTGACCATTTGACCTAAGCTATTGTTCACTGTGTACACATACGAGCGATGCGTATCAGCAAAGGAACGCCGCACATCTGGAAACAGTTGGCCGTTCTGCTGATTGTTTGCAAGTGCGTTCTATAACCATGCCGGCCATCCTGACCTGCCGTAGCCTAAGCCTAAGCCTAAGCCTAAGCCTAAGCCTAGGCCTAGGCCTAAGCCTAAGCCTAAGCCGGGTCTCGTGAATCAGTCGCCCACCGGAAGTCAGGCGGCAACTTCAAAGGAGGTCAAGTGGGGATTATTACGTAATGGGAACAATGGCCTGCCAGGTCTGCTTATCGGTGCAGCGATGCGCACGGCTGCGTATTAACAGATGAGTGACATAAAATGCCGACGGCGCAGTATGACGGCGCAGTATAACGGCACCTTTCGCGGTGCCGTTATACTGCAGTCTGTCGGCCATCCTGTTCTGCCCTAGCCTAAGCCTAAACCTCAACATAAGAAGCTGTGTAATGAAGACATGAAAAATTACAGGCACGCCTGTCAGAAAAAACCTGCAATTCTCCGACGCTGGAGCGGCTCAGAGTCAACGCCTGAGTAACGCGTAAAGTGAAAGAACACGAAAGTGAGAATACATGAAAGTAGTCACTCAGATGACAGTAACGCGCATAAACGCAACACAATGCCGACGGCGCAGTATAACATCGCCTTTCCAGGTGCCGTTATACTGCAGTCTGTCGGGCATCCTGTTCTGCCCTAGCCTAAGCCTAAACCTCAACATAACGTGTGCTTCTTGGTTTAGGTTTGAACGAGGGCAAAAAAGAGTGATCGTCATGCTGTGTAATGAAGACGCAAAAAGTTACAGGCACGCTTGTCAGAAAAAAACCTGCAATTCTCCGACGCTGGAGCGGCTCAGAGACTACGTCTGAGTAACGCGTAAAGTGAAAGAACACGAAAGTGAGAATACGTGAAAGTAGTCACTCAGATGATAGTAACGCGCATAAACAGAATAACAGTAAAGAAAGTGCATACCGTTCACTGGGGCAGGGAAGAGCGGCGCAGGCGGTGCGTCCACGCTGTCTTTCAGGGAACCATAACGCAGAATTAGCTTACGCCGTTTACCAAGACGCAACACGGATCGGTCCGTTGACCTTCGACATTTTCTACGAATCACGAACCGAAGGCCAGCATGCACCGCTGTTGTTCTATTGTGCTCCCTGTGCCAAAAACCCATGCGCAGCTGGTTTTGCTCGCCTTCACTCTTTTTTAGGGGTCACTGACGAAATTCCTGGCCAAGGGGTCAGACATAATGGACAATGAGCTATGTGCCGTTTAGCACGACGCGACGCAGATCGGTCAGTTGACCTTCAATGTTTTTCACTCTTTTTTACGGGTCAGTAACGGAATGCCTCGGCCACTATTTCGCGGGTCCATAACTGCAGCTACTGCATGTGTCGCTGATGCTCCATTATGCTGCTGCGCCAATTAATCAGCACGAGAGTCGCGCGAAAGTAACTGTCCCGTTGTTCCGCAATTATCACTTCACTATGCACTGGAACTTCAATAGGGTCAGTAGACGCATGAGTGACACTACCATTGTGATGCCGTGCCAACTGCTCAGCACGCGCTCAGCATCGGGAACGAAAATAACCATGCAGGTGCATCGCTATTAACACTTCACTAGGCACTCGAATCAAGCATTACACTTTGATATTGCCGCGTGCCGTTAGTGGTGGGCCACTGATTCACGAGATCCCCTAAGGGGTCTCCTAAGGCCTAAGCCTAAGCCTAAGCCTAAGCCTAAACGTTAACATGACGCGTGTTCGTTGCTGTTGTTGGGTTTTGCAGTTTTGACCGTGAAGCAAACGACAAGAAGCTTGGCGCAAATTAACGTTATTTAGCGATCACTGAACACGCAAGCAGTGAGTAACGGAAAAAGGGAAAAAGCGTATGTACTGCTAACGCAGGCGCTCACTCTGACGAAGGCAACGCGTCGATTTCGCTGCAGGCGCATCCGACGGGTTCACTCGGGTGTACCTAATCAGGCAGAAGGCGTCAGTGCCTCTTTGCGGTGCCTCCACTTGTCGATAGCAAGTTGTCACTAGATCCCGGGACAGACATAACGCAGAATGAGATTTACCCTGTCTACCAAGGCACGCCTCAGCTCGGAAAGTTGACCTGCGATGTTTTTCACGAATTCCTACACGACGTCTCAGCTTGAACACTGCAGGCCCCATTGTGTTTCCCGTAACTACAATGCATGCGCACCTGCTGAATTCCATCCTTTCACTAAACCTGAAGATAACGTCCGTCCGTTGCGCCGATAACAACTATTTATTACGCCGTAGATTTGCAGATAACGCTTTGAAGTAGCCGGCTGAACTTCCGGTGGGGAGACAACATACTAGACCCCAAAATTTCGCACGAACCTTCGGTAATAGCTAGTCATACCAATGAACCTTCTCAGTTGTCTGACTGTTTGCGGTCTCGGAAACGCTGATATAGCTTCTACTTTCGCCGGATCCGGGTGCACTCCTGTAGCATCTATTACATGGCCCAAGTATTCCGTTTTATCAGTGCCGATCACACACTTTGTCGGTTGTAGACGCAATCCGTTATTGGCCAACGCACTGAGTACCGCTTTGAGGCGAGTTACATGCTCGTCGAATGTAGCTGAGAAGACAAGTATGTCATCCATGTAACTGAGACACGCCGTCCATTTCAAATTTCCCAACACGTGATCCATCAGACGTGAGAAACTCGCTGGGGCATTACATAGTCCAAACGGCATCTTTTTGAATTGGTATAAGCCATCTGGCGTTACAAAAGCAGTTTTTTCTCGATCCGCCCGCTCCACCGGAATCTGCCAATAGCCGCTCTTGAAATCCAACTTTGAAAAGTACCGCGCGCCCCCCATACGGTCTAGCACGTCGTCCATCAGAGGCATCGGATAGACGTCCCGTATGGTAATAGCGTTTAGACGGCGGTAGTCCACACAGAACCGCCAGGTGCTATTCCGTTTCCGCACCATTACTACCGGGAATGACCACGGACTGCTGGATCTTTCCACGATTCCATCTCTCATCATTTCATTCACCTGTTCTGCTATCGCTCTTCGCTCACAACTTGAGACGCGATACGGGCGACACGTGATAGGATTTACTGCCTGTGTTGGTATTCGATGGGTGATTCCATGATCCGCCGCCGCGTGATTCCCCGCCTTCCTAAACAGCTGAGGAAAAGATTGCAAAACCTTTTCCACTTCTGCTCTCTGAACGCCATTAAGTTGCTCGCCGTAAGTCACTCCGGCCATTACTGACGTGATTGGTTCCTCTGCGGTCCAAGTTTCAGCCCTTGTCGGCAGAATCTCTTTATCCGTTGGCTGCCGGTCATTCATTAATTGGACCAGTGATCCCTGTGCAGAGAGCTCCAGCGTCACACCCAACGACGTCAACACATCCATGCCCAAAGCTAAAGGACACGGTGGAGCAGCCAGGACCACCGCGTTCACCCTGAGTTGCCTTCCCAAGCATGTTAGCTCGAGCTGTGCCTTGCCCTTGGGAAATACCTGAGCTCCATCCACTCCTTTAAATGCTGCCTGCTTCCATGGTTGCATGGGGATTCCGCACTGTTCAAGTAAGCTTTCGTGTGCGAAGGTCGCTACGGCTCCTGTGTCCACCAGAGCATTCAACCTCATTCCATTGGAGACTTCCACCTCGACATACGGCAAACGTCTGCTTTCTCGTGATAGCGCAGCATCCGTCAAGCTCATCGCTGAGTCCTCCGTTGCGTTGCTCTCTCTTTGCCGCATGGGACAATCTCGAGCAAAATGACCCGTTGTACCACAAACAAAACAGGTCAGCTCAGCTTTGCTTCGAGCAGTCTCCCTTATCGCTGTTCCTTCGTGGTGACTTTTTCTTCCGATTCTATGCTCGTCTCGCTGATGCGCGACTTCCAGCCGGGACAATCGGTCTTCAATGCGCTCTAGCGCTGTCACAATGAGCTGATTCTCCGTCGTGCTGGGGCCGCTCCCCTCAATAGCGTACCCGTCCTGGCAGCCACCTGTCACCATCAGTCGTCTTCTCCTCTGCATGTTTTCTACCGATGCTTGCGCAGCACGATATTGTTTGGCGATCTGCACCGCTTGATCGAAGGAATCTGGTCTTTTGTCCAGCAGATGCCTTTGTGCAGCGGTATCTTGCAGTCCCATGATGAATTGCTGTTTCAAATCGTCATCCTGCTTCCCGACTTCTGCTCCGAGGCATCGCAATTCATCAGCGAAATCATCGACTGATTCTCCTGGCTTCTGCACGCGCTGGAGAAACTGTAGGCGCTGAAAGAAGAAAGAATCGTCTTTTCTGAATCGCCGTCGCAAATGCGATTTCAATGTTTCGTAGGTGCACTCTTGGCCCAGAGAGTTTAAGCTCTTATAAATCTTATCGTCGACCAAGGACTTCATAATGGGCACCCAACGCGCTTTCGGTATGGTATTCGCAGTCAAGTAATCGTGCAGTCTTCCGAGCCACACCTCGACGCCCATTGCTGACGAGAGTGTACCAGGGGGTTGGCACCAAGGTCCTCCGCGACCTATTGAACCGATGGCGTCCTCTTCACGTAGGCCCCTCGTGGGTATTGCCTCCCTAACGTCACAGCTCTCGACGAAGCCTTCCTCCAGCTGGCTGTCTGACGATTCTGACTTACCACTACGCGTTCTCACCATTTAGGAGTCTTTGGAACGAAATAGCCGCGGTCGCCAAATATGTAACAGACCACCGAGTCTCTTCAAACCTTTTATTCACCGTACCACGCCGGACGCACACAAATAACGCTGACGGTACCGAAGCCTACTACTCACTACTCTTTCTCTGACGTGTGTCTACTGTACACCTCATACCTGCATTCCGTCCTACCTACTTATCTCTAGCGTTACAATATAGGCACCGTGCTAAGAGAAAGACGCAAGCGTAGCTGGCCTAATCGCCGGAGCACCAAGCACTTTTCGTCACGGCTCACCAATGGTGTCCACACGTTCCGATCTGGGCGGCACCCGCAGTTCCCTGCCGCGACGCACAAAACTCTGTCCTTAGCCTCTGTGGTGGACCCAATAGTTAAGATGGAACGATGCTGCTGCGCAGAAGAATACGACGATGCACATGCAATCGTTCATTTGGGCGGCGTGGCGCGCCCTGGATCAATTATATGATATTCAGTGTGCAGGCAAGATTATGTAAAGAAGGACCAACTGATGGGGGGCGCGTCTTTGCCGCTGTTGTCGACAAACGAACCGTTGCCTTATGTCTACAGGAATAAACTTTGTTTTGTTCTGCAGCCGAAATGGATAATGTGAGAACGGGAATGTACGGCTCTGCGAACACATCCGTTATCGACGGAATGTGCGTAGGTCCTGCCCCGCTTTTCACGGAACATGGCCTCTTCCCCACTTGTTTATGAAATTTGTAAATTTCCTGTTCGACTATCAGCGTGACGGATATCCCCTACCAAGCCCTAAACCTCCTTGAGTGCGCTCCTGCGGGGAACAAATTCGTTCCTTTGTTTCGCTGCAAAAAGACAACGAGCATTGGAAAGTGAACGCACTGCGGACGACGTTAGGGGAAATCTTTGCGAGAATGGTGCACTTCCGGTGCCCCGTACATCGAGATTTGCTCAGCCGCACACCGACCGATGCCTCGGCATTGTTCGAGCGCCAGTGGGTGAATAAACCGTCTATATGAATGAATACACGAAGGGGGAGACCCTTTTCCTCTCTCCAGGGAAGAATTCTTCTCGTAAATTGACCACGCTGGCGATCCTGTGCTCCGAAAGGGCACCAGTGTTCCCACTCGGAAACTCTGAGTTCTTTTCTGCTCGACGCAACTGGGAAATGCATATTTCTCCATCAGTCCTCGAGTCAGCCCGCAGTTTGGAATATTCCTATGCGCCCTTCTGCGAGCGGTTTTCAGAAACATTGTTTCATTTCGTCCTCCTTCCTCTTGGCTCTGAGGGCCCCCAGCTCTGCAGCTCCGGAACCGCAATAGTATCTCCTTAGTCCTCTGCGTTTGGTCAGTCACAGCTAATCGTTCCGTGGGTATAAGGGAAGCAGCTGCCTCACACGACACGACTCCAGGCGACATTGCCCTAAATTTTCAGTAATTTGGTCCACACTCTTATGCGCTGACGACGTCCAGAATTGCCACAACCGTTCGGTAACGTTCTTCCTGCAGCAGGCGACGGTTAATTGGTTAGTATATGCACCGCGCTAATAGAAAGACGCAGGTGTAGCAGGCATAATCCCCTGGGCACCAAACAGTTTTCAGGACGGCCCACCAATGTCGTGAACTCGACGAGATCAGGGCGGCACTCGCAGTTCCCTCCAGCCAAGGTGAAAATTCCGTCCTTAGCCACAAAGGGGGCCCTATAGTTAAGAAGGAACGATGCTGCTACGCAGAGGAATACGACAATGCACATGTAGTGGTTCATTTGCGCGACGTCTTGCGCCCTGGATGAATTATATGATGTTCACTGTGTATGCACGATTATGCAAAGAAGGACGATCTCATGGAGGGAGCGTCGTTGCCGCTATTGTCGATAAACGAACCGTTGCCTCATGTAGGCACGAATAAACTTTGTTTTCTTTTTCAGGGAAAATGAATAATGTGAGAAGCTGAGAGTGCAGCTTCGCGAGGTCATCTCTTATCGACGGAATGTGCGTTTTTCCTGCCCCGTTCGCGACGGAACAGGGCCTCTTGCGCACTTGTTTATCGAGTTTGTAAAGTTCCTGTTCCACCATCAGCGTGATGGTTATCCAGCACCGAGCGCTAAATATATTGAGTGCGCTGCTGCGGAGAACAAATTCGTTTCTTTCCTCCCCTGCAAAAACACAACGAGCATGGAAACTGAGCGCACTGCGGACGACGTTGGAGGACATGATCGCGAGAATGGTCCACTTCCAGTTGCCCCGTACATCGAGGCTTGCACAGCCGCACAGCGAACGGTGCGTCGGTATTCTTCTAGCACTGATGGCTGAATAAACTCTCTATATGAGTGTAAGCACGAAGGCAGAGACCCGCTTCCCCCGTCCAATGAAGGCGTCTATTCGCAAATTGACTACGCTAACCATCCTGTGCTCCGAAAGGGCACCAGCGTTCCCACTCGGAAAGTCTGAGTTCATTCCTGTTTGGCGCAACTGGGAATTGCATATTCCTCAATCAGTCTTCCTGGCAGCCCGCAGTTTGTGATATTCCTATGCGCCCTTCTGCGAGCGGGTTTCAGAAAGACTGTTTCATTTCGTCGTCCTTCCTTTTGGCTCTGATTGCCTCCAGCTCTACAGCTCTGGAACCGGAGTAGTATCTCCTTGGTCCTCCTCGTTTAGTCAGTCACAGCTTATCGTTCCGTGGGTTGAAGCGAAGCAGGTGCCGCACTCAACACGGCGTCAGGCGACACTAGCATACAGTTTTAGTAATTTCGTCCACTCTACTACGCGCTGGCAACGTCCAGAATTGGCACAACGGTTGGGTAACGTTCTCTCGGCAGCAGACCGCGGACAATTCTTTAATATATGCACCGCGCTAAAAGAAAGACGCAAGCGTAGCTTGGCCTCATCCGCTGAGTACCAAGCAGTTTTCATCAAAAGTCACCAATGTTGTCAAGTCGTCCAGATCTGAGCGGGATCCACTTTTAGTCCAGCGAAGGACACCCTTCCCTCATCAGCCTCTAGGGTGGGCTCAATAGTTAAGAAAGAACGATGGTGCTACGCGGAAGAATACGACGATGCACATGTAATCGTCCATTTGGGCGACGTGGTGCGACCTGGATCACTTATGTGATGTTTACTGTGGAGGCAGGATTAACTAAAAAAGGACCAACTAATGGAGGGCGCGTCGTTGCCGCTATTGTCGATAAACGAACCGTTCCCTTACGTCCACACCATTAAAGCTTGTGTTCTTCCGCACCCAAAATGGATAATGCGAGATCGGGAGGGTACGCTCTGCGAAGTCATGAGTTATCGACGGAATGTGCGTAGGTCCTGCCCCGTTTTTCAATAAAGATGGCCTTTTGCCCACTTGTTTATCAAATTTGTAAAGTTCCTGTTCGACGATCCACGTGATGGTTATCCGCTACGCAACCCTAATAATCCTTGAGTGCGCTGCTGCGGGGAACAAATTCGTTTCTTTCCTTGCCTGGAAAAACACCACGAGCATTGGAAGCTGAACCCACTGCGGACAACGTTAGAGGACATCTTTGCGAGAATGGTGCACTTCCTCTTGCCCCGTACATGGAGGTTAGCACAGCCGCACACCGAACGATGCGTCGGTCTACTTCGAGCGTTGATGGTTGAACAAACTCTCTATATGAGTGAAAACACGAAAGCAGAGACGCGCTTCCCCTGCCAGTGAAGAATTCTGCTCGTAAGTTGACCACGCTGATGCCCCTGTGCTTCGAAAGGGCACCAATGTTCCCACTCGGAAACGCTAACTTATTTTTCGTTCGGCGCAACTGGGAATTGCGTATTCCCCAATCACTCTTCGAGGCAGCCCGCAGTTTGTGGCATTCCTATGCGCCCTTCTGCCAGCAGTTTTCAGAAACATTGCTTGATTTAGTGCTCCTTCCTCTTAGCTGCGACGACCTCCTGAGCTACAGCGCAGGAATTGCAGTAGTATCTCCTTGGTCCTCTGGGTTTCGCTAGTCACTGGTTATCGTTCCGCGTGTAGAAGCGAAGCTTTTGTCGCACACCACAGGACGTCAGGCTACACTAGCCTAATTTTTGAGTAATTTCATCCGCTGTCCTATGCGCTAAAGACGTGCAGGAATGGCACAACCGTTGGGTGACGTTCTCTAGGCAGCAGCCCGCGGATAGTTGTTTAGTTTACGCACGGTGCTAAAAGAAAGACGCAAGGGTAGCTGCCCTCATCCCCTGAGCACCAAAGAGTTTTCATCATAGCTCACCAATGTGGTCCTCTAGTGCAGGTCTGGGCGGGATCCACACTTGATCCAGGCAAGAACCCCATTCCGCCCTTAGGCTCCAGGGTGGGACCAATAGTTAGGAAGGAACGACGCTGCTACGCAAAAGGATGAGACGATGCACTTGGAATAGTGCATTTGGGCAGCGTGGTGAGCCCTGGATCTATTGTATGATGTTCACTGTGCAGGCAAGATTATGTGAAAAAGGACCAACTGATGGAGATGGCGTCGTTGCCGCTATTGTGGATAAACGTACCGTTCGCGTATGCGGACACAAATAAACTTTCTTTTCCTGTACACCTAAAATGGGTGGTTTGAGAGCGAGAGGGTACGGCTGTCCGAAGTCACCTCTTCCCGAGGGAATGTGTGTAACTCCTGCCACGTTTTGCACGGAACGTGGCCTCCTTACCACTTCTTTAAGAAATTTGTAAAGTTCCTGTGCGACCTTCACGGTGAAGGTTATCGGCTGCCGGCCGCTAAAAGTCCTTGAATGCGCTGCTGCGGCGAACGATTTCGTTTCTTTCCTTCCGCGCAAAAACACCAGGAGCAGTGGAACCTGAGAGCACCGCGGACGACCTCAGAGGATATTGTTGCGAGAATGGACCACTTCCGGTTGCCCCGTATTTCGAGCTTTGCTGAGCCGCACAGCGAACGATGTGTTTGCATTGTTCGAGCGCTGATTGTTGAATAAACTCTCTATGTGAGTGAAAGCACGAAGGCAGAGTCCCGCGTCCTCCGTCCTGGGAACACTTCTGCTCATAAATTGAGCACGGTGATGCTCCTGTGCGTTGAAAGTGCACCAGTGTTCCCACTCGGAAACGCTAACTCCTTTTCCGTTCGGCGCAGCTCTGAATTTCATATTGCTCAAACAATTTTCGAGGCAGGCCGCAGTTTGTGGGATTCCTATGCGCCCTTCAGCCAGCAGTTTTCACAGACATTGTTTGAATTCGTCCTGCTTGCGCTTGGCTCCGACGACGACCAGCTCTACAGCTCAGGAAGCGCAATAGTATCTCCTTGGTTCTCCGCGTTCGGCTAGTCACTGCTCATCGTTCCGTGGGCGGAAGCGAAGCAGGAGTCGCATACGACTCGACGTCAGGCGACACTGGCCTAAATTGTGAGTAATTTCATCCACTCACCTACGGGCTAACGGCGTCGGGAAGTGGCACAACCGTTTGCTAACGTTCTCTCGGCAGCAGACGAAGGATAATTGTTCAATATATGCACCCTGGTAAAAGAAAGACGCATTCGTAGCTGGCCTCATCGGCTGGAAACCAAACAGTTTTCGCCACGCTCACCAACGTCGTCCATTGGTGCAGATCTGGCGGGGTCCGCACTTTGTTGCAGCCAAGGACACCATTCCGTGCTTAGCCTCTAGGGTGGGCCCAATAGTTTAGAAGGAACGATGCTGCTACGCAGAAGGACGATGCACATGTATCCGTCCATTTGGGCGACGTCGTGTGCGATGAATCAATTATATGATGTTCACTGTGCAGGCAAGTTTATGGAAAAAAGGACGAACTGATGGAGGGCTCGTCGTTGTCGCTATTGTCGATAAACGAAGCGTTCCCGTACGCAGACACGAATAAACTTTGTTTTCTTCTATACCAAAATTAGATAATGTGAGAACGGTAGGGTACGCCTCTGAGAAGTCATCTCTTCCCGAAGGAATGTGCGTAACTCCTGTTCCCTTTTCCACGGAACATGGCCTCTTGCCCACTTCGTTATCAAATTTGTGAAGTTCCTGTTGGACCATCACCAGGATGGTTATCATCAACCGGCCGCTGAACATCTTTGAGTGCGCTGCTGCCGGCAACGATGTCGTTTCTTTCCTTCCGCGCAAAAACAGCACAAGCACTGGAAACTGAACCAACCGCGGACGACCTTAGAGGATATTTTTGCGAGAATACTGCATTTCCGGTTGCCCCGTATTTCGATCTTTGCACAGGCGCACAGCGAACGATGTGTCGGCATTCGTCGAGAGCTGATTGTTGAATAAACTCTCTATGTGAGTGAAAACACGAAGGCGGAGTCCCGCTTCCTCCGTCGAGGGAACAATTGTGCTGGTAAAGTGAGCACGCTGATGCTCGTGTGCGTCGAAGGTGCACCAGTGTTCCCACTCGGAAACGCTAACTTCTTTTCGATTCAGCGGAACTCTGAATTGCATATTCCTCAAGTCACTCTTCGAGGCACCGTGCAGTTGGTATCATTCCTCTGCGCCCTTCAGCCAGCAGTTTTCAGAAACATTGTTTGATCTCGTCCTGCATGCACTTGGCATTGACGACCTCCAGCTCTACAGCTCAGGAACCGCAATAGTATCTCCTTAGTTCTTCGCGTTTGCTCAGTCATATCTTATCGTTCCGTGGGTACAAGCGAAGCAGGTTCCGCACGCAAGACAACGTCAGGGAACAGTAGCCTAAATTTTGAGTAATTTGGTCCGCTCTCCTACGCGCTAACAACGTCCAGAATCCGCGCAACCGCTTGGTAACGTTCTCCTGGCAGCAGACGACGGATAATTGGATAATATGTGCACCGTGCTAATAGAAAGACGCATGGGTAGTTGGCCTCATCCGCTGGGCACCAAACAGTTTTCCCCAAGCTCACCAACGTCGTCCACTGTCTAGATCTGGGCAGGATGCACATTTTGTTGCAGCCAAGTACACCATTCCGTCCTTAGCCTCTAGGGTGAGCCCAATAGTTAAGAAGGACGATGCTGCTACGCAGAAAAACGATGCTCATGTGTCCGTCCATTTGGGCGTTTCTTTCCTTCCGCGCAAAGCAGCGCAAACACAGAAAACCGAACGCATCGCAGACGACCCTAGAGGATATTTTTGCGAGAATCGTCCACTTCCGCTTGCCCTGTTTGGGAGCTTTGCACAGTATAACAGCGAACGAGGTGTCGGCATTCTTCGAGTGCTGATGGTTGAATAAACTCTCTATATGAGTGAAAACACGAAGGCTGAGACCGGCTTCCTCCGTCCAGGGAACAATTCCGCTCGTAAATTGATTGCGTTGATGCTCCTGTCCTTCGAAGGCGTGGCAGTGTTCCCACTCGGAAACGCTATCCACTTTTTTCGTTCGGCGCAGCTGAAAATTGCATGTTGCTCAGTCACTCTTCGCGGCAGCCCGGACTTTGTGGCATTCCTAGGTGCCCTTCTGGGAGCAGTTCTCAGAAACATGGCTTGATTTCGTCCTCCTTCCTCTTAGCTTCGGCGACTTCCAGGTCTACAGCACTGGAACCGCAATAGCATTTGCGTGGTCTTCCGCGTTTGGTCAGACAGAGCTTATCGTTCCGTGGGTAGAAGCGAAGCAGGTGTCGCACACGACAAGACGTCAGGCGACACTAGCCTATATTTTGAGTAATTTCGCCCACTGTGCTATGCGCTAATTAAGGACCAGAATTGGCACAACCGTTGGCTAACGTTCTCTCGGCATCAGACCGCGCATAATTATTTAATATATGCGCCGTGCTGAAAGAAAGACGCAAGTGTAGCTTGGTTCATACCCTGAGCCCCACGCAGTTTTCATTGAGGCTGACCAATGACGTTCACGCGTCCTGCTCTCCGGGGCGCCTAGATTTTGTTCCAGCTAGTGATCGCATTCTTTGGTCTATGATGCTACGGCGGTGCTGGAAGTGTCAGTCGGCTAGTTCATAGCGTAATCTGCCGCTCTACAGCTACATGAGAGGTTATCGGCGGCAAAACGGGAGGGACATTGTCGACAGGTTATGTGAAGACGTGCTGAGTTGTTGCCCGGCTAGCACAATGGAGCATGAGTGGCACATTCAGTGACCCGGTTGTTGGTGTAAGGGAAGAGTGTTGAAGAATTCTACTAAACAGCAACGTAATAGGCTCATGCAGTGATCCGGTTGCCGGTCTAACGGGTTAGCGCCGAAGTTTTTCGCTACAGCGCAATGTAATAGCGTCTGTATGTGTCACCCATGCGTTTAGTGACCTGTAAAAAAGAGCGATGGTGAGGGAATTAAGCCGCTGCGCGTGCTTTGAAGCCGCACGAAACACAATTGGACGTGCAGGTGTTCAAGCAGAGACCTCGTCCAGGCATTCGTGAGAAACATCGGAGGTCAAGTGTCTGAGCTGCAGCGTGATTTGACAGACTGAGTAAATGTCATTCTGCGTTAAGTCTTTCTCGGGATCTAGTGGCCACTTCCCGTGTAAAAGTGAAGGCAGCCTAAATGTGGCACTAAGAAGGCGCAATATTTGTAGGGGCATCGACCAGCTGCAGGAGACAGCGCCAGACGAATAGGCGGCTGTGGTTTTTCTATGCGGCAAGGGACTGCTGCACAGCCAGGGCTCCTTCGCTTGCACCCACACTGACAGGTGGAGCCGCCAGCGCCACAGCCACGTCACAGCCAGCGGTATGTCGACCGTTAACGTTTACTTCCTCTGACGGCTTCTGCCGGACTGGGTACACCCCGGTGAACTCGTCACATGCGCCTATAGCGAAATCGGCGCATCGCCTTCGTCAATCTTTGCGCCTGCGTTATCAGTGCGTATGCTATTTCCTTTCTTGCAATACTCATTGCTCGCGTGTTCAGTGGTCGCTAAATAACGTTACTTTGCGCTATGCTTCTTGTCGTTTGCGCCACGCTCAAAACTGCGTCACCCACCAGCAGCCACGAACACGCTTTATGTTAAGGTTTAGGCTTAGGATAGAGCAGAGCACGATCGCTGGCGTCGTTATTGGCTCTCACTGGGAAACAATTGCCTGAACGAGCAACTGTTTCCAGGTGTTCATCGTTCTTTTGGTAATTCCCATCCCTCGCATCAGTGCGCAGTGAACAATGGCTTAGGGCACGCTTACGTAATCATGCTCACTTGATTTCCTACGAAGTTGCCGACTGACACCTCCGGCAACGCCGTGGCCCAAAAGACCCAAACTGTCTGTATGAGTAAAAACGCGAAGGCAGAGACCCGCTTCGTCCGTCCAGGGAACAATTCTGACCGTGAATTGACCACAATGGTGACCGGTGCGTCGAAAGGGCAACACTGTTCCCACTCGGAAACGCTAACTTCCTTTCCGTTCGGCGCAACAGGGAATTGCGTATTCTTCAATCACTCTTCGAGGCTGCCGGCAGTTTGTCGTGTTACTACGCGCAGTTCTGCCAGCAGTTTTGAGAAACACTGCGTGATTTCGTCCTCCTTCCTCTTGGCTCCGACGGCCTCCAGCTCAATTCCTCAGGAATCGCAATAGTATCTCCTCAGTTTTCCGCGTTTGGTCAGTCTCAGCTTATCGTTCAGTGGATAGAAGCGAAGCAAGTGTCGCACACGACACGACGTCAGGCAACCCTAGCCCAAAGTTTGAGCAATTTCGTCCACTCTCCCACGCGCTAACGACGTAGTGAATTGGCAAAACCGTTGGGTAACGTTGTCTCGGCAGCAGACCGCGGATGATTGTTCAATATGTGCACCGCGCTAAAAGAAGGACACAAGTGTAGCTGGCCTGATCCCCGAAGTACCAAGCAGTTTTCTTCAACGATCACCAATGTGGTCCACTCGCTCAGATCAGGGCGGCAGCCGCATTTCCGTCCAGCTAAGGACACCATTCTGTCCTTAGGCTGTAGGGCGGGCAGAATAGTTAAGAAGGAACGATGCTGCTACGCAGACTGATACGACGGTGCACATGTAATCGCTCATTTGGGCGACGTGGTGCGCCCTGGACCAATTATATGATGTTCACTGTGCACGCAAGATTATGTAAAAACGGACCAAATGACGGACGGCGCGACGTTGCCACTACTGTCGATGAACGAACCGTTCCCGTATGCAGACACGAATAACGTTTGGTTTCTTTTGCTCCCAAATTGTATAATGTGGGAACAGGAGCGTACGGCTTTGCGAAGTCATCTCTTATCGAGGGAAGGTGCGTAAACCCAGCCCCGTTTTCCACATAACATGGCCTCTTGCCCACTTGACTATCAAGCTTCTAAAGTTCGGGTTCCAACATCAGTGCTAAAATTACCCGCTATCGACCGCTAAACATGCTTGAGTGCGCTGCTGGCGCGAACGATTTCGTATCTTTTCTTCCCAGCAAAAGCACCGCAGGCACTGGAAACTGAACCCACCGCGGACGACCTTAGAGCATATTTTTGCGAGAATGGTCCACTCCCACTTGCCTCGTAAACTGAGGTTTGCACAGCCGCACAGCGAACGATGTGTCCGCAATCCTTGAACGCTGATGGTTCAATAAACTCTCTATATGAGTGAAAACCCGAAAGGACAGACGCTTCCTCTGTCCAGGGAACAATTCTGCTCGTTAACTGACCATGCTGGTGCCCTGTTCGTAGAAGGGGCAGCAGTGTTCCCACCCGGATAGGCTGTCATCTTTTCCGTTCGGCGCAACTGACACTTCCATATCCCGCAATCGCTCTTCGAGGGAGCCTGCAGTTTGGGGCATTCCTATGCGCCCATCTGCCAGCAATTTTCAGAAAATTATTTTATTTTATTCTCCTTCGTCTTATCTCGCACGACCTGGAGCAGTACAGCTCGGGAACCGCAATATTATCTCCTTGGTTCTCCGCGTTTGGCCAGTCACTGCTTATCGTTCCGTAGGTAGAAGCGAAGCAGGTGTCGCACACGACACGTCGTCAGGCGAGACTAGCCAAAAGTTTCCGTAAGTTCGTCCACGGTCCTATGCGCTAACGACGTCCAGAATTGGCACAGTATCGTTCTCTCGGCAGCAGACGGCCGACAGTCGTTTAATATATGCACCGTGCTAAGTGGAAGACGGAAGAGTAGCTGGCCTCATCCCTTGAGCACCACGCAGTTTTCATCTAGGATCACCAATGTCGTCCACTCGTCGCGGTCTCTACGGCATCCACAGTTGGTCCTGCCAAGGACAGGATTTGCTCCTTAGCCTCTAGCGTGCGCCCAATTGATAAAAACTAACGATGCTGCTACGCAGAAGGATACGACGATGCGCATGTAATCGTCCATTTGGGCGACGTGGTGCGCCCTGGACTAATTATATGATGCTCACTGTGCACGCAAGATTATGTAAAAAAGGACCAAATGATGGAGGGCCCGCCGTTGCCGCTACTGTCGATGAACGAACCGTTCCCGTATGCAGACACGAATCAACTTTGTTTTCTACTGCACCCAAAATGTATAATGGGAGAACGGAAGAGTACGGCTCTGCGAAGTCACCTCTTATCGAGGGATTGTGCGTGAACCCAGCCCCGTTTTCCACATAACATGGCCTCTTGCCCACTTGTCTATGAAGTTTGTAAAGTTACGGTTCGACTCTCGGCGTGAACATTATCCGCTACCGGACGCTAAACATCTTTGAGTGCGCTGATGCCGCGAACAATTTGGTATCTTTCCTTCCCACCAGAAGCAGCGCAAGCACTGGAAACTGAACCCACCGCGGATAACCTTTATGCGTATTTTTGCGAGAATGGTCCAGTCCCTCTTGTCTCGTATATCGAGGTTTGCACAGCCGCACAGCGAACGATGTGTCGGCATTCTTTGAACGCTGATGGTTGAATAAACTCTCTATATGAGTGAAGAACCGAAGGGACAGACCCGCTTCGTCTATCCAGGGAACAGTTCCGCTCGTTAACTGACCAAGCTGGTGCCCTGTTCGTCGAAGGGGCACCAGGGTTCCCACCCGGAAACGCTAACTTCTTTTCCGTTCGGCGCAACTGGGAATTTCGTATTCCGCAATCGCTCTTCGAGGCAGCCCGCGGTTTCTGGCATTCCTATGCGCCCATCTGCAATCAGTTTTCAGAAACATTATTTGATTTCGTCCTCCTTCGTCTTGGCTCCCATGAGCTCGTGCACTACAGCTCAGGAACCGCAATGGTATCTCCTTGGTCCTCCGCGTTTGGCCACTCTCTGCTTCTCGTTCCGTGGATAGAAGCGAAGCAGGTGTCGCAGACGACACGACCTCAGGCGACACTAGCGAAGATTTTGAGTAAGTTCGTCGAGTCTGCTATGCGCTAAAGACGTCCAGAATTGGCACAACCGTCCGGCAACGTTCTCTCGGCAGCAGACGGTGAACAATTGTTTAATATATGCACCTTGCTGAAAGGAAGACGCAAGCGTACCTGGCCTCATCCCCTGAGCACCATGCGGTTTTCATCAAGGATCGCCAATGTCGTCCACTCGTCCTGCTCTGGGCGGCACCCACATTTTTGTTCCAGCGATGGACACCATTCTGTCCTCAGCGTCTAAGGTGGGCCCATCAGCATAGAAGAAACGATGCTGCTACGCAGAAAATTACGACGATGCACATGTATACCTCCATTTGGGCGACGTGGTGCGCCCTGGATCAATGATATGATGTTCACTATGCAGGCAAGATTCAGTAAAAAAGGACTAACTGATGGGGGGCGCGTCGTTGCGCCCATTGTGGATAAACGAGCCGTTGCCGTATGCAGACAAGAATAAACTTTGTTTTCCTCTTCACCCAAAAAGGATAATGTGGGAAGGAGGGGGTGCGGCTCTGCGAAGTGATCTCTTATCGACGGAATGTGCGTAACTCCCGTCCCGTTTTTCACCGAACATGGCTGCTTGCAAACTTGCTTATCAAATTTGTAAAGCTCCTGTTCGACCATAAGGGTGATGGTTATCCGCTACCGAACGCTAAACATCTTTGAGAGCGCTGCTGTGGCGAACGATTTCGTTTCTTTCCTTCCCTGCAAAAACACCCTAAGCACTGCAAACTGAGCGCAGCGCGTATGACGCTAGAGGATACTTTTGCGAGAATGGTTCACGTTCGCTTTACCCGTATTTAAACCCTTGTGCAGCCGCGCAGCGAACGATGTGTCGGCATTCCACGACCGCTGATGGCTGAATAAGCCCTCTCTATGAGAGAAAACACGAAAAAGAGACCCGCTTCCTCTGTCCAGGGAAGAATTCTGCTCGCAAGTTGACCGCACTAGTGCAGCTGTTTCTCGACAGCGCACCAGTGTTCCCGCTCGGAAACGCTAACTTCTTCTCCGTTCGGCGCAACTGGGAATTGCATATTCCTCTATCACTCTTCCACGCAGCGAGCAGTTTGTGGAATTCCTATGCGCCCTTCTGCCAGCAGTTTTCCGAAACGTTATTTGATTTCTTCCTCGTTCGTCTTGGCTCCGACGACCTCCAGCTCTACAGCTCAGGAACCGCAATAGTATCTCCTTGGTCCTCCGCGTTTGATCAGTCACAGCTTATCGTTCCGTGAGTTTAGGCAAAGCAAGTGTCGCGCACGGCATGACGTAAGGCAGCACTTGCGAAAATTGGGGTAATTCCGTCCACTCTCCCACGCGCTAACAACGTCCGGAATTGTCGCAACCGTTGGGTAACGTTCTTCCAGCAGCAGACCGCTTATAGTTCTTCAATATATGTGCCGTGCTAAGAGAGAGACGCAAGTGCAGCTGGCCTCATCCCCTGAGCGCCACGCAGCGTTCATCAAGGCTCACCAATGTCGTCCACTCGTCCTGCCCTCGCCGGCACCCACATTTTGTACCAGAGATGGACACCATTCTGTCCTTAGCGTCTGGGGGTGCGCCCTATGGCTAAGAAGGAACGATGCTGGTACACAGCAGGACACGACGATACACGTGTAATCATCCACTTGGTGGACGTTGTGGTCCATGGATCAGTTGTATGACGTTCAGTCTGCACGGAAGATTATGTAGAAACGACCAACTGATGGAGGGCGCGTCGTTGCCGCTATTGTCGATAGAAAGAACCTTTCTCGTATGCAGACACGAATCAAGATTGCTTCCTTCTTTACCAAAAATGTATAATGTGACAGTCGGAGGGAACGGCTTTGCGATGTCATGTCTTATCGAGGGAATCTGCGCAAACCCTGCCCGGTATTCCACTTAACATGGACTCCTGACCACTTTTTATGAAATTTGCAAAGTTGCGTTTCTACAATCACGGTGAAAATTATCCGCCACCGGCAGCTAAAAGTCTTTGAGTGCGCTGCTGCGGAGAACGACTTCGTTTCCTTCCTTCCCTGCAAAAACACAACAAGCACTGCAAACTGAACCCACCTGGGATGAAAGTGGTGCCGATTTTTACAGGAATGGTCCACTTCCGCTTGCCCCCTATATGGAGCTTTGCACAGCCGCACAGCGAACGAGGTGGCGACATTCTTCCAGTGCTGATGGTTCAATATACTCTGTATATGAGTGAAAACACGAAGGCAGCCATCTGCTTCCTCCGTCTAGGGAAGAATTCTGCTCGTAAGTTGACCGCACTGGTGCGCCTGTGTTTCGACAGCGCGCCAGTGTTCCCGCTCGGAAACGCTAACTTCTTCTCCGTTCCGCGCAACTGGGAATCGCATATTCCTCAATCACTCTTCCACGCAGCGAGCAGTTTGGGGGATTCCAATGCGCCCTTCCGACAGCAGTTTTCAGAAACATTATTTGATTTCGTCTACCTTTTCGTTCACTCCGACGACCTGCAGCTATACAGCTCAGGAATCGCAGTAGTATGTGTTTGGCCCTCTGCGCTTGGGCACTCACTCTTTATCGTTGGGTCGGTAGAAGGCAAGCAGGTGTCCCACACGACATGACGTCAGGCGACACTAGCTTAAATTTTTGGTAATTTCGTGCACTCTACTATGCGCTAGAAACGACCAGAATTGGCACAAGCGTTCGGTAGGGTTCTGTCGCTGGTAGGCAGCCAATAAGTGCCGAATATATGCACCGTGCTAAAAGAAAGACGCAAGTGTAGCAGGCCTCAGCCGTTGAGCACCAAGGAGTTTTCAACAAGGCTAACCAATGTCGTCCACTCGTCCATATCTGGGCGCCATCCACGTTTTGGTCCACCCAAGGACATCATTCCGTCCTAAGCCTCTAGCGGGGGCCCAGTAGTTAAGAAGTAACGATGCTGGTACGCAGAAGGATAGGACGATGCTCGTGTAGTCGTCTATTTATGCGATGTGGTGCGCCCAGGACTAATTATAAGATGTTCACTGTGCACGCAAGATTATGTAAAAAGGGACCAAATGATGGAGTGCACGACGTTGCCGCTATTGTCTGTGAACGAACCGTTCCCGTATGCAGGCAGGAATCAGCTTTGTTTTCTTGTACACCCAAAATGTATAATGTAAGAACGAGAGGGTACGGCTCTGCGAATTCATCCCTGATCGAGGGAATGTGCGTAAACCGTGCTGCGTTTTCCATCTAACATGGCCTGTTGCGCGCTTGTTTGTTAAGTTTGTAACGCTCCGGTTGGACCGTCAGGGTGAAAATTATCCGCTGTCGGCTGCTAAACATCTTTGAGTGCGCTGCTGCCGCGAACGATTTCGTATCTTTCCTTCCCTGGTAAAACAGCACAAGCACTGGAAACTGAACCCACCGCGGGCGACCTTAGAGCATATTTTGCAAAAATGGTCCACTCCTTCTTGCTCCGTATATCGAGCTTTGCACAGCCGCACAACGAGCGATGTGTCGGCATTCTTTGAACGCTGATGGTTGAATAAATTCTCTACATGAGTGAAAACCTGACGGCTCAGTCCCGCTTTCTCTGTCAGGAGAACGATTCTGCTCTTTAACTGACCACGCTGCTGCCCTGTGCGTCGAAGGGGCACCAGTGCTCCCACTGGGAAACGCTAGCGTCTTTTCCGTTCGGCGCAACAGGGAGTTGCATGTTTCGCAATCGCTCTTCGAGGCAGTCCGTAGTTTGTGGCATTCCTATGCGCCCTTCTGCCAGCAGTTTTCAGAAACATTATTTGATTTCGTCCTCCTTCCTCTTGGCACCAATGACCTCGTGGACTATAGCTCAGGAATCGAAATAGTATCTCCTTGGTCCTCCGCGTTTGGCCAGTCACTGCTTTTCCTTCCGTGGGTAGAAGCGAAGGAGGTGTCGCACACGACACGACGTCAGGCGACATAAGCGAAGGGTTTGAGTAATTTCGTCCACTCTCCTATGCGCTAACGACGCCCAGAATTTTCACAACCGTTGGGTAACGTTCTCGCTGCAGCAAACGGCGGATTATTGTTTGATATATGCACCGTGCTAAGAGAAAGGCGCAAGTGTAGCTGTCCTCATGTGCTGACCAGCACGCAGTTTTCATCAAGGCTCACGAATGTCGTCCACTCGTCCTGCTCTCAGCGGCACCCACATTTTGTTCTAGCGATGGACGCCGTTCTGTCCTTAGCGTCTAGGGTGCGCCCACTAGCTAAGAAGGAACGATGCTGGTACACAGAAGGATACGGCGATTCACATGTAATCGCGCATTTGGGCGACTTGGATCAGTTGTTTGATGTTCACTGTGGAGGCAAAATTATGTGAAAAAGGACCAACTGATGGAGGGCTCGTCGTTGCCGCTATTGTCGATAAACGAATGGTTCCCCTGCGAACACACGAATCAACTTTGTTTTCTTCTACTCCGAAAATGGATAATCTGAGAACAGGGTAGTACGCCACTGCGAAGTCGCCTGCTCTCGAGGGCGTGTGCGTAAACCTTGCCCTGGTTTTCAAGGAACAAGCTCTGTTGCCCACTTGTTTATCAAGTTTGGAAAGTTTCTGTTCGACCCTCTGCGTGAACATTATCCGCTACGGGCCGCTAAACGTCTTTGAGTGGACTGCTGCCGCGAACGATTTCGTTTCTTTCCTTCCCTGCAGAAACACCACAAGCACTGGAAGCTGAACCCACCGCGCACGACCATAGAGGATACTTTTGAGAGAATGGACCACTTTGGGTTGCCCCGTGTTTCGAGATTTGCACACGCGCACAGCGAACAATGTGCCGGCATTCTTCGAGCGCTGACGGTTGAATAAACACTACATATGAGTGAAAGCACGAAGGCATAGACGCGCTTCCTCCGTTCAGGGGACAACTTTGCTCGTATATTGACTACGCGGATGCCCCTCTGCTACGAAAGGACAGCAGTATTCCCGCTCGGAAACGCTATCTTCTTCTCCGTTCGGCGCAACTGGGATTTCCATATTCGTCAATCACTCTTTCAGGCAGCGCGCAGTTAGTGGCACACCTATGCGGCCTTCTGCTAGCAGTTTTCTGGAACATTGTTTGATTTCGTCCTCCTTCCTCTTCGCTGCGGTGAAATCCAGCTCTACAGCTCCTGAATCACAATAGTATCTCCTTGGTCCTCCGCGATTGGTCAGTCACACCTTATCGTTCGGTGGGTAGAAGCGAAGGTGTCGCACACGACATGTCGTCAGGCGACACTAGTCTAAAGTTTGAGTAATTTCGCCACTCTCCTATGTGCTAGCGACTTGCAGATTTGGCACAACCGTTCGGTAACGTTCTCCCGGCAGCAGAAGGCGGATAACTGTTTAATATATGCACAGTGCGAAAAGAAGGACGTAAATGTGGCTGGCCTCAGCCGCTGAGCACCAGGGAGTTTTGAACTCGGCTAACCAATGTCGTCCACTCGTCAAGATCTGGGCGGCATCTACGCTTTGGTCCAGCGAGGGACACCATTCCGTCCTAAGCTTCTAGCGTGTGCCCAATAGTTGAGAACTAAAGATGCTGGTACGCAGAAGGATAGGACGATGCAGATGTAATCGTCCATTTCGGCGACGTGGTGCGCTCTGGACCAATTGTATTATGTTGACTGTGCACGCAAAATTATGTAAACAGGGACCAAATGATGGAGGGCGGGACGTTGCCGTTATTCTCGATAAACGAAGCGTTTTCGTATGGAGAGACGAATCAACTTTGTTTTCTTTTGCACCCAAAATGTATAATGTGAGAACGGGAGGGTACGGCTCTGCGATGTCATCTCTTATCGAGGGAATGTGCGTAAACCCCGCCCTGTTTTCCACTTAACATGGCCTCTTGCCCGCTTGTTTATGAAATTGGTAATGTTCCGGTTCGACCCTCACCGTGAAAATTATCCGCTACCGGCCTCTAAACATCTGTGAGTGCGCTGCTGCCGCGAACGATTTCGTTTGTGTCCTTCGCTGCAAAATACCAGAAGCACTGGAAACTGAAGCCACCGCGGACGACCTTAGTGCATATTTTTGCGAGAATGGTCCACTTCCGGTTGCCCCGTATATCGAGCTTTCAACAGCCGCACAGCGAACGATATGTGTGCATTCTTCCAGCGCTGATGGTTGAATAAACTGTCTATATGAGTGAAAACACGAAGGCAGACACCCGCTTCCTCCGTCGAGGGAACAATTCTGCTCGCAAGTTGACCACGCTGGTGTACCTGTGTATCGACAGCGCACCAGTGTTCCCGGTCGGAAGCGCTAACTTCTTCTGGTTTCGGCGCAACTGGGAATTGCATTTTACTGAATCACTCTCCTAGGCAGCAAGCAGTTTGTAGGATTCGTATGGGCCCTTCTGCCAGCAGTTTTCAGAGATATTGTTAAATTGCGTCCTCCTTCTACTTGGCTCGGACGACCTCCAGCTCTACAGCTCAGGAACCGCTATAGTATCTCTTTATTCGTCCGCGTTTGGCCAGTCATAGCTTTTCGTTCAGTTGGTGGAAGCGACGTGGGTGTCGCACACGACACGACGTCACGCGACACTAGCCTAAATTCTGAGTAATTTCGTCCACCCTCCTATGCGCTAACGACGTTCGGAATTGGCTCATCGTTCGGTAACGTGGTGTCGGCAGGAGACGGTGGATAATTCCTGAATATATGCACCGTGCTAAAAGAAAGGCGCAAGTGGAGGTGGCCTCATCCCGTGAGCACCAAACAGTTTTCATCTAGGTTTACCGATGTTGTCCACTCGTCAGGATCTGGGCGGCATCCACATTTTGGTCCAGCCAAGGACACCATTCCGTCCTTAGCCTCTAAGGTGGGCCCAATAGCAAAGAAGGAACGATAGTGCTACGGAGAGGGATACGACGATGCACGTGTGATCGTCCATTTGGGAGATGTGGTGCGCCCTTGATCAATTACAGTAGAACCTCGGAAGTTGGCTACCTTCCTATGTCGACCACCTCCTAAGTTGACTGAATTTTGGCCAGTTGGTTGGTCAGCACGTTAATAAGCGCAAGGTCAACCTCTATACGTCGACCACCGCCGTATGTGGGAAGTTGACCGCTTTTGCCGTGACTTGGTATATGAAGGCAATGCTAACTTGCACTCTGTAAATTGGCCACTTCAGTTTGCTCTGTGTCGGTCGCTAGCAGCTGTTAGCCATCATTGTCTCAATGTGCTGTTACTCAACGTGGCGAGGTTTTTCATTACCCTACATTGGAGATTCCTGATTACAGAACTGATTCCGCCGCTTTGACGGTGCTTCTTTTATGTCTGCCGGCAAAGCTTGGTCGTTTCCTCATGTGCATAACCTGCGACCTACGCGTTGGCAGCATTCGCCCATTGAAGGAAATATGACAAATCGAGCCTATTTGAACTCGTTCGCGTCGAGCTCAGTTCTATTCAGTCGCTTTTCTATAGGTGTGCGACAGGTTGCTTAACGTGTTTTCGCGAGTACAGATAGCCTGACTTACGCAGTAATAGACGCAGTAGTAGCTACCAAGCTGGTTGCAGTTTGCATGATGGCCAAACGCAATGAATCGAGAGAGTTGGCAGTGAAGGAAAAAGTGGATCTTATAAGCTTTCTCGAAACTAACAGTCAAAGGAAGACAGCAGAACGGTTTCATGTGAGCAAAACTACCGTTGGCAACACGGAAAGACGTAAACGTGAGTACTTGGAAAGATATGAGAAGGAAAGCGGAGACGCTTGGCGAAGAAAAAGGAGAACCTCCCTCGACCAAGTCAATGAAGCAGCGTTACATTGGTTTAAGGAAATGAGAGCAGCTAACGCACGCATGTCTGGCCCAATGATCCAGGAAATTGCTAGAAAGTTCGCCGTGGAATTCGGTTCCACAGGCTTCGAAGCATCAAACGGTTGGCTGGCAAAGTTCAAGCTCCGTTATCAGATTTCTCAGAAAATCTATGCGGCGAATCTAGCGAAGTTCCGGTCGAGGTCTTGGAAGACTTCATCTTGAAATTTCGTCATTTCGCCAGTGGCTTTAAAGAAGAAGACATATTCAATGCTGATGAGTGCGGCTTGTTCTTCAAAGCTATGCCTGATAGAAGTCTTGTACTAAAATGCGATAAATGCAAAAGCGGGAAGCTCTCCAAAAAACACTTCACTGTGCTTCTTTGCGCTAGCGCAACTGGGTAGAAGTTGAAGCCATTGGTCATTGGTAAGTCAACGAAACCCCTAGCTTTTAAGAACTTGAAGCCTGATGACCTCCGTGCCACTTGGAGATCAAATAAATCCGCCTGGATGACAGCCGCCATATTCCAAGAGTGGGTAAGAAGTGTCGACGGACAGATGAAGCGAATGAAACGTTCCATCTTATTGGTAGTTGACAGCTGCCTGAGCCATCCCTACGTGAAAGACCTCACCAATGTCACGTTAAAATTCCTGCCCCCAAACACTACCTTAAAGACCCAGCCTTTAGATCAAGGAGTAATTAAGACGTTTAGGGCGAAACACCGGACCCAGCTTCTGCGGTGGATCGTTGGCATAGCAGAACACACCAGCTCATTTGCGGGAGCGACTACGATTGCTGCGTCCATTAATGCTTTGGACGGTGTACTTTGCATCAATACTTCCTGGAATAGCGTTCAACCAGAAGCAATACGAAAATGCTTCAGGAGAGCGGGATTCGTCAGAGAAGAAGAGGATCATGTCGAGCCCCGGCCTGATAGTCACACTCCCGAAGTAGAGATTGAAGGAGTAAACTTCAAAGATTTCGTTTAAATGGATGATGAATTGGCCACTTCTACCGAACCTGACCCACCAGCAATCTTTCAGTCTATACAAGCCGAAACGGGACTGAGCCTAGAAGACGACGTAGAGCAGGAAAGTAAAAATGAGACGGAAATGCTACAGAAGCTGAAGGAAGAGGACGTCGGGCACGTGTTAGAGCAGCTGAAGTGTTTTGCTGCTGA
Organism: Trichuris trichiura; assembly: GCA_037903355.1. Classification (NCBI taxonomy): domain Eukaryota; kingdom Metazoa; phylum Nematoda; class Enoplea; order Trichinellida; family Trichuridae; genus Trichuris; species Trichuris trichiura. The sequence goes on from JBAJFE010000027.1 coordinate 496,311, forward strand.
AAAAAGTCAAAAGATGCTGAGCGCGGTAGCTATCGCGAACACCGCCCTTGGTGCTTATGTTTGCAGTAAGAAGAAGCACCAGACTAGAGTTGTTACCTTTTTCAGCTAGCAGTGTAGCCCCTAAAAAGCTTACGCATGATTTCACAGTGCTATTTTTATGCATGCCACCGTTTAATAGACCATCAATTGATGCCCTGCAACACAATAAAACGCATACAGATGCTAACCTGTTCAGCCGAGCCAGTTATACCCACAGTTCCAATATATTGACCAGTTTTCTCCGGTCCCTTGGGTGGTCAACTTACGGAGGTTCTACTGTACGTGACGTTCACCGTAGAAGCAAGATTATAAAAAAAGGAACAACTGATGGAGGGCTCGTCGTTGCCTCAATTCTCGATTAACGAACCGTTCCCGCAATGCGGACAGGAATAATCTTTGTTTTCTTCTACACCCAAAACGGATAATGTGAGAGCGGCAGGGTACGCCACAGCGAAGACACATCTTATCGAGGGAATGTGCGTAACCCCTGCCCCGTTTTCTACGGAACATGCCCTCTTGAACACTTGTTTATGAAGTTTGTAAAGTTACGGTTCGACTCTCGGCATGAACATTATCCGCTACCGGACGCTAAACATCTTTGAGTGCGCTGATGCCGCGAACAATTTGGTATCTTTCCTTCCCTCCAGAAGCAGCGCAAGCACTGGAAACTGAACCCACCGCAGTTGACCTTAGAGCGTTTCTTTCCGAGGATGGTCCAGTCCCTCTTGTCTCGTATATCGAGGTTTGCACAGCCGCACAGCGAACGATGTGTCGGCATTCTTTCACAGCTGATGGTTGAACAAACTCTCTGTTTGAGTGAAAACCCAAACGCACAGACACGCTTCCTCTGTCTAGGGAACAATTCTGCTCGTTAGACGAGCACGCTAGTGCCCTGTCCGTCGAAAGGGCACCAGGGTTTCCACTAGGAAAGCATAACTTCTTTTCCGCTCGGCGCAACTGGGAATTGCATATTCCGCAATCACTCTTCGACGTAGCCCGCAGTTTGTGACATTCCTATGCGCCCTTCTGTCAGCAGTTTCCAGACTCGTTGATTGATTTCGTCCTCCTTCCTCTTGGCTCTGACGACGTCGAGCACTACAGCTCAGGAAAAGCAATAGTATCTCCTTGGTCGTCCGCGTTTGGCCAGTCAATGCTTATCGTTCCGTGGGCAGAAGCGAAGCAGGTGTCGCACACGACCCGACGTCAGGCGACACTAGCATAAATTTTCAGTAATTTCGTCCACTCTCCTATGCGCTAACGACGTCCAGAATTGGCACAACCGTTTAGTAACGTTCTCTCCGCAGTAGACGGCGGATAATTCATTAATATGTGCACTGTAGAAAAAGAAAGCCGCAAGTGTAGCTGGCCTCAATCACTGAGCACTAAGCAGTTTTTATCACGGCTCACAAATGTCCTCCACTCGTCCAGATCTGGGCGGCATCCACACTTTGGTCCAGCCAAGCAGACCATTCCGTCCTTCGCCTCTAGGGTGGGCTCAGTAGTTAAGAACTAACGATGCTGCTACGCAGAAGGATACGCCGCTGCACATATAATCGTCCATTTGGGCGACATCGTGCGCCCTGGATCAATTACATGATCTTCACTGTGTAGGCAAGATTATGCATAAGACGACCAACTGATGGAGGGCGCGCCGTTGGCGCTATTGTCGATAAACGAACCGTTCCCGCATGTCGACAAGAATAAACTTTGGCTTCTTCTACACACAAAATGGATAGCGTGAGAACGGGAGGGTGCGACTCTACGAAGTCATCTCTTATCGAGGGAATGTACGTAACCCCTGCGCCGTTTTGTACGGAACATGGACTCTTGCCCACTTGTTTATGAAATTTGTAAAGTTCCTGTTCGACCCTCAGCACAAAAATTATCCGCTGCCGGCCGCTAAACGTCTTTGAGTGCGCTGCCGCGGCGAACGATTTCCTTTCTTTCCTTCCCTGCAAAAACACCATAAGCACTGCAAACTGAACCAACCGCGGACGGCATTAGAGCATATTTTTGCGAGAATGATCCACTTCCGCTTGCCCTGTACACCGAGCCTCGCAGTCCCACAGCGAACAATGTGTCTGCATTCTTTGAGCGCTGATGGTTGAACAAACTCTCCATATGAGTGAAAACCCGAAGGCACAGACCCCCTTACCCCGTCCAGGGAACAATTCTGCTCGTACGTTGACCACACTGGTGCACCTGTGTATCGACAGCGCACCAGTGTTCCCGCTCGGAAACGCTAACTTCTTCTCCGTTCAGCGCAACTGGGAATTGCATATTCGTCAATCACGCTTCCAGGTATGAAGCAGTTGGTAGCATTCCTATGCGCCCCAGTGGCAGCAGTTTCCAGAAGCATTGTTTGATTTCGGCCTCCTTGTTCTTGGCTCCGACGACCTCCAGCTCTATAGCTCAGGAACCGCAATAGTATCGCCTAGGTCCTGCGCGCTTGGGCAGTCACTGTTTATCGTTCCATGGGTAGAACCGACGCACGTGTCGAACTGGACACCACGTCAGGCGACACTAGCCTAAATTCTGAGCAATTTCGTCCACCCTCCAATGCGCTAACGACGTCGAGAATTGGCACAACCAGGGAGTAACGTTCTCTCGGCAGCAGACGGCGGATACTTGCTGAATATAAGCACCGCGCTAAAAGAAAGACGTAAGTGTAGCCGGCCTCATCCCCTGAGTAATAAACAGTTTTCATCAAGGCTCACCAGTGTCGTCCACTGGTCGAGATCTGGGCGACATCCACATATTGGTCCAGCCAAGGACACCATTCTGTCCATAGCCTCTAGGTTGGGCCCAACAGCAAAGAAGGAACGATGGCGCTACGCAGAAGTATACGACGATGCAGTTGTAATCCTCCATTTGGGGGTCGTGGGGCGCCCTGGATTAATTATATGACGTTCACTGTGGAGGCAACTTTATGTAAAAAAGGACGAACTGATAGAGGGCTCGTCGTTGGCGCTATTGTCGATAAACGAACCGTTCCCGTATGCTGACACGAATAGTCCTTGTTTTCGTCTACAGGCAAAATGCATAATGTGAGAACCGGTGGGTACCGCACTGCGAACTCATCTCTCATCGTGGGAATGTGCGTAACCCCTGCCCCGTTTTCCAGGGAACATGGCCTCTTGCCCACCTGTTTATCAACTTTTTAAAGTTCCAGTTCGACCGTCAGCGTGAAGGTTATGCGCCACCGAGGGCTAAACATCTTTGAGAGCGCCGCCGCGCTGAACGGATTCGTTTCTTTCCTTGCCTGCAAGAACTCCACAAGAAGTGGAAACTGAGCGGCCCGCGGACGACCTCAGAGAATATTGTTGCTAGAATGGTCCACTACGGGGTGCCCCGTATTTCGAGCTTTGCACAGCCGAACAGCGAACGATGTGTCGTCATTCCTCGAGCGCTGATGGTTGAATAAACTCTCTAAGTGAGTGAAAACACGAAGTCAGAGGCCACCTTCCATCGTCTAGGGAACAACTGTACTCGTAAATTGGCCACGCTGATGCTCCTGTGCTTCGAAATTGCAGCAGTGTTCCCACTCGGAAATGGTAATTTCTTTTCCGTTCGGCGCACCTGGGAATTCCATATTCCTCAATCACTCTTCGAGGAAGCCCGCAGTTTGTGGCATTCCTATGCGCCCTTCTGCCAGCAGTTTTCAGAAACATTGCTTGATTTCGTCCTCCTTCCTCTTTGCTCCGATGAATTCCAGCTCTACAGCTCCGGAATCACAACAGTATCTCCTTGGTCCTCCGCGTTTGGTCAGTCACACCTTATCATTCGGTGGGTAGAAGCGAAGCAGGCGTCGCGCAAGACCCGACGTCAGGCGACACTAGCCTAAATTTTGAGTAATGTCGTCCACTTGAACACGGGCTGTTTCTTAACGGGGCAATGGATTTTCATCACTACTTCATTCGGTATGTGTTCGTGCCCGTTCATGTTTTCGGAAATTAAACCGAAGGAAATGGCCTACCAACCAATGGATGAGCAATTATTAAGGAAAAATATACAGAACGCTGACGCATTACGCATTACCACGATCGCTGAGGACGGGACAAGGTTAGTCCCGAAAGCACCGAACTGTTTAAGTACTGTTGTGTATATTTTTCCTTCATAATTGCACATCCATCCGTTGGTAGGGCATATGCTTCGGTTTAATTTCAGAGCCCATGGACGGGCAAGAACACATACCGTATGAAGTAGAGACGATAATGCCGTCCACTCTCTGATCCGCAAACGACGTGCAGAATTGGCAGAACCGTTCGGTAACATTTTCTCAGCAGCAGACCGCGGATAGTTGTTTATCATATGAACCGTTCTAAGAGAAACCGAACGTCTAGCTGGCCTCATTCCCTGAGCACCACACAGGTTTCATCAGGGCTCACAAATGTCGTCCAGTCGTCCTGCTCTGGGCGTCAGAAACATTTTCGAACGCCCAGGTACACCATTCTGTCCTTAGCCCCTAGGGTATGCTCAATAGATAAGAAGAAACGATGCTGCTACGCATGAGCATACGACCATGCACATGTAATCGTCCATTTGCGCAACGTGCTGCGACTTGGAACAATTATATGACGTTCACTGTGCAGGCAAGGAAGTGCAAAAAGCACCAGCTGACGGAGGGCGCATCGTTGACGCTACTCGCCATAAACGAAGCGTTCCCGTATGCACACACCAATAAAACCTGTTTTCATCTACACAGAAAACGGATAATTTGGAAACAGGAGCGTACGGCTGCGCGAGGTTATCTCTTCCCGAGAGAATGCGCGTTAACTCTTGCCCCGTTTTCAACTGAATATGGCCTCTTGCACACTTCTTTGTCAAATTTGTAAACTTCCTGATCGGTCAGCACCGTGAAAGTTATCCGCTGCCGGCCGCTAAACATCTTTGAGCGCGGGGCTACCGCGAACAACTTCGTTTCTTTCCTTCCCCACAAAAAAAACAAGCTCTGGAAACTGAACTCCCCAAGGACGACCTTAGAGAGTACTTTTGCGGGACTGTTCCACGGGCGTTTGCCCCGTAATTGCAGGCTTGTGTAGACGCCCAGCGAAGGGTGCGTCGGTATCCGTCGAGCGATGATGGTAGAATAAGTTCTCCGTATGAGAGAAAACACGAAGGCAGAGCCCCGCTTTTCGGCCAGGGAACAATTCTGCACGTTAGTTGACCACGCTGCTCCCTGTGCGTCGAAAGGGCACAAGTGTTCCCACTCGGCAACGATAACTTCTTTTCCGTTCGGCGCAACTGGTAATTGCATATTAGTCAGTCACTCTTACAGGCAGCCCCCAGTTTGTGGTATTCCTACGCGCTCTTCTGCCAGCAGTCTTTAGAAACATTGTTGGATTTCGTCGACCTTCGTCTTGGCTCCGACGACCTCCAGCTCTACAGCTCACGAACCGCAATGGTATCTCCTTAGTCCTCCGCGTTTCGCCAGTCAGTGCTTATCGTCCTGAGGGTAGAAGCGAAGCAGGTGTCGCAGAGGACACGACGTCAGGCAAAACTAGGCTTAATTTCGAGTAAACTCGTCCACTCTTGTATCCGCTAACGACGTGGACAATTGGCACAACAGTTCAGGAACGTTCTCTGGGCAGCGGACAGCCGATAATTGTTTAATATATGCACTGTGGTAAAAGAAGCACGAAAGCGTAGCTGGCCTCATCCCCTGAGCACCAAGCAGCTTTCACCAAGTGTCACCAATGTCGTCCACTCGTCCAGATCAGGGCAGGATGCACATTTTGGTCCAGCCAAGGACACCATTCCTTCCTTGCCTCTAGGGAGCCCCAATACTTTAGAAGGAACGAAGCTGCTACGCAGATGAATACAAAGATGCACATGTAACCGTCCATTTGGGCGACGTGGTGCGCCCTGGATCAATTATCTGATGTTCGCTGCGCAGGCAAGATTATGTAAAAAAGGACCAACTGAAGGAGGGCGCGTCCATGCCGGTATTGTCGATAAACGAACCCTTCCCTTACGTCCACACGAATAAATTTTGTTTTCTTCTACACCGAAAATGGATATTGTGACAACCGGAGGGTACGGCTCTGCGAAGTCATCTCTTATCGACGGAATGTGCGTAACTCATGCCCCGTTCTAAACGGAACATAGGGTGTTCCGCACTTGTGTTTCACATTTGTAAAGTTCCTGTTTGACAGTCACGGGATGGTTACCCGCTACCGAGCGTTAAACATCTTTGAGTGCGCCGCCGCATCGAACGATTTCGTTTCTTTCCTTGCCTGCGAAAGCACCACAAGCACTGGAAACTGAGAGCACCGCGGACGACCTCAGAGGATACCTTTGCGAGAATGGTCCACTTCGGCCTGCCCTGTATTTAGAGCTCTGCGCAGCCGAACAGCGAACCATGTGTAGGCATTCTTGGAGCGCTGATGGTGCAATAGACGCTCTATACGAGTGAAAGCACAAACGCAGAGACCCATTTCACCCGTCCAGGGAAGACGACTACTCGTAAATTGACTACGCTGACGATCCTGTGCTTCGAAAGGGCGCTGCTATTCCTACCGTGAAACGCTAACTTCTTTTCCATTCAGCGCAACTGGGAATTGTATATTCCTCAGTTACTCTCCGATGCAGCCCGCAGTTTGTGGCATTCCTATGCCCCATTTTGCATTCCGTTTTCAGAAACATTGCTTGATTTCGACCTCCATGCTCTAGACTCCGACGAAATCCTGCTCTACAGCTCACGAACAGCAATTCTATCTCCTTGGTCCTCCGCGTTTGGTCAGTCACAGCTTACCGTTTCGTGGGTAGAAGCGAAGCAGGTGCCGCACACGACACGACGTGAGGCAACACTGGCCTAAATTGTGAGTAATTTCGTCCACTCACCTACGGGCTAACTTCGTCCAGAATTAGGACTAAGGTATGGTAACGTTCTCTAGGCAGCAGACGAAGGATAATTGTTTAATATGTGCACCGTCATAAAAGAAAGACGCAAGTGTAGCTCGCCTCATCCACTGAGCACCAAGCAGTTTTCCCTAAGGCTCACCAATGTCGTCCACTCGTCCAGATCAGGGCGGGATACCACACTTTGGCCCAGGCAAGGACACCATTCCTTCCTTAACGTCTAGGGAGCGCCAAATAGTTTAGAAGGAAAAATGCTGCGACGCAGAAGAATACAGAGATGCAGATGTAATCGTCCATTTGGGCAATGTGGTGCGCGCTGGGTCAATTATGTGATGTAAACTGTGCAGTCATGATTATGTAAGAAAGGACCAACTGATGGGGGCTTTGTCGTTCCCGTTATTGTCGATAAACGAACTGTTTCCTTGCGTCGGCAGGAATAAACTTTGTTTTCTTCTGCACTCAAAATGGATAAGGCGAGAACGGGAGAGTACGGCTCAGCAACTTCATCTCTTATCGACGGAATGTGGGTAACTGCTGCCCGTTCTCCACGGAACATCGCCTCTTCCTAACTTGTTTATCAAATTTGTGAAGTTCCTGTTGGACCATCAGCGTGATGGTTCTCCGCTACGGAGCGCTAAGCATTCTTGAGTGCGCTTCTGCGGCGAACAAATTCGTTTCTTTCCTTCCCTGCAAAAACACCATGAGCATTGGAAACTGAACTGACTGTGGACGGCATTAGAGTTCATTTTTGCGAGATTGGTCCACTTCCGGTTGCTCCGTACACTGAGCTTCAAACAGCCGCTTAGAGAACGATGTGCCCACTTTCTTAGAGCGCTGATGGTTGAATAAACTCCCCTTATGAGTTAAAAAACGAAGGCACAGACCCGCTTCCCCTGTCCGGGGAACAATTCTGCTCGTAATTTCACTACGCGGTCAACCCCTGTCCTTCGAAAGGGCACCAGTGTTCCCACTCAGCAACGCTAACTTCTTTCCCGTTCAGCGCAACGGAAATTTGCATATTCCTCAATGACACTTCGAGGCAGCCTGCAGTTTGTGGGATTCCTATGCGCCCTGCTAGCAGTTGTTTTCAGCAACATTGTTTGTTTTAATCCTCGTCTCTGTTGGCACCGACAATTTCCAGCTCTACACCTCACGAACCGCAGTACTATGTCCTTGACCCTCCGCGTTTGGTCGGTCAAAGTTTGTCGTTCCCTCGGTGGAAGCGAAGCTGGTGCCGCACAAGACACGACTTCAGGCGATACTATTTCGTCGTCCTTCCTCTTCGCTCTGAGGACCCCCACCTCTGCAGCTCCGGAACCGCAATAGTATCTCCTTAGTCCTCCTCGTTTGGACAGTCACAGCTAATCGTTGCGTGGGTAGAAGAGAAGCAGGTGCCTCACACGACACGACTCCAGGCGACACTACCTAAAATTTTCAGTAATTTGGTCAACTCTCTTATGCGACAGCAACCTGCAGAATTGGCACAACCGTTCGGTAACGTTCTCTGGGCAGCAAGCGACGGATAATTGTTTAGTACATGCAGCGTCCAAAAAAATGATGCAAGTGCAGCAGGTCTAATCCCCTTAGCACCAAGGAGTTTTCATCAAGCCTCACCAATGTCGTCTACTCGTCCAGATCTGGACGGCATCCGCACTTCCCTGTGGCCAAGGACACCATTCCGTTTTTGGCCTCTTGGGTGGGCCCAACAGTTAAGAAAAAATGATACTCCTGCGCAGAAGTATACGACGATGCACATGTAATCGCTCATTTGGCCGACGTGGTACGCCCTGGAAGAATTATATGATTTTCACTGTGCTGGCAAGATTATGTAAAAAAGGACCCACTGAAGGAGGGCGCGTTGTTGCTGCTATTGTGGATAAACGAAGCATTAGCATACGTCGAGACGAATAAACGTTGCTTTCTTCAGCACCCAAGATAGAAAATGTGGGAACGGGAGAATACGGCTCTGCGAAGACATCTCTTAACGGAGGAACGTGCGTATCTCTTGTCCCGTTTTCCAGGGAACATGGCCTCTTGCCCACTTGCTTATCAAATTTGTAAAATTCCAGTTCGACCATCACCGTGAACCTTATCCGCTACCGAGCGCTGTACATCTTTCAGCGCGTTGCCGCGCCCAACGATATCGTTTCTTTCCTTGCCTGTAAACACCGCACAAGCACTGGAAACTGAAGGCACCGCGGACGAACTCAGAGGATACTTTTGGGAGAATGGTCCACCACGGGCAGTCCCGCATTTCGAAGTTTGCACAGCCGCACAGCGAACGACGCGCCGGCACTCCTGAAGCGCCGATGGTTGAATAAACACTCTATATGAGTGAAAACACGAAGGCAGAGACCTGCTTCCCCCGTCCAGGGAACAATTCTGCTCGTAAATTGACTACGCAGACGCCCGTGTGCTTGGAAAGGGCACCGGTGTTGCCACTCGGAAACGCTATGTTCTTTTACGCTCAGCGCAACTGAAAATTGCATATTCCTAAAACCATCGTCGAGACAGCCGGCAATTTGTGGCATTCCTATGCGCCCTTCCGCCAGTTGTTTTCGGAAACATTGTTTGATTTCGTCCTCCTTCCTCTTGGCTCCGACGACCTCCTGCTCTACAGCTCACGATTTTGAATAGTATCGCCTTGCTCCTCCGCGTTTGGCCAGTCACAGCTTATCGTTCCGCGGGTCGAAGCGAAGCAGGGGCCGCAGCCGACACGACATCAGGCAACACTAGCCTAAATGTTGAGTAACCTGGTCCACTCTGTTATGCGCTCACGACGTGCAGAACTGGCACAACCGTTCGGTAAGGTTCTCTGGGCAGCAGGAGGCGGATAATTGTTTAGTAGATCCACCGTGGTAAAAGAAAGACGCAAGTGTGGCTGGCCTAATCGCCTGAGCACCCAGCTGTTTTTATCAAGGCTCACCTATGTCGTCCACTCGAACAGATCTGGGCGGCGTCCGCAGTTTCGTGCAGCCACGGACACCATTGCGTCCTTGTCCTCCAGGGTGGGCCGAATAGATAAGAAGGAACGACGCTGCTACGCAGCAGGATAGGTCGATGCACATGTAATGGTTCATTTGGGGGTCGTGTTTCGCCCTGGATGGATTATATGGTGTTCACTGCGCAGGCAAGATTATGTATAAAAGAACCAACTGACGGAGGGCGTGTCTTTGCCGCTATTGTCAATAAACGAACCGTTGCCTTATGTCGACACGAATAAACTTTGTTTTCTTCTGCACCCAAAGTGGATAATCTGAGAACGGGAGTGTACAGCTCTGCGAAGTCATCCCTTATGGATGGAAAGTGCGTAGGTCCTGCGCCGTTTTCCGCGGAACATGGCCTCTTGCGCACTTGTTTATCAAATTTGTAGTTTCGGTTTGACTATCAGCGTGATGGCTATCCGCTGCCGAGCGGTAAACATCCTTGACTGCGCTGCTCCGGCGAACAAATTCATTTCTTTCCTTCCTTGCAAAATCCCCATGAGCACTGGAAACTGAACGCACCGCGGACGACCATAGAGAAAACGTTTGCGAGAATGGTCCACTTCCGGTTGCCCCGTATTTTGAGCTTTGCACAGCCGCTTAGAGAACGATGTGTCGGCACTCCTCCAGCGCTGATGGTTGGATAAAATCTCTGTATGAGTGAAAACACGAAGGCAGACACCCCCTTCTCTCCTCCAGGGAACAATTGCTCTCGTAGGTTGACTACGCAGACGCCCCTGTGCTTCGAAGGGGCACCAGTGTTCCCACTCGGAAATGCTAACTTCTTTCCCGTTCGGCGCAACTAGCAATTGCATATTCCACAATCACTCTTCCAGGCAGTCCGCAGTCTGTGGCATTCCAATGCGCCCTTCTGCCAGCACTTTTCAGAAACCTTGTTTAATTTCGTCCTGCTTCCTGTTGGCCTCGACGACCTCCAGCTCTACAGCTCTGGAACCGCAATAGTACACCCTTTGTGCTGCGCGTTTGGTTAGTCACAGCGTATCGTTCGGTGGTAGAAGGGAAACAGGTGTCGCACCAGTCACGACCTCAGGCGACACTAGTCTAAGTTTTCAGTAATTTCGCCCACTCTCCTACGCGCTAACAACGTCCGGAATTGGCACGACCCTTGGGTAACGTTCTCTCGGTAGCAGACCGGGAATAATTGTTTAATATAGGCACCGTGCTAAAATAAAGGCGCAAGTATAGCTGGCCTCCTCCCCTGCGCACAAAGCCGTTTCCACCAAGGTTCACCAATGTTGTCCACTCGCCCGGATTTAGACATGATCCACATTTTGGTCCTTCCAAAGACACCATTCCGTCCATAGACTCTAGGGTGGGCCAAATAGCTGGGAACTAACCATGCTGCTACGCAGAAGAATACGACGACGCGCATGTGATCGTCCATTTGGGCGACGTGGGACGCCCTGGGTCAACTATGTGATGTTCACTGTGCAGGCAAGATTATGTAAAAAAGGAACAACTGATGGAGGGCGCGCCCTTGCCGCTATTGTCGATTAACGAAGCGTTCCCTTACGTCCAGGCGAATAAATTTTGCTTTCTTCTACACCGAAAATGGATAATGTGAGAACCGGAGGGTTTGGCTCTGCGAAGTCAGCTCTTATCGACGGAATGTGCGTAACTCGTGCCCCGTTTTAAACGGAACATGCGCTCTTGAGTGCTGGTTTTTAAATTTGTAAAGTTCCTGTTTGACTGTCACCGTGATGGTTACCCGCTACCGAGCGTTAAACATGTTTGAGTGCGCCGCCGAGGCGAAGGATTTCGTTTCTTTCCTTGTCCGCAAAGGCACCACAAGCAGTGGAAACTGACAGCACCGCGGACGACCTCAGAGGATGCTGTTGCCAGAATGGTCCTTTCGGGCTGCCCCCTATTTCCAGCTCTGCACAGCCGAACACCGAACCAATTGTCGGCATTCTTGGAGCGCTGATGGTTCAATAAACTCTCTATCTGAGGGAAAACACGAAGGCAGGGAACCTCTTCACCTGTCCAGGGAAGAACTCTACTCGTGAATTGACTACGCTGACGATCCTGTGCTTCGAAACGGCACCGGGGTTCCCTCTGCGGAACGCTAACTTCTTTTCCGCTCAGCGCAACTGGGAGTTGTATATTCCTCAGTTATTCTTCGATGCAGCCCGCAGTTTGTGGCATTTCTATGCTCCCTTTTGCAGTCCGTTTTCAGAAAGAATTCTTGATTTCGTCCTGCATCCTCTAGGCTCCGACGAAATGCTGCTCTCCAGCTCACGAACCGCAATACTATCACCTTAGTTCTCCTTGTTTCGTCAGTCACAGCTAATCGTTCCGTGAATAGAAGGGAAGCAGGTTCCGCACACTGCACAACGTCAGGGGACACTAGCCGAAATTTTGAGAAATTTGGTAAACTCTCTTATGCGCTGACCACGTCCACAATTTTCAGAAGCGTTCGGTAACGTTCTCTCGACAGCAGGCGAGTGATAAGTGTTAAGTATATGCACCGTGCTTAAGGAAAGACGCAAGTGCAGCTGTCCTCATCCCCTGAGCACCAAGCAGTTTTCACCAAGCCTCACCAATGTCGTCCACTCGTCGAGATCACGGCGGGATCCACATTTTGGTCAAGCGAAGGACACCATTCCGTCCCTAGCCTTTAGGGTGGGCGGTATAGGTAGGAAGGAACGACGCTGCTACGCAGAAGAATACGACGACGCACATATAATCGTCCATTCGGGCGACGTGTTGCGCCCTGGATCAATTATATGATGTTCGCAGTGCAGGCAAGATCATTTAAAAAAGGACCAACTGATGGAGGGCGCGTGGTTGCTGCTGTTGTCGATAACCAAACTGTTCTCGTATGCAGGAACGAATTAGCTTTCTTTTCCTGTACACCCAAAATGGATAATTTGAGAACGGGAGTTTACGCCTCCGCAAAGTCATCTCTTATCGCCGGTATGTGCGTAACTCCTTCCGCCTTTTCCACTGAACATGGCCTCTTGCCCACTTGTTCGTAAAATTTGTAAAGTTTCTGTTCGAGCATCACCGTGACGGTTATTCGGTACCGAGCGCTAAACACTTTTGAGTGCGCTGCTGCGCCGAACGATTTAGTTCCTTTGCTTGACTGCAAAAACACCACAGGCACCGGATACTGAACGCGCCGATGACCATTTCAGAGGATATTTGTGCGAGAATGGTCCACTTCATGCTGCCCCGTATTTCGAGGTTTGCAAAACCGCACAGCTCACAACGCGTCGGCACTCTTCGAGCCCTGTTGGATGAATAAAATCTCTACATGAGTGGAAACACGAAGGCAGACACCCCTGTCTCTCTTCCAGTGAACAGTTCTACTCGTAAATTGACTACGCAGACGCCCGTGTGCTTCCAAAGGGCTCCGGTGTTGCCACTCGGAAACGCTACGTTCTTTTCTGCTCAGCGCAACTGAAAATTGCATACTCCTAAATCACTCTTCGAGGCAGCCGGCAGTTTGTGGCATTCCTATGCGCCCTTTTGCCAGTAGTTTTGAGAAACAGTATTTGATATGGTCCTCCTTCCTCTTGGCTCCGGCCACGTCCAGCTCTACAGCTCAGGAACCGCAATAGTATCTCCTTGGTCCTCCGCGTTTGATCACTGACAGCTTATCGCTTCGTGCGTAGGAGCGAAGCAGGTGCCGCACGCGACACGACGTCAGGTTACACTAGCTTAAATTATGAGTAATTTGGTCCACTCTCTGAGGCGCTGACGGCGTCCATATTTGGCACCACGGTTCGGAAACCTTCGCTCGCCACCAGGCGAGGCATAATTGCTCAGTATATGGACTATGCTGAAGGAAAGGCGCAAGTGTAGGTGGCCTAATCCCCTGAGCACGCAACAGTTTTCATCAAGGCTCACCAATGCCGTCCACTCGTGCAGATCTGAGCGGCGACGGCAGTTTCGTCTAGCCAGGGACAGCATTCCGTCCTTAGCCTCTACGGACGGCTGAATAGTTAAGAAGGAACGATGCTGCTACGCAGCAGGATAGGATGATGCACTTGTAATGGGTCGTATGGGCGACGTGGTGCATCCCGTATGAATTATATGATGTTCACTGTGGAGGCAAGGTTATGTAAAAAAGGACCCACTGACGGAGGACGCCCTTTAGCGCTATTGTGGATAAACGAAGCGTTGCCTTATATCGAGACGAATAAACTTTGTTTCGTTCTACACCCAAAATGGAAAATGTGAGAAAGGCAGGTTACGGCTCTGCGAAGTCCTCTCCTATCGACGGAATGTGCGTAGGTCCTGTCCCGTTTTTCACGGAACATGGCGCCTTGTCCACTTGTTTATCAAATTTTTAAAGTTCCTGTTCGACCACCTGTGTGATGATTATCCGTCACCCAGCGCTAAATATCCCTGAGTGCGCTGCTGCGGGTAACAAATTCGTTTCTTTCCTTGCTTTCAAGAACACCACATGCACTGGAAACTGAACGCACTGCGGACGACGTTAGAGGACATCTTGGCGACATTTTTTCACTTCCGGTTGCCGCGTACTTCGAGGCTTGCACAGCCCCGCAGCGAAGGATGCGTGGGCATTCCTCGACCGCTGATGGTCGAATGAACACTCTATATCAGTGAAAACAGGAAGCCAGAGGCTCGCTTCTCCCGTCCAGGGAAGAATTCTGCTCCCAATTGACTACACTGACGATGCTGTGCTTCGAAAGGGCACCAGTGCTCCCACTCCAATACGCTAACTTGTTTTCTCTTTAGCGCAACTGGCAATTGCATATTCCTCAATCACTCTTCGAGGCCGCCCGCAGTTTTTGCCTTCCTATGCGCTCTTCGGCAAGCAGTTTTGAGAAAGATTGTTTGATTTCTTCTTCCTTCCTCTTGGCCCCGACGAACTCCACCTCTACAGCTCTGGAACCGCAATAGTATCTCCTTCGTTCTCCGCGTTCGGTCAGTCACACCTAGTAGTTCCGTGGGTAGAAGGGAAGCAGGTGCCCCGCACGACACGACGTCAACCGACACTAGCATATATTTTTAGTAATTTCGTCCACTCTCCTACGCGCTAACAACGCCTGAATCGGCACAACCGTTGGGTTACGATCTCTCGACAGGCGAGCGCGGGTAATATAGGCACCGCGCTGAGAGAAAGATGCATGCGTAGCTGCCCTCATCCTCTCAGCACCAAGTACTTTTCATCAAGCCTGACCAATGTCGTCCACTCGTCCAGGTCTGGGCGGGATTCACATTTTGGTGCAGCGAAGGACACCATTCCGTCCTTACCCTCTAGGGTGGTTCCAATCGTTAAAAAACGGTGCTCCTACGCAGAAGAATACGACGATGCACACGTAATCGTTCACTTAGGCGACGAGATGCGCCCTGGATCAATTACATGATTTTTACTGTGCAGGCAACATTGTGTCAAAAAGGAACAACTGATGGAGGGCGGGTCGTTGGTGCTGGCGTTGATAAACGAACCGTTAACGTACGTCGACATGAACATACGTTGTTTTCTTCTACACCCAGAATGGATAATAGGCGAACGGTAGTGTACTGCTCTGGGAAGTCACCTCTTATCGATGGAATGTGCGTGGGTCCTGCCTCGTTTATCACGGAACATGACCCCTTGCCCACTTGTTTATGAAATTTGTAAAGTTCGTGTACGACCGTCAGCGTGATGGCTATCCGGTACCCAACGCTAAACATCCTTGAGTGCGCTGCTGCGCGGAACAAATTCGTTTCTTTCCTTGCCTGCAGAAACACCACGAGCATTGGAAAGTGAACGCACTGCGGACGACGTTAGAGGACATTTTTGTGAGAGTGGTCCACTTCGTGTTGCCCTGTACATCGAGCTTTGCATAGCCGCACAGCGAACGATGCGTCCGCATTCTTCGGGCGCTGGTGGTTGAATAATCTCTCTTTTTCATTGAAAAGAGGAAGGCAGAGACCAGCTTCCCCCGTGCAGGGAAGAATTCTACTCGTAAATTGACTACGCTGACGATACTGTGCTTCGGAAGGGCACCAGTGTTCTCACTCGGAAACGCTAACTTCATTTCCCTTCGGCAGAACTGGGAATTCCAAATTTCTCAATCACTCTTCGAGGCAGCCTGCAGTTTGTGTCATTCCTATGCACCTTCCTGCGAGAAGTTTTCGGAGAGATTGCTTGATTTCGTCCTCCTTCCCCTTGGCTCCGACGATCTCGAGCTGTACAGCTCTGGAAGCGAAATAGTATCTCCTTGGTCCTCCGGGTTTGGTCAGTGACAGCTGATGGTTCCGTGGGTAGAACCGGAGCAGGTGCTGCACTAGACACGGCGTCATTCCACAGCGTATGTTTTTAGTAATTTCGTCGACTCTCTTACACGCTAACAACGTCCAGAATCGGCACAGCCGTTGGGTAACGTTCTCTCGGCGACGGACCGCAGATAATTGTTCAATATAGGAACCGTGCTAAACGAAAGACGGAAGTGTACCTGGCCTAATCCCCTGAGCACCAAGCAGTTCTCATCAAGGCTCTCGAATGTCGTCCACTGGTCCAGATCTGGGCGGCAGTCGCATTTCCCTCCAGCCAAGGACAAAACTCCGTCCTCAGCCTCTACGGTGCGCCCAATAGTCAAGGACGAACGATGCTGCTGCGCAGAAGAATACGACGATGCCCATGTAATCGTTCATTTGGGCGACGTTGTGCGCCCTGGAGCAACTGTAGGATTTTCGCTGTGCAGGCCAGATTATGTAAAGAACGACCAACAGATGGAGGGCGCGTCGTTGCCGCTATTGTCGCTTAACGAACCGTTGGCTTATGTCGACACGAATAAACTTTCTGTTCTTCTACACCCAAAATGGATAATATGAGCACGTGAGGGCACGGCTCTGCGAAGTCATCTCTTATCGACGGAATGTGCGTAGGTCCTGCCCCATTTTTCACGGAACATGGCTTCTTGCCCACTTGTTTATCAAATTTGTAAAATTCCTGTTCGACCATTAGCGTGATGGTTATCCGCTACCGAGCGCTAAACATCCTGGAGTTCGCTGCTGCGGGGAACAAATTCGTTTCTGTCCTTCCCTGGAAAAACACGACGAGCAATGGAAACTGAACGCACTCCGCTGGACGTTAGAGGACATTTTTACGATAATGGTCCTTATCCGGTTGCGGCGTACATCGAGCTTTGCGCAGCCGCACAGCGAACGACAGGCGGCATTCTTCTAGCGGTGATGGTTGAATAAACTCTCTGTGTGAGTGAAAACACGAAGGCAGAGACCCGCTACTGCCGTCCAAAGAACAATTCTGCTCGTAAATTCACTACGCAGACGCCCCTGTGCTTGGAAAGGGCACCAGTGGTCCCACTCGGAAACGCTAACTTCTTTTCTGTCCGGCACAAGTGGGAATTGCGTATTCCTCAATCATACTTCGTGTGAGCCCCCAGTGTGTGGCATTCCTATGCGCCCTTCTGCCAGTAGTTTTCAGAAACATTGTTTGATGTCGTCCTCCTTCCTCTTGGCTCCGACGACGTCTAGCTGAACAGCTCCAGAACCGCAATAAATTCCTTCGTCCTCCGTGTTTATTCAGTCACATATTATCGTTGCGTGGGTAGAAGCGAAGCAGGTTCCGCACGCGACACGACTTCAGGCGACAGTAGCGTAAATTTTGAGTAATTTGGTGCGCTTTCTTTTGCGCTAACGACGTCCAGATTTGGCACAACCATTCGGTAGCGTTCTGTCGGCAGCAGGGGACGGATAATTATTTAGTATATGCACCGTGCTAAGAGAAAGACGAATGTTCCGGACAGCCCGAACTCTTCGATGCGTCTTACGGTAGAGAGAACCTGCTCATCGCTGGAACCGGTTACGAAGGACAGACGAGTAGTTATTCAGTCGTCTTCTGGAGTTAGTGTCCGTGCGTGAGTGTTATCGGTACTATTCTATCGCGCGCCAGTCTGTATTTAAAATATGGAAGTAAAATAGTTATACAGTCGACTATCGACGGCTACCGGCTGTAACATTCTGGTCCATTGAGGCGGATCGCTAGGTTGTTTTGGTGAACCGAATGCATTGCATCTGTGGATAAGGTAAATCGAGAGAAGAGATCGCGGGCAGGCTTGAAGGCGCGGCTCACGGTACTTACTAAAGAGCTGAAGACGGTGTGCAGTACAATGGAGGATGCATTGGCGGTAGAAGAACTCTTGACTTGCGTGGATGCAGTAGCAGTAAAGGCAAGAAGCGTTCAAGAAGAACTTGAGAATTTGCTCTCTGAGGAGCTGGTAGAGTAGGAAGTCAACGTGTACATGATAATGGAAAGAGATATCAGGGCGCTACGTGTAGAAGCGAGGCAGTACATTGAGAAGAGCAAGGAACAGACGTTGTCTGCCAAGGAAGTCTACAATGGTGGCGCTTGTGCTCCTGCTCTACCTAAGTGGGATTTGCCAAAATTCAAGGGTGATGTTCTCTTGTTCACTGTTTTTTGGGACCAGTTTGAAGCTGGTGTTCATTCAAGATCAGACGTAAGTGACGTCACATAATTCGTGTAGCTAAGGACATGCCTGGAGGGCATTGCCTTTGATGCCATAGCAGGGTACAGTGAGACTGCGGCGAACTATGCCGCGGCAGTCGCTACACTGAAGAGTAGATTTGGTAGGCCGAACCTGATTGCGGAGAAGCACATCCTGGAACTCATGCAAACGGAAAAGTGTAATCGACCGACGGCTAGGGAACTGCGGCAGGTGCATGACACAGTGGCTAGGAATGTGAGAGCTTTGGTTGCTCTCAACAAAGATCCTTTAAATGAAACTCTGCCAGCGGCAGAGGTGCTATTAGCAGTGCTCAAGCAGAAACTTCCAGTATCGTGCGCAAGCTATGGGAAAGCAAAGTTTTGCCTGAAGACCAAGAAGAACTGACGTTGGACGCATTCGTCGAGTTCCTGCAATCACAGGTGGAAATCGAAGAGGCGGCTGTCGCTTCTGAGAAGGAAGGCTGCAAGAACAAAAGAAGGACAGAGCCCTCTGAACTAGAGCAAAGGCGCAGGAAGGACTGGTTTTCGTCAGCAGCTGCGCTTCAGGCGACAGTTCACAAAAGAAATATGTGCAGCTTTTGTTCTGGGGAACACGAAAACGCCACGTGTCAACGCTTTAAGAATGTCGGCGTAAAAGGACGTTGGAAAATGGTAAGGGAAAATCGAGCCTGCTTCTTGTGTTTGGGAAGTGGTCATCAGATGAATGAATGCAGTAAAAAGGTGGAAGGGGTTCAGTATCATCCCATGCTTGTAAAAAAGCGAAGGAGGGAGAAAGGTCAGGCTTCAGAGTTCCGCAAAGTTCAAGTTGACTTAGTAGGCATGCCGACGAAAGGAAGAGTTTTACTGCAAACAGCCCGAGCTGTGATGCGGACTATGACCGGAGATCGCACGGTGGTTATGTGACTATTAGACGCTAGATCGCAACGTTCTTTCATTACTGAAGAATTGGCAAATAGAATGCGTCTTAACGGCCCGCTGGAATATGTAGAAATTTCCACATTGGGTGGACAGAGCAAGTTCTGCAAGAGGACTCGACGAGTTCAATTTGCCTTCAGTGCTCTTGACAGTGGAGAGCAAAGAGCAGCTAAGCAGTGGCGAACGGTGGAAGCTTTGTGGTTATCAAAGATCTGCTCACCTATCTAGGCGAATCCGTTACTTCAGAGGCGATGGAAACATCTGCATGGACTGAAGCTCGCTGATCAGTTTCCAAGAGAATGCTCCAAGATAGATGTTTTGATTGGTCTTGACTATTATTATGATTTTGTTAGTCAGGAGGTGCGTCATGGGCACGCAGGGGAACCAGTTGCCTTGCGAACCTTGTTCGGCTGGATAGTATGCGGCACTATGGGTGAGGGAAACAAGGTAAGAAATGTGCGATCTTTGCACGCGCAAGTTTAAGAGGACCCTAACGAAATTTTGAGAAAGCTTTGGGATCTTGAAGCGCTAGGCATCCGAGATGCGGAGGAGGCGAGGAGACGTCAGTCAACAGAGGCGATAAGGCGCTACATCGAAAGTATAACCTTTGAGGGGGAGCGATAGGTCTTTCGATTGCCATGGAAGACTGACGCTGTGAACTTGCCCAAAAATTATAAGCAAGCAAATGGGAGATTGTTTCAAATAGAAAGGAAACTTAGTGCTTCACGTCAAACGTCGACATACATGGAAGCCATGGACGCCTATATCTCAAGTGGCTGGGTCGAAGAGGTAAATTATGACAGTGGACAGTCGGGAAAAATTTGGTATCTCCCGCACCACGCAGTCTTCAGAGAAGACAAGACCACCACTAAGTGCCGCGTTGTGTTCGACGGTTCGGTACGCTATGAGGGTCAGTCATTGAACGACCACCTAGAACCAGGCCCAGCGTTACAAACTGATCTAATTGGAATTCTATAACGCTTTCGTCGATTTCGGTTTGGGTTGCAAGCGGACATTTCAAAGAAATTCCTGCAAATAGGGTTGCACGAAGATGACCGAGATGTTACTGGATGGTTATGGCAAAACGTGAACACTGACATTCCACCACGGATCTTTCGTTTTATAAGATTAACCTTTGGGCTAAAAAGTTCCCCATTTTTGGCTGTTATGGTGGTTTAGCACCATGCGCGTCTTCACATAGCAACTTACAAGCGAGCTGCGGAAGAAGTTCTTTCTAACATGTTCGTTGATGACTTCTTGACTAGTTGTGCTGACTCAGGAGAGGCTGAGCAGCTGGTGGACCAACTACGAAAGTTAATGCAGTTGGGTGGATTCAATCTCACCAAATGGAAGTGTAATTCATCATCGGTAGCAGAAGCAATAGGTGTGACTGACGTCACGGTGAACAATGACAGGATTGTTTCTAAAGTTTTGGGAGTGCCGTGGAACCTGGGACAAGATGCATTGTCATTTATCACGCCACACGGCGTGATTTCCAAGTCTCGTGAAACGAAAAGAGAATTATTGAGTGCGGTGGCGAAAATCTTTGACCCCATGGGATTTTTAGCACCATTCACTATACGGGCAAAGATTATCCTACAGTCACTTTGGCAAAGCGGCACTGGTTGGGACGAGAGTATTCCAGATGTTCTGAACGCTAAGTGGAGCAGATGGAAGCAAGACTTGCATATGCTTCCACAGTTACTAGTTCAGAGAACCCTGATACCAGTGGACATAAATGCGGTCAGAAGCATTGAGCTGCATGCATTTGCGGACGCTTCTGAAAAGGCCTATGGCGCCGTCGTTTATATGAAAGTTGTAATAGTTAGCGCAAACAACTTTGTGGATATGGTTATTGCCAAATCACACTTAGCTCCATTGAAAAAGATCACTTTGCCTCGGCGGGAGCTGACAGCCGCACTTGTAGCTGCTCGTCTTGTATGCTACGTGAAACGAGAAATTGAAATGACGGTTGATCGTGTGGCATGTTGGAGTGACAGCAAAATTGCTCTGAGTTGGATACGAAGTCCATCTAAGAGCTGGAAGCCATTTGTACAGAAACGCGTACAAGAAATACAGGCATTAGTAGATTCAGCAAATTGGTACCACTGCGCAGGGAAAGATAATCCTGCGGATCTTCTAAGTCGAGGGACAACAATAGAAAATCTGAAATCTAATTCTTATTGGTGGCATGGACCTGCATGGTTGAAAATGCCAGAGGGATCTTGGCCAAAAGATGACAAAATGTCTGAACTGACAGACGTTCACGCACAAACCGTCAAACAGGAAGGACGTAAGAAAATCGTTGGTTTGCTAGCAGAGCAAAGCAGTGACGTGCAATATGCACTGGTACTACGCTACAGTAGTTTTGAACGCCTGCTAAGAATAACAGCTTGGTTGTTTCGTTTCGTGAAGAATTGCCGGCTGCCGAAAGAAATGCGGAATTATGGTCTGATCTCTGTGGAAGAGTTGCTGCAAGCAGAGCGACAGTAGTTCTGAAGAGTTCAGAAAGAGTATTTTGAGGATGAGATAAACTGCATTGTGAAACATAAAGCGTTGCGCAGCTCAAGTAAGCTGCTGATGTTCGATCCATATTTGGACGAGGACGGACTCTTGAGAGTTGGTGGACGCTTAGAATCTGCTAGCATACAAGAAGCGGCAAAACGTCAGATATTGCTACCACATAATCATGTTGTCGTGGATCTCTTAGTGAGGAGATGCCATGAACGCCAATTACATGCGGACGTGCAGCACACACTGGCGATTCTACGTCAACGTGTGTGGATACTGCGTGCTAGAAGCTGCGTGGAAAGAAACATTCGTAATTGTGTTGTTTGCAAGGCTCAACGAACTGTTCCGGTTGAGCAAAAAATGTCATCACTCCCAGTGGAGCGTGTGAAGGTAGCATTTGCTTTGGAAAACACCGGCTTGGATTTTGCTGGACCGATATATGTACGACGAAGAAGGACGTGTGAAAAGGCATATATATGCCTCTTCACTTGTATGACAACTCGAGCTATTCACTTAGAGCTCGTAACAGACATGACCGCGGCACGATTCGTTCTGGCTCTTCGACGTTTTTTCGCCCGACGGGGTCGCCCGGCTATCATACAATCTGATAACTTCAAGACTTTTAAGTCTGCTAGTCGAGAACTACAACAGCTGTTCAGCGAAGACAACTCTGAGGTCATCCAAAGAGATTTGACGAACCACCGCGTACGCTGGAAATTTATAACCGAGAGAGCACCTTGGACAGGTGGATACTGGGAACGGTTGGTGAGATCAGTGAAAGGCCCACTACGAAAGATTCTTGGAGGGCTTCGCTGGACGAAGAAGAAACGCGTACGGTACTTTGCAACGTAGATGCTATGGTCAGTGCCAGACTTTTGACCTTTGTGGGAGATGACCCGAAAGATCTAGCCATCTCACGCCATCTCATTTTTTAATAGGAAAGAAATCCGCAGAAATCTCAGTTTCACTACCTGAATGTGACACTGCAGTTAGGTCCGTAAGTGAACATACTCTACGACAACGATGGAGATATCATCAGCAATTGCTGGCTCACTTCTGGAGAAGATGGAAGTAAGAGTATATAACTACGCTGTCTGGTAGAAAGAAATGGAACGTCGAACGTGAGAACCCACGAGTGAACGACGTGGTTCTAGTTGCAGAGGGTAATGTTCCTCACCACCGTTGGCGTTTGGGAATTGTGGTGGAAGCGCTACCAGGACAAGATGGTCTCTTGCGAACAGTGCGTGTAAAGATTGCAGCAGGAGTAATTTCGCGTCCGACGAGAAAGTTACATCTCCTAGAATCCGCTAGCAGTCCGTGATAATGGGCCATGCCCATGGCGGGAAGGATTTTCCGGACATCCTGAACTCTTCCATGCGTCTTACGGTAGAGACAACCTGCTCATCTCTGGAACCGGTTACGAAGGACACAGACGAGTAGTTAGTCAGTCGTTTTCTAGAGTCAGTGTCCGTGCGTGAGTGTTATCGGTACTATTCTATCGCGCGCCAGTCTGTATTTAAAATACGCAAGTAGCATAGTTATACAGTCCACTATCGACGGCTACCGACTGTAACAACGCACGTATAGCTGGCCTCATCTCCTGAGCACCAAGCAGTTTTCACCAAGGCTCACCAATGTGGTCCACTCGTCCAAATCTGGGCGGCATCCACATTTTGGCCCAGCCAAGGACACCATTCCGCCTTTAGCCTCTAGGGTGGGTCAAATAGTTAAGACGGAACGACGCTGCCACGCAGAAGAATGCGATGATGCACATGTAATCGTCCATTCGGACGACGTGGTGCACCCTGGACAAATTATGTGATGTTCACTGTGCAGGCAAGATTATGTAAAAAAGTACCAACTGCCGGAGGGCGCTTTGTTACCGTTCCCTTACGTCGACACGAATAAACTTTGTTTTCTTCTACAGCCAAAATGGATAATGTGAGAACGCGAGGGCACGGCTCTGCGAAGTCATCCCTTATCGACGGAATGTGCGTAACTCCTGCCCCGTTTTCCACGGAACATGTCCTCTTGCCCACTTGTTTATCAAATTTGTAAAGTTCCTGTTCGACCATCACCGTGAAGCTTATCCGCTACCGAGCGCTAAACATCTTTGACTGCGATCCTGCGCCGAGCAATTTCGCTTCTTTCCTTAGCTGCAAAAACACCACAAGCACTGGAAACTGAACGCACTAAGGTCAACATTAGAGGACATTTTTACGAGAATGGTGCACTTCCCGTTGCCCCGTTCTTCGTCCTTAGAGGATATTTTTGCGAGAATGGTCAACCGCGCACGACCTTAGAGGATATTTTTGCGAGAATGGCCAACTTCCGGTTGCCCCGTATTTCCAGCCTCGCACAGCCACAAAGCGAACGATGTGGCAGCATTCCTCGAGCGCTGATGGATGAATAAACTCTCTATCTGTGTGAAAACGCGAAGGCAAAGACACGCTTCCTCCGTCCACGGAACACGTTTGATCATAAATTGACTACGCGGATGCCCTGTGCTGCAAAGGTGCAGCAGTGTTCCAACTCTGAAACGCTAACTTCTTTTCCGTCCAGCGCACCTGGGAATTGCGTATTCCTAAATCACTCCTCGATGCAGCCGGCAGTTTGTGGCATTCCTATGCGGCCTTCTGCCAGCAGTCTGCAGAAACATTGCTTGATTTCGTCCTCCTTCGTCGTGGCTCCGACGACCTCCAGCTCTACAGCTCTGGAACCGCAATAGTATCTCCTTGGTGCTCCGCGTTTGGTCAGTCACAGCTTATCGTTCTGTGGGTAGAAGCGAAGCAGGTGTCGCACACGACACGACGTCAGGCGACACTAGCCTAAATTTTGATTAATTTCGTCCACTCTCCTATGCGCTAACAACGTCCAGAATTGGCACAACCGTTGGGTAACGTTCTCTCGGCAGCAGACCGCGGATAATTGTTTAATATATGCTCCGTGCTAAAAGAAAAACGCAAGTCTGGCTGGCCTCTTCCCCTGACCACCACGCAGTTTTCATCAAAGCTCAGCAAAGTCACCAACTTGTCTTGCTCTCAGCGGTACCCACATCTTGCTCCAGCGATGGACACCATTACGGCCTTAGCGTCTAGGGTGGGCCTTATAGCTAAGAAGGATCGATGCTGCTACGCACAAGGATACGACGATGCACACGTAATCGTTCATTTGGGCGACATGGTGCCCCCTGGATCAATTATATGATGTTCACTGTGCAGGCCAGATTATGTGGAAACGGCCAACTGACAGAGGGCGCGTCCTTGCCGCTATTGCCGATAAACGAACCGTTCACGTATGCAGACACGAATAAACATTGTTTTCTTCTACTCCCAAAATGGATAATGTGGGAACGGGAGGGTAGGGCTCTGCGAACTGATCTCCTATCGAACGAATGTGCGTAACGCCTGCCCCGTTTTCCACAGAACATGGCCTCTTGCCCACTTCTTTATCAAATTTTAAAATTCCTGTTCGATCATCAGCGTGATGGTTATCCGCTACCGAGCGCTAAACATCTTTGAGTGCGCTGCTGTGGCGAACGGTTTCGTTTCTTTCCTTCCCTGTAAAAACAGCATGAGCACTGGAAACTGAACGCACCGCGGACGACGTTAGATTATATTCTTGCGCGAATTGTCCACTTCGGGTTGCCCCGTATTTCGAGCTTTGCACACCCGCACAGCGAACGATGTGTCCGCACTCTTTGAGCGCTGGTGGTTGAAGAAAGTCTCTATATGGGTGAAAACACGATGGCAGAGACCTGCTTCCCCCGTCCAGGGAACAAATCTGCTCGTAAATTGACTACGCAGACGCCCCCGTGCTTCGAAAGGGCACCAGTGTTTCCACTCGGAAACGCTAACTTCTTTTCCTTTCGGCGCAACTGGGAACTGCATTTTCCTTAATCACTCTTCGAATCAGCCCGCAGTTTGTGGTATTCCTATGCGCCCTTCCGCCAGCAGTTTTCAGAAACACTGTTTGATTTCGTCCTCCTTGTTCTTAGCACCGACGACCCCTAGCTCTGCAGCTCACGAACCGAATAGTATCTCCTTGGTCCTCAGCATTTGGTCAGTCACTGCTTATCGTTCCGTGGGTAGAAGCGAAGGAGGTGTTACACACGACACGACGTCAGCCGACACTACCCTAAACTTTGAGTAATTTCGTAAGCTCTCCTAATAGCTAACGACGTCCAGAATTGGCACAACCGTTCGGTAAAGTTCTCTCGGCAGGAGACGATGGATAATTGTTTAATATATGCACCGTGCTAAAAGAAAGACGCAAGTGTCCCCTGAGCACCAAGCAGTTTTCACCAAGGCTCACCAATGTCGTCCACTCGTCCAGATCTGGGCGGGATCCAAATTTTGGTCCAGCCAAGGACAGCATTCCGTCCTTAGCCTCTAGGGTGGGCCAAATAGTTAGGAGGGAACGGTGCTGCTGCGCAGAAGAATACGACGATGCACATGCATCCGTCCATTCAGACGACGTGGTGCCCCCTGGATCAATTATGAGATGTACACTGTGCGGGCACGATTATCTAAAAAAGGACCAACTGATGGTGGGCGCGTCGTTATTGCTATTGTCGATAAACGAACCGTTCCCTTACGTCGACACGAATGAACTTTGTTTTCTTCTACACCCAAAATGGAGAATGTGAGAACGGGAGGGTACGGCTCTGCGAAGTCATGGCTTATCGAGGGAATGTGCGTAACTCCTGCCCCGTTTTTCACGGAACATGGCCTCTTGCCCACTTGTTTGTCAAATTTGTAAAGTTCCTGTTCGACCATTACCGTGGTTATCCGCTACCGAGCGCTAATTATTTTTTGAGTGCGGTGCTGCCCCGAACGATTTCGTTTCTTTCCTTCCCAGCAAAACACCGCAAGCACTGGAAACTGAACGCACCGCGAACGACCTTAGAGGATATCTTTGCGAGAATAGTCCACCTCTGGTTGCCCAGAAGTTTTAGCTTTGGACAGCCTCGAAGCGAACGATGTGTCTGCATGCTACGAGCGCTGATGGTTGAAGAAACTCTCTATATGAGTGAAAACAGGAAGGCAGGAAGCCGCTTCCCCCGTCCAGGGAACAATTCTGCTCGTACATTGAATACGCGGACGCCCCTGTGCTTTGAAGGGGCACCAGTGTTCCCACTCAGAAACGCTAGCTTCTTTTCCGTTCGGCGCAACTGTGAGTTGCATATTCCCCAATCACACTTTGACGGAGGCCGCAGTTTGTGACGTTCCTATGCGCCCTTCTGCCAGCAGTTTTCAGAAACATTGTTTAATTTCATCCTCCATCCTCTTGGCTGCGGCGACCTCCAGCTCTACAGCTCTGGAACCGCACTAGTATCTCCATTGTTCTTCGCGCTTGGTGAGTCACAGCTTATCGTTCCGTGGGTGGAAGCGAAGCAGGTGTCGCACACGACACGACGTCAGGCGACACTAGCCCAAACTTTGAGTAATTTCGTCCACTCTCCTACGCGCTAACAACGTCCGGGAGTGGCACAATCGTTGGGTGACGTTCTCTCCGCAGCAGATTGTGCATAATTGTTTGATATAAGCACCGTGCTAAAAGAAAGACGCAAGTGTAGCTGGCGTCATCGCCTTAGCAGCAAGTAGTTTTCACCAAGGCTCACCAATGCCGTCCACTCTTGCAGATGTGGGCGGGATCCACATTTTGGTCCGGCCAAGGACACCATTCCGCCTTTATCCTCTAGGGTGTGTCGTTGCTTGATCGAAAGCGCAAGCTTGTACTTCCGCATTCCTTTCTCGGAGCAAACGATACATCATTCCCATGCTCCTGTCAGTCTCCCGCCGTGGGCGCGCCCTTATACGCATTTGGTGAACAACGTCGGCTGGCGCGCACATTTCCGGTTTTTGAATCCGGTTTTCACCGATGACAAATGTTCAATGTTTCCAAGGCCGCCCGGATACCAGGGCTGTTTTCATTCTTTCCCGTTACCGTTACGTGTGCGGCCGTATCTCAGTCCGTTTCGCTCTGCCCCTCCGTTGTCGTCACCGTTCCGTTACTTCCGTACCGTTGCACATTTGTGTTTACCTTTGTATAGCTGCCGTTCATTATTAAACGGCATCGTTGCTGAGAATCCGAGTTTTCTGACGCAGCAACGACATATGGCCCTCCTTTGCGGATAATTTGAAATTTTCCCCCGTTCTCGTTCCGTGCATCCGAGAGAATCACGGACTGCCGTCAGCTCTCCTGTCGTTTCTAGTGAGAACGGTAGGAGCACAAGGGAAGAGTTAGCACGCATGTGCGAGCTCCTAAGCAATCTCACAGAGAAGCTGGACCGCATAGCACTTGGCCCGGTGCCGAGTAGTCGTCATGAAAAACCAATTTCACGGCAGACCGCTGATAACGCTACCGTTATTGGAACAGCAGAAAACAAAATTTTCAGCGCTGGCGGCGCTTCTGTTCAAGTCGATCAGACGTGGTTCTGCCCGATTACGTCTAATACACCCAGCGGTGGGCATGGTCCGAACCCATGGCTGCAGAAACTTGTGCCAGCAGCTAACATCGAAATATTCGATGGGGACCCAAAGAGTTGGCCCCGTTTTATAGCTGGCTTCAAGTCGATGGTTCACGATACATTATCCTCCGATGTAGACCGCCTGGCCGTATTGGCGCAATTACTGTCCCCTCGCCTTCGTGAAGGTTTTGCAGGGATGTTGTCTACGCCTACGATGTACCGTGAAGTGCTACAAGAGCTGCAGAATCTATATGGCGACCCAGCGACCGCCGTCCAGTCTCATGCCCTGGCTTTGACCGGCATAGAACCTCTACGGTCAGAGTCTTTAACAGAGATGGAGCGATTCTATTTACAAGTGAATGGGCCGGTCACTGTACTGGAAACGAATCAGCGTCATCATGAGTTGAATTCTGTCGTCTTGGTTAGCCAGGTTTCCAGTAAGTTAACTTGAAACCTACGAGAGAAATGGGCACATCAGGTCCGCTTGCGCTCGCCCGTGGCATTAAATCTCCGCCATTTCGTCAACTGGTTCAAGGAATTGGTGATAGAGAAGCGTCTGTTAAGCAGCTTCGCAAATCACGAACAGAACGTCATGGCAACAGCGTAGTCTGGGAGGCGCCGGGGAGCTCCTAAAATGATGACGGAGTCAAAAGGCGTTAGGACGACCGCTGTATCGCCGTTGCGTCAATGTACTGCCTGCGACGCGGATTTTCACGGTATCACTTGTTGTCCCGCGTTCCTGGGAATGAACATAACTGAGCGTCTGGCAGTTGTTCGCAGTGGCCGACTGTGTATCCGTTGCCTCAAGCCAGGTCATGTAAAACAGAACTGCAGGTCAGTGAAAAGGTGCTCAGTGACCGGGTGCAGAGGGTCCCACCATCCCCTCCTTCATGGGGCACCTCGCATTTACCCAGTCAACTCGGCTAACGAAGACTCGCCTTCCGCAGAAAACCAAGAGCGGGTCAACGCGTCAATCCACTCTGCCGCGGTGACTATTCAAGCAAACAGTTATCACGTTCTTTGTGCTGTGGTACCGGTAAAGGTGTCCTTTGGTTCTAATGCGTGTCGTACTTTCGCTCTACTGGACAGTGGAGCAGAAGTGTCTGTCATGTCGGAAACGTTGTCGAGAAGACTGAAAATGACCGGCCTGAAGCGGTCGCTCAATATCCGCACGATTAGTGGAGTGTCACAAGTGACCGCAGTCGAATCTGAATGTGTTATTTCCGCCGAAGACGGATCTAACTCCTACCATGTGGATCCAGTTATCGTGGTACCAAAGCTGAATTTGGCTCTGCGTTGCTCTTCCCGAAAAGATATCAAATCTAAGTGGATGCATCTAGCTGATCTCCCACTTTATGACGTAACTGATGAAGACGTCGAGTTACTAATCGGAATGAATGTCCTTCTAGCCCATCGTCATTACGACATAAGAACTCCGCAATCCGGTTCCTACGGGCCGGTCAGTGTCAAAACTCCCTTCGGGTGGACAGTAGTCGGACGAGTGCCTGCCATAGAGCAGTGCCTCGAACCAGGCGTTGGTCATGTCAGCATTATGCGTCATCAGTGCACGCCCGTCTCAGGGACTGACCAACTGAAACGGGAGATCGAACGTTTTTGGGCCATTGAATCCTATGGTCACCCAGTCAAGGAGAGGCTCTCGCCAGAGGACGAAGTAGCGATTGACATGCTGCACCGTTCGACCCGGTTTACAAACGGCCGGTATGAAGTGGGAATGTTGTGGAAGTCGTCACAAATCACGCTGCCCGACAACAGGGCCGTGATATTGCGCCGGTTCTATAGGTCCGAACGCCGACTGATAAAGGAACCTTGGCTAGCCAAGGCGTATACGGAGGCGATAGAGGAATCCATGCGACTCGGTCATGTCGAAAAAGTTGACGAAAATGTACCAGATAGCACAGCGGGTCGAACTTGGTTCTTGCCTCATCATGCCGTAATCCCTGCGCAGAAACCCGGAAAGATCCGGGTCGTCTTTGATGCGTCCGCTCGTCACAAGGGCGTATCGCTAAATGACTGCTTACTGAAAGGCCCGGATTTGTTGGTAGAATTAACCGGCTTGTTGTTGCGATTCCGACAGGGCAAGGTACCACTTTCGGCCGACATCGAAAAGATGTACCACCAGGTTGAAGTCCCGCTCACAGACCGTTCGGCATTGCAATTCTTTTGGAGAACCCCCGGATCAAGAAAGTCCCCAGAAGTCTACCGAATGCGAGTGCTCATCTTCGGTGTAACGTGTTCTCCTACCTGTTGCATGTACGCTCTACGCCAAGCGGCGGAGACTCATCGGAAGGAATACCCGCTGGCCGCAGACCGAATTTTGCATAACATGTATGTCGACAATTTACTCGACTCTGTTGATACCGTACAGGAAGCGCGGCAAATGTACCAACAACTCGTGACAATACTAGGTGCCTCAGGCTTTCGACTGAGACGGTGGGCCT
Source organism: Trichuris trichiura (assembly GCA_037903355.1). Lineage (NCBI taxonomy): Eukaryota > Metazoa > Nematoda > Enoplea > Trichinellida > Trichuridae > Trichuris > Trichuris trichiura. The sequence continues at coordinate 527,019 of JBAJFE010000027.1, forward strand.
CTACTGCTCGAGAGTTGCTTGAGAACATTCCGACGAGCGAAAGAGCAAACCAACAAATCAGCTTAACTGGAGAAGCGTTAGGAACCGAGAAAGTTTTGGGCCTCATATGGGATTGTGAAAGAGACGCCTTTTTTTAACTGGTCGAAACCAGATCCCTGCCCCCAAACGAAAAGACAGCTCCTGAGCATGGCGGCACGCACGTATGATCCCCTTGGGTTTCTAAGCCCGCTTACAATTGTCGCTAGAATTCTGCTTCAAGAACTATGGGCTGCGAGATATGGCTGGGACGACGATGTGAATGAAGGCGTACTCGCCAAATGGAATACGTGGTTATCAGACATGGAACGTCTCCCGTCAATTTCGATACCGCGTTTTATGGGTATGACGGATGGTTCAGGCTCGCTCCACGTCTTCTGCGATGCCAGTGAGAGTGCCTACGGTGCAGTAGCATATTACCGTGGCGAAGAGAGCGGAAGAAACAGGTTCATATCTTTCGTTATGGCCCGTTCTAAAGTAGCACCACTACGGCGATTGACAGTTCCCAGACTTGAACTACAGGGAGCAGTCCTGGCAACAAGAATGGCGGCCGCAATCACACGCGAACTAAATCTGAACCTTGATGCAGTAACGTTTTGGACTGACTCTCAAGTGGTTTTACACTGGCTGAAATCAAATGGAAGACGTTTCTGTACCTTCGTGGAGAACCGAATATCAGAGATTCTCGACATGGTTCACTCGAATCAGTGGAGATTCGTCCCCGGAAGGGATAATCCAGCGGATGTTTTATCGCGTGGCACCACTCTTGAGAGGCTGAAACGGAGTTCATGGTTCTCAGGGCCGTCATTCTTATCCAAGAATCCGTCTGCATGGCCTATAGAGGCGCCAGGACTCGGCAACGTGCCCATCGCGGACCTGGAAATGGTGCACTCATCGCTCTACATTGGCGCTTGTAATGCTCCCTCTGATAACGTAATTGTGCAGTTGGTGCATCGCTCATCCCAACTTCAACGCCTCATGCGCATCGTAGCCTGGGTTCGCCGAGCTGCTGTCCTATTCCGTTCCTCCACGGTTTGTCACCCGAAGGGCATACTATCTGGAAGAGAATTGATTGACGCGTGGAAAACGTGCGTGAAAGGCGTTCAAGGTCATTGCTTTTCTACAGAAATAAGTTGCCTGAGGAGGAACGAACCTTTACAGCGCAATAGCAGATTGCGCACGTTAAACCCGTTCATGGATGAAGTGGACATCCTTCGTGTAGGTGGACGCCTGCATTTGGCACACCTTCCATTCGAAGTGAAGCATCCGCCTATTCTTCCGTCAAGACACAGTTTGTCCGTTATGCTTGTTGAACAGGCCCACGCTGATCAGGGTCACTCTGGGATTGAAGACACCATGGCGGAAGTACGGTCGCGGGCATGGGTGATAGATCTGCGAGCACTAGTCAGAAGCGTAGTGTCCAAATGCGTCATCTGCCGCAGACAAATAGGCGTACCTCCTAAGATACCCATCTCATGGCTCCCGAAGGTCCGAGTTCAAAAAACGATGCAAGTATTTGCAAAGACTGGAGTCGATTTTTTTGGACCGTTTTTTGTTTCCGTGCGTCGTTCGACTGAAAAACGGTGGATCTGTCTGTTCACCTGCCTAGCTGTGAGGGCCGTGCATTTGGAGGAGTGCTTCGGACTAGACGGTGACTCGTTCTTATCCGCGCTCAGGCGGTTCACAGCGCGTCGCGGCACGCCAGCTGTGTGTATTTCGGACAATGGCATCAATTTCGTCGCCGGCGAACGGGCCCTTAGAGGTGTCAAAACGTTGAACACCTCAAATGTAGAGGAGTTCATGGCGGAAAGAAACATCGAGTGGCGTTTCAATCCTCCGGGGGCGCCAAACTTCGGCGGCTCCTGGGAACGCCTAATAGGCTGTGCCAAACGGGCACTTGCCGTAGTCCTTAAAGGGAGACCGGTCCCTGAAGAAGTTTTCCAAACCGTAGTAGTGGAAGTAGAAGGACTGTTGAACGGACGCCCGTTAACACACGTTAGCTCCGACTTAAGAAACGCCGAACCTTTAACGCCGAATCACTTTTTGCTTGGCCGTCCCTACGCATCCCTTCCCGCGACGTTGTTTGAAGATGACACCACTATCTCGAGAAAACGGTGGAAGACATCTCAGCTACTCGTGGATAACTTCTGGTGCCGATGGGTAAGAGAGTACCTGCCATTTCTTGCATCCCTGCACAAACATCAGCGGTCCCACAAACAACTAAAAGAAGGCGATGTCGTCCTAGTGGTCGACCCAAACAATGCCCGCGGCACGTGGCCTATGGGACAGATTGTAAAAACGTACCCCGGCCCAGATGGGATCGTCCGTGTCGTAGACGTAAAATCCAACTGAGGAACGATGAGACGACCGACCTCCAGATTGATCAAGCTAACTTCCCCAGTTTCAAACACCCCTGAAATCGCCGGGGAGGATGTCTTTGCTTGATCGAAAGCGCAAACTTGTACTTCCGCATTCCTTTCTCGGAGCAAACGATACATCATTCCCATGCTCCTGTCAGTCTCCCGCCGTGGGCGCGCCCTTATACGCATTTGGTGAACAACGTGGGCTTGCGCGCACATTTCCGGTTTTTGAATCCGGTTTTTACCGATGACAAATGTTCAATGTTTCCAAGGCCGCCCGGATACCAGGCCCGTTTTCATTCTTTCCCTTTACCGTTACGTGTGCGGCCGTATCTCAGTCCGTTTCGCTCTGCCCCCCGTTGTCGTCACCGTTCCGTTACTTCCGTACCGTTGCACATTTGTGTTTACCTTTGTATAGCTGCCGTTCATTATTAAACGGCATCGTTGCTGAGAATCCGAGTTTTCTGACGCAGCAACGACAGGGTGGGCCAAATAGTTAAGACGGAACGATGCTGCTAAGCAGAAGAATACGACGATGCACATGTAATCGTCCATTCGGACGACCTGGTGTACCCTGGATCAATTATGTGATGTTCCATATGCAGGCAAGATTATGTAAAAAAGACCAACTGATGGAGGGCCCGTCGTTATTGCTATTGTCGATAAACGCACCGTTCCCCTACGTCGACACGAATAAACTTTGTTTTCTTCTACAGCCAAAATGGATAATGTGAGAACGGGAGGGCACGGCTCTGCGAAGTCATGCCTTATCGACGGAATGTGCGTTACTCCTGCCCCGTTCTCCACGGAACATAGCCTCTTGCCCACTTGTTTATCAAATTTGTAAAGTTCCTGCTCGACCATCACCGTGAAGGTTATCCGCTGCGGAGCGCTGAACATCTTTAGGTGCGCTGCTGCGCCGAGCGATTTCGATTCTTTCCTTTGTTGCAAAAACACCACAAGCACTGGAAACTGAACGCACCGCGGTCGACCTTAGAGGATATTTTTGCGAGAATGGTCGACTTCAGGTTGGCCCGTATTTCGAGCTTCGCACAGCCGCACAGCAAACGATGTGTCGGCATTCTTCCAGCGCTGAAGGATTCATAATGTAAAAGTTTTATTACGGAAGTATTCGCGTTTAATGTGCTAAATAAATCCGGAGCTTTCGTGTGGACTGAGGCCCATCTGCAGCGGTTGTGAGTTACGGATGCAACTTGTGCGCGTGACTTGAGTCTTCTGTTGTTTTCATGGTTTTAAAGCGGGTTATTCACAACAAAATTCGAATTTGACTGTGAGACTAACAATAACGCAGCTTCCGACTGACCGTTTATTGAGTCTACAGAGTCTCTAACAACGTGTCGTTATGCGGTATAATGTGCAGGTACAGATGGACTCCCTGCTCATCATTAGTTCCAGCTTCAGCCGGAACATCCTCCCGCCAGATGGACGATGGTCCATCAACCTAGTTTCATCCATCATTTTCTGTGCCTTATACACCCAAAGTTTCTCAGGTGGTCGTAGCTTTTCTACCTGCAGCGGTCCAAAGTTCCTTTCGCTCACAGATCTCGCGTTTGAAAGAAACCGTAAACACCATGCCGTTACTCTTAGAAGTGTATCAAAATTCTCGTAGCTGTCCTCTGACAAGCAAAATTTCGGTTCAACCGTACAGACGTATATCGTCTCAGCAATCTCTTCGTCTGCCGCCGTTGGCGTTCCCACGTTTGTTGCTCTTGGCCAGAAATCGTCTGGCTTTCCCAACCAAGCAGGCCCATGCCACCACAATTGACTTTCTTTCAGGTTGTCTAGTCTACTTCCTCGGGATAACAAGTCAGCGGAATTGTCTTTGGTCGGACAGTGATGCCACCACAATGGGTCCGTCAGTTGTTGGATTTCTTGTACACGGTTGCGTATGAACGGTTTCCATTTAGACGAGTCCCCTTTTATCCAAAAAAGTGCTACCATGCTATCACTCCAGCACGTTATTCGCCGAATTGGTAGGCCCAATTGTTCCTTTACGTACGTTAGAAGTCGTGCACCTACCAGTGTGGCCAGTAGCTCGAGTCGCGGAAGAGTTACCGATTTCACTGGCGCCATGCGCGCCTTGGCCATTACGAGGTGCGGTTCCACTGCACCATTGCTCGCCTTGAGGTAAATGGCAGCTCCGTACGCTGTACTTGAAGCGTCGCAGAACACATGAAGCTCTACTTCTTCTGTTGAGCTGCGTGGGCCCATCCATCGATCGGTCCGAATATTCGCTATTAGCGGCAGTTGCATCCTCCACTGATTCCATCTGCCGAACAGCGGTTGCGCTAAAGGTTCATCCCAATCCTTTCCCATTTTCCACATTAACTGTAACAGCATCTTCGCTTCGACAAGAAAAGGTGCAATTAAGCCAAGCGGGTCAAAAACCTCACTTAACGTTTTCAGTACAATCCGTTTGGTAGCTACGGATTCTAGTTTCAAACTGACGTGATTCAACGCTAGCTGATCAGTACTAGTGTACCATTGCAATCCTAGAGTTTTCACGGTTTCGCGACCAGTGGGTGCAGAGTTATGAATACAACTGTTGAATTCTTGCATGTTACTTACCCACTTTGTCAATTTGAACCCGCCTCTCAGCAATAACTCAGCTGTCTCACTAGAAGCTCGAGCTGCTTCTTCCTTTGAGCTGCAACTCATTACGAGGTCGTCGACATACATGTTCTTCAACACTTCTGAAGCCCCTTGTTTGTACTTCTCACTGTTTCGCTGAGCATGGAGTTGTGTCACTGCGATGGCTAAAAATGGTGAACAAATTAATCCGAAGCACAGTCGCGTGAACCGAAACACGGTCGGTTCCGTGCCTGCTCCTTTCTCCCTCCACAGGTGTCGCACTGCGTCACGATTGTCCTCATGTAAAGCGATCTGTAAGAACATCTTCTCTATGTCCCCGTGTATGCCATAGCGGAATCGCCTAAATCTCAAGAGAATTCCAACGAGGTCTCGTTGCAGTGGCGGTCCTATTTCAAGGAACTGGTTGAGCGACACTCCTTGATAGAGAACTGATCCATCGAACACGATGCGACATTTTGTCATGGATGATTCATTCTTAATTACAGGGTGGTGTGGCAGATACCAGTGTCGACCGGACGTAGCTGCGTACTGCTCCACGCTTTCTACGAACCCATTATCCACGTATGAACGCGTGCCGTCTGCATATAGACGTGCGAGTCTTGCATCTTTCGTTAGTCTGTTTTCCAAAAGCTCCAAGCGCCGTAGCGCTAGCCGGTAGTTGTTCGGCAGTCTTCCTTCAGAGTTTCAGGGTAGACGGACCGTGTATCTTTGTCCGTCGAAGGAGATAGAGTCTTGAAATCGTTTCATTACTTGTGACGGCTTCTCCACTTCTTCATCTCGTAGCCCAATAGCGTCGAGAGACCAAATTCGTTTGAGTAACTTATCCGCAGAATCGCTAAGAGTTACTTGAAAGACGTTTTGTACCCCTTTTTCTTGGCTACCAGCGGGACCACTCAAGATCCATCCAAACGAGGATTGGACTGCGACCGGTTCCTTTGGTGGTCCATTTTTCGTGAATCCGGACATGAATGCATGATAATAGTCCAATCCGATGAGGACATCCACTGTCCTTTTTCCTCTTCCTCTGGGGAACTGATTCGCCAACGTAAGGTCTTGTAGGTGCGACCAGGATGAGCTTATTGGGGGATTTGCTTCAAGCGGTTGGCAGAGGTGGGGCAGGCACAATTCCTCCATCCATTGCCTTGTCCCTCGTCTGTCCAATGGCTGTAAAGAGAACTGGACCCTTCGGGTTTTCTCCATTCGACATACGTGACTTCCGAACGTGTGAATCGCTCGCTACACGTTCTGTTGTACCTCTTAATCCTAGGTCGTCTGCCAAAGCTTTCTGAATGAATGAGCGTTGGGCCCCGGCATCGAACAGGCATGTGATCACCAGACTCGACCCATTCCCACCACTGATTCTTGCTCTGGCTGTCTGGAGGAACACTTTCTCCATTCGGTGGTTTCGCAATAGTCCAACTTGCGTTCTGTTACATTCCGCTTCCCCGTGAAGTGTGTGATGCGATTTGTGGCAATCCTTTATCGAACATCTGTCTTGGCTCTTGCATGCACTGGCCAAATGACCTGCTTCCAAGCACACAAAGCATAACCTGTTTTTTCTTGAAACTTGTAACCGTCTTGTCAGGGACATGGACAAGAATGTAGGACAAGTATGCACTGTGTGCGTTCCGCTGCACACGAGGCAGCTTCCGTTCCTGTTTATGGACGCCTGAAGCGCAGCTGCGCTGTACTGTCCGTCATTCCTTTTCATGTTGGAATTCTTCTGCGTCCGCTGCGTACGTGTCTTACTGACAAGCGCGGGGTGTTTCGTGCATTCTTCTATGTCAACTTCCGTTCGCAAGAAGTCGAACACTGTCTTCAGCGTGACATTCTCGCTGTCTGGAGAGGTCAAGGTCTTCTGCTCCCATCTTTTCCGCACGGCAGGGGGTAACAGTTGCTTGAACAATACCAACAAAATGTCTTCTGCCGTCAACTTGTTTTCCACCGACTTTCCGATTGCCTCCAGGGCTCGAACATGGCTGTTCAATTTATCAAACAGCTCTTGAAGTGTACTACTACCATGAGCTTCTTCCTCCTTCGTTAGTTTCAGTAATGACAGGATGTGGCTTTCGACTACCAAGCTCTCTCCGCCAAACCTCTCACGTAACGTTTCCACTACAACTGGATAATTTGCATTGGCCACATGAAAGCCGTCGACAGCCTCTAGAGCCTCGCCGCAAAGCGCTGATTTCAAGTACACGAATTTTGCCACGTTGCTGAGATCGCTGCGTCCATGTACACCAGCCTCAAACTGGTCCCAGAATGAGTTGAATTCCAGCACGCCTCCACTGAACTTTGGAAGATTCCACTTCGGCAGGTTGGGCCCTGCTGCACTCACTTCAGGAGTTGCAGTAGCCTTCGGCGACCCGTGCAGATAGCGCTACACCTTAGCCCTAAGGTCCACGACTGTGGTTTCGAACGCCATGGCGTTTTCCACTTCCTTTTCCAGGGCTCCCTCATCCTCTACATAGGACTCGATGGCACCCTGTACTTCCTGCAGTTTCGCCCAGTACGCTTCTATCTGTGTAAGGGCAGCGCAGACTTCGAACTGCTTACCACTGTCTTGTATGAGTTCGTGAATCGACCGATCCATGAAGCTCAAACGAGCCCCCAATCCACTACGGGTGCGCTTCAAGGATTCCAATTCGGTCATTTCACAAGCTCACCGCAAGGGAACGATCACAGATCAGACAGCGCTGATCCGGCTAACCGCAGGACCATATGTTGGCAACAAAATTCGAATTTCACGGTGAGACTAACCATAACGCAGCTACCGACTGACCGTTTATTGAGCCTACAGAAGTTCTAACAACGTGTCCTTATACGGTATAATGTGCAGGTACAGATGGACTCCCTGCTCATCATTAGTTCCAGCTTCAGCCGGAACACAGGTGTTTTAAAAGTTTTTGTCGGTGGTCTTCTGTTTCTATGAACACTTTCGTAATAAAACTTTTACATTATGAAAACATTTGTTTCCGTACCAAGAAACCACATTTCCAGCGCTGATGGATGAATAAAATCAATATGAGTGAAAACGCGAAGGCAGAGACCCGCTTCCTCCCTCCAGGGAACAACTTTGCTCGTACATTGACAACGCGGATGCCCCTGTGCTGCAAAAGTGCAGCAGTGTTCCCACTCTGAAACGCTAACTTCTTGTCCGCTCAGCGCAACAGGGAACTGCGTATTTCTAAATTACTCCTCGATGCAGCCGGCAGTTTGGGGCATTCCTATGCGGCCTTCTGCCAGCAGTTTGCAGAAACATTGTTTGATTTCTTCCTCCTTCGTCGTGGCTCCGACGACCTCCAGCTGTACAGCTCTGGAACCGCAATAGTACCTCCTTGGTCCTCCTGGTATGGTCAGTCACAGCTTATCCTTCCGTGGGTAGAAGCGAAGCACATGTCACACAAGACACGACGTCAGGCGACACTAGCCTAAAGTTTGAGTAATTTCGTCCACTCTCCTACGCGCAAACAACGTTCACAAGTGGCAAAACCGTTGGGTAACGTTCTCTCGGCAGCAGACCGCGGATAATCGTTTAATATAGGCACCGTGCTAAAAGAAAGATGTAAATGTAGCTGGCCTAATCCCCTGAGCACCAAACAGTTTTCACCAAGCCTCACCGATGTCGTCCACTCGTTCAGACCTGGCGGGGACCTACATTGTGGTTCAGCCAAGGACACCTATCCGTCCTTAGCCTCTAGGGTGGGCCCAATAGTTAAGAAGGAACGATGCTGCTACGGAGAAGAATACGACGACGCACATGTAATCGTTCACTTGGGCGACGTGGTGCGCCCTGGATCAATTATATGATGTTTACTGTGCAAGCAAGATTATGTAAAAAAGGACCAAATGATGGAGGTCGCGTCGTTGCGCTATTGGTGATAAACGAACAGTTCCCGTATGCAGACACGAATGAACTTTGTTTTCTTCTACACCCAAATTGGATAACGCGAGAACGGCAGGGTACGGCTCTGCGAAGTCATCTCTTATCCACGGAACGTGGGTAACTCCTGCCCCGTTTTCCACAGAACATGGCCTCTTGCCAACTTGTTTATCAAATTTGTAAAGTTCCTGTCGACCATCAGCGTGATGGTTCTCCGCTACCGAGCGCTAAACAACTTTGAGTGCGCTGCGGCGGCGAACGATTTCGTTTCCTTCCTTAACTTCAAAAACACCACGAGCACCGGAGACTAAACGCACCGCGGACGACCTCAGAGGATATTTTTGCGAGAATCCTACACTTCCGGGTGCCCCGTATGTCGAGCTTTGCACAGCCGCACAGCGAACGATGTGTCGGCATACTTCGAGCGCTGATAGTTGAATAAACTCTCTATATGAGTGAAAACACGAAGGCGGAGACCAGCTTCCCCTGTCCAAGGAACAATTCTCGTAAATTGACTACCCAAACGCCCCTGTGCTTCGAAAAGGCCCCAGCGTTCCCTCTCGGAAACGCTAACTTGTTTTCCGTTCGGCGCAACTGGGAATTGCACATTCCTCAATCACTCTTCGATGCTGGCCGGCAGTTTGTGGCATACCTATGCGGCATTCTGCCAGCAGTTTGCAGAAACATTGTTTGATTTCGTCCTCCTTCGTCGTGGCTCCAGCGACCTCCAGCTCTACAGATCTGGAACCACAATAGTATCTCCTTGGACCTCCGCGTTTGGACAGTCACAGCTTATCGTTCCGTAGGTAGAAGCGAACCATGTGCCGCACACGACACGACGTCGGGCGACACTAGCCTAAATTTGGAGTAATTTCGTCCACTCTCTTATGCGCAAACAACGTTCAGAATTGGCACTACCGTTGGGTAACGTTCTCACGGCATTAGACCGCTGGTAATTGTTTAATATATGCACCGTGCTAAACGAAAGGCGCTAGGGTAGCTGGCCTCATCCCCAGTGCATCACACAGTATTCATCAAAACTCACAAATGTCGTCCAGTCGTCCAGATCTGGGCTGGATCCACATTTTGGTTCAGCCGACAACACCATTCCGCCCTTAGCCTCTATGGTGTTCCCAGTAGTTAGGAAAGAACGATGCTGCTACGCAGAAGGATACGACTAGGCGCATGTAATGGTCCATTTGGGTGACGCCGTGCGAACTGGATAAAATTATATGATGTTTACTATGCGCGCAGGATTATGTGAAAAAGGACCAACTGATGGAGGGCGCGTCGTTGCCGCTATTGTCGATAAACGAACCGTTCCCTTACGTCGACACGAATAAACTTTGTTTTCTTCTACATCGAAAATGGAGAATTTGAGAAGAGGATTGTTCCGCTCTAGGAAGTCATCCCTTCCTGAGGGACTGTGCGTTACTCCTCCCTGTTTTCCACGGAACATGGCCTCTTGCCCACTTTTTTTTCAAATTTGTGAAGTTCCTGTTCGACCGTCACCGTGAATATTATCCGCTACCCGCCGCTGAACTTTTTTGAGTGCGCTGCTGCTGCGAACGATTTCGTTTCTTTCCTTTCCCGCAGGAACACCACGAGCACTGGAAACTAAACCCACCGCGGACGACCGTAGACGATATTTTTGCGAGAATGGCACACTTCCGGTTGCTCCGTATTTCGGCTTTCCACAGCCGCACAGCGAACGATGTGTCGGCATTCTTCGAGCGCTGATCTGAATAAACTTTCTCCATGAGTGAAAACACGAAGGCACAGACCCGCTTCATCCGTGGAGGGCACAATTCTGCTGGTAATTTGGCCTTGCTGGTGCCGCTGTGCTTCGAAAGGGCACTAGTGTTCGTACTCGGAAAAGCGAACTTTTTTTCCGTCGGGCGCAACTGGGAATTCAGGTCTCGTCTGAAATCAGCCCTCCGTCGGCAGTGGTGGCAACATCAAAAGAGGTCAAGTGCGGATTAGTGCGACTTAATTAGCTTAGCACATCGAGCGGCTAAGCACGCGCAAATGGTCTGGCACACTAACGCTGATGAATTTATCCAGTATACGCATGATGGCAGTAACGTTTCTGAAGAAAGGTATGACAACTTTAACGTACGGGTGGGTGGAAACTGTCTCAGTAGCGCGGGCAGTACACGTTAACGTACAGAAAGGATACATACCGTCTAGTGTTGCGCCTTCACCGAGGAAAACGCTGAAGAAGCTGGGGACACTTCAGTCGGGCGTGTGCGCTGGCTCCGGCGGTGCGTTCAACGGGGGCTCTTGTTTGACCTGTGCATACAGACGCGCACAGAGAACAGAAACGTTAAAGAAGCAATGTACCATCCGCTTTGGCAAGGCCGCTTGCGCTGGCTTCGCGTCCGCTTGGGGCAGGTGCACGATGCGGTTGTCGGCGATGATAGCCTCGAAAGCGTCGGAGGGTCACAAACGTTTTCTGCACATGAACTCGGCCAGCTACGACACGACGGTGCTCGGATGCGTTTCGCACCGCCGCTTGTTGACGCCCTTCAACTGGGCCCCCATGGACTCTACGGTCTGCGTGTGGGCGCCGGTGTCTCGGTCGACGAAGTTCGTTGGGTGATTCACTCGCGAATGATTGTATTCATCGCGGCTGAGACGGCGGTAGGCTCGCCACTCATCATTCATCACTGCAGACTGCGGACTCACATGGGACCGTACAACGGGTAGGAGGGTGTTCGCCTAACGGTCCTTTACGGGTTCGACGTGAACTTCGCCGTTTTTCGGTCATACACCGCCGAAGAGCCACAGCGGTGAGTACATCTTCTGTCGGTTGTACTTTCGCCGGGAAAGAAGGCACTCGTCCAGTTCCACCGTCATACCCCGTCCTCCCAGTTGCACCGGTCTTTCGCCAACGCGTCTGCAGTAACTTGCCGCAGGTGGCCGTTCCACAGCACTCCGGTGCCGTGGCTGAGTCCTAAAGCACACATACTGCCTACACCAACAACAGAAGGCATGCGAATCCGCAGCCTGCTCGTGTAAATAGGATTTGGTCGTGGTGTACTCACGACTCCAGTTGAAAATGATCTCCACGGCCTTCTGCAGCTTTACCTTGTTCCGTGGGACTGCAATGGACACACCGCAGTGCATAGCGCTCGTAACGGCTTCAGCGCATAGTGCCCTTACCGTCGAACCACGTCCCTGTTCGTACAGCCGCTTCCTTGCTGCAGGAACGCTTAAAACACCTCCAGGTCATGCCACCTCGTGTCAGACACATCGCCTCTCCGCAAACGGGGCACAGCCTTCCGCTGTGCAGCAGAGCTTTTTCGCGAAGAAAATTAGTCGCCGTTTCTTCATCCCGCACCGTTTGATGCAGCCAGGCGGTGTGTGTTCGGTTGCTTTTCCGGGCAAGTTCACTTCGAGTTGCGCAAGGTGTGTTCATACTTTACAATGAGGTTCGCACATTTTGCCACGGCACAGTGCCAACCGGAGCGTTGACATTCAATGTTTCCGACGAATAACTAACGGAACACTGGGATACATCGCTGCAGTCACATTGTACTCCCTGTGACAGCTATGCATTTGCAGCGGTAAATCCCTCACCTTCACTGTTTCGCAAGGGTCAGTAACCGAATCGGTGACACTTGCAACCGTTACTCAATTGCACAGCTACACAATTCGTGCACAGTTAATTCGCGGGTCAATAACAACATCTCTGCGTGTGCCGCTGCCGCTCCATCGTGTTACCCAGTCTACGAATGCACGCGAAGCTGTTTCATCCCTCACCAGCACTACTTCGCAAGGGTAAGCAGCAGCATAAATGACATGGTTACGCAATCCGCAGGTCACTGACCGGTGAAACTACAGGTGACACTAACCCTCCATTGTATTTTCGTTCAACTTGCACCACACGTGTTCATCAACCCACAGTACACCGTCACACCCGTTGCGCAGCATATCCGCATTATCGCAGCGTATTACCGTGTAACGTTGCCGCCCGAACCGACGGAGGGCTCATTTCAGACGAGATCCCAATCCATATTCCTCAACCACTCGTCGAGGCAGGCCGAAGTTTGAGGCATTCCCATGCGCCCTTCCACCAGTAATCTTCAGAAACGTTGTTTGATTTCGTCCTCCTTCCTCTAGGCACCGACGACCTCCAGCTCTACAGCCCTACAACCGCAATAGAATCGCCATGGCCCTCAGTGTTTGGTCACTCACAGCATATTGTTCCTTGGGTAGAAGCGAAGCAGGTGTCGCCACGACACGTCGTGAGGCGACACTAGCCTAAATTTTGAGTAATATCGTCCAGTCTACTACGCGCTAACGGTGTCCCGAATTGCCGCAACCGTTGGGTAACGTTCGCTCTGCAGGAGACCGCTGATAATTGTTTTTTATATCCACCCTGCTAAAAGAAAGACGCAAGGGTAGCTGGCTTCATCCCCTGAGCACCACACAGTTTTCATGAAGGCTCACCAATGTCGTCCACTCCTCCAGATCTGGGAGGGACCCACATTTGGTCCAGCCGACAACACTATTCGGTCCTTAGCCTCCAGGATGGGTCTACTAGTTAAGAAGGAACCATGCTGCTACGCACAAGGATACGACGATGCACATGTAATCGCCTATTTGGACAACGTGGCGGGCCTAGATCAATTACATCATGTTCACTGTGCAGGTAAGAATATGTAAAGAAGGACCAACTGATGGAGGGCGCGTCGTTGCCGCTATTGTCGATGAACGAACCGTTCCCATATGCAGACTCGAATAAACTTTTTCTTCTGCACCCAAAAAAGGATAATGTGGGAACGGCAGCGTAGGGATCTGCAAGGTCATCTCTTATAGAGGGAATGTCCATAACTCCTGACCCGTTTACCAAGGAACTTGGCCTCTTGCCCACCTGTTTATCAAATTTGTAACGTTCTGGTTCGACCACCAGCGTCAAAATTATCCGCTACCGGCACCGAAACATCCTTGAGTGCGCTGCTCCGGTGAACGATTTGGTTTCTTTCCTTCCCTGCAAAAACAGCACAAGCACTGGAAAGTGAACCGACCGCGGACGACATTAAAGCATATTTCTGCGAGAATAGTCCACTTCCGCTTGCTCCGTACTCCCACCTTTGCACAGCCGCGCACCGAACGATGTGTCAGCATTCTTTGAGCGCTGATGATTGAATAAACAGTCTATATGAGTGAAAACCCGAAGGCACATAACCGCTTCCTCCGTCCAGCGAACAATTCTCCTCGTAAGTCGACCACACTGATCCACCAGTGTTTCGACAGCGCACCAGTGTTCCCGCTCCGAAACTCTAACTTCTTCATCGTTAGGCGCAACTGCGAATTGCATATCTCTCAATCACTGTTCCACGCAGCGAGCAGTTTGTGGCATTCCTGTGCGCCCCTCTGGCAGTAGTTTTCAGAAACATTTTCTGATTTCGTCCTCCTTCTTCTTGTCTCTGACGACCTGCGGCTCTACAGCTCAGGAACCGCTATGGTATCTGCTTAGTCCTCCGCGTTTGGACAGTCACTCGTTATCGTTCCATGGGTACAAGGCACGCAGGTGCCGCTCACGACACGACCACTGGCGACACTAGCCTAAATTGTGGGTTATTTCGCCCACTCTACTATGCGCTAACGACGTCCGGCATTGGGCCAACCGTTCGGTAACGTTCTCTCGGGAGTAGACCGCCGGTAGTTGTCTAATATATGCACCGTGCTAAAAGAAAGACGCAAGTGTAGCTGACCTCTGCTCCGGAGCACCAAGCAGTTTTCACCAAGCCTCACCAATGTCGCCCACCCGTTCAGATCTGGGCGGCATCCGCAGTTCCGTCCAGACAAGGACACCATTCCGTCCTTAGCTCCAGAGCGAGTGCAATAGTTAAGAAGGAACGATGCTGCTACGTGGAAGAAGACGTCTATGCACATGTGACCGTTCACTTGGGTGACGTGGTGCGCCCTGGATCAGTTATATCACGTTCACTGTGCAGGGAAGATTATGTAAAAAAGCACCAACTGACGAAGCGCTAGTCGTTGGTGTTATTGTCGTTAAACGAACGGTTACCTTACGTCGACAGGAATAATCTTTGTTTTCTTCTACGCCCAACATGAATAATGCCAGAACGGGAGCGCACGGCTCCGTGAAGTCAACTCTTATCGACGGAATGTGCGGTACTCCTGACCCGTTTTCCACGGAAATGGCCACTTGCGCATCTTCTTTATCAAATTTGTAAAGTTTCTGTTCGACCATTAGCGTGATGGTTATCCGCTAGCGACCGCAAAACAGCTCTGAGTGCGCACGTGCGGCGAACGATTTCGTTTCTTTCCTTCCCTGCAAAAGCACCACGAGCACTGGAAACTGAACGCACAGCGGACTACCTTAGAGGATATTTCTGCGAGAAGGGTCAACTTCGGCTTGCCTCTTATTTCGAGCTTTGCACAGCCGCACATCGAACGATGTGTCGGCATTCTTCGACTGCTGCTGGTTGAATAAAGTCTCTATAAGAGTGAAAACACGAAGGCAGAGACCTGCTTTCCCCGTGCAGGGAACAATTCTGCTCGTAAAGCCCGCCTGCTTCGAAAGGGCACTAGTGTTCCCACACGGAAACGCTTACGTGTTTACCGTTCGGCGCAACAGGGAATTGCATATTCCTCGATCACACTTCGAAGCAGCCCGCAGATTATTGCATTCCTATGCGCCCTTCTGCCTGCAGTTGTCACAAAGATTGTTCGATTTCGTTCTCGTCCGTCTATGCTCCGACGACCTCCAGCTCAGCAGCTCACGAACCCAATAGTATCTCCTTGGTAGTCAGCGTTTGGTCAGTCACAGCTTATCGTGCCGTGGGTAGAAGCGAAGCAGGTGCCGCACGCGACACGTCGTCAGAGCCCACCACCCTAAACTTTGCGTAATTTGTCCCGCTCTGTTATGCGGTAACGACGTCGAGAATTGGCACAATAGATCAGTGACGCTCTCTGGGCTGCAGACGACGGATAATTCTTTAGTACATGCACCGTGCTGAAAGAAAGACATAAGTGCGGCTGGCCTAATCCCCGGAGCACCAGGCAATTTTCGTCAAGGCTCACCAATGTTGTCCACACGTACATACCTGGGAGGCATCCGCAGTTCCGTCCAGCCAAGGACACCATTTGGTCCTCAGCTCTAGTGTGGGCCCAATAGTTAAGCAGGAACGATGCAGCTACGCAGAAGAACACGATTATGCACATATAACCGTTCATTTGGGTGACGTGCTGCGCCCTGGATCAATTATATGATCTTCATAGTGCAGGCAAGATTATGTAAAGAAGGACCAACTGATGGAGGGCGCGTCGTTGGTGCTATTGTCGATAAACGAAGCGTTCCCTTACGTCGACACGAATAACCTTTGTTTTCTTCTGCCCCCAAAATGGATAATGTTACAACGCGAGCGCACTCCTTCACGAAGTCAACTCTTATCGTCGGAATGTGCGTAACTCCTGCACCGTTTTCCACGGAAAATGGCCTCTTGTGCACTTCTTTATCTGCTTTCTAAGGCTCCTGTTCGACCACCAGCGTGATGGTTGTCCGCTACCGACCGCTAAACACCTCTGAGTGCGCAGCTGAGGCCAACGATTTCGTTTCCTTCCTTCCCTGCAAAAGCTGCACGATCAGTGGAATCTGAACGCACAGCGGACGACCTTAGAGTATATTTTAGCGAGAATGGTCCACCTCGCGTTGCCTCGTATTTCGAGCTTTGCACAGTCGCACATCGAAAGATGTTTCGGCTTTCTTCGACCGCTAGTGGTTGCATAAAGTCTCTATATGGGTAAAAACACGAAGGGAGAAACCCGCTTCCCCCCTTCGAGGGAACAATTCTGCTCGTAAATTGACTACGCAGACACCCGCGTGCTTCGAAAGGCCAGCAGTGCTCCCACTCGTAAACGCTGACTTCTTTTTCGTTCGGCGCAACTGGGAATTCCATATTCCCCAATCACACTTCCAGGCAGCCGGCAGATTGTGGCATTCCTATGAGCCCTACTGCCAGCAGTTTCCAGAAGCATTGCTTGATTTCATCCTCCTTCCACTTTGGTCCGACGACCTCCCGCTCTACAGCTGACGAACCCAATATTGTCTCCTTGGTCGTTAGCGTTTGGTCAGTCACAGCTTACCGCTCCGTGGGTAGAAGAGAAGCACGTTCCGTACACTACACGACGTGAGGTGCCAGTACCCTAAACGTTGAGTAATTTGGTCGACTGTTTCATGCGGTAAAGACGTCCAGACTTGGCACTACCGTTCGGTAGCGTTGTCTGGGCAGCAGACGCTGGATAGTTCTTTAGTATATGCAGCGTGCTAAAACAAAGACGTAAGTGTAGCTGGCCTAATCTCCGGAGCAGCAAGCAGTTTTCATCAAGGGTCACCAATGTGGTCCACTCGTCCAGATCTCGGAGGCATCCGCAGGTCCGTCCGTCCAAGGACACTATTCCGTCCTTAGCTCTAGGGTGAGCCCAATACATAAGAAAGAACGATGCTGCTACGCAGAAGAACACGAAGATGCACACGCAATCGTTCATTTGGGCGACATCGTGCGCCCAGGGTCAATTATATGATCTTCATTGGCGAAGCAAGATTATGTAAAAAAGACTCAACTGATTGAGGTCCCGTCGTTGGTGCTGTTGTCAGCAAACGAACGGTTACCTTACGTCGACACGAACAATCTTTGTTTTCTTCTCCTCCCAAAATGAACAATGTTAGAACGGGAGCGCACGGTTCCGCGAAGTCAACTCTTATCGACGGAATGGGCGTTACTCCTGCCCCGTTTTCCACGGAGAATGGCCTCTTGCGCACTTCTTTATCTCTTTTGTATAGTTCCTCTTCGACGACCAGCGCGATGGTTATCCGCAACCGAGAGCTAAGCACCCCTGAATGCGCAGCTGAGGCGAACGATTCCGTTACTCTCCTTCCCTGCAAATGCTGCACGAGCACTGGCAACTTAACGCACAGCGGACGACCTTAGAGTATATTTTTCGAGAATTGTCCACTTCGGGTTGCCTCGTATTACGAGCTTTGCACAGCCGCACATCGAACGATCTGTCGGCAATCTTCACGCGCTGGTGGTTGAATAAACTCTCTGTATGAGTGAAAACACGAAGGCAGAGAACCGCTTCCCCCGTCCAGAGAACAATTCTGATGGTAAATTGACTACGCAGACGCCTGCGTGCTTCGGAAGGGCACCAGTGCTCCCACTCAGAAACGCTTACGTGTTTCCCGTTCGGCACAACTGGGAATTGCATAATCCTCGATCACACTTCGAAGCAGCGCGCAGATTGTTGCATTCCTATGCGCCCTTCTGCCTGCAGTTGTCACAAAGATTGTTTGATTTCGTTCTCGTCCGTCTATGCTCCGACGACCTCCAGCTCAGCAGCTCACGAACCGAATAGTATCTCCTTGGTCGTCAGCGTTTGGTCAGTCGGTGCTTACCGATCCGTGGATAGAAGCGAAGTAGTTGCCGCGCACGACACCACGTCAGGGGCCACCAGCCGAAGCTTTGAGAAAATTGGTCGAGTCTCTTGTGCGGTAACGACGTCCAGAATTGTCACAAACGTTCTGTATCGTTCTCTGGGGAGCAGACGACGGATAATTGTTTAGTATATGTACCGTGCTAAAACAAAGACATACGTGTAGCCGGCCAAATCCCCAGAGCATCAAGCAGTTTTCGTCAAGGCTCACCATTCTCGTCCACTCATTCACATCGGGGCGGGATCCGCAGTTCCGTATAGCCAAGGACACCATTACGTCTTTAGCTTTACTGTGGGCCCAATAGTTAAGAAGGAACGATACTGCTACGCAGACGAGCACGACTAAGCACATGTAATCCTTGATTTGGGCGACGTGGTGCGCCCTGATCAATTATATGATGTTCATTTCGCAGGCAAGATTATGTGCAAAAGGACCAACTGATGGACGGCGTGTCGTTGGTGCAATTGTCGGTAAACGATGCGTTCCCTTACGTCGACACGAACAATCTTTGTTTCCTTCTACATCCAAAATTTACAATGTTAGAACGGGAGCGAACGGGTTCGCGAAGTCAACTCTTATCGACGGATTTTCCGCAACTCCTGTCCCGTTTTCCACGGAAAATGCCCTCTTGCGCACTTCTGTATCTGTTTTGTAAAGTTCCTCTTCGACCACCAGCGTGATGGTTATCCGCTACCGAGCGCTAAACATCTCTGAGTGCGCAGCTGACGCGAACGATTTCGTTTGTTTCCTTCCCTGCAAAAGCTGGATGAGCACTGTAGACTGAACGCACAGCTGACGACGCTGGAGGATATTTTTGCCAGAATGGGCCACTTCGGGCTGCCTCGTGTTTCGGGCATTGCACAGCCGCACATCGAATGATATGCCGGCATTCTTCGAGCGCTGGTGGTTGAATAAACTGTCTCTATGAGAGAAAACACGAAACCAGAGACCCACTTCCCCCGGCCAGGGACCAATTCCGCTCGTAATTTCACTACGCAGACGATCGCGTGCTTCGGAACGGCACCAGTGTTCCCACTCGGAAACGCTACCTTCTTTTCCGTTCAGCGCAACTGGGAATTCCATATTCCTCAATCACACTTCGAGGCATGCCGCAGATTGTTAACTCCTATGCGCCCTTGTGCCAGCACTTTTCAGAAACATTGTTTGATTTCTCTCTCCTTCCTCTTGGCTCCGGCGAGCTGCAGCTCTGCAGCTCGCAAACCCAATAATATCTCCTTGGTAGTGAGCGTTTGGTCAGTCATTGCTTATTGTTACGTGGGTAGAAGGCAGGTGCCGCACACGACAAGACGTGATGGTCCACTGGCCTAAACTTTGGGTAACATGGTCCGCTCTCTCTTGCGGTAAAGACACGAATATTGGCACAAGCGATCGGTAACGTTCTCTGGACAGCAGAGCACGGATAATTGTTTAGTATATGCACTGTGCTAAAAGAAAGACATAGGTGTTGCTGGCCTAATCCCCGGAGCACTAAGTAGTCTTCGTCGAGGCTTACCAATGTCGTTCACTAGTCCAGATCTGCGAGCCATCGGCAGTTCCGGTGAGCCAAGAACACCATTCCGTCCTAAGTTCTAGGGTATGCATAATAGGTAGAAAGGAGCGATGCTGCTACGCAGAAGAACACGAGTATGCACATGTAATCGCTCATTGAGCGACATGGTGCGCCGTAGATGGATTATGTCATGTTCACTCAGCAGGGAAGATTATGTAAGATAGGACCAACTGATGGAGGGCGCGTCGTTGGTGCTATTGTCAGTAAACGAAGCGTTCCCTTAAGTCGACACGAATAATCCTTGTTTTCTTCTACATCCGAAATTGATAATGTTAGAACGCCAGCGCACGGCTCCGTGACGTCAACTCTTATCGACCGAATGTGCGTAACTCCTGCCCCGTTTTCCACGGAAATTGGCCTCTTGCGCACTTCTTTATGAAGTTTGTAAAGTTCCTGTTCCACCATTAGCGTGATGGCTATCCGCTACCGAGCGCTAAACAGCCCTGAGTGCGCATCTACGGCGAACGATTTCGTTTCTTTCCTTCCCTGCAAAAGCACGACGAGCACTGGAAGCTGAACGCACAGCTGACAACGTCAAAGGACATTTTCGCCAGAATGGTCCACTTCCGGTTGCCTCGCATAATGAGCTTTGTACAGCGGCATATCGAACGATGTGATAGCATTCCTCCAGTGCTGGTGGTTGAATAAACTCTCCATATGAGTGAAGACACGAAGGCAGAGACCCGCTTCCCCTGTCCAGGGAACAATTCTGCTCGTAAATTGACTACGCAGACGCTCGCGTGCGTCGAAACGGCAGTAGTGTTCCCACTCGGAAACGCTAGCTTGTTTTCCGTTCAGCGCACCTGGGAACTGCATATTCCTCAATCACTCTTCGAGTCAGCGCGCAGATTGTGGCAATCCCCTCGCCTTTTTGCCAGCAGTTTTCAGACACATTGTCTGATTTCGTCCTCCTTCCTTTTGGCTCTGACGACCTTGCACTCTACAGCTCACGAACCCAATAGCAACCGCTTGGTCGTCATCGTTTGGTCAGTCAGCGCTTTTCGTTCCGTGGGTAGACGCGAAGCAGGTGCCGCACACCACACGTCGTGAGGGGCCACTTGCGCAAACGTTGAGTAACTTGGCCCACTCTCATACGCCGTAACGACGTCCAGAACTGGTACAACCATTCGGTAACGTTCTCTGTGCAGCAGGCGGCGTGTATATCTTTAGTATATGCACAGCGCTAAAAGAAAGACATAGGTGTAGCTGGCCTAATCCCCGGAGCACCATGCAGTTTTCCTCAAGGCTTAGCAGTGTCGTCCACTCGTCCAGATCAGAGCGGCATGCGCAGTTCCGTCCAGCCAAGCACACTATTCCGTCTTTAGCTCTATGGTGGTCCCAATAGTTAAGAAGGAACGATGCTGCTACGCACAAGAACACGTGTATGCACATGTAATCGTTCATTTTGGCGAAGTGGAGCGCCCTGGGTTAATTATGTGATGTTCGTTGTGCAGGAAAGGTTACGTGAAAAAGGACTATCTGATGGAGGGCGCGTCGTTGGTGCTGCTGTGGGTAAACGGAGCGTTCCCTTACGTGGACACGTATAATGTTTGGTTTCTTCTACACCCAAAATGGATAATGTTACAGCGCGAGCGCACGCCTCCGCGAAGTCAGCACTCATCGACGGAATGTGCGTAATTCCTGCCCCGGTTTCCACGGAAAATGCCGTCTTGCGCACTTCATTATGAAGTTTGTAAAGTTCCTGTTCGACCATTAGTGTGATGCTTATCCGCTACCGAGCACTGAACACTTCTGAGACCTCTCGCGAAGCGAACGATTTCGTTTCCTTCCTTCCCTGCAAAAGCACCACGAGCACCGGAAACTGAACGCACAGCGGACGACCATAGAGTATGTTTTTGCGAGAATGGTCCACTTCGGTTTGCCTCTTATTTCGAGCTTTGTTCAGCCGCATATCGAACGATCTGTTGCCATTGTTCGACTGCTGGTGGTTGAATAAACTCTCTATATGAGTAAAAACACGAAGGCAGAAACCTGCTTCCCCATTCAGGGAACAATTCTGCTCGTAAATTGACTAAGCAGATGCCCATGGGCTTCGAAAGGGCACTAGTGTTCACACTCTGAAACGCTAGCTTCTTTCCCGTTCGCGCATGTTGGAATCGCATATTCCTCAATCACGCTTCGACGGAGCCCGCGGATTGCGGCATTCCTATGCTCCCTCCTGGGAACAGTTTTCAGAAACATAGTTTGATTTCGATCTCCTTCGTCTTCTCTGCGACTACGTCCAGCTCTGCAGCTCACGAACCGAATAGTATCTCCAGGGTCCTCAGCGTTTGGTCCGTCAGAGCTTATCGTTCCGCGGGCAGAGGCGATGCAGGTGCCGCACACGATACGACGTGTGGAGCCACTAGCCTAAAATTTGAGTAATCTGGTCCAATCTCTTATGCGGTTAGGACGTCCACAATTGGCACAGCCGTTCGGTAACGGGTTCTGAGCAGCAGACGACGGAGAATCTTTTAGTATATCCACGGTGCTATCAGAAAGGCATAAGTGTGGCTGGCCCAATCCCGGGAGCACCAAGCAGTTTTCATCAAGGCTCACCAATGTCGTCCACTCGTCCAGATCTGGGAGGCATCCGCAGGTCCGCGCAGCCAAGCACACCATTCAGTCCTTAGCTCTAGGGTGGACCCAATAGTTAAGAAGGAAGGATGCTCCTACGCAGAAGAACACGACTATGCACATGTAATCCTTCATTTGGGCGACGTGATGCGCCCTGGATCAATTATATTATGTTCATTTTGCAGGCAAGATTATGTAAAAAAGGTACCAACTGATGGAGGGCGCGTCGTTGGTGCTATTGTCGGTAAGCGAAGCGTTCCCTTACGTCGACACTAGTTATCTTTGTTTTCTTCTACCCCCAAAATGTACAATATTAGAGCGGGAGCGCACGGCCCTGCGAGGCGAACTCTTATCGACGGAATGTGCGTAACTCCTGCCCGATTTTCCACGGAAACCAGCCTCTTGCGCACTTCTTTATCAAAAAGGCAAAGTTCCTGTTCGACAGTTGCTGTGATTGTTATCCGCTACCGAGCGCTAAACACCTCTGAGTGCGCACCTGCTGCGAACGATTTCGTTTCTTTCCTTCCCTACAAAAACTCCACAAGCGCTGGAAACTGAGCAAACAGCGCACGACATTAGAGGATATTTTTGCGAGAATTGTCCACTTCGGGTTGCCTCGTTTTTGCAGCTTGCCACAGCCGCTCATCGAACGGTGTGCCGGCATTCTTCACTCGCTGGTAGTTGAATAAACTCTCTGTATGACTGAAAACACCAAGGCAGAGAACCGCTTCCCCCGTCCAGAGAACAATTCTGCTGGTAAGTTGGCTACGCAGACACCTGCGTGCTTCAGAAGGGCACCAGTGTTCTCACTCGGAAACGCTAAGTTCTTTTCCGTTCCGCGCAACTGGGAATTGCATGTTCCTCAATCACTCTTCGAGTGAGCCGGCAGATTGTGGCATTCCCTTCGCCCTTCTGCCAGTAGTTTTCAGAAACATTTTTTGATTTCGTCATCCTTCCTCCTGGCTTCGACGACCTCCAGCACTACGCCTCTTCAAGCGCAATAGTATCTCCTTCGCCCTCCGCGTTTGGTCAGTCACAGCGTATCGTTCCGTGTGTAGAAGCGAAGCAGGTGCTGCACACGACACGACGTGAGGGGCCACTAGCCTAGATGTTGAGTAATTTGGTCCACACTCTTATGCGCTAATGACGTTCGGAATTGGCACAACCCTTCGGTAACGTTCTCTCGGCAGTAGAGGACGGATAATTGTTTAGTATATGCAGCGTGCTAAAAGAAAGACATAAATCTAGCTGGACTAATCCCCAGAGCACCAAGCAGTTTTCATCAGGGCTCACCAAAGTTTTCCACTCGTGCAGATCTGGGAGGCATCCGCTGTTTTGTCCTGGCAAGGTCACCATTATGTCCTCACCTATAGGGTAAGCCCAGTAGATAAGAAGGGACGATGCTGCTACGCAGAAGAGCACGGCGATGCACATGTAACCGTTCATTTGGGCGACGTGGTGCGCGCTGAATGGATTATATCATGTTCACTGTGCCGGGAAGGTTATGTAAAAAAGGACCAACTGATGGAGGTCGCGTCGTTGGAGCTATTGTTGGTAAACGTAGCGTTTCCATACGTCGACACGAATAATCTTTTTCTTCTACACCCAAAATGGATAATGTTAGAATGCGAGCGCGTGACTCCGCAAAGTCAACTCTTATGGACGGAATGGGCGTATCTCCTGCCACGTTTGCCACGGGAAATGGCCTCTTGCGCACTTCTTTATCAAATTTGTAAAGTTCCTGTTCGACCATCCGCTACGCAGCGCTAAATGTGAGTGCGCTGCTGGGGGGACTAAATTCGTTTCTTTCCTTCCCTGCGAAAACACAACGAACATTGGAAAATGAACGCGCTGCGAACGACGTTAGAGTACATGTTTGTGAGAAAGGTCCACTTCGGGTTGCCCCGTACATCGAGGTTTCCATAGCCGCACAGCGAACGGTGGGTCGGCATTCTTTGAGTGCTGATGCTTGAATAAACTCTCTATATGAGTGAAAACAGGAAGGCAGAGATCCGCTTCCCCCTCCAAGGAAGATTTCTACTGGTAAATTGACTACTCTGACGATCGTGTGCTTTGAAGGGGCACCAGTGCTCCCACTCGGTAACGCTATCTTCCTTTGTGGTAGGCCCAACTGGGAATTGCATACTCCTGAATCACTCTTCGAGGCAGCACGCTGCTTGTGGCATGCCTATGCGCCCTTTTGCGAGCAGTTTTCGGAAAGATTGTTTGATTTCCTCCACTTCCCCCTTGTCTCCGAGGACCGCCAGCTCTACAGCTCTGCAACCGCAATAGTATGTCCTTGCTCCTCCGCGTCTGGTCAGTCACAGCTTATGGTTCCGTGGGTAGAAGCAAAGCAGGTGAAGAGCACGACACGACGTCAGCAGACACTAGCATTAATTTGTAGTAATTTGGGCAACTCTCCCTCACGCTAACTACGTCCAGAATCGGCACAACGGTTGGGTAACGTTCTCTCGGCGGCAGGCCGCGGGTAATTCTTTAATATAGGCACCGTGCTAAAGGAAAGACGCAAGCGGAGCTGGCCTCGTCCCCAGAGTACCAAGCAGTTTGCACAAGGGGTTACCAATGTTGTCCGCTTGTCCAGGTCTGGGCGGGGTCGACATTATGGTTTAGCGAAGGACTCCATTCGTCATTAGCTTCTAAGGCGAGCCCAGTAGTTAGGAAGGAACGATGCTGCTATGCAGAAGAATACGACGATGCACATCTAATCGTTCATTTGTGCGACGTGGGGCGCCCTGAATCAAGTATATGATGTCCACTGTGCACGCAAGGTTATTTATAAAAAGACCAACTCATGGAGGGCGCGTCGTTGCCGCTATTATCGATAAACGAACCGTTGCCTTATGTCGACACGAATAGACTTTGTTTTCTTCTACACCCAAGACGGATAATGTGAGAACGGAAAGGTACCGCTCCGCGAAATCCTCTCCTATCGACGGAATGTGCGTTCCTCCTGCGCCATCTGCCATGGAACATGGCCTCTTGTCGACTTGTTTATCGAGTTTGTAAAGTTCCTGTTCAACCATCGGCGTGATGGTTATTCGCTACGGAGCGCAAAACACACTTGAGTGCGCGGCTGCGGGTAACATATTCGTTCCTATGCTTCCCTTCAAAAACAACGTGCATTGGCAGCTGAACACACAGCGGACGACGTTAGAGGACATCTTTGCGAGAATGGTCCACTCCCGGTTGCCGCGCACGTCGAGGTTTGGACAGCCGCACAGCGAACGATGCTCTGGCATTCTTCGACCGCCGATGGTTGAATAAGCTCTCTCTATGAGTGAAAACACGCAGGCAGGGCACCGCTTCCTCCGTTTAGCGAGGAGTTCCAGTCGTTATTGGCTACGCTGACGTTCCTGTGCATCGAAAGGGCACCAATGTTCCCACTCCGAAACGCTAAGTTCCCTTCTGTTCGGCGCAACTGGGAATTGCGCATTCCTCAGTCACTCTTCGAGGAAGCCCGCAGTGTGCGGCATTCCTATGTGGCTTTTTGCGAGCAGCTTTCAGAAAAATTGCTTGATTTCGTCCCCCTTCGTCTTGGCTGCGACGACCTCCAGCTCTGCAGCTCTCGAACCGAGTAGTATATCCTTGGTCGTCAGCGTTTAGTCAGTCAGAGCTTATCGTTCCGTGGGTAGAAGAGAAGCAGGTGTCGCACACGATACGACAAGAGGGGCCACTAGTCCAAACTTTGAGAAATTTGGTACACTCTCTTATGCGCTAATGGCGTCCGGAATTGGCACAACCGTTCGGTAACGTTCTCTCGGCACTAGAGGACGGATAGTTGTTTAGTATATGCACCGTGCTAAAGGAATACATAAATGTAGCTGGACTAATCCCCGGAGCACCAGGCAGTTTTTATCAGGGCTCACCAATGTCCTCCACTCGTCCAGATCTGGGAGGCATCCGCAGTTCTCTCCAGCCAAGGACGCCATTATGTCCTCAGCTGTAAGGTGAGCCCAGTAGTTAAGAAGGAACGACGCTGCTACGCAGAAGAGCACGGCGATGCACATGTAACCGTTCATTTGGGCGACGTGGTGGGCCCTGGATGGATTATATCATGTTCACTGTGCAGGGAAGGCTACGTAAAAAAGGACCAACTGATGGAGGTCGCGTCGTTGGGGCTATTGTTGGGAAACGAAGCGTTCCCTCACGTCGGCGCGAATAATCTTTGTTTTCTCCTACACCTAAAACCGATAATGTGAGAACGGGAGGGTACGGCTCCGGGAAGTCATCTCTTCCCGAGGGAATGTGCCCAACTCCTGCTCCCTTTTCCACGGAACGTGGCCTCTTGCCCACTTCCTTATTAGATTTGCGAAGCACCTGTTCGACCATCACTATGAAGCTTATCCGTTACCGGCCGCTAAACATCTTTGACTGCGCTGCTGCCGCGAACGATTTCGTTGCTTTCCTTCCCCGCAAAAACATCACAAGCACTGGAAGCTGAACCCACCGCAGACGACCTTAGAATATATTTTTGCGAGAATGGTCCACTTGCAGTTGCCCCGTATTACGAGCTTTGCACAGCCGCACAGCGAACGATGTGTCGGCAGTCTTCGACCGCTGATTGTTGAATAAACTCCTTATGTGATTGAAAACACGAAGGGAGAGACCCGCTTCGGCCGTCCAGGAAACAATTCTGCTCGTAAAATGAGCACGCTGATGCTCGTGTGCGTCGAAGGTGCACCAGTGTTCCTACTCAGAAACGCTAACTTGCTTTGCGTTCGGCGCAACTCGGAAGTGCATATTCTTCAATCACTCTTCGAGGCAGCTCCAGTTTGTCGCATTGCTATGCGCCCTTCAGCCTGCCGTTTTCAGAAACATTGTTTGATTTCGTGCTGCATGCACTTGGCTCTGACGACCTCCAGCTCTACGGCTCAGGAACCGCAACAGTATCTCCGTGGTCCTCCGCGTTTGGTCAGTCACAGCTTCTCGTTCCGTGGGTACAAGCGAAGCAGCTGGCGCACGCGACACGGCGTCAGGCAAAACTACCCTATATTTTGAGTAATTTCGTCCACTCTCCTATGCGCTAACAACGGCCAGAATTGGCACAACCGCATGGTAACGTTCTCCTGGCGTCAGACGACGGATAATAGTCTAATACATGCAGCGTGCTAAAAGAAAGACGCATGGGTGGCTGGCCTCATCCGCGGGGCACCAAACAGTTTTCACTAAGCTCACCAACGTCGTCCTCTGATCCAGATCTGGGCGGGATCCACATTTTGTTCCAGCCAAGGACACCATTCCGTCCTTAGCCTCTAGGGTGGTCCTAATAGGTAAGAAGGAACGATGCTGCTGCGCATAAAAACGATGCACATGTATCCGTCCATTTGGGCGACGTCGTGCGCCGTGGACGAATTACATGACGTTCACTGGTCAGGCAAGTTTATGTAAAAAAGGACCACCTGATGTAATGCGCGTCGTTGTCGCTATTGTCGATAAACGAGGCGTTCCCGTTTGCAGACACGAATAAACTTTGGTTTCTTCTACTCCCAAAATCGATAACGTGAGAACGGGAGTGTAGGGCTCCGGGAAGTCATCTCTTCCCGAGGGAATGTGCGTAACTCCTGCCCCCTTTTCCACGGAACGTGGCCTCTTGCTCCCTTCCTTATCAAATTTGTAAAGTTCCTGTTCCAGCATCACCATGAACGTGATCCTCTACCGGCCGTGAAAGATCTTTGAGTGCGCTGCTGCCGCGGACGATTTCGTTTCTTTCCTTCCGTGCAGAAACACCGCAAGCACTGGAAACTGAACCCACCGCAGACGACCCTAGGGGATATGTTTGCGAGAATGCTCAACTTTCGCTTGCGCCGTATGGTAGCTTTTCACTGCGGCACAGCGGACGATGTGTCGGCATGCTTCGAGCGCTGATGATTGAACAAACTCTCTATATGAGTGAAAACACGAAGGCAGAGACCCGCTTCCTCCGTCCAGAGAACAATTCTGCTCGTAAATTGATTGGGCTGATGCTCCTGTGCTTCGATGGGGCAGCAGTGTTCCCACTCAGAAACGGTAACCTCTTTTTCCGCTCGGCGCTGCTGGGAATTTAATAATCCTCAATCACTCTCCGAGGCGGCCCGCAGTTTGTCGCATTCCTGTGTGCGCTTCTGCGAGCGGTTTTCAGAAACATGGTTCGATTTCGTCTTCCAACCTCTTGGCTTCGGCGACCGCCAGGTCTGCAGCTCTGAAACCGCTATAGCATTTCCGTCGTCCTACGCGTTTGGTCAGTCATAGCTTATCGTTCCGTGGGTAGAAGCGAAGCAGGTGTCGCACACGACAAGACGTCAGGCGACACTTGCCTAAATTTTGAGTAATTTCGTCCTCTCTAATATGCGCTAATTAACGTCCAGAATTAGCGCAACCGTTGGGTAACGTTCTCTCGGCATCAGACGGCGCATAATAATTTAATATATTCGCCGTGCTAAACCAAAGACGCAAATGTAGCTGGTCTCATGCCCTGAGCACCACGCAGTTTTCAATGAGGCTGACCAATGTCGTCCACTCGTCCTGCTCTCAGCGACGCCCAGATTTTGTTTCAGCGAGGGACCCCATTCTTGGATCTATAATGCTACGGGGGTGCCCGAAGTGTCACGCGGCTAGTTCATCGCGTAATCTGCCGCTCTACAGGTACGTAAGAGGTTATCAGCGGCAAAAGGGGAGAGACATTGTCGACAGGTTAAGTGAAGACGTGCTGTGTTGTTGCCTGGCCAGCACCATGGAGCATAAGTGGCACATTCAGTGACCCGGTTATCGGTTTAATGGAGGAGTGTTGAAGAATTCTGCTAAACAGCAACGTAATAGCCTCATGCAGGGATCCGGTTATCGGTCTAACGGGTTAGCGCCGAAGTATTTCTCTACTGCGCAATGTAATAGCGTCTGTATGTGTCACCGATGCGTTTAGTGACCTGTAAAAAAGAGGGATAGTGAGGGAATTAAGCCTCTGCGCGCATTGAAGCCACGCGAAACACAATGGAGCGTGGAGGTGTTCAAGCTGAGACCTCGTCTAGGAAATCGTGTAAAACATCGGAAGTCAACTGTCCGAGCTGCAGCGTGATTTGACAGACTGAGTAAATCTCATTCTCCCTTAAGTCTGTCTCGGGATCTAGTGGTCACTTCCCATGGACAATTGAAGGCAGCCTAAATGTGGCACTAAGAAGGCGCAATATTCGTAGGGTCATCGAGCGGCTGCAGGAGACAGTGCCAGACGAAAAGGCGGCTGTGGTTTCGCAATGCGGCAAGGGACTGCTGCACAGTCATGGCTCCTTCGCTTGCACCCACCATGAGAGGACGAACCGTCAGCGCCACAACCGTTCTCACAGCCAGCGGTATATCGACCGTTAACGTTAACTTCCTGTGACACCTTCTGCCCGATTAGGTACACCCCAGTGAATCCGTCACATGCGCCTATAGCGAAATCGACACATCGCCTTCGTCAGGCTAAGCGCCTGCGTTATCAGTGCGTGTGCTTTTTCGTTTCTTGCGCTACTCATTGCTCGCGTGTTCAGTGATCGCAAAATAACGCTACATTGCGCTATGCTTCTTGTCGTTTGCGCCACGTCCAAAACTGCATAACCCAACAGCAGCAACAAACACGCGTTATGTTAAGGTTTTGGCCTAGGATAGAGCAGTGCACGATGGCTAACGTCGGTATTAGCTCGCACTTGGAAACAATTGGCTGAACGGGCAACTGTTTCCAGGTGCTCACCGTTCTTTTGGTAATTTCCGTCCCTCGCACCAGTGCGCAGTGAACAATGGCATAGGGCACGGTTACGTAATAATACTCACTTGATTTCCTATGAAACTGCCGACTGGCACCTCTGGCAACGCCGTGGCCCAAAAGACCAAAACTGTGTGTATGAGTGAAAACGAGAAGGCAGAGACCCGCTTCCTCTAACCAGGGAACAATTCTGATCGTTAATTGACCATGCTGGTGCCCTGGGCGTCGAAAGGGCACCAGTGTTCCCACTCAGAAACGCTGACTTCTTTTCCGTTCGGCGCAACAGAGAATTGCATATTCCCCAGTCACTCTTCGAGGCAGCCAGCAGTTTGTCGCATTACTACGCGCCCTTCTGCCAGCGGTTTTCAGAAACATTGTTTGATTTCGTCCTAATTTCTCTTGGCTCCGACGGCCTCCAGCACAATTGCTCAGGAATCCCAATAGTATCTCCCTGCTCCTCCGCGTTTGGTCCGTCCCAGGTTATCGTTCAGTAGATAGAAGCGAAGCAAGTGTCGCACACGACACGACGTCAGGCGACGCTACCCCAATTTTTGAGTAATTTCTTCCACTCTCCTACGCGCTAACGACGTCCTGAATTGGTACAACCGTTGGGTAACGTTCTCTCAGCAGCAGACCGCGGATAATTGTTTAATATATGCACCCCGCTAAAAGAAGGACACAAGTGTAGGTGGCCTGATACGCTGAGCACCAAGCAGTTTTCATCAAGGATCACCAATGTCGTCCACTCGTTCTGATCTGCGCGGCAGCCGCATTTCCGTCCGGCCAAGGACACCATTCTGTCCTTACGCTCTAGGGCGGGCCCAATAGTTAAGAACGAGCGATGCTGCTACGCAGACTGATACGACGATGCACATGTAATCGTCCATTTGGGCGACATGGTGCGCCCTGGACCAATTATATGATGTTCACTGTGCGCGCAAGATTATGTAAAAACGGACCTAATGATGGAGGGCGCGACGTTGCCGCTATTGTCGATAAATGACCCGTTTTCGTATGCAGACACGAAGCAACTTTGTTTTGTTCTACACCCAAAATGTATAATGTGAGAACGGGAGGGCACGGCTCTGCGAAGTCATCTCTTATCGAGGGAATGCGCGTAAACCACCTAATTTCCACTAAACGTGGCCTCGCGCCCACTTGTTTATCAAATTTGTAAAGTACATGTTCGAACATCATCGTCAAGCTTATCCCCTACCCTCCGCTAAACATCTTTGAGTGCGCTGCGGCGCTAAATGATTTCGTTTCTTTCCTTCCCTGCAAAGCACCACAAGCACTAGAAACTGGACGCACCGCGGACGACCGTAGAGGATATTTTTGCGAGAGTGGCCTACTTCCGGTTGCCCGGTATTTCCGGCTATGCACAGCCGCATAGCGAACGGTGTGTCGGCATTCTGCGACCGCTGATGGTAGAATAAACTCTCTATATGAGTGAAAACGCGGAGGCAGAGACAAGCTTCCTCCGTCCAGGGAACACCTTTGCTCGTACGCTCACTACGCGGATGCCCCTGTGCCACCAAAGCGCAGCGCTGTTCAGACTCAGAAACACTAACTTCGTTTCCGTTCAGGGCAACCGGGAATTCCATGTTCCTAAATCACTCTTCGAGGCAGCCCGCAGTTTGTGGCATTCCTATGCGCCATTCCTCCAGCAGTTTGCAGAGAGATTGTCTGATTTCGTCCGCCTTCGTCGCGGCTCCGACGACCACCAGCTCTACAGGTCTGAAACCACAATAGTATCTCGTCGGTCCTCCGTATTTGGCCTGTCACTGCTTATCGTTCCGTGGGTAGAAGGAAAGCAGGTGTCCCATGCGACACGACGTCAGGCAACAATAGCCTAAATTTCGAGTAGTTTCGTCAACGCTACTGTGGGCTAGCGGCGTCCAGAAATGGCACAACCGCTCGGTAACGTTTTCTCGGCAGCAGGCGACCGATAATTGTCTAATATATGCACCGTGCTAAAAGAAGGACGCATGTTTAGCTGGTCTCATCCCCTGAGCACCAAGCAGTTTTCATGAAGGCTCACCGATGTCATCCACTCGTCCTGCTGTCGGCGGCAGCCACATTTTGTTCCAGCGATGGACACCATTCTGTC
The DNA here is from genome assembly GCA_037903355.1 of Trichuris trichiura. Lineage (NCBI taxonomy): Eukaryota > Metazoa > Nematoda > Enoplea > Trichinellida > Trichuridae > Trichuris > Trichuris trichiura. Next base: position 559,369 of record JBAJFE010000027.1, read on the forward strand.
ATCAGCGTCTAGAGGTGCCCAATAGTTAAGAAGGAACGAGCTGGTAGACAGAACCATACGGCGATACGCATGTAGTCGTCTATTTGGGCGACGTGCTGCGTCCTCGATCAGTTATATGATGTTCACTGTGGAGGCAAGATTATGTAAAAAGGGACCAACTGATGGAGGACTCGTCGTTGCCGCTATTGTCGATAAACGAACCGTTCCGGCATGCAGACACAAATAAACTTTGTTTTCTTCTACACCCAAGACGGATAATCTGAGAACGGGATGGAACAGCTTTGCGAAGTCACGTCTTCCCGACGGAACGCGCGTAACCGCTGAACTGTTTTCCACGGAACGTGGCCTTCTGCCCACTTCTTGATCAAATTTATAAAGCTCCCTTACGACCAGTACTGTGAAGGTTATGCGCTACCGGCTGCTAAGCATTCTTGAGTGCGCTGCTGCCGCGAACGATTTCGTTTCTTTCTTTCAACGCAAAGGCACCACAAGCACTGGAAACTGAACCCACCTCGGACGAACCTAGAGGATATTTTTGCGAGAATGGTCCCCTTCAGGTTGCCGCGTATTTTGTGCTTTGCACACCCGCACAGAGAACGGTGTGTTTTCAGTCTCTGAGCACTGATAATTGAATAAACTCTCTATATTAGTGAAAACCCGAAGGCGCTGATGCGCTTGCTCCGTGCAGCGAATAATTCTCCGCTTTAGTTGACCACGCTCTTGTCCTTTCCGTCGACAGCGCCTCAGTGCTCCAGCTCGGAAACGGTAAGTTCTTCACCGTTCGGCGCAGCTGGGAATTGCATATTCCTCAATCACAGTTCCAGGCAGTGAGCACTCGGTGGCATTCCTATGCGCCCTTCTGCCAGCAGTTTTCAGAAACATTTTTTGATTTCGTCCTCCTTCTTTTTGGCTCCGACGAGCAGCAGCTGAGCTCAGGAATCGCAATAGTATCTGCTTGGTCTTCCGGGTTTGGCCAGTCACTGCTTATGGTTGAGTCTGTAGAAGCGACGAAGGTGTCGCACACGACAAGACGTCAGTCGACACGAACCTAAGTTTTGAATAATTTCGTCCACTCTGCTACGCGATAACGACGTCCGGAATTCGCACAACTGTTCTGTAACGTTCGCTCGGCAGCAGACGGCGGATAATTGTTTAAAATATGTACCGGCCTGAAAGAAACACGCAAGGGAAGCTGCCGTCAACCGCTTGGCACCAAACAGCTTTCACGAAGGCTCACCAATGTCGTGCACTCTTCCAGATCGGGGTGGGATCCACATTTTGGACCAGCCAAGGACGCCATTCCGTCTTTATCCTCCCGGGTGGGACCAATAGTTATGAAGGAACGATGCTGCTACGCAGAAGGACACGGCGATGCAAATGTAATCGTCCATTTGGGCGACGTTGTGCGCCCCAGATAAATGATACGATGTTCACTATGCACGCGAGGTTATGTAAAAAAGGACCAACTGATGGAGGGCGCGTCGTTGCCGGCATTGTCGATAAACGAACCGTTGCCTGACGTCGACAGGAATAAGCTTTGTTTCCTTCTACACCCAAAATGGATAATTCGAGAACCTGAGGGAACGGCTTTGCGAAGTCATCTCTTCCCGAGCGAACGTGCGTAACCCCTGAACCGTTTTCCAGGGAACGTTGCCTCTTGCCGACTTCTTTATCAAATTTATATTGTTCCTGTAGGACCAGCACAGGTAAGGTTATGCGCTACCGGCCGCTAAGCATCCTTGAGTGCGCTGCTGTAGGGAACGATTTCGTTTCTTGTCTTCCCTGCAAAGTTACCACAAGCACTGGAAACCTTACCCACCGCGGACGACATTGGAGCATATTTTTCTGAGAATGGTGCACTTCCGGTTGCGCAGTATTTCGAGCTTTGCACTGCCGCACAGCGAACGATGTGTCGGGTTTTTGTGAGCGCTGATGGCTGAATAAACTCTAGATATGAATGACAACCCGAAGGCATAGAACAGCTCCCTCCGCCAAGGGAACAATTCTAATCGTAACTTGACCGCACCGCTGCACCTGTGTTTCGATAGCGCCTCAGTGTTTCCGCTCGGAAACGCTAACTCCTTCTCCGTTCGGCGCAACTGAGAATTGCATATTCCGCAAGCAGGCTTCCAAGCAGCGAGCAGTTTGTGGGATTGCTATGCGCCCTTCTGGCAGCACTATTCAGAATCATTATTTGGTGTCGTCCTCCTTCCTCTTGAGTCCGACGACCTCCAGCTGTGCACCTCAGGAACCAAGATAGTGTCTGCTTGGTCCTCCGCGTATGGGAATCACTCCTTATCGTTCCGTGGGAAGAAGAGAAGCAGGTGTCCCACACGACGCGACGTCAGGCGACGCTAGCCTAAATTTTGCGTAATTTCGTGCAGTCTGCTATGCGCTAACAACGTCCAGAATTGGCACAACCGTTCGGTAACGTTCTATCAGCAGCAGACGGAGGATAATTGCTGAATATATGCACCGTGCTAAAAGGAAGACGCAACTGTAGATGGCCTTTTCCCCTGAGCACCAAGCAGTTTTCATCAAGGCTCACCGATGTCGTGCACTTGTCTCGGTCTCTAAGGCGTCCACATATGGTGCAGCCAAGGACAGGATTCGGTCCTTAAGCTCCAGCGTGGGCTATATTGTTAAGAACTAACGATGCTGCTACGCAGACGGATACGACGACGCGCATGTAATCGTCCATTTGGGCGACGTGGTGCGCCCTGGACTAATTATATGATGTTCACTGTGCACGCAAGATGATCTAAAAGAGCACCAAATGATGGAGGGCGCGACGTTGCCGCTAGTGTCGATGAACGAAACGTTCCCGTTATCAGACACGAATCAACTTTGCTTTCTTCCGCACCCAAAATGTATAATGTGAGAACGGGACTGTACGGCTCTCCGAAGTCACCTCTTATCGAGGGAATGTGCGTCAACCCTGTCCCGTTTTCCGCATAGCATGTCGTCTTGCCCACTTGTTTATCAAGTTTGGAAAGTTCCGGTTCGACCTTCAGCGTGAAGATTATCCGCTATCAGCCGCTAAACATTCTTGAGTGCGGTGCTGCAGCGAACGATTTCGTATCTTTCCTTCCCTGCAAAGGCAGCGCAGGCACTGGAAACTGAACCCACCGCGGACGACCTTAGAGCATATTTTTGCCAGAGGGGTCCACTCCTTCTTGCCCCGTATATCGAGGTTTAGACAGCCGCTCAGCGAACGATGTGTCCGCATTCTTTGAGCGCTGATGGTTCAATAAACTCTCTATATGAGTGAAAACCCGAAGGGACAGACCCGCTTCCTCTGTCCAGGGAACAATTCTGCTCGTTAACTGACCACGCTGGTGCCCTGTTCGTCGACGGCGCACCAGTGTTTTCACCCGGAAACGCTAACTTCTTTTCCATTCAGCGCAACTGGGAATTGCATATTTCGCAATCGCTCTTCGAGGCAGCCCGCAGTTTGTGGCATTGCTATGCACCCATCTGCCAGCAGTATTCAGAAACATTATTTGATTTCGTCCTCCTTGGTCTTGGCTCCCATGACCTCGTGCACTACAGCTCAGCAATCGCAATGGTGTCTCCTTGGTCCTCTGCGTTTGGCTAGTCACTGCTTCTAGTTCCGTGGGTAGAAGCGAAACAGGTGTCGCACACGACAGGACCTCAGGCGACACTTGCGAAAATTTTGAGAAAGTTCGTCCGGTCTCCTATGCGCTAACGACGTCCAGTGTTGGGACAACTGTCCGGTAGCTTTCTCTCGTCAGCGGACGGCGGACAATTGTTTAATATAGGCAGCCTGCTAAAAGAAAGACGCATGTGTAGCTGGCCTAGTCCCCTGAGCTCCACGCAGTTTCAATCAAGGATCACCAGTGTCGTCCACTGGTACTGCACTCGGCGGCACCCACATTTTGTTGCAGTGATAGGCACCATTCTGTCCTTAGCGTCTAACGTAGGCCCATTAGCATAGAGGGAACGATGCTGCTAGGCAGAAAAATACGACGATGCACGTGTAATCGCCCATTTGGGCGACGTGGTGCGCCCTGTATCAATGATATGATGTTCACTGTGCAGGCAAGATTCAGTAAAAAAGGGCTAACTGATGGGGTTCGCGTCGTTGCGGCCATTGTGGATAAACGAACCGTTACCGTGTGCAGACACGAATAAACTTTGGTTTCGTCTACACCCAGAAAGGATAATGTGGGAAGGAGAGGGAGCTGCTCTGCGAAGGGATCTCTTATCAAGGGAATGTGGGTAACTCCTGCCCGGTTTTCAACGAAACATGGCCACTTGCAAACTTGTTTATCAAATTTGCAAACCTCCTGTTGGACCATAAGCGTGATGGTTATCAGCTACCGAGCGCTAAACATCTCTGAGAGCGCTGCTGTGTCGAACGATTTCGTTTCTCTCCTTCCCTGCAAAAACACCATGAGCACTGGGAACTGAACGCGCTGCGGGTGACGGTAGAGGACATTTTTGCGAGAATGGTTCACGTGCGCTTTACACGTATTTGCAGCCTTGCGCAGCCGCACAGCGAACGATGTGTCGGCATTCTTCGACCGCTGACGGCTGAATAAACTCCCTATATGACAGAAAACACGAAAAAGAGACCCGCTTCCTCCGTCCAGGGGAGAATTCTACTCGCACGTTGACCGCACTAGGTGCACCTCTGTTTCGACAGCGCACTACTGTTCCCGCTCAGAAACGCTAACTTCTTCTCCGTTCGGCGCAACTGGGAATTGCATATTCCTCAATCACTCTTCCACGCAGCGTGCAGTTTGTGGGATTCCTAGGCGCCCTTCTGCCAGTAGTTCTCCGAAACATTATTTGATTTCGTCTTCCTTCTTCTTTATCTCCGACGATGTCCAGCTCTACAGCTCAGGAACCGCAATAGTATCTCCTTGGTTCTCCGCGTCTGGTCAGTCACACCTTATCGTTCCGTGAGTTAAAGCGAAGCACGTGTCGCACATGGCACGACGTAAGGCGGCACTTGATTAAATTTGGGTAATTTCGTCCACTCCCCCACGCGCTAACAACATCCAGAATCGGCACAACCGTTGGGTAACGTTCTTTTAGCAGCAGACCGCGGATAGTTGTTCAATCTATGCGCCGTGCTAAAAGACAGACGCAAGTGTAGCTGGCCTCATCTCCTTAGCAGCACGCAGGTTTCATCAAGGCTCACCAATGTCGTCCACTCGTCCTGCCCTCGGCGGCACCCATATTTTGTTCCAGCGATGGACACCATTCTGTACTGAGCGTCTGGTGCTGAGCCCTATAGCTAAGAAGGAACGATGCTGGTACACAGAGGGACACGACGATACACGTGTAATCGTCCATTTGGGGGACGTCGTGGTCCCTGGGTCAATCATATGATGTTCATAGTGCACGGAAGATTATGTAGACACGACCAAATGATGGAGCGCGCCTCATTGCCGCTATTGTCGGTAAAAGAACCGTTCTCGTTTTCAGACACGAATGAACTTTGTTTTCTTCTACACCCAAAATGTATAATGTGAGAGCCAGAGGGTACGCCTCAGGGAAGTCATGTCTTATCGACGGAATCTGCGTAAAGCCTGCCTGGTTTTCCAGTTAACATGGACTCCTGCCCACTTTTCATGAAATTTGCAAAGTTGCGGTTCGACAATCATGGAGAAAATTATCTGCTACCGGCAGCTAAGCATCTTTGAGTGCGGTGCTGGCGCGAACGGTTTCGTTTTCTTCCTTCACTGGAAAAACACAACAAACACTGGAAACTGAACCCACCTCAGACGAACATGGAGCATAGTTTTGCAAGAATGGTCCACTTCCGCTTGCGCTGTATATGGAGCTTTGCACAGCCGCACAGCGAACGATGTGTCGGCATTCTTCGAGTGCTGATGGTTGAATAAACTTTGTATATGATTGAAAACACGAAGGCAGCTACCCGCTTCCTGCGTCCAGGGAAGAATTCTGCTCGTAAGTTGACCGCACTGGTGCACCTGTGTTTGGACAGCGCACCAGTGTTCTCGCTCGGAAACGCTGACTTCTCCGTTCGGCGCAACAGGGAATTGCATATTCCTCAATTACTCTTCCACGCAGCGAGCAGTTTCTGGGCTTCCTATGCGCCCGTCTGACAGCAGCATTCAGAAACATTATTTGATTTCGTCCTCCTTCTTCTTTGCTCCGACGACCTCAAGCTCTACAGCTCAGGAACCGCAATGGTATCACTTCGGTCCTGTGCGTTTGACCAGCCGCTCCTTATCGTTCCGTCGGTAGAAGGGAAGCACGTGTCGCAAACGACACGACGTGAGGCGACACTAGCTTAACGTTTTGGTAATTTCGTGCAGTCTACTGTGCGCTAGCAACGACCAGAATTTGCGCAACATTTCGGTAACGTTCTCTCGGTAGTAGACGGCTGATAAGTGCCGAATATATGCACCGTGCTAAAAGAAAGACGCAAGTGTAGCAGGCCTCTTTCCGTGAGCACCAAACAGTTTCTATCAAGGGTCAGCAATGTCGTCCTCTCGCCGCGATCTGGACGGCATCCACACTTTGGCCCAGCCAAGGAGATCATTCCGTCCTTAGCCCCCAGCGGGGGCCCAATAGTTAAGAGCTATCGATGCTGGTACACAGAAGGGTAGGACGATGCACATGTAATCGTCTATTTGGGCGATGGAGTGCGCCCAGGACTAATTATAGGATGTTCACTCAGCATGCAAGATTATGTTGAAAAGGACCAAATAATGGAGTGAGCGACGTTGCCGCTACTGTCGGTGAACGAACCGTTCCCGTATGCAGACACGAACCAACTTTGTTTTCTTCTACACCCAAAATGTATAATGTGAGTACGGGAGGGTACGGCTCTGCGAATTCGTCCCTTATCGAGGGAATATGCGTAAACCCTGCCGCGTTTGCCACCTAACATGGCCTGCTCCGCACTTGTTTGTCGAGTTTGTAAACCTCCGGTTCGACCGTCAGCGTGTAAATTATCCGCCACCGGCCGCTAAACATCTTTGAGTGCGCTGCTGGCGCGAACGATTTCGTATCTTTCCTTCCCTGCAAAAACAGCACAAGCACTGGAAACTGAACCCACCACGGACGACCTTAGAGCATATTTTTGCGAGAATGGTCCACTCGCTCTTGCCCCGTATATCGAGCTTTGCGCAGGCGCACAGCGAACGATGTGTCGGCATTCTTTCAACGCTGATGGTTGAATAAACTCTCTATATGGGTGAAAACCTGACGGCTCAGACCCGCTTCCTCTGTCCGGGTAACGATTCCGCTCTTTAACTGACCACTCTACTGCCCTGTGCGTCGAAAGGGCACCAGTGTTCCCACTGGGAAACGCTAACTTCTTTTCCGTTCGGCGCAAGTGGGAGTTGCATATTCCGCAATCGCTCTTCGAGGCAGTCCCCAGTTTGAGGCATTCCTGTGCGCCTTTCTACCAGCAGTTTTCAGAAACATTATTTGATTTCGTCCTCCTTCCTCTTGGCACCGGTGACCTCGAGCAGTACAGCTCAGGATCCGCAGTTGTATCTCCTTGGTTCTCCGCGTTTGGCCAGTCTCTGCTTATCGTTCCGTAGGTAGAAGCGAAGGAGGTGTCGCACACGACACGGCGTCAGGCGACAGAAGCGAAAATTTTGATTAATTTGGTCCACTCTCCTATGCGCTAACGACGTCCAGGATTTTCACAACCGTTCGGTAACGCTCTGTCGACAGCAGACGGCGGATTATTGTTTAATATATGCACCGTGCTAAAGGAAAGGCGCAAGTGTAGCTGGCCTCATTCCCTGACCACCACGCAGTTTTCATCAAGGCTCACCAATGTCGTCCACTCGTCCTGCTCTCGGCGGCACCCGCATTTTGTTCCAACGATGGACACCATTCTGTCCTTAGCATCTTGGGTGGGCCCAATGGCTGGGAGGGAATGATGCTGGTACACAGAAGGATAGGACGATACACATATAATTGTCCATTTGGGCGACGTGGTGCGCGATGGATCAGTTATATGATGTACACTGTGCAGGGAAGATTATGTAAAAAACGACCAACTGATGGAGGGCGCGTCGTTGCCGCTTGTGTGGATGAATCAACCGTTCCCGTATGTCGACACGAAGAATCTTTGTCTTCTTCTACACAGAAAATCAATAATGTGACAACGGGAGGGTACGGTTCTGCGATGTCATTTCGTGTTGAGGGAATGTGCGTAACCCCTGGCCCGTTTTCCACTGAACATGGCGTCTTGCCCACTTGTTTATCAAGTTTTTAAAATTCCGGTTCAACCCTCAGCGTGAAAATTACGCGCTACTGGCCGGTGAACATTTTTGAGTATGCTGCTGCCCCGAACGACTTCGTTTCTTTCCTTCCGTGCGAAAACAGCACAAGCACTGGAAAGTGAAACCCCCCCGCTGATGACTTTAGGGCAGTGTTTCCGAATCTTTTTTGAGCCAGGGCCCCCTTTCGGGACCTTCAACTTGCCGGGACTCACCGTCATTTTCTCCAACGTAATTCTCCTGCTTCTGTTGTCCTCAGTTTCGCCTACTGTGGTTACGTTGTTGTCAATTTGTGCAAGTAGATCAGCACTTGAAAGAGCCGGCAGAATGTAGAATTGATTTCGCTGCCTACCGTGTTTGCCAAAGAAAAGCAGTTAAGCGGGGCCATCTTTAAAAGCCTTATTAACCTGCGGATCTTGTCAGCCGCAAGTAGGACCCCATGGTTTGCGCTGTGAAAGTTGAGTGTGCGATTAATGGTTGGAAAACCTGGCGATGCGAAGTCGACGCTGAATTTCTTTTCTACACTAGAGCAAAATGGCTAGTAAGGAAGCCAGCCAGCTGCCTTATACGGCGAATGCTCCTAGCGATTTTCGAAGCCGTTAACGCCATAAATTCTTTATCTGGCACTGAAGGCGTTCTTTTCGTATTACTGGACTTAAGCCGGCTAACTGCAGATCAGGGAGCATTCAGAGTACAAGCGCGGCATTGGGTTTCCTCTTCCTTAATTTTTCGGGCTGTTAGCAATGGTAGCGCAAATTGTAAGTGAGGCTGCAATGTTGTTCTCAGTGCTGCGCAACAATGAATCTAAATTCAATATTTCCTCGGTGCGATACGACAGCCGCTTGATCTTACCTCACTTAGTGCGACGGTTGGGTCTGGTGCAATGCTAATAATTTACCCACGTCCAGGTCGATAGTCGTCAGAAGTAATCTCAAGTCGCCTCGCCTGACTATCTGTAAACGGTTTCTTTTTTTCGAAGAAGGTCCGTTACCGCACTAAATCCGCGTTTAACCAAATAGGACGACGGAAAAGGGATGAGGAACTTCTTAGCTACGTTCCATAGCCTGGCATACAGCTGTCTGATTTCCTGCTGCAGCCAGAAACTGGTATATCCGCCCTTCATCTTGGGCTTCAGCTGCTCGTTGGCTTGCATCTCAATGAGCTCTTCCTGGTAAGCCACTTCAACCTCGGCGAGGCATGTAAACGGGTCCAAAACCCAGTCCGGTATCGTCACGGACAAAATATCTCTGTACCTCTCGCACATGTCCTCATGGAGCGTGCTGAGATGGTCACAGAAGGAGCGTATGACATCGTCAGGGAGGCTGCCATTCTTCTTGAGGTCGTCAAGGTTAGGAAAGTGGCATTACTCTCCGCGCCCCACGTTTTGGCGGAAAATGGAAAGCTTGTCGATGAAAGCCTTTACAACCGTTTTGGTCTTGATAAGATTCAGTTGATCTCCTTGCAACTGCAAATTCATCTCGTTAAACTTTTAGTAGAGGTCCGACATGTAAGCTATGTCAGCTCTCGATTTCTCCACGTTGTCGCGTAATTCCGTATCCTCAGTTTTGAGAAACTGTACGACGGTGTCAAAAAGGGCATAGAAGCGGCTCAAGCAGGCGTCCCTTGAAAGCCAGCGTACTTCTGTGTGAAGCAGGAGCCGGTTAAAATCTTCGTTATTTTCTTCGCATAGTTGGCTGAACAATCTCTCTCTCAAGGTAGTGCTTTTGATTTTATTAACCGCAGTGATCACGTACTGCAGCGAACGGTGCAGTCTGTCACTGAGCCGCTTCGCCACCAGATGTTTCCGGTGAATTACGCAGTGCACGGCCAGCAAATCCGGTACCTTTTGTTTTAGATACGAAAGGATCCCGCGATGGCGTCCAAGCATTGACGGAGCTCCATACGTCGCGACAGCGATTACGTTCGTTAGTGGTATCTCCTTCTCTTTAAAAAAGTCTTCTACAGTACGAAATATTGATTCTCCTCTAGTGTCAGTCAGCAGTTCTCTTACGAAGAGTAACCCCTGAACTAACTTGCCTTCCTTGATGAACCTAACATAGGGCAGCAGCAGCGCTTCATTATGTGGCAACGTCGACTCATGCACCTGTAAAGAAAATTCCTCTGTTCTCAAGAGGTTGCAGAGCGTATTCTCCACATCAGCGCTCATTTCATCAATACGTCGCTGCACCGTATTGTTGCTTAAGGGAATCTTTTTAATTGTTTCAGTTGCAGGAATGCGCAACACAGTACGCAGCACTTCTGAAAGTATCAGTTCTTCTCCGATGGCATGCGGCTTTCCAGATTTCGCGATCAAGAGGGAGATGTTATAGGACGCGCGCAATCCGTCGGTGTTTTGTCTTGATGCGATTGAAAAAATCCCTGGCAATTTAGGTCGCTTTTGGAAGTTATCATGAAGAGATTGGAAGTAAGAAAGGTCATTATTGGCCTTGTCACCTTGCATGGTTTTCAGGTGTTTTACTAATTTTGAGGGCTTCATCAGTTCATTCGCAAAAGCCTTTTCACAGATCAAGCAAAATGGTTGCTGCGAATTTGAGGGTGACGGTATAAAACCGTATCTCAGATATTCGACGTTGTATTGCCTGCATTTCTTTTTTGCATCTGCCATCTGTAGAAATTTACATCCGTTACTAACAAGTTCGGAGCCAGACAGTAGCACAGTGGTATTAAGAAATCAATTAACCAAGCGTCATCTAAGCTCCCGCAGTAAGAACACAGGGGATTCCGTAACGGACGGCACTGTCCCTCTACGTCGGTCCTGGAAGCGAGAGCAGATCGCTTTCATATGATCACCCTGCTCTTTTCTGATAGTAGCGACGGACAAATAGGCTCAAAATAAGTCTATGAAGCATGAGTTTGCGACAGGGTCGTTCTTGTTCTCGCACCGCAGACAACGGAAAGCACGCGATAAAGTTTTCTGCCCAGGTTTGCGGACATCCTCCTTCTCCCTGGTGTTGTCGTGTCATGTTTGAGAAGGTAGGCTGGCTGACAAGATTTCGCACGGTTTCAAGTTCGGAAATACTTCCGCCCACCAAGGTCTGATGGCAAACAATGCCCGCAGTTCAACGACGAACTCTCCGCTACTGGCTGTCTTTTCAGATATCAAACCAGTGAAGGGTAGGGGTTACAAATGTTTGACTGAGTACTGCTTCAAACAGATCTACATCTCCCGTACTAGGCCTATTTTCCTTGCTATTTTTGTGAACCGCAAGGCCGTGCGTAAGGAAGGAAGGCAGACGGTCGTAAGATGCTCCCACCTGTAAAGCAAACTGGGCGTGTATTCTCCTTTTCGCTGGTGAGCGCTCTTGAACTTGTGGGTTTATCATTCGCTACTTAAACATAGGCGGGGTTATACATAAGCAAACTAATCCTTTCCCGAAGAAGTTGACGAGCAGCCGGAGGCTGATGCTAGTTCAAAGCCCAAGCATAGCAAAATGGGTGACGTCGTTGAGCGCTATAACTTAGGTTAAGACTTCTGCGACGGACCCTGTCAGCCGTCCCGAAGCCTGACACGCCTTCAGAGTCGTCGCGGAAACCTGCTGGCGTTTACGGAGCGCGTTTCTTAGAAAGCACCGCCTGTGGCTTAGTTTCTCTGGGAAATATGATCACAAGGAGCGGCACTAGGCGTTGCCGAAGTCCAGCGGGCGATAAGCTTCAGGGACAATACTTAGCGCGCGACGTGCCTGTTAGCGGCCGAGAAAAAGACGTCCACTATAGTCATGAAATGGGCACACTTCGTCGTTTAAGCACCCGTAGTAGCGAGCATATGACTTCTTGAAATCCCGTTAGGTATCTATTTTAATGTTAATCTATTTTAATGTTCAAGCAATGCTGATCTCCTGGTAACGTGAGCCATGTTTCAACTAGAATCTTACAAGATGTAGAAATCAAACTGAGAAGTAGTGCTTATAAGATGTCCCCGTTAAGTAAAGAGATACGGCAAGTGTTTCAGACATGTAAAAGGTAACCTGTACAAAACTGTGATGTGATGTGCCTTTCGCGTTGATGAGGGGTCGGAGGTTAAGCTACCGCCGACGTATTAAAGATGGATGGGACGCATTGGGACAGTCAGAAAAACCCCCGTCAGTCAAGGATCCCCTGTACTCACTAAACTTGCAGATCACTGCTTATTACCCTTACAGATACTCCTATGGTTGCGACTGAATCTATTTTAATGTTCAAGCAATGCTGATCTCCTGGTAACGTGAGCCATGTTTCAACTAGAATCTTACAAGACACTTACCTTTCCATTTCTAAGAAGTTCGTCGAATTTCAAGAGAGGACCGCAGTTGCGACAAAGCAATTTCCTAACAGCTGATATAACGGGATAGCTGAATAGATGAGAACTACAGCACTGAGGAAACTAGACACAAGAAGGATCGCAGAGCTATTATTACTTTCCACCGTCAACGCACAGGAGAGAGTAATCAGTATCTACTGACCATTTTCCCCGCCATTACCCCCCAGGCGCGCTTGTCCGCCCCCGTTAGGAAGCTGTCATCGCCCCCTGCAGGTTGTAGTTTTCCGAGCCCTCCTATTTGCGCCAGGGTGGTACGCTAATGCGGAAAAATCCAACCAAAAAGATTCATTTTGAATTGCTGTTTGGCACAGCAGCAGATGGCAAAGCACAGAAATAGGACAATTCGCCTTTCGGTCAGGCTATCCTTCGCCAGTGGCTTTTTTTGTAGTGTGGCTGGAATATAGCAAGAAAAACTTTCGCCCGATACATCAGGGTAAACGACAGGGCAATGATAACAAGCTATTGGATCTCGTGTATCTTCTCCCAGCCAGAAACGGGAACGGCAGCATCAAAGGGACGCTTATTTACGTTAACCGTCTTAGCGCGCTACGCTTGTGTATCAAGATCGCCAACGTCTCACAATAACATCGAAGAACACATGTTCAGTCTTAGCCTTAGGCTAGGGCAGGACTGGACGGCCGGCACGGTTAAAGAATGCGAACCATTGTTACTGTGACGGCGTAATCTCCACTTGACCTCCCTTGATGTTGCCGCGTCAACTTCAGCCGGGGGTACGAAACACGAGACTCACTAATTTCCGTAGCCAAACTACGTACAGGCACCGCTGCGCGCTCTCGTCCTGCGGCACCGAATACGAGGGAACTCCTGGAGCCCCCCTAAGCTCCCAGGGACCCCCTAAACCCCAATCTTTCTCAGGGCCCCCTTCAAGTTTTCCAGGGCCCCAAGCTGGTCCGTGGGGCCCCCATTGGGAACCACTGCCTTAGAGCATATTTTTGCGAGAATGGTGTACTTCCGTTTGCCCCGTATTTCGAGCTTTGCACACCCGCACAGCGTACTGTGTCTCGGCATTCCTTGTGCGCTGATAGTTGAATAAACTCTCCATATGAGTGAAAACACGAAGGCACAGACCCTCTTACTCCGTCCAGGGAACAACTTTGCTCGTATATAGACTACGCGGATGCCCCTGTGCTTCGAAAGGGCAGCAGTATTCCCACTCGGAAACGCTAACTCCTTTCCTATTTAGCGCAACTGGGAATTGCATGTTCGTAAATCACTCCTCGAGGCAACCGGTAGTGTGTGGCATTCCTATGCGCCCTTCTTCTGCCAGCAGTTTTTCAGAAAGATTGTATTATTTCGTCCTCCTTCCGCGTGGCTATGACGACCTCGGCCTGTACAGCTCTGGAACCGCAATTGTATTTCCCTGCTCCCCCGCGTTTGGTCAGTCACTGCGTATCGTTCCGTGGGTAGAAGCGAAGCAGCTGTCGCACACGACACGACGTCAGGCGACACTAGCCTAAATTTTGAGTAATTCCGTGCACTCCCCTACGCGCTAACGACGTCCAGAATTAGCACAACCGTTGGGTAACGTTCTCTCGGCAGCAGACCGCGGATAATTGTTTAATATATGCACCGTGCTAAAAGAAAGACGCAAGTGTAGCTGGCCTCATCCCCTGAGCACCACGCAGTTTTCATCAAGGCTCACCAATGTCGTCCAGTCGTTCTGCTCTCAGCGGCACACACATTTTCTTCTAGCGATGCACACCATTCTGTCCTTAGCATCTAGGGTGCGCCCAATACATAAGAAGGAACCATGCTGGTACGCAGAAGTATACGGCGATACACGTGTAATCGCGCATTTGGGCGACATGGCGCGCCTTGGATCAGTTATATGATGCTCACTCTGAAGGCAAAATTATGCAAAAAAGGACCAACTGATGGAGAGATCGTCGTTGCCGCTATTGTCGATAAACGAACCGTTCCCGTATGCAGACACAAATCAACTTCGTTTTCTTCTACTCCCAAAATGGATAATGTGAGAATGGGATGGTACGCGACTGCGAAGTCATCTGTTCTCGAGGGCATATGCGTAAACCCTGCCCCGTTTTTCGCGGAACATGTTCTGTTGCCCACTTGTTTATTAAGTTTGGAAAGTTTCTGCACGACCCTCAGCGTGAAAAGTATCCGCTACCGGCCGCTAAACATCTTTGAGTAGGCTGCTGCCGCGAACGATTTCGTTTCTTTCCTTCCGTGCAGAAACACCACAAGCACTGAAAACTGAACCCACCGCGGACTACGTTAGAAGATACTATTGAGAAAATGGACCACTTTGGGCTGCACTGTACTTCGAGATTTGCACACCCGCACAGCGAACGATGTGTCGGCATTCTTCGAGCGCTGATGGTTGAATAAACCCTCCATATGAGTGAAAACACGAAGGCATAGACCCGCTTCCTCCGCGCTGGGGGACAACTTTGCTCGTATATTGACGACGCGGATGCCCATGTGCTACGAAAGCGCACCAGTATTCCCGCTCCGAAACGCTGTCTTCTTCTCCGTTCGGCGCAACTGGGAATTCCGCATTCCTCAGTCACTCTTCCAGAAAGCCCGCAGCTTGTGACACTAGTATGCGGCCTTCAGCCGGCAGTTTTCAGAAACATTGTTTGATTTCGTCCTCCTTCGTCTTGGCATCGACAACCAGGAGATCTACAGCTCAGTAACCGCAATAGTGTCTCCTTAATCCTCCGCGTTTCGCCAGTCAATGCTTATCGTTCCGTGGGTAGAAGCGAAGAAGGTGTCGCACACGACACGACGTCAGGCGACACTAGCTTAAACTTTGAGTAATTTCGTAAACTCTCCAATGCGCTAAAGACGTCCAGAATTGGCACAACCGTTCGGTAACGTTCTCTCGGCAGCAGACGGCGGATAAATGCTTAATATATGCACCTGGCGAAAAGAAGGACGCAAATGTAGCTGGCTTCAGCCCCTGAGCACCAAGGAGTTTTCAACAAGGCTCACCAATGTCGTCCACTAGTCCAGATCTGGACGGCATGCACATTTTGGTCCAGCCGAAGGCACGATTCCGTCCTTAACCTCTAGCGATTGCCCAATAGTTAAGAACTAACGATGCTGCTACGCAGAAGGATACGACGATGCACATGTAATCGTCTATTTCGGCGACGTAGTTCGCACTGCACCAATTGTATGATGTTCACTGTGCACGCAAGATTATGTAAAAGGGGACCAAACGATGGAGGGCGCGACGTTGCCGCAATTCTCGATAAGCGAATCGTTTTCGCATGCAGACACGAATCAACTTTGTTCTCTTTTACACCCAAAATGTATAATGTGAGAACCGGAGGGTACGGCTCTGCGAAGTCATCTCTTATCGAGGGCATGCGCGTAAACCCTGCCGGGTTTTCCACTTAACATGGCCTCTTGCCCACTTGTTCATGAAATTTGCAATGTTCCGGTTCGACCTTCACCGTGAAAATTATCCGCTACCGGCCGCTAAACATCTTTGAGTGCGCCGCTGCCGCGAACGATTCCGTTTCTTTCCTTCCCTCCAAAATACCAGAAGCACTAGAAACTGAACCCACCGCGGACGACTTTACAGCATATTTTTGCGAGAATCGCCCCGTTCCGCTTGCCACGCATATCGGGGTTCCCACAGCCGCACAGCGAACGATGTCTCTGCATTCTTCCAGCGCTGATGGTTGAATAACTTCATATATGAGAGAAAATACGAAGGCAAAGATAAGCTTCCTCCGCTCAGGGAACAGTTCTGCTCGAAAGTAGACCACACTGTGTACCTCTGTATCGACAGCGCAAAAGTGTCCCCAGTCGGAAGCGCTAACTTCTTCTGGGTTCGCTGCAACTGGGAATTCCATATTCCTGAATCACTCTTCTGGGCAGCGAGCAGTTTGTAGCATTCCTATGCGCCCTTCTGCCAGCAGTTCTCAGAAACATTGTTAAATTGCGTCCTCCTTCTTGGCTCCGACGGCCTCCAGCTCTACAGCTCAGGACCCGTAATAGTATCTCCTTATCGGTCCCCGTTTGGCCAGTCGCAGCTTTTCGTTGCGTGGGGAGAAGCGACGTAGGTGTCGCACACGACACGACGGCACGCGATACTAGCCTAAATTCTGAGTAATTTCGTCCACCCTCCTATGGTCTAACAACGTCCAGAATCGGCTCAACGTACAATAACGTCGTGTCGGGAGCACACGGCGGATAATTGCTGAAAATTTGCACCGTGCTAAAGGAAAGACGCAAGTGGAACTGGCCTCATCCCCTGAGCACCAAACAGTTTTCATAAAGGATAACCAATGTTGTCCACTCGTCGAGATCTGGGCGCCATCCACGTTTTGTTCCAGCCAAGGACACCATTCCGTCCTTAGCATCTAGGGTGGACCCAATAGCAAAGAAGGAACGATAGTGCTACGGAGAAGGATACGACGATGCACGTGTAATCGTCCATTTGGGAGTTGTGGTGCGCCCTGGATCAATTACAGTAGAACCTCCGAAGTTGACTATCTTCCTATGTCGACCACCTCCTAAGTTGACCGAATTTCGGCCAGTTGATTGTCAGGACGTTAATAAGCGCAAGGTCAACCTCGATACGTCGACCATCAACGTATGTGGGAAGTTGACCGCTTTAGCCGTGACCTGGTATATGAACGCAAAGCTAACCTGCACTCTGTAAATTGGCCACTTCGGTTTGCTCTGTGTGAGTCACCAGCAGCTGCTAACCATCATTGCCTCAATGTGCTGTTACTCAACGTAGCGATGTTTTTCATTACCCTACATTGAAGATTCCTGATAACAGAACTGATTCCGTCGCTTTGACGATGCATCTTTTATGCTTGCCTTCACAGCTTGCTCGATTCCTCATGTGCATAAATTCCGACCTACGCGTTGGCAGCAATCGCCCATTGAGGGAAATATGACAAGTCGAGCCTACTTGAACTCGTTCGCGTCGAGCTCAGTTCCATTCATTCGCTTTGCTATAGGTGTGCGGCAGGGTGCTTAACGCGTTTTCGCGAGTAAAAATAGCCCGACATGAACACGGGGAGTTTCCTAACGGGGCAATGGATTTTCATCCCTACTTCATACGGTGTGTATTCTTGCCCGTTGATGGGTTCTGAAATTAAACCGAAGCAAGTGCCCTGCCATCGGATGGATGAGCAATTATTAAGGAAAAATACAGAAGTACTTAAACAGTTCGGAGCTTTCGAGACTAACCTTGTCCCGTCGTCAGCGATGGTGGTAATCGTATTTTTACTCCGATGTTACGGTATTCATAGGAACTGAGGGGGCGCCATTCTGTATGGAATAATATCCCGTTTTCCTAATAACAGATGTCCATACCGAGCTGACCTCCACCCCCTTGTCACGGTTAATGGACATGTTATTGCGAATCAACAGGGACTCCTTTATTTGCCTAAGGCGAAAATGGCTCTCGCGGCAAACGATGGATGGCTGCAGGTAACGTGAACACTGAGAGGAATGCTCAGCAACGGCGGAGGTGTTCTTCGCTTTTTCCATGGCTTGTAAAGGAGGCACGGTTCTAGGGCGTCCCCGACGTATCCTGTGTGTTCCATTCAGTTCCCTTTCTGCGGATCGGTAACTGTTGAGCGCATTCATGTGTTCTTCAAATCTGTAAAATAATGTATTGCCCGTTTCTCCCATGTAGGAGGCGTTGCAATCACAATTAATCACATAAACAACGCCAGGTCTCTCTTGGAATGGGACCATGATATTATCGTTGCGCACTAAGGAACGAAGGTTGGGGGAAGACTTGAAGAAAACGCGGAAGCCGTACTGGCGACCTAGACGTTGCAAGTGTTCCCCCAGGCCGACGTAGTAGGGAATGGTGAGGACTGGAAGACGATCTCTCTCAGTAGTTGAGGAGGACTCGGATGGGTTTAGCCTTCGCGCTATGGTGGAGCAGAAAAAGGTTTTGGGGTAGCCATTTTTCTCCAACGTCATTGAAATGTGGTCTAAATCAGAATTGAGGAATTCTGGATCGCAGATTGCGATGGCGCGGTCCACCAACCCTGTCACTATGCCCCTCTTCAGTGACATGGGGTGGTCGGAGCAGAAATGCGCGTATCTGTCCGAATGCATTGTTTTCCTATATACTGTTGTCTTACAAGACGTGGCATTTCGGGGAACTAACACATCCAGGAAGGGAAGTTTCCTGCCTATTTCCCTTTCAATTGTACAGGAAACTTTTCCCGGGAAGATCGAGTTCAAGTGTTTCAAAAGAGCTTCCTCCTGTCCTTTTTTAACAATGGCAAAAATATCGTCTACATAGCGCTTGAACAGGCGGGGAGTGCAATGGTTGTCCGAACCTTCGAAGGCAATTTCTTCTAGGTGCTCCATGAGCAGCTCTGCGAGGACCGGAGAAAGCGGACTGTTCAATGGTGCTCCCTCGTTCTGTCGGAAGAAGCTGTCTTGAAACCTGAAGTAGTTCCCTCCACGCATACAGAACAAAACTAACTTTGCTATTTGACAAGGAAACAGCTTAGTTCTCTCACTTAACCTGTTGTCATTGTTCAATAGGGTTGCTAGTCTGTTGAGTTTATGTGAAATAGGAATGGAGGTAAAGAGATCCTTCACATCCTAACTTACCGAAAAGTCTGAATCAGAAACGTGGAAAGAGCGCAGGGAAACGCTGCTGCCGCGAACGATTTCGTTTCTTTCCTTCCCTGCAATGTACCAGAAGCATTGGAAACTGAACCCACTGCGGACGACCATAGAGCATATTTTTGCGGGAATGGGCCACTTCCGCTTCCCCGTATATCGAGCCTTCAACAGCAGGACAGCGAACGATGTGCGGCATTCATCGAGCGCTGATGGTTGAATAAACCCTCCATATGAGTGAAAACACGAAGGCATAGACGCGCTTCCTCCGTCGAGAGAGCTATTGTGCTCGTAAGTTGACCACACTGGTGTACCTCTCTATCGACAGCGCACCAGTGTCCCCAGTCAGAAGCGCTAACTTCTTCTGGGTTCGCCACAACTGGGAATTGCATATTCCTGAATCACTCTTGTAGGCAGCGAGCAGTTTGTAGCATTCCTATGCGCCCTTCTGCCAGCAGTTTTCCAAAACATTGTTAGATTGCATCCTCCTTCTTCTTGGCTCCGACGGCCTCCAGCTGTACAGCTGAGGAACCTTAATAGTATCTCCTCATTCGTCCGCGTTTGGCCAGTCGCAGATTTTCGTTCCGTGGGTAGAAGCGACGTAGGTGTCGCACACGACACGACGTCACGCGACACTAGCCTAAATTCTCAGTAATTTCGTCTGCCCTCCTATGCGCTAATAACGTCCGGAATCGGCTCAACGTTCAATAACGTGGTGTCAGGAGCACACGGCGGATAATTGCTGAATATTTGCACCGTGCTAAAGGAAAGGCGCAGGGGGAACTGGCCTCATCCCCTGAGCACCAAACAGTTTTCATCAAGGAAAACCAATGTTGGCCACTCGTCGAGATCTGGGCGGCATCCACATTTTGTTCCAGCCAAGGACACCATTCCGTCCTTTGCCTTTAGGGTGGACCGAATAGCAAGGAAGCAACGATAGTGCTACTGAGAAGGATACGACGATGCACGTGTAATCGTCCATTTGGGAGTTGTGGTGCGCGCTGGATCAATTACAGTAGGACCACCGATGTTGACTACCTTCCTATGTCGACCACCTCCTAAGTTGACCGAATTTTGGCAAGTTGGTTGTCAGTACGTTAATAAGCGCAAGGTCAACCTCGATACGTCGACCATCAAAGTATGTGGGAGGTTGACCGCTTTAGCCGTGACCTGGTATATGAACGCAATGCTAACTTGCACTCTCTAAATTGGCCACTTCGGTTTGCTCTGTGTCAGTCACTAGCAGCTGCTAACCATCATTGCCTCAATGTGCTGTTACTCAACCTAGCGATGTTTTTCATTACCCTACATTGGAGATTCCTGATTACAGAACTGATTCGGTCGCTTGACGATGCATCTTTTATGCTTCCCGGCACAGCTTGGTTGTTTCCTCATATGCATAATTTCCGACCTACGCTTTGGCAGCATTCGCCCATTGAGGGAAATATGACAAGTCGAGCCTACTTGAACTCGTTCGCGAGGAGCTCAGTTCCATTCATTCGCCTTGCTATAGGTGTGCGGCAGGGTGCTTAACGTGTTTTCGCGAGTAAAAATAGCCCGACTTGAACACGGGGTGTTTCTTAACGGGGCAATGGATTTTGATCTCTACTTCATACGGTGTGTATTCTTGCCCGTTGATGGGTTCTGAAATTAAACCGAAGCAAATGCCCTGCGAACGGATGGATGAGCAATTATTAGGCAAAATACAGAAGAGGTACTTAAACAGTTCGGGGCTCTCGACACTAACCTTGTCCCGTCGTCCGCGATGGTGCTAATGGTACTTTTACTCCGATGTTAAGGTGTTCATACGAACTGAGGGGGCGCCATTCGGTATGGAACAACATCCCATTTTACTGATAGCAGATGGCCATATCGAGCTGACCTTCACCCCCTTGTCACGGTTAATGGACATGTTATTGCGAATGAACAAAGACTCCTTTACTTGCCTAAGGCGAAAATGGCTCTGGCGGCAAATGATGGATGGGTGCAGGTCACGTGGGCATTGAGAGGAATGCTCAGCAACGGCGGAGGTGTTCTTCGCTTTTTCCATAGGTTGTAAAGGAGGCACGGTTCCAGGGCGTCCCCGACGTGTCCTGTGTATTCCATTCAGCTTCTCTTCCGCTGATCGGTAACTGTTGAGCGCATTCATGTGTTCTTTAAATCTGTCAAATAATGTATTGCCCGTTTCTCCTATGTAAGAGGCGTTGCAATCACAATTAATCACAAAAACAACTCCAGGTTTCTGTTGGAATGGGACCTTGATCTTATCGTTGCGCACTAAGGAACGGATGCTGGGGGAAGACTTGAAGAAAACGCGGAAGCCGTACTGGCGACGCAGACGTTGCAAGTGTTCTCCCAGGCCGACGTAGTAGGCAATGGCGAGGACTGGAAGACGATCTCTCTCAGTAGTTGAGGAGGACTCGGTTGGGTTTAGCCTTCGCGCTATGGTGGAGCAGAAAAAAATTTTGGGGTAGCCATTTTTCTCCAACGTCATTGGAATGTGGTGTAAATCAGAATTCAGGAATTCTGGATCGCAGATTGCGATGGCGCGGTCCACCAACCCTGTTACTATGCCCCTCTTCACTGACATGGGGTGGTGTGAGGAGAAATGCAGGTATCTTTCCGAATGGGTTGTTTTCC
Organism: Trichuris trichiura; assembly: GCA_037903355.1. Taxonomy (NCBI): domain Eukaryota; kingdom Metazoa; phylum Nematoda; class Enoplea; order Trichinellida; family Trichuridae; genus Trichuris; species Trichuris trichiura. The sequence goes on from JBAJFE010000027.1 coordinate 581,170, forward strand.
TATATACTGTTCTCTTTAAAGACGTGGCATTTCCGGGAACTAACACATCCAGGAAGGGAAGCTTCCTGCCTATTTCCGTTTGAATTGTATAGGAAACTTTTCCCGGGAAGGTCGAGTTCAAGTGTTTCAAAAGAGCTTCCTCCTGTCCTTTTTTAACAATGGCAAAAATTTCATCTACATAGCGCTTGAACAGGCGGGGAGTGCAATGGTTGTCCGAACCTTCGAAGGCAATTTCTTCTAGGTGCTCCATGAGCAGCTCTGCGAGGACCGGAGAAAGCGGACTGCTCAAGGGTGCTCCCTCGTTCTGTCGGAAGAAGCTGTCTTGAAACCTGAAGTAGTTCCCTTCACGCATACAGAACAAAACTAACTTAGCCATTTGACAAGGAAACAGCTTAGTTCTCTCACTTAACCTGTTGTCATTGTTCAATAGGGTTGCTAGTCTGTTGAGTTTATGTGAAATAGGAATGGAGGTAAAGAGATCCTTCACATCCTAACTTACCGGAAAGTCTGAATCAGAAACTTGGAAAGAGCGCAGGGAAACGCTGCTGCCGCGAACGATTTCGTTTCTTTCCTTCCCTGCAAAGTACCAGAAGCATTGGAAACTAAACCCACTGCGGACGACCATAGAGCATACTCTTGCGAGAATGGTCCACTTCCGCTTCCCCGTATATCGAGCATTCAACAGCTGCACAGCGAACGAAGTGTCGGCATTCGTCGAGCGCTGATGGTTGAATAAACCCTCCATATGAGTGAAAACACGAAGGCATAGACCCGCTTCCTCCGTCGACGGAGCAATTGTGCTCGTTAGTTGACCACACTGGTGTACCTCTCTATCGACAGCGCACCAGTGTCCCCAGTCGGAAGCGCTAACTTCTTCTGGGTTCGCCGCAACTGGGAATTGCATATTCCTGAATCACTCTTGTAGGCAGCGAGCAGTTTGTAGCATTCCTATAAGCCCTTCTGCCAGCAGTTTTCCAAAACATTGTTAGATTGCATCCTCCTTCTTCTTGGCTCCGACGGCCTCCAGCTGTAGAGCTGAGGAACCGTAATAGTATCTCCTCATTCGTCTGCGTTTGGCCAGGCGCAGCTTTTCGTTCCGTGGGTAGAAGAGACGCAGGTGTCGCACACGACACCACGTCACCCGACACTAGCCTAAATTCTGAGTAAATTCGTCTACCCTCCTATGCGCTAATAACGTCCGGAATCGGCTCAACGTTCAATAACGTGGTGTCGGGAGTACGCGGCAGACAATTGCTGAATACTTGCACCGTGCTAAAGGAAAGACGCAAGGGGAAGTGGCCTCATCCCATGAGCACCAAACAGTTTTCCTCAAGGATAACCAATGTTGTGCACTCGTCGAGATCGTGGCGGCATCCACGTTTTGGTCCAGCCAAGGACACCATTCCGTCCTTAGCCTCTAGGGTGGTCCGAATAGCATGGAAGGAACGATATTGCTACGGAGAAGGATACGACGATGCACGTGTAATCGGCCATTTGGGAGTTGTGGTGCGCCCTGGATCAATTACAGTAGAACCTCCGATGTTGACTATCTTCCTATGTCGACCACCTCCTAAGTTGACCAAATCTAGGCAAGTTGGTTGTCAGTACGTTAATAAGCGCAAGGTCAACCTCGATGCGTCGACCATCAACGTATGTGGGAAGTTGACCGCTTTAGCCGTGACCTGGAATATGAACGCACTGCGAACTTGCACTCTGTAAATTGGCCACTTCGGATTGCTCTGTGTGAGTCACTAGCAGCTGCTAACCATCATTGCCTCAATGTGCTGTTACTCAACGTAGGGAGGCTTTTCATTACCCTACATTGGAGATTCCTGATTACAGAACTGATTCCGTCGCTTTGACGATGCATCTTTTATGCTTGCCGGCAAAGCTTGCTCGTTTCCTCATGTGCATAAATTCCGACCTACGCGTTGGCAGCATTCGCCCATTGAGGGAAATATGACAAGTCGAGCCTACTTAAACTCGTTCGCGTCGAGCTCAGTTCCATTCATTCGCTTTGTTATAGGTGTGCGGCAGGGTGCTTAACGTGTTTTCGCGAGTGAAAATAGCCCGACTTGAACACGGGGTGTTTCTTAACGGGGCAAAGGATTTTCATCTCTACTTCATACGGTGCGTATTCTTGAAAGTTGATGTGGCCTGAATTTATACCGAAGCAAATGCCCTGCCAATGGATGGATGGGCAATTATTAAGGAAAAATACAGAAGAAGTACTTAAACAGTTCGGAGCTTTCGAGACTAACCTTGTCCCGTCGTCCGCGATGGTGCTAATGCTACTTTTACTCCGATGTTAAGGTATTCATGGGAACTGAGGGGGCGCCATTCGGTATGGAACAACATCCCATTTTACTGATAGCAGATGTCCATATCGAGCTGACCTTCACCCCCTTGTCACGGTTAATGGACATGTGATTGCGAATGAACAAAGACTCCTTTACTTGCCTAAGGCGAAAATGGCTCTGGCGGCAAATGATGGATGGGTGCAGGTCACGTGGGCATTGAGAGGAATGCTCAGCAACGGCGGAGGTGTTCTTCGCTTTTTCCATAGGTTCTGTAGTCGCTTGATCATGCCAGCCGCTGCACGGCACCGGTTAATGTCATCTCCTAACCTACATAAAAGGACGGCACCTACTAATCCGCAAATGTAGGTAGCGCTTAGGAGTTTGACAGCTGTAAAGGGCACATACTAACTTCACGCTTATAATGCGAGACCCAGTAAACTAACGACCTTACCCCCCACTGCATTATTATGCCCCCTTCTACGACCACCTACCGTCCACACGTGTATATATATCCTCTATTCTAATCATCATTGTTGTTGCATTGTTGCATTATTCCCGTACCGAATCTGCGTCTACCGTTCCGTCCCGAATTTCCGTCTACATATCGAATTTCCGTTTACCTTTCCGTTTGTATATATCTACCGTTTATACGAAATAAACGGTATCGTTGCTACACGTTGGAGAAAGAAAATCAGCAACGACATTTGGTCCTCCGAGCCGGATAGGTCAGCAACAATGCCCAGACGAACCTGTTCCGTTAGATCAGATCGCTCCAAGTCACCCGTTCCCTCAACTTCCGCACGTTCTGACAGTGCCGACAAGTCGACTGCTGATCTTTCACGGGTATGTGAGCTGCTGACCAATCTTACCGATAGGTTGGACCGTGTGGTCCTTACCTTGGAAACGAACCCGATCACTCCTGACCAAAGAACAAGGGAGATAGATTCAGGCCAGTCTAAAGTAGAAGCTGCCCAAGTGCCAGCTCTTTCGCAGAATGCGATTCCGTCGACTGGTAGTGCCGTTAAAATTGATGAGTCTTGGTTTCCGTCAGAGACATCGTCTCTACCCACTCATCTGCAAGTTCCGAACCCATGGTTGCAAAAATTAGTTCCAGCAGCCAACGTTGAGGTGTTCGATGGCGACCCCAAATGTTGGCCCCGTTTCATAGCCGGCTTCAAATCTATGGTCCATGATTCGTTAGCGTCTGATGTCGACCGGCTCGCCTTGCTGGCCCAGTTGCTCTCTCCACGTATCCGAGAGGGTTTTGCTGGACTGTTGTCAGCGCCCACCATGTACCGTCAAGTGTTAAAAGAGCTGGAACAACTGTATGGCGATCCTGATGCCACAGTTCAGTCTCATGCCCTCATGCTAGCGAACGTCGATTCATTACGAAGCGAATCCGTGGCAGAACTGGAACGCTTTTACTTGCAAGTGAATGGGCCGGTAAGCGTACTCGAGATGAACAACCGTCATCACGAATTGAACTCTATTGTTCTACTCAGCCAAGTTTCGAGTAAGTTGACTAGAAATTTACGCGAAAAATGGGCGCATCACGTTCATTCACGATCGCTGGAAACGCTAACCTTAAGACACTTTGTCGATTGGATGAGAAATTTAGTAATAGAGAAGCGCTTCTTAGCAAACTTCGTGAACCGCGAGCAAATTACGCCCCCACCGTCGTCAGTAGGAAAACGTCGGGAAAGGCCACACTTACCGACAAATCCAAAATTAGTGGGAACCACGGTCATGGCACCAGTGCGCCTATGCATAGTTTGTGAATCAGATTCTCACAGTATAACGTCATGCCCTGTCTTTTCTAATAAGGACATAACTGACCGCTTAAAGGTGGTGCGTCAGAAAAGACTATGTCTGCGATGTCTTAAGCCTGGGCACTTGAAACAGGATTGTCGGTCAAAGGGAAAATGTTCTGTGCGTGGATGTAAAGGAACACACCATCCATTGATTCATGGAGCACCGAGAATGTACTCGAATCAAGATCCCGGACAAGCAGCAGTAAGCTCTGGGCAAGATCATGCATCTGTCACTAAGATAAATTGCCAGACAAAGAAGGTTCGTGTTCTTTGCGCTGTTGTACCTGTCCAGGTGACGTTTGGCCCCACTACTTGCACCGCATACGCACTGCTCGATAGCGGAGCTGAGGTATCAATGATGTCAAGCCAATTATCGCGACGGTTAAACATTCAAGGCGACAAGCGAATGTTTAATATTCGCACTATTAATGGAATGTCGCAGGTTTCCGCAACCGAGTCTGAATGCACGATCTCCGCATTGGATAAGTCCGCTTCCTTTAAAGTGGATCCGGTAATAGTAGTCCCGAACATGGATTTGTCCGTCCGTTCAATCCCTCGTCAGTTTCTGCAGTCGAATTGGCCTCATCTGATTGATTTACCGCTTCATGACATAGCCGATGATGATATCGATCTTCTCATTGGAATGAATGTCCCGCTGGCCCATCGTCACTATGACCTAAGACTTCCAAAAAGTGGTCCAACTGGACCGATCGGCGTGAGAACACCATTCGGATGGACAGTTGTAGGAAAGGTGCCCGATGTAGATCGATGTCTCGACCCAAACGTAGGGCACATTTCCATCCGCCGCCATATATGTATGCCTGTTTCTGGGCTGGACGAGCTGAAGCAAGAATTAGAGCGCTTTTGGTCCATAGAAACAAATGATGCTAGTAACAACAACAGAGCATCAGCTGACGACGAACTGTCCTTAGACATTTTACGAAGAACGACCCGCTTTAACGGTGTCAGATATGAGGTAGGAATGCTATGGAAGACACCTTCCATACAACTACCAAACAATAAGGCAGCAATACTACGTCGGTTTTACCGATCGGAACGCCGACTGATGAGTCAGCAATGGTTGATGAAGGCGTATACCGAAGCAATGGAAGAGTCTCTCCAACTAGGTCATGCCGAAAGAGTCGACGAAGGTTCCATGAACAGCAGTCCCGGAAGAAGTTGGTTCTTACCGCACCATGCAGTTGTCTCTTCGCAAAGGCCAGGCAAGGTCCGGGTAGTGTTCGACGCGTCAGCACGATATCAGGGCATATCGTTGAACGATTGCCTGCAAAAAGGGCCTGACCTTTTGGTAGACCTGGTCAGGATGCTGCTAAAATTCCGAAGCCGAAAGGTACCATTCTCGGCCGACATAGAGAAAATGTACCATCAAGTCGAGGTGCCAGTTACAGACCGACCAGCATTACAATTCTTCTGGCGAAGGCCGGGTTCGAAAAAATGCCCTGTTGTTTACCGAATGCGTGTGCATGTCTTCGGCGTAACATCTTCTCCGAGTTGTTGCATGTATGCATTACGCCAAGCAGCCGAAGCACACCGGAATACCTTTCCCGAAGCAGCAGACCGTATTCACGAAAACATTTACGTAGACAATCTGCTAGACTCTGTTGATACAGTGAAAGAAGCGCAGACACTTCAAGAGCAGATTGTGACAATCCTAGGTAAATCTGGTTTTCGAATGAGGAAATGGGCATCCTCCTCCCGAAGTCTGCTTGCTAAAATCCCGCCAAGTGAAAGGGCCGAGCCACAAGTCGATCTAACACGAGACACGCTCGGAAATGAGAAGACTTTAGGCCTTCTCTGGGACTGCGAAAACGATGTATTTCGTTTCAACTGGACGAAGCCGGAAGGCTTTCCCCATACCAAAAGGCGAATTCTAAGCATTGTAGCCCGCGTCTTTGATCCGTTAGGGTTTCTAGCCCCAGTCACCGTTGAGGCGCGGATAAGACTACAAGAGCTTTGGATCGCCAAGTACGGATGGGATGACACCCCTGACGAACAGTTTCTTGCTCGTTGGAACGCGTGGTTGACCGACATGAACAACCTTTCCACGCTTGCTGTTCCGCGATGCGTACGTCCAACCGGAGAACCCACAGAACTGCACATTTTTTCGGACGCCAGCAAAGTGGCATACGGAGCCGTTGCATACCTACGAGTCGGTTCTGATGGAAACAACCCTCACATTACGCTGGTCATGGCACGGGCTCGCGTAGCGCCAATACGCCAGATGACCATTCCGCGGTTGGAACTGCAAGCAGCTGTGATCGCAGTGAGGCTAGCCAGCTCAATTACCAACGGATTGAGTTTGAGCATTGGTGATGTGATATTTTGGACTGACTCATCAGTAGTATTACATTGGTTAAACGGGGACGGACACCGGTATTCTCAATTTGTTGAAAATCGCATTACTGAAATATTGAATGCCTCAACCGTTGCTCAATGGCGCTTCGTACCAGGCAAAGAAAATCCAGCCGACGACTTATCAAGAGGGCTCACGGTCAGGTCGTTGAACTGCGACCACCGGTGGTTCAAAGGGCCAGAGTTTCTTTACTATCACCGATCTGACTGGCCGACCTTTGAACTGCCCTTTAAGGGAATCAAGAAACAACATCTTGAAGAACTACTGACAGCTCGCGCCCTTCGACTACAGCGTCCAGAAAGAAGTGACGATGCGATAATATACGCCATATCACGAACGTCCGAACTGCGTCGTCTGTTACGCGTTGTTCGCTTGATACAACGTTTTGCAAGCCTGTGCCGTCCATCAGAAGCCAACCTCGCGCAACCGGGTGCAGAAAATTCGTCCTTTGCCGAAGCATGGAAGTTGTGTATCCGGAAGGTTCAAGAAGAATGCTTCCCAGTGGATATCAACTCACTAAAAACCAAAGGGGGAGTTCCTCTACGGAGCGGACTTCGTCAGCTAAACCCCTTTTTGGACGAATTTGGCATCATCCGTGTCGGTGGACGGTTGAAACATAGCCACTTGAGTGCAGAAGCAAAGCACCCTCCGATCCTTCCGTCGAAACATCATTTTACAACGGTGTTAATCGAACAAGTTCACAGAGATCGGCTGCACTCAGGTACCGAGGACACATTGGCCGAATTACGAGCTCAAGCATGGGTAATAAATGGAAGAGCTGCTGTCCGCCGTGCAATTTACAATTGTGTGACGTGCCGAAAAAATGAAGCAAGGCCTATGACTCCACCCTTAGCTCAACTACCGCAATTCCGTGTTGAAAGACCGGCTCATGTTTTTGAGTCAACCGGAATAGATTACTTCGGTCCAATATCCGTGTCCGAAAGAAGGTCCTCGGTAAAACGCTGGATATGCCTGTTCACGTGTATGGCGGTACGCGCCGTACATTTGGAAGTTTGTAGGTCAATGGATGCAGATAGCTTTTTGTGTACGTTCAGGCGGTTCGTTGCACGAAGGGGCATGCCGTCATTATGCATATCTGACAACGGAACTAACTTCGTGGCAGGCCAACGAGAACTTTCAGAAGGTGTTCAACGGCTAAATTCGACGCGCGTCGAAGGATACATGACACAAAAGGGCGTGAAGTGGCCATTCAACCCTACCGGCGCACCACATTTTGGTGGAGCATGGGAACGTCTGATTTGTAGAGCAAAATGGGCACTGATAGTGGCTTTAAACGGTCAACGTCTCAGGGACGAAATTTTCGAAACCGTGATTGTAGAAACTGAAGGTCTCCTGAATGGACGTCCTTTAACTCACGTCAGTCATCATCCGGATGACGCAGAGCCACTAACACCTAACCATTTTCTGCTCGGACGCCCGTACGCAATAGTTCCACCAGATGTTTTCCGCCCCAAAGAAATAACGTCCCGTCGCCACTGGAGGATGGCACAAACGATAGTGAATCACTTCTGGCGTCGCTGGATGCGTGAATACCTCCCGACGCTAAACAGGGGTCGCGCAGAACGGCTGAAGCAGGAGAACATCATGACTGGGGATGTAGTACTGCTAGCGGACCCATCGAACCCCAGAGGTGTTCGGAGAATGGGATGCCTAGAGAAGCTATACCCTGGACAACACGGCATCGTTCGCGTAGTGGACGTTCGAACCTCGCGCGGTACATTTAGACGCCCCGTCTCACGTCTGATCAAGCTGACTTCAACGGTCACCAATACATGCGAAACGCCGCGGGAGAATGTAGTCGCTTGATCATGCCAGCCGCTGCACGGCACCGGTTAATGTCATCTCCTAACCTACATAAAAGGACGGCACCTACTAATCCGCAAATGTAGGTAGCGCTTAGGAGTTTGACAGCTGTAAAGGGCACATACTAACTTCACGCTTATAATGCGAGAACCAGTAAACTAACGACCTTACCCCCCACTGCATTATTATGCCCCCTTCTACGACCACCTACCGTCCACACGTGTATATATATCCTCTATTCTAATCATCATTGTTGTTGCATTGTTGCATTATTCCCGTACCGAATCTGCGTCTACCGTTCCGTCCCGAATTTCCGTCTACATATCGAATTTCCGTTTACCGTTCCGTTTGTATATATCTACCGTTTATACGAAATAAACGGTATCGTTGCTACACGTTGGAGAAAGAAAATCAGCAACGACAGGTTCTAAAGCAGGCACGGTTCCAGGGCGTCCCCGACGTATCCTGTGTATTCCATCCAGCTTCTCTTCCGCTGATCGGTAACCGTTGAGCGCACTCATGTGTTCCTTAAATCTGTCAAATAATGTATTGCCCGTTTCTCCTATGTAAGAGGCGTTGCAATCACAATTAATCACATAAACAACTCCAGGTTTCTGTTGGAATGGCACCTTGATCTTATCGTTGCGCACTAAGGAACGGAGGCTGGGAGAAGACTTGAAGAAAACGCGGAAGCCGTACTGGCGTCCCAGACGTTGCAAGTGTTCCCCCAGGCCGACCTAGTAGGGAATGGTGACGACTGGAAGACGATCTCTCTCAGTAGTTGAGGAGGACTCGGTAGGGTTTAGCCTTCGCGTTATGGTGGAGCAGAAAATGGTTTTGGGGTAGCCATTTTTCTCCAACGTCATTGGAATGTGGAGTAAATCAGGATTCAGGAATTCTGGATCGCAGATTGCGATGGCGCGGTCCACCAACCCTGTCACTATGCCCCTCTTCACTGACATGGAGTGGTCTGAGGAGAAATGCACGTATCTGTCCGAATGCGTTGTTTTCCTATATACTGTTCTCTTTAAAGACGTGGCATTTCGGGGAACTAACACATCCAGTAAGGGAAGTTTCCTGCCTATTTCCCTTTCAATTGTACAGGAAACTTTTCTCGGGAAGATCGAGTTCAAGTGTTTCAAAAGAGCTTCCTCCTGTCCTTTTTTAACAATGGCAAAAATATCATCTACATAGCGCTTGAACAGGCGGGGAGTGCAATGGTTGTCCGAACCTTCGAAGGCAATTTCTTCTAGGTGCTCCATGAGCAGCTCTGCGAGGGCCGGAGAAAGCGGACTGCCCAATGGTGCTCCCTCGTTCTGTCGGAAGAAGCTGCCTTGAAACCTGAAGTAGTTCCCTTCACGCATACAGAACAAAACTAACTTTGCTATTTGACAAGGAAACAGCTTAGTTCTCTCACTTAACCTGTCGTCATTGTTCAATAGGGTTTCTAGTCTATTGAGTTTATGTGAAATAGGAATGGAGGTAAAGAGATCCTTCACATCCTAACTTACCGGAAAGTCTGAATCAGAAACTTGGAAAGAGCGCAGGGAAACGCTGCTGCCGCGAACGATTTCGTTTCTTTCCTTCCCTGCAAAGTACCAGAAGCATTGGAAACTGAACCCACTGCGGACGACCATAGAGCATATTTTTGCGAGAATGGTCCACTTCCGCTTCCCCGTATATCGAGCTTTCAACAGCTGGACAGCGAACGATGTGTCGGCATTCATCGAGCGCTGATGGTTGAATAAACCTTCCATATGAGTGAAAACACGAAGGCATAGACCCGCTTCCTCCGTCGACGGAGCAATTGTGCTCGCAAGTTGACCACACTGGTGTACCTCTCTATCGACAGCGCACCGGTGTCCCCAGTCGGAAGCGCTAACTTCTTCTGGGTTCGCCTCAACTGGGAATTGCATATTCCTGAATCACTCTTGTAGGCAGCGAGCAGCTTGTAGCATTCCTATGCGCCCTTCTGCCAGCTGTTTTCCAAAACATTGTTACATTGCATGCTCCTTCTTCTTGGCTCCGACGGCCTCCAGCTGTAGAGCTGAGGAACCGTAATAGTATCTCCTCATTCGTCTGCGTTTGGCCAGTCGCAGCTTTTCGTTCCGTGGGTAGAACAGACGCAGGTGTCGCACACGACACCACGTCACCCGACACTAGCCTAAATTCTCAATAATTTCGTCTACCCTCCTATGCGCTAATAACGTCCGGAATCGGCTCAACGTTCAATAACGTGGTGTCGGGAGTACGCGGCAGACAATTGCTGAATACTTGCACCGTGCTAAAGGAAAGACGCAAGGGGAAGTGGCCTCATCCCATGAGCACCAAACAGTTTTCCTCAAGGATAACCAATGTTGTGCACTCGTCGAGATCGTGGCGGCATCCACGTTTTGGTCCAGCCAAGGACACCATTCCGTCCTTAGCCTCTAGGGTGGTCCGAATAGCATGGAAGGAACGATATTGCTACGGAGAAGGATACGACGATGCACGTGTAATCGTCCATTTGGGAGTTGTGGTGCGCCCTGGATCAATTACAGTAGAACCTCCGATGTTGACTATCTTCCTATGTCGACCACCTCCTAAGTTGACCAAATCTAGGCAAGTTGGTTGTCAGTACGTTAATAAGCGCAAGGTCAACCTCGATACGTCGACCATCAACGTATGTGGGAAGTTGACCGCTTTAGCCGTGACCTGGAATATGAACGCACTGCGAACTTGCACTCTGTAAATTGGCCACTTCGGATTGCTCTGTGTGAGTCACTAGCAGCTGCCAACCATCATTGCCTCAATGTGCTGTTACTCAACGTAGGGAGGCTTTTCATTACCCTACATTGGAGATTCCTGATTACAGAACTGATTCCGTCGCTTTGACGATGCATCTTTTATGCTTGCCGGCAAAGCTTGCTCGTTTCCTCATGTGCATAAATTCCGACCTACGCGTTGGCAGCATTCGCCCATTGAGGGAAATATGACAAGTCGAGCCTACTTGAACTCGTTCGCGTCGAGCTCAGTTCCATTCATTCGCTTTGTTATAGGTGTGCGGCAGGGTGCTTAACGTGTTTTCGCGAGTGAAAATAGCCCGACTTGAACACGGGGTGTTTCTTAACGGGGCAAAGGATTTTCATCTCTACTTCATACGGTGTGTATTCTTGAAAGTTGATGTGGCCTGAATTTATACCGAAGCAAATGCCCTGCCAACGGATGGATGGGCAATTATTAAGGAAAAATACAGAAGAAGTACTTAAACAGTTCGGAGCTTTCGAGACTAACCTTGTCCCGTCGTCCGCGATGGTTCTAATGGTACTTTTACTCCGATGTTAAGGTATTCATAGGAACTGAGGGGGCGCCATTCGGTATGGAACAACATCCCATTTTACTGATAGCAGATGTCCATATCGAGCTGACCTTCACCCCCTTGTCACGGTTAATGGACATGTTATTGCGAATGAACAAAGACTCCTTTATTTGCCTAAGGCGAAAATGGCTCTGGCGGCAAATGATGGATGGGTGCACGTCAGCTGAGCATTGAGAGGAATGCTCAGCAACGGCGGAGGTGTTCTTCGCTTTTTACATGGCTTGTAAAGGAGGCACGGTTCTACGACGTCCGCGACGTATCCTGTGTATTCCATTCAGTTTCTCTTCCGCTGATCGGTAACTGTTGAGCGCATTCATGTGTTCTTTAAGTCTGTCAAATAATGTATTGCCCCTTTCTCCTATGTAAGAGGCGTTGCAATCACAATTAATCACATAAACAACTCCAGGTTTCTGTTGGAATGGGTCCTTGATCTTATCGTTGCGCACTAAGGAACGGATGCTGGGGGAAGACTTGAAGAAAACGCGGAAGCCGTACTGGCCACCCAGACGTTGCAAGTGTTCCCCCAGGCCGACGTAGTAGGGAATGGCGAGGACTGGAAGACGATCTCTCTCAGTAGTTGAGGAGGACTCGGTAGGGTTTAGCCTTCGCGTTATGGTGGAGCAGAAAAAGGTTTTGGGGTAGCCGTTTTTCTCCAACGTCATTGGAATGTGGTGTAAACAGAATTCAGGAATTCTGGATCGCAGATTGCGATGGCGCGGTCCACCAACCCTGTTACTATGCCCCTCTTCACTGACATGGGGTGGTGTGAGGAGAAATGCACGTATCTGTCCGAATGCATTGTTTTCCTATATACTGTTGTCTTACAAGACGTGGCATTTCGGGGAACTAGCACATCCAGTAAGGGAAGTTTCCTGCCTATTTCCCTTTCAATTGTACAGGAAACTTTTCTCGGGAAGATCGAGTTCAAGTGTTTCAAAAGAGCTTCCTCCTGTCCTTTTTTAACAATGGCAAAAATATCATCTACATAGCGCTTGAACAGGCGGGGAGTGCAATGGTTGTCCGAACCTTCGAGGGCAATTTCTTCTAGGTGCTCCATGAGCAGCTCTGCGAGGGCCGGAGAAAGCGGACTGCCCAATGGTGCTCCCTCGTTCTGTCGGAAGAAGCTGCCTTGAAACCTGAAGTAGTTCCCTTCACGCATACAGAACAAAACTAACCTTGCTATTTGACAAGGAAACAGCTTAGTTCTCTCACTTAACCTGTCGTCATTGTTCAATACGGTTTCTAGTCTATTGAGTTTATGTGAAATAGGAATGGAGGTAAAGAGATCCTTCACATCCTAACTTACCGGAAAGTCTGAATCAGAAACTTGGAAAGAGCGCAGGGAAACGCTGCTGCCGCGAACGATTTGGTTTCTTTCCTTCCCTGCAAAGTACCAGAAGCATTCGAAACTGAACCCACTGCGGACGACCATAGAGCACATTTTTGCGAGAATGGTCCACCTCCGCTTCCCCGTATATCGAGCTTTCAACAGCTGGACAGCGAACGATGTGTCGGCATTCATCGAGCGCTGATGGTTGAATAAACCTTCCATGTGAGTGAAAACACGAAGGCATAGACCCGCTTCCTCCGTCGACGGAGCAATTGTGCTCGTAAGTTGACCACACTGGTGTACCTCTCTATCGACAGCGCACCAGTGTCCCCAGTCGGAAGCGCTAACTTCTTCTGGGTTCGCCGCAACTGGGAATTGCATATTCCAGAATCACTCTTGTAGGCAGCGAGCAGTTTGTAGCATTCCTATGCGCCCTTCTGCCAGCAGTTTTCCAAAACATTGTTAGATTGCATCCTCCTTCTTCTTCTCTCCGACGGCCTCCAGCTGTAGAGCTGAGGAACCGTAATAGTATCTCCTCATTCGTCTGCGTTTGGCCAGTCGCAGCTTTTCGTTCCGTGGGTAGAAGAGACGCAGGTGTCGCACACGACACCACGTCACCCGACACTAGCCTAAATTCTCAGTAATTTCGTCTGCCCTCCTATGCGCTAATAACGTCCGGAGTCGGCTCAACGTTCAATAACGTGGTGTCGGGAGTGCGCGGCGGACAATTGCTGAATACTTGCACCGTGCTAAAGGAAAGACGCAAGGGGAAGTGGCCTCATCCCATGAGCACCAAACAGTTTTCCTCAAGGATAACCAATGTTGTGCACTCGTCGAGATCGTGGCGGCATCCACGTTTTGGTCCAGCCAACGACACCATTCCGTCCTTAGCTTCTAGGGTGGTCCGAATAGCATGGAAGGAACGATATTGCTACGGAGAAGGATACGACGATGCACGTGTAATCGTCCATTTGGGAGTTGTGGTGCGCCCTGGATCAATTACAGTAGAACCTCCGATGTTGACTATCTTCCTATGTCGACCACCTCCTAAGTTGACCAAATCTAGGCAAGTTGGTTGTCAGTACGTTAATAAGCGCAAGGTCAACCTCGATGCGTCGACCATCAACGTATGTGGGAAGTTGACCGCTTTAGCCGTGACCTGGAATATGAACGCACTGCGAACTTGCACTCTGTAAATTGGCCACTTCGGATTGCTCTGTGTGAGTCACTAGCAGCTGCTAACCATCATTGCCTCAATGTGCTGTTACTCAACGTAGGGAGGTTTTCATTACCCTACATTGGAGATTCCTGATTACAGAACTGATTCCGTCGCTTTGACGATGCATCTTTTATGCTTGCCGGCAAAGCTTGCTCGTTTCCTCATGTGCATAAATTCCGACCTACGCGTTGGCAGCATTCGCCCATTGAGGGAAATATGACAAGTCGAGCCTACTTGAACTCGTTCGCGTCGAGCTCAGTTCCATTCATTCGCTTTGTTATAGGTGTGCGGCAGGGTGCTTAACGTGTTTTCGCGAGTGAAAATAGCCCGACTTGAACACGGGGTGTTTCTTAACGGGGCAAAGGATTTTCGTCTCTACTTCATACGGTGTGTATTCTTGAAAGTTGATGTGGCCTGAATTTATACCGAAGCAAATGCCCTGCCAACGGATGGATGGGCAATTATTAAGGAAAAATACAGAAGAAGTACTTAAACAGTTCGGAGCTTTCGAGACTAACCTTGTCCCGTCGTCCGCGATGGTGCTAATGGTACTTTTACTCCGATGTTAAGGTATTCATAGGAACTGAGGGGGCGCCATTCGGTATGGAACAACATCCCATTTTACTGATAGCAGATGTCCATATCGAGCTGACCTTCACCCCCTTGTCACGGTTAATGGACATGTGATTGCGAATGAACAAAGACTCCTTTACTTGCCTAAGGCGAAAATGGCTCTGGCGGCAAATGATGGATGGGTGCAGGTCACGTGGGCATTGAGAGGAATGCTCAGCAACGGCGGAGGTGTTCTTCGCTTTTTCCATAGGTTGTAAAGCAGGCACGGTTCCAGGGCGTCCCCGACGTATCCTGTGTATTCCATTCAGCTTCTCTTCCGCTGATCGGTAACTGTTGAGCGCACTCATGTGTTCTTTAAATCTGTCAAATAATGTATTGCCCGTTTCTCCTATGTAAGAGGCGTTGCAATCACAATTAATCACATAAACAACTCCAGGTTTCTGTTGGAATGGCACCTTGATCTTATCGTTGCGCACTAAGGAACGGAGGCTGGGAGAAGACTTGAAGAAAACGCGGAAGCCGTACTGGCGTCCCAGACGTTGCAAGTGTTCCCCCAGGCCGACCTAGTAGGGAATGGTGAGGACTGGAAGACGATCTCTCTCAGTAGTTGAGGAGGACTCGGTAGGGTTTAGCCTTCGCGTTATGGTGGAGCAGAAAATGGTTTTGGGGTAGCCATTTTTCTCCAACGTCATTGGAATGTGGAGTAAATCAGGATTCAGGAATTCTGGATCGCAGATTGCGATGGCGCGGTCCACCAACCCTGTCACTATGCCCCTCTTCACTGACATGGAGTGGTCTGAGGAGAAATGCACGTATCTGTCCGAATGCGTTGTTTTCCTATATACTGTTCTCTTTAAAGACGTGGCATTTCGGGGAACTAACACATCCAGTAAGGGAAGTTTCCTGCCTATTTCCCTTTCAATTGTACAGGAAACTTTTCTCAGGAAGACCGAGTTCAAGTGTTTCAAAAGAGCTTCCTCCTGTCCTTTTTTTAACAATGGCAAAAATATCATCTACATAGCGCTTGAACAGGCGGGGAGTGCAATGGTTGTCCGAACCTTCGAAGGCAATTTCTTCTAGGTGCTCCATGAGCAGCTCTGCGAGGGCCGGAGAAAGCGGACTGCCCAATGCTGCTCCCTCGTTCTGTCGGAAGAAGCTGCCTTGAAACCTGAAGTAGTTCCCTTCACGCATACAGAACAAAACTAACTTTGCTATTTGACAAGGAAACAGCTTAGTTCTCTCACTTAACCTGTCGTCATTGTTCAATAGGGTTTCTAGTCTATTGAGTTTATGTGAAATAGGAATGGAGGTAAAGAGATCCTTCACATCCTAACTTACCGGAAAGTCTGAATCAGAAACTTGGAAAGAGCGCAGGGAAACGCTGCTGCCGCGAACGATTTCGTTTCTTTCCTTCCCTGCAAAGTACCAGAAGCATTGGAAACTGAACCCACTGCGGACGACCATAGAGCATATTTTTGCGAGAATGGTCCACTTCCGCTTCCCCGTATATCGAGCTTTCAACAGCTGGACAGCGAACGAAGTGTCGGCATTCGTCGAGCGCTGATGGTTGAATAAACCCTCCATATGAGTGAAAACACGAAGGCATAGACCCGCTTCCTCCGTCGAGGAGCAATTGTGCTCGTAAGTTGACCACACTGGTGTACCTCTCTATCGACAGCGCACCAGTGTCCCCAGTCGGAAGCGCTAACTTCTTCTGGGTTCGCCGCAACTGGGAATTGCATATTCCTGAATCACCCTTGTAGGAGCAGAGCAGTTTGTAGCATTCCTATGCGCCCTTCTGCCAGCAGTTTTCCAAAACATTGTTAGATTGCATCCTCCTTCTTCCTGGCTCCGACGGCCTCCAGCTGTAGAGCTGAGGAACCGTAATAGTATCTCCTCATTCGTCCGCGTTTGGCCAGTCGCAGCTTTTCGTTCCGTGGGTAGAAGAGACGCAGGTGTCGCACACGACACCACGTCACCCGACACTAGCCTAAATTCTGAGTAATTTCGTCTACCCTCCTATGCGCTAATAACGTCCGGAATCGGCTCAACGTTCAATAACGTGGTGTCGGGAGTACGCGGCGGACAATTGCTGAATACTTGCACCGTGCTAAAGGAAAGACGCAAGGGGAAGTGGTCTCATCCCATGAGCACCAAACAGTTTTCCTCAAGGATAACCAATGTTGTGCACTCGTCGAGATCGTGGCGGCATCCACGTTTTGCTCCAGCCAAGGACACCATTCCTTTCTTAGCCTCTAGGGTGGTCCGAATAGCATGGAAGGAACCATAGTGCTACTGAGAAGGATACGACGATGCACGTGTAATCGTCCATTTGGGAGTTGTGGTGCGCCCTGGATCAGTTACAGTAGAACCTCTGATGTTGACTATCTTCCTATGTCGACCACCGCCTAAGTTGACCAAATTTTGGCAAGTTGGTTGTCAGTACGTTAATAAGCGCAAGGTCAACCTCGATACGTCGACCATCAACGTATGTGGGAAGTTGACCGCTTTACCCGTGACCTGGTATATGAACGCACTGCGAACTTGCACTCTGTAAATTGCCCACTTCGGATTGCTCTGTGTCAGTCACTAGCAGCTGCTAACCATCATTGCCTCAATGTGCTGTTACTCAACGTAGGGAGGTTTTTCATTACCCTACATTGGAGATTCCTGATTACAGAACTGATTCCGTCGCTTTGACGATGCATCTTTTATGCTTGCCGGCAAAGCTTGCTCGTTTCCTCATGTGCATAAATTCTGACCTACGCGTTGGCAGCATTCGCCCATTGAGGGAAATATGACAAGTCGAGCCTACTTGAACTCGTTCGCGTCGAGCTCAGTTCCATTCATTCGCTTTGTTATAGGTGTGCGGCAGGGTGCTTAACGTGTTTTCGCGAGTGAAAATAGCCCGACTTGAACACGGGGTGTTTCTTAACGGGGCAAAGGATTTTCATCTCTACTTCATACGGTGTGTATTCTTGAAAGTTGATGTGGCCTGAATTTATACCGAAGCAAATGCCCTGCCAACGGATGGATGGGCAATTATTAAGGAAAAATACAGAAGAAGTACTTAAACAGTTCGGAGCTTTCGAGACTAACCTTGTCCCGTCGTCCGCGATGGTTCTAATGGTACTTTTACTCCGATGTTAAGGTATTCATAGGAACTGAGGGGGCGCCATTCGGTATGGAACAACATCCCATTTTACTGATAGCAGATGTCCATATCGAGCTGACCTTCACCCCCTTGTCACGGTTAATGGACATGTTATTGCGAATGAACAAAGACTCCTTTATTTGCCTAAGGCGAAAATGGCTCTCCGGCAAATGATGGATGGGTGCACGTCAGCTGAGCATTGAGAGGAATGCTCAGCAACGGCGGAGGTGTTCTTCGCTTTTTACATGGCTTGTAAAGGAGGCACGGTTCTACGACGTCCGCGACGTATCCTGTGTATTCCATCAGTTTCTCTTCCGCTGATCGGTAACTGTTGAGCGCATTCATGTGTTCTTTAAGTCTGTCAAATAATGTATTGCCCCTTTCTCCTATGTAAGAGGCGTTGCAATCACAATTAATCACATAAACAACTCCAGGTTTCTGTTGGAATGGGTCCTTGATCTTATCGTTGCGCACTAAGGAACGGATGCTGGGGGAAGACTTGAAGAAAACGCGGAAGCCGTACTGGCCACCCAGACGTTGCAAGTGTTCCCCCAGGCCGACGTAGTAGGGAATGGCGAGGACTGGAAGACGATCTCTCTCAGTAGTTGAGGAGGACTCGGTAGGGTTTAGCCTTCGCGTTATGGTGGAGCAGAAAAAGGTTTTGGGGTAGCCGTTTTTCTCCAACGTCATTGGAATGTGGTGTAAACCAGAATTCAGGAATTCTGGATCGCAGATTGCGATGGCGCGGTCCACCAACCCTGTTACTATGCCCCTCTTCACTGACATGGGGTGGTGTGAGGAGAAATGCACGTATCTGTCCGAATCCATTGTTTTCCTATATACTGTTGTCTTACAAGACGTGGCATTTCGGGGAACTGGCACATCCAG